>CM042413.1:19697755-20437755 GCA_023634145.1 Thymallus thymallus
TCAGTGGGTTCAGTGGACAATCCAATGGGCCCTGGCTTTGGTTTTCTGCTGAGAGGAGTAACACAACCATCTCATTTTCACTCCAACCTGTCTTCAATCAGATCAGTGTACCCGCTGAATACCAACTCCAAACAAATTGCATCGCCTGAATTCAAGATTCTGACAAAGTGTTTTGGCAAGGTTCCCAATGGTTGTGGAGGTGGATTTGGTATTCATACTGTAGTCCCTCTCTGTCACTCTAATTCCCCAAAGGCCTAGAGAACAGATTGTATCACATTGTTTGTGCAGAATTATAATTGCTAATCTGTTTGTTTGAGGACAGTCACATGGCAAGAGATGGGAGTGCAATTGGCTGTGTGTTATTAGGGGTTCAGGAGTGGATGGAGGAGTTGGCTTGTAAGTCTGCTGCTGTTTGTCGTCAGGTCGTAGAGAAACGGGGAGGAAGTTGAGTCTTAGATACAACTTACTCTGTTCTTTCTCAGGTGGAACGTTAATTGACGACCAGCTAGCAGATAATCCTGCCTCAGCATCATAAACTCCAGAGAGGATCCCTTGTCAGACCCTGGAAGTAGATTGGGTTGTGTGTTTGCGAATGCGCCTGTGTTCATGCATGCCTGTGTGTCACACATGGTGCATCAATAGTATCAACAAAGATCTGTTTAATACAGCAAATAACCTACAGTCTGTAGCTTTAAACTGCCCATTAACTAAGCTCATTGACTTGGTGACTTCCATCATCAACTATATATACTGAACAAAAATCTAAACGCAACATGTAAAGTGTTGGTCCCATGTTTCATGAGCTGAAATAAAATATCCCAGAAATCTTCCATACACACAAAAAGTGTATTTCTCTAAAATGTTGCAGAAATGTTTTTACATCCCTGTTAGGGAGTATTTCTAATTTGCCAAGATAATCCATCCACCTGACAGGTACGGTATATCAAAAAGCTGATTAAACTGCATGTTCATTACACAGGTGCACCTTGTGCTGGGGACAATACAAGGCCACTTTAAAATGTGGAGTTTTATCACACAACACAATGCAAGTTTTGAGAGAGAGAGAGCTGTTGCCAGATAATGTAATGTTTATTTCTCTACCATAAGCCGCCTCCAATGACGTTTTAGAGAATTTGTCAGTACGTCCAACCGGCCTCATAACTGCAGACCACGTCTAACCACGCCAAGCCAGGACCTCCACATCCAGTTTTTCACCTGTGGGATCGTCCTTCTCAGGGAATCTCATCTGCATGCTCGTCACCCTCACCAGGGTCTTGTCCTGACTGCAGTTTGGTGTCCTAACCAACTTCAGTGGGCTAATGCTCACCTTCTATGGCCACTAGCACGCTGAAGAAATGTGCTCTTCACGGATTCATCCTAGAATGGCATCGTGTGAGTGAGCAGTTTACTGATGTCAACGTTGTGAACAGAGTGACCCATGATGGTGTTGGGGTTATGGATTCGAACCAGGGACTGTAGTGACGCCTCTAGCACAGAGATGCAGTGCCCAGAGCCCTGTCATACATGTCATATTAAACAACATATAAACACTCTAAATAGGTCAGGAGCCTGACAGGGTGCCTAAGAAGGAACGGAAATGAATAATTTAGGCTATATTATTTAAATTATTTCAAGGCTATAGCCTACAAAGAAATACATTGTGAAGCATTTGAGAGTGTGACACAATAGGTTGTTAGGGACATAAAGCCCTCAACATTTTGCTGCATTAAATCATTCTAGTCTATAAATTGCACGTATAGGCTATGAATTAATTAGAATTAAATACATTCATTTTTATTATTCATTTTTAGAAACAGGAGTTTGGCAAGTCTGTGGCTTCAGGCTCATGCGATGGTGCCTGGAAAGCTCACCGGCAGCAGAGAATATAGTCTCCACACTTGCAGAGCCACTGGGGATGCTAAACACCCGTTTGGCCACTCTTGCCAGGCTGGGCAGAGATGCAGATTTACTGTATATAGGTAGGCCTAAAGGTTTTTAGGCAAAATAACCCAATCAAAATGGAAAGCTCCTTGAATGTGGGAATATGCCAGGCCTATTGGGCCAAAATCAATTATGGCCTATTGTATGGATAACAGAACAAAAATTCACAAAACGTTTAAGAGACCAGATTTTTTGTACCCTACTCCTTCCTATCTTTTAGCATGTGCACGTAGTGAGTACACCATCATGTATTATGTACACCATCATGTATTAAGTACACCATAATGTATTATGTACACCATCATGTATTATGTACACCATCATGTATTAAGTACACCATCATGTATTAAGTACACCATCATGTATTAAGTACACCATCATGTATTAAGTACACCATCATGTATTAAGTACACCACAATGTATTAAGTACACCATCATGTATTAAGTACACCATCATGTATTAAGTACACCATCATGTATTAAGTACACTACCATGTATTAAGTACACCATCATGTATTAAGTACACCATCATGTATTATGTACACCATCATGTATTATGTACACCATCATGTATTAAGTACTCCATCATGTATTAAGTACACCATCATGTATTAAGTACACCATCATGTATTAAGTACTCCATCATGTATTAAGTACACCATCATGTATTAAGTACACCATCATGTATTATGTACACCATCATGTATTAAGTACACCATCATGCTTTTGGGATTTGTGTCTTTTCAGATACCACAATGTTTCTGTAGTTGCTCTTGCTCTTGGTCCTCATCTTTGCAAGTTACCTTGATTTTGCACCTGTGTGTTGTATCAGTTTATTTATGAAAATATTTAGCAAACTCCATGACCGTAGCTAAAGCAAGGGGCTTTAGCAGCACACAAGTAGACTACAAATACATGCTGGGCCGGGCATGCCCTGAGCTCGTGAAGTGGAGCGACATCTCGCTCCACGCTACAGTGAAATTGGGCACGCTCCGCTCCAGCTTCATTCCGCTCACATACTCTGGTTCCTGCCAATATCCATCAACTTCGCACAGCCATTGAAGAGGAGTGGAACAACATTCCACAGGCCACCAGATATTGACTGGTTTTAATTCACTATATCACAATTCCAGTGGGTCAGAAGTTGACATACACTAAGTTGCTTGGAAAATTCCAGAAAATGTCATGGCTTTAGAAGCTTCTGATAGGCTAATTGACATAATTTGAGTCAATTGGAGGTGTACCTGTGGATGTATTTTAAGGCCTAGCTTCAAACTCAGTGCCTCTTTGCTGCAGGAGGGACTGGTGCACTTCACAAAATAGATGAGGAAGGAAAATGATGTGGATATAACGAAGCATTAACTCAAGACATCAGTCAGGAAGTTAAAGCTTCCAAATGGACAATGACCCCAAGCATACTTCCAAAGTTGTGGCAAAATGGTTTAAGGACAACAAAGTCAAGGTATTGGAGTGGCCATCACAAAGCCCTGACCTCAATCCTATAGAACTTTTGTGGGCAGAACTGAAAAAGTGTGCGAGCAAGGAGGCCTACAAACCTGACTCAGTTACACCAGTTCTGTCAGGAGGAATGGGCCAAAATTCACCCAACATATTGTGGGAAGCTTGTGGAAGGCTACCTGAAACGTTTGACCCAAGTTAAACAATTTAAAGGCAATGTTACCAAATACTCATTGATTAAATGTAAACTTCTGACCCACTGGGAATGTGATGAAAGAAATAAGAAATAAAAGCTAAAATAAATCATTCTCTCCACTATTATTATTTCACATTCTTAAAATAAAGTGGTGATCCTAACTGACATAAGACAGGGAACGTTTACTAGGATTAAATGTCAGGAATTGTAAATGTAGTGGGGAGTTTAAATGTATTTGGCTAAGGTGAATGTAAACTTCCAACTTCAACTGGATCTGTGTTCCCAGTCATGTGAAATCCATAGATTAGGACCTAATTAATGTATTTAATTGACTGATTTCCTCATATGAACTGTATTTTATTGATTTTTTTAATTTAACCTTTATTTAATTAGGCAAGTCAGTATATGAACTGTAACTCAGTAAAATCTTTGAAATTGTTGCATGTTGAGTTTATATTTTTGTTCAGTGTAGTTGTGAAATAATCAAAGCTGTAAAAGTAGTGTGCACAACAACAGACCTTTCATGGGCTTGAGAGAGAGAGACAGGACTGTGGCTGCTTCAGGGCGGTGTGTTCCAGAAGTGAACTCACATAAGACTGACAGCAAAGTTAATTCCCTTGCTGCCGCTCCGGGCTGAAGTGCATTGCGGGATTGTATTGAATTTACAGTGCCTTAGAAAAGAGGTTAGGCAATAGGCATCCTCTCAACACACATTCTGCAGCATTGTTGCAGTAATATCTCCAAATTAGTTTGAATGTTGAATTCAAATTCGATAAGCAGTGGAAATAAATTCAGGGTGCGCCGTCAGGCAAGGCACAACTGACCAGTGTCACAGAGGTTTAGTCAGGTTAAGATTTTCTTAGCACTGAGGTTAAGATTTTCTTCAGTTGTTTGCAACTTTGGTCATGCTCCAGTCAGTCCAGCTCACTGTGTGCGTGCCAGGGCCAGTCCCAGGCAGGATGTGTATCCTCTGTGTAGGAGTGGGAGAGATGGTCCCCATACTGCGTGTATCAGCGCCCTCTCTGACCCCCAGCCTGCAGCCTCAATAAATCCTCCCTCCCCCTTGTACAAAGAATGTTAGGGAAGGCAGCGGAGAAGAGAGGGGACCCAGGGAGAGACGAGGGGCCCCAGGGAGAGACGAGGGGCCCCAGGGAGAGACGAGGGGCCCCAGGGAGGGACGAGATTAGAGGACAAAGTGGGCAGAGTGTCTGGGTCCATCCCGCCCTCCCCACCTCCTCCACATTAAACTGGATTAATCCAACACGCCCTCAGAAGCTTGATTTAATTTGTTCCTCCCTTTTTAATCTGCTTCAGCTGTAATTGAGCTGTTTTTGCTGATTGTATATTTATGTGTATGTCTACATGTGTGTATCTCTGATAATGTGTGTGTGTGTGTGTGTGTATATATCTCTGATAGTGCGTATGTAAATTGTTCTTTATTGCTTGGTGTGTGTGTTTTATCTCACTGTGCAATGTATTTCCACCCCAGGTGTATGACACGCCACCCATGGCTGTGAAAGGCCCCCCCAGTGGTCAAGACATCTACGACACGCCCCCCAGGGTGGACAAGAACCAACTGCTCTCCCAGCAAACGGTGAGGCTGCAGCTGCTGCACCAATAAGGCATCATCTCTGTCTGTTATTGTAGTAAAGGAGGGACACAGTGGGAGATGCATCAATCCCAGTGTGCTTTACCATCTGTACTTGAGAGGTGGTGTCTTAAAGTAACCACGCCTCCTTATCATGAGTCAGAATGTGTGTTTGACATCATTATGATGTCCGATGGCAGTGAGGATAAGTACAGTGTGTGTTTGACGTTGCCTCTGTCTCCCTCCCAGGTGTACGACTTCCCCCCCTCCGTCAGTAAGGATGTTCCAGACGCTCTTATCGGGGAGGAGACCTATGACGTGCCCCCCCACTTTGCCAAGCTGAAGAGTATGGAGAGCCAGAACCAGGGCTATCTGATCCCCGGGGGGCCTGAGCCCTCCATCCCCGAAGACGTGTACGATATACCTCCCCCTCCCCTCACCGGAAAACGCCACCCAGACGCCCACCAAGCCCCCCCGGGTCAGGAGATCTACGACATCCCCGCCAGTCTGAGGAAGGGTGGACCCCACGACCCCCAGGATGTGTACGATTTCCCCCGCGAGCGGCCTGCAGGCGAGGACTCCATCTATGACGTCCCCCCTCAGGTGGTGCGAGATGCGGGCGCCACAGAGGAGCTGACGGTCAGCTTCAAACGCCTGTCTGCCTCCAGCACGGGCAGCACCCGCAGCAACCTGTCCACCTCCTCTCTGGACATGGTGCCAGTCAGGGAGTCGCTGGTGCCCAGCCAGGCCGGTCCAGGGAAGCTGTTGATTCTGGATCTAGATCAGGCCATGGAGCGCCTGTCCCGCCTGCAGCAGGGGGTGGAGGGCTCTGTCTCCCTCCTCATGTCCTTCATCAGTGGGAACTGGCGTAGCCCAACCCAGATGGAGGCCAACCTGCCAGCCATCAGGCAGGCGGCGGACAGGATGAGGGTGGCCGTCAGGGACCTGCTGGAGTTTGCCAGGGGGGCCGTCGCCAACTCTGCCCAGGCCACTGACCGCACGTTACAGGCCAAGCTGGGCAAGCAGGTGCAGAAGATGGAGGAGGCCTTCCAGGGCCTGGTCAAGTATAGCCAGGCTCTGGAGGCTGTGGCCTGGGCCCCCTCTGCCCTGATGGCGCCCTCGGCAGGCAGCAGTGGGGATGACCTGGACCGGCTGGTCATGTGTGCTCGGGGTGTGCCTGACGACACAAAACAGCTGGCCTCCTTTCTCCATGGCAACGCCTCGCTGCTCTTCAAAAGGACAAACAAGCAGCAGCAGCTCCCTCTGCCCCCCGTCCCCCACACCGCCGACCTCATGGGTCAGATGACCAACAACAACATCTCAGCCTATCAGATGGGAGACGGGAGAACCAACATCCAGTCCCGCCCCCTGCCATCCCCGCCCAAGCTCACGGCCGAGGAGGAGACGCCTGACCGGCCATACGAGACCACAGAAGAGGGCTGGATGGAGGACTATGACTATGTGCATTTACAGGTAAAACTTCCTCATGTGAAACCACAGCACAGATCATCACACATGCATTTATTATTTCCTCCATTTTTATTTATTTAACCTTTATTTAACTGGGCAAGTCAGTTAAGAACAACTTCTTATTTACAATGACGGCCTACCTACAGGGTCAGCCCCTGGAGCAAATTAGGGTTAAGTGCCTTGCTCAAGGTTTTTCACCTTGTCGGCTCGGGTATTCCGTTAGGCTACCTGACGTTTATCAGTAACAGTAGAGAATTAGTTTGGTGTATGAATCAACAGCATCGGTACTTTCTCATAACGGTATTGTGGTTTGGAACGATCAGCCATGGTGTCTGTCTGTGTTCAATGATACGCTGGTGTGTGACATGAGAAAGAAGAGACTCCAGGTGCATACAAGGCTTCCCCATGTGGGCTACACATACTCCCCCAGTGCACTGCTTCATGTGTCATTATCAATCACCATTACTGCATGTGTAGGCGTGTTTCTCTACATAACCATCACACATTATCACTTTCTCTGTTCATTGCTGCTGATGTTGCCCTCATGTGGGCGGCAGGTAGCCTAGCAGTTAGAGCGTTGGGCCAGTAACTGAAAGGTCGCTGGTTTGAATACCCAAGCCGACAAGGTGAAAAAACTTGTCAATGTGTCTGTCCTTGAGCAAGGTACTTAACCCTAATTTGCTCCAGGGGCTGACCCTGTAGGTAGGCTGTCATTGTAAATAAGAAGTTGTTCTTAACTGACTTGCCTAGTTAAATGAAGGTAAAATATATATTTTTTTCATGTGCCGCAGTATTGTGAAACATCTGTCGGTGTGCCCTTGAGCAAGGCACTTAAACCTGATTGCTTCAGGGTTACAGTTGATAATGGCATACCCTGGCCGTGACCCCACTCTCCGAGGGTGTCTCAGGGGGAGTTCCAATTCACTCATACATATTAATACACACTTAAAATATAAGCACCCACCAGATTTTTATTATCTAAAAGACATTCATATATTATGTGTTTCTGTGCTTTATGTGTGTGTACCACACTAACATACAAACCCTCATAGTAGCAGAGCTGCAGTGAGTGGTCTGGTCTGATATGAGCTCATACTGCCCTCTGCTGATTAGTGGAATTATTGCACCTTGTGTCAGATGGATCATTTTATATGGATAATCCTCCCTTGAGCAAGTAGAATTAAAATTCCATCCCAGCATTGTTTGAGCGTGTTTGTATCGATGTGTTTGGAGCAGTAAGTAAGATTACTTTTCTTTCCGTCCTTTGATTTCCAGGGAAAGGAGGAGTTTGAGAAGAATCAGAGGCAATTATTAGAGAAAGGAACCAGACACAACAAAACCACACTGGAACAGCAGCAGGTGAGGACCTGTGGGTCTGTTAGTGAGAGAGTGGATGTGAAAATAGCTGCTTTTAGACAGGCATCCCAATTCTAATATTTGTTCTACTAATTGGTCAGTTTCCCAAAAGCATCTAAAGGCTAAATTCATCTTAGAACAATAGGATCCAATGGTTCTAACGATGAACTTAGCCTTAAGATGCTTTTGGGAAACTGGGCCCAGATCTTTTCACATCAGATCTTTTTCAGAGCTGATCAGATTGGTAAAAAGAAAATCAGAATTGGGCTGCCTCTCTAAATGCAGCCTTTGAGTGAATAATAAGGGAGTGTTTGGAAGGACATTATATGGGAGGTTTACAGATCAGGCAGATATTTATTTACTTTCTCTGTGTTCCCATCTACTGCAGCTGAAACAGTTTGAGCGACTGGAGCAGGAAGTCAGCCGGCCAATCAACAACGATATCTCAGGCTGGACTCCGCCTCCCCACTACCCAACGGCCCAGCGGAGCAAGCTAAGCATGGGCGACCGGCAGCTGCTGCTCTTCTACTCGGAGCAGTGTGAGGCCAATGTCACCACCCTCACCAACGCCATCGACGCCTTCTACTCCTCCATCAAAAATAACCAGCCGCCCAAGATCTTCGTGGCCCACAGCAAGTTTGTCATCCTCAGTGCACACAAGCTGGTGTTCATCGGGGACACGCTCTCGCGGCAGGCCAAGTCCCCAGAGGTGCGGGCGCATGTGGCCCAGCACAGTAACACGCTATGTGACAAACTCAAGGACATTGTGGTGAGCACCAAGACTGCAGCGCTGCAGTACCCGTCCCCCGGTGCGGCGCGCGACATGACCGAGAGGGTGCGGGAGCTGGCCGGCTGCACACAGCAGTTCCGCATGGCTCTGGGCCAGCTGGTGGCCATGTGAGCTTCCTGTCCTGAGACACTGATATGGGGAGTCCACATTGGGATACACGTCAGCCACCCAGTGGGCCACTGTCACAGACACATGGACCCGTCATCCTCCTCTTGTGCTTTTCATTTTAAAAAAGGACAACTATCTGACTGGGCTGGGCCATTGGTTGTAAATTGATCATTGTAAATATTTAAGTTACTATTAGCCAGAAGAAAAGTGAAAGAAAATGAACTTCCACTATATATATATATGATATATATGTGTGTGTGTGTGTGTGTGTGTGTGTGTGTGTGTGTGTGTGTGTGTGTGTGTGTGTATGTGTATATATATATATATATATATATATATATATATATATATATATATATATGTATGTATGTATGTATGTATGTATATGTTTTTGAGACCTTATGGAAAACATGATGTAGTTTTTAGACAATGGTCATTATTATTATTGCTATTCTGTAATTATTGCTCTGCTTATTATAATTGTTATCATTATTGTTATAATGCGTTGATTAAGGATGTTTAAATTTCAAACACAATGTATGTAGTACTTAATGCTGTTTTTCATCCCAGATTATCAGATATGGTGGATTTTGTAAAAGTCATGTACTTGTCAGGTGAGCTGGAGGATATGTTGACAGAAAATGAATAGCTTTTCTTGGAGCTGTCAAAGGAGGCTGGGGATCGTGTTGTGAGTGATAGGCATTCTGGGTAGGGTCTGGAAGGGAGAGGTTTCCCTGACAGTTAACATTCTCAGATATACTGCTATCATGGGACAGGATTAATTTGAGTAGCTCTACATGGTAATTAAAATGCCCCAATTAGAAGACTGTCTTATAATACCATATCTTAATTTGAGATAGAAGTAAGAATGAAAAAAAACAGACCTGATTTGGAGGTAAAATATCTGAGGCCAAAAAAAAATGAATTTATGTTTTTTTTCATCAGCATTTCAACTTCCTTGTTCTTCAAAAGCACAAAGCTTTATCCGTCTGTCTGCTTGTTGTATCCACCACACTCTCCCAGACTCTCTCATAGTCCTGCATGCTCTCTGTGATCTAAAAAGGGTTGGTTTGGACTCCTCAGTGGCTCCACTGTTCTAGAAATCGCCTGCGTTCCAGACCAGGCTCTCTGCTCACCTCATACAGGAATAACTCTGCTTTCCCTCCACCTAGCACTTCCTGGACAGCACTGCTGCACCCTGCAGGCCAGGGGAACCCGCCATGGGGGTAAAGGTGTGAGAAGTGCATCTGTTTTCATTAGCATACACTTAACACCCTTGTAAATTGATTGGGAGCTCCATCTCTGCATTTTACCAAATGTATGTGTACACACACACACAAGATATTGATGGTAATGGCTGATTGCCTAACAGTAACCGTTCTTGACACTCTTCAAATGACTTTGCAGCAGCTGTATCATATCCCCACTTCCAATAGCTGTACCAGGGGTATGTGAGTTAGCTTGGTCAGTGGGTTTGTTTTACTAATTCTTGAGTCCAGCTTTATAAAACCTGATTGGCTGTGTTCTAAGTATCAGATTACATATTGTACTATAAAGCACTGCAACATGTTGTTGTGGATATAGTTGAAACCCCTATCAAGTAAAAATAATACATTGAAAACAAAGCTGACTGGTATTTGTGGTAATGTTATTCTGGTCTCAAATCTGTGTTTTAAGATTTGAAATATATATGTTTAGGACGTTGCATAACTGGAAAATATATGTTTAATATATTTTCAATAAAAAATCAACTTCAAACCTACTATCTCTTTAAGAAGTGTGCTGTCAGTGAAATTGCATATACTAGAAACGCTTATAGTTGTATAATTGGAAGATAATTGTACACCAGCAACTTCAGCACTAACACCAACTCCTGAGAGAGATCTGATCTCCTTGTCAAGTTTGTCCTTCCCTCCCTGGGGCTCTGTATGCTGGACCGTCGTGATTATATACAGTACCAGTCAAAGGTTTGGACACACCTACTCATTCCAGGGTTTTTCTTTATTTCTTTTTACTATTTTCTACATTGTAGAATAATAGTGAAGACATCAAAACTATGAAATAACACATATGGAATCATGTAGTAATTTAAAAAGTGTTAAATAAATCAAAATAAATGTTATATTTGATATTCTTAAAGTAGCCACCCTTTGCCTTGGACAAGATCAGAATGTGGACAAGATCAGGACAAAAGACTCATGTTAGCGCCAGGTATGAACAAGGCTTCTGTGACACTATAGAAACTAAATTGTTAATATCTTAATGTAGAACTAAGGACTAGATTCAATCAGATCAAGCGTGATGCTCTGTTTACATCGTGGCGTTTTTCATTACGTCGTACTTGAACTTCATACAATCTCGTTACGCTACTGGACGGAGGGCATAGGATAGGGTTTCACAACTCAAAAGGGGGAGGAGAGCCATTTATTTTGGGAGATGGCAAAAAATGACCTTTTCATTGGACAGGATAAACATATTGTTTTAGTTGATAATAAAACATTACGTTTAGTTACTTTTTCATCAACTTGTCTCTATAACTCTCCAGCAAGTTAAGATATAGAGCAGCTAGCTAGCTAAAAGCTAGGCTATACTGTATCTAGCGACCACCAAATAATTATAGTCAAAAACAAATGTCAGTACCATCACAATAAAATAAAATGGGAGGCAACGGTCAAAGTATAATTGTCTTAACAGCCAAAGTGTATTATTTTTAACATACTATGAAAATAGTACTCACTCATAGAACTCCTGCTCTAATGGAACTTAATATCTACTCGCATAACGCTTAAAAAAAATACCTCTTAATTTCACACTTTAAATGAGTCTATCCCAGGGGTATTCAACCGGGAGTCTGGGGGATGTAGATTTTTTTTCTCAATGTTTTTATGAATATCACAAGCAACAAGAGAATATATACCTACAGTGCATGCCAGGGCGGATTGCAGAGGTCTTGAAAAAGAAGGGTCAACACTGCAAATATTGACTCTGCATAAACTGAATGTCATTGTCAATGAAAGCCTTTGATACTTATGGAATACTTGTAATTATACTTCAGTGTACCATAGTAACTACTGGCATAAAGATCTAAGAACACTGAAGCAGCAAACTTTGTGGAGACCAATGTCATTCTCAAAACTTTTGGCCACGACTGTACAGTAGAAAAGAGCAAATTGCACTAATTGGAGCTAATTTCACTCACTGGCGTATCTGACATAGGCTTTGAAAAAGCACCTGTGAATAGGCTACCAGTGCAGCAAGTTCTTGACTTGGACATACATTTTTGCCAACACATGGCTAACCTTTGTTTAACCAGCTAAACAGCTGCTCTTAGTGAACATATGTTTGGAGTTACCTTTCTAGCTAATAGGCTATGCTAAGAGTTTACACTTCCTCTCACAATTATAATGTGGTGAAGTCAAAATAATGGAAAACTATCTACCAAATATATTAATGTTAAAATATTGATTACTTCTCCTTGCCATTATCATTCACCTGACATGTGGAGATTTTTTTTTGCTAAGCGTATGATGGGGGTCCCTGGTTCACAGGTTTGCCTGGGAGGGGGTCCCAGGGCGAGGAAAGGTTGAACGTCCCCGGTCTATACCAATGCAGCAATATTAAGCATCAATCCATTCTATTATGAAGCCACTTGATGGCAGTGTTTATTTATATTTGATCTTTATGTGGCCTTATGAATTTCAGTCTGTTATTACACAGCGGCGACCATGTCTTATTTATTCTTAATCTACTGACTTTGTCAATGTTACTGTATCTTGAGAGATTATTGAGAATAGCCACAGCTAGTGCAAAGGAAGGTGGGCATAATTTCACACACACACACACACACACACACACACACACACACACACACACACACACACACACACACACACACACACACACACACACTTTGTATGCAAATGAAACAGATAAAACAACAAATCTATAAGAAACAAATAGCTGTTTACTTCCTACATTTGACAAGCGGTCATAAAATACTACCCATCAAATAAATACAGAGACATAAAACATGCTTTGAACACAGAAACAGACTTAAGGAGAGGGAAGAGAAATTAGGATCATCCTCTGTTCGAGTGCTCACACTAATCTGACACGTTGTATTGGAAACCAGACGCGAAGTTGAATTCATGGTGTTGGTTTGATTCTGATTCTTTGGCTTAATTCTTGTTTCTCTTTCATACACAGACATACAAGGAGGGGTTCAGACAGCTGTTGATTAAGATCAGAGCCTTGGCAATATCCCCAGCCATCCTCCTAAAGGATTTCATGTTGTCGTAGTCCCCCCGGTGAGACGTTCTGACTAAAGTAGTTGCAATATCTACCACATTGATGATATTTACAGGCATCCAGACTATAAAGAAGGTCACTAAAATGCTGGTCACAAGAGTTCTCATTCTCTGATGCGTTGAGACTACCTTTTCTGTGTCCATTGGCTTGGTCTTATTCACTTCCTTCTGGGAACAAAAGTAACGTGGCCAGGATGGAGAAGGGGATGACAAACCCCAAAATAACCTCCATCAGAAGAACTGACACTTTCTCCCATTCCGATCTTGTACTCCTTTGGCAGCTCAGTCGTCCCCTCTTGGGCTCAACCCCTCGAGTGAAGATGATGGGGAAGGCGAGGACACACACCAGTACCAAGAGGCTCACCAGCATCTTATTATGTCACTCTTTGAGTTGTCGCTCTATGGAAGTTTGGTTAATTGTGTTTCTAGTCTTATTCTTCATACTGCCGTGCCGGTGCACACCTATCAAGGTGACATTCAGAACGCTGCCATATAAACAGCAGTACAGACCGTAGGTGGAGAGGACACACATCCAACGACCAAGGGTCCATTCATTGGTCAGTACGTAGATGACCAGAGGGATGGTGCTGAGGGACAAAGTGTCTGAGACAGCTAGGCTCAGGATCAACTTCAGAGAAAAGCTCTCGTTCTCCTTCAGCTTCCCGTGCTTGATTTTTTTTTAGCAATGGTGACAATCACTGCTATATTGCAAGGTAGTCCCACTAGGCAGCATAGCACCAGAACCAATCAAGTGGCTAGAACATTATAGTCCCTGGAGTTATGGTTGGAGGTGAGGTTGCAGTCCAAGATGGTGGAACAGTTGGAAGTAAGGTTCCCATCAAAGATGAAGGAGGTAGAAAAGTTGGTTCGGCTGCATGGTGAAATGGCGTTGTGTTAGCACTCCACAGCAGAGTGAAGAGAAACAGAAGTAGTAGCTCATGTTTTGAATGAGCATGACAACACCTACTCCTCCTCCACACGCACTTGCTTCACCAATTAAATGTTAGCCTACTTGGCACCTATTTAAAAATATTCTATACATTGTGTATAGAATACCTGAAGCATTTAACATAATTTTGCATTTGTCAAGAAGATACATATTTGAGGGCAATAGTGGTAGATAGCAGATTACAGTGTCCTCATACTAAAAATATTTTGTAGAAAATATCTGTGGACAGTTTATCCATTTTGCTTGCTTATTGATATTATGGTCAGTAGTTGCCTGACAAAGCTGTGATCCTGGAGGTTAGAAGCTCTGCTCTACTCCATTCCCAATGCTCTGAATATACTGGACAGTTATAGCTAGTTCTGGCTTCTCTATGGTTGTCTAGGTCATGGCCTGACAGTAGTATTCTAGCCAAGTCTATGTGGGTTTTGTGTGAGATCCCCAATTAGAGATAGCTGCTTATCTCTAATTGGGGATCCTATTTAAGTTTGTTCATGCTCCACCTGCACTGTGGTATATTGTTTGTGTGTTGTCTGCTTGTGCACGCACTTATGTTACGGGTTCCTGTTTATACCAGTTTGTTATTTTTGTGAAGTTCGCTTTTATAATAAACATGTGCCTTGGCCACTCATTTCGAAGGTCTGTGACAGAACCTGGTCTTGAACAGTGTGTAGGCTATTACATTTTTACAACGCTATCTTGTAGGACCAGCACCTGGGACATATGAGATACTATATATACTCAGCAAAAAAAGAAACTTTTTCAGGACCCTGTCTTTCAAAGATATTCGTAAAAATCCAAATAACTTCACAGATCTTCATTGTAAAGGGGTTAAACACTGTTTCCCATGCTTGTTCAATTAACCATGAACAATTCATGAACATGCACATCTGGAACGGTCATTAAGACACTAACAGCTTACAGACGGTAGGCAATTAAGGTCACAGTTATGAAAACTTGGGACACTAAAGAGGCCTTTCTACTGACTCTGAAAAACACCTGCTCAATTAATTGCAATGTCCGTACTGTGAGACGCCCAAGACAGCGCTACAGGGAGACAGGACGGACAGCTGATCGTCCTTGCAGTGGCAGACCACGTGTAACAACACCTGCACAGGATCGGTACATCCGAACATCACACCTGCGGGACAGGTACAGGATGGCAACAACAACTGCCCGAGTTACACCAGGAATGCATAATCCCTCCATCAGTGCTCACAGCAAGAACGGGAAAATCTGGTGCATTCCATGAGGAGGAGATGTACTGCAGTACTTAATGCAGCTGGTGGCCAAAATGTGAATGTGATCAAATTTGGTTTATATTCTAAATTGGCCTTGCTGGGCTGCATGTTCAATCCAAAATGATTAACTGGAATTAATCAGTCAACATAATAGTGATGACGGATAGTTAATATTTTATAAGGCTTACAGTTGCATAGGCCTGCAAACGTGCATAAAGCAAGCTTAGCTCTGTGAGTTCTATTGTCTATCAGTTGTTGTCTCTGTGTCTGGGTAGAGGAAATCCCACTCCTAATGTAGTCTAAATACAATTCATTTTAACAAGTATAAGGTTGCTGCAGTTTGACAGGGCCAGTTGTTTTTTAAAACCATGTGACTTGATTAGGAAAAACTGGTCCAATCATAGCCCTTATAAAACCTTTTTACAACTGATTAATCACTGTCGTACCTTACAGGGTCCAGAGTTTTCCTGGTTAGGTTAACAGATAAGGAAAACCTCTGGAACGTTATTCAGGAACGTTTATTTGGCTACTTTGATGTGTCAAGTGGGCGAGATACGCAGTCTGTGCTTGACTTTGTGAATTTTGAGATGTCTGAGTTTAACTTCATGGAGAAACTTGTTGTTCAAACCTATGATGGCGCAGCTGTAATGGAATGTATCTGCGATTTGTATTTACAGCCAAGTCCCCTCATGTTCTCTGATTAAGAGGTGATGACAGCTCCACTCCACTACCATGGTCAACTCTCTCCTGACATGAACTGAAGCCACGTCTCATGTGCCCGCTCATCCACTGGCACATTGAATGTTTCCTCTCCAAGCACTGTGAGTAACCCTATTAATTTTCTCTCATTACTGTATGTAGAGTCAGGTGTAGCATTTCAAGAAGCTAATTAAACAGCATGATCATTACACAGGTGCATGTTGTGCTGGGGACAGTAAAAGGCCACTTTAAAATGTGCTGTTTTGCCACACAACACATGCCACAGATGTCTCAGGTTTTCATGGAGCGTGCAATTGACAGGCTGACTGGCTACGATGCCCCGGTAAAGAAAGAAAGAAAGAAAGAAAGAAAGAAAGAAAGAAAGAAAGAAAGAAAGAAAGAAAGAAAGAAAGAAAGAAAGAAAGAAAGAAAGAAAGAAAGAAAGAAAGAAAGACAGAACGAAAATACACAAAAGACAGATACACAATACATGATGCATAGAGCGGTAGTATGAAAAGGTATAAAAATACAAGAAGTCTGGAGTGCAAAAAAGCTATAAAAAGACATAGCATAGTATGGGTGGATGGCTGAATATGTACACTATACATTGGTGGATGGTGCATGGTTAACTATACTATACAGGTCGATGGCAGAGAAATACTTAAATAGCTAAAAGTGCGTATGATATAAGTGAGGGTAATAATAGTTTACTTAAGTCCAAGAATTACTTACAATATTGCACGTGATATGATATAACAACTGTACAAGAATATGTATATACAGACCTGAATTAATGAAATAATTCCTGAGTGAATGAGTGATTACAGACCACAGTTACTCACGGATGGATGCATAATTGTTAAACTAGGTCCTAACACCCCAACAGTTCCAGGTCTATGTTGACGACGACACGGCACCCCGGTGAGGTATTAAATAGTCTAATAGCCGCCGGCAGAAAGGACCTCCTGTAGCGCTCTCTGGCACACCGTGGTGGGATCAGTCTGTGACTGAAGGTGCTCCTCTGCGTCATAACCATGGCATGCAGAGGGTGGGTGACGTTGTCCATGATGGCCAGCAGTTTGGCCAGGATCCGTCTCTCCGCCACCTCCCCCGGGGGATCAATAAAGTACCTATCTATCTATCTATCTATCTATCTATCTATCTATCTATCTATCTATCTATCTATCTATCTATCTATCTATCTATCTATCTATCTATCTATCTATCTATCTATCTATCTATCTATCTATCTATCTATCTATCTATCTAGAGTGTCAAGACTAATCCCCAGAACAGAGCTAGCCTTCCTGATCAGAGAAGGCAACTGCTGGTCAGGACGTCATCAATTCAAACAGGTATTGTGTAATGTTACAGCTAACACTAGCTAGCTAGCTAGCGAAGTGGGAAAGGGGCTAACATGTAATCAAATAATATACTTACATAGCTACTCTAGCTATGTGTACATGATCCAACTCTTTGAACACATTGACCATACTGGTAGGCCAGCTACAATTAATGTTTGTCACGTGGTAGCCTACCTGTTTACTTTCTTTGCAAACAACAAGCTGCTAGTCAGTGTGGATATGAAAACATGTATTCAGGTTAGAAAATGTAGCCAGCTACCTAATTTATTTGAGACAGGATGTTTTGGTGGTATTTAGCTAGTTAGCTAACGTAGATAACTTACTTGTTTTTTATGTTTGAGTGTTGTGCTACCTTCACATCATGTCGGAGTGATTGGAGGAACGCCTTTTCTACTTCAGAGAAAGGATTTGGAGCATTCAAGTGCTCGGAGCTTGGAAGGAACGCAAGAAGCCTTCTCACCATTGATAGCCGAAAATGCTGTCATGAATTGTTGCCATTTTCAGTGGTGAGTCATGTCAGAGTTCAGCATGTGGGATAGATCAGGGTCCAGAGATCATACCAGAGTTTCCTAGTTGTAATTACGAGTTGGAGGGGCGTTCACGTGCATTCCCCTAGTAGGAAGGTCGTATTTACGAGTTCCCAACATGACGTGTATGCAGCATTGGTTAAGTTTGCAAAATGAGTAGTTGACATTATTTACATTTTTACAGATGATCCTCTTAGCGACAGTTTACCGCAAAGCTGTAACTTTACTAAAGATGACGATGACTAGATCCAGATGCAAACTGCGGAGACTCAAATCAAATGGGAAGATTCAGCATGATCTGATCCCTGCAATACGACAAATTTGCCTCCAGACATATCCACCTAAACAAATCCAATGTAATTAAGTTGAGGAACTACCTCTTCTTACATTTTTTGCATGTTTCTTTCCTTACACGTTTCAACTGCACCAACTTCAAACTGGACATCACAGATCTAATACTGATGACCCTGATGAGGCAGAAACACAACCTAATCCAGTTTTTTTTCTGTTTCCCAGGGTCATATCCCACTGGATGAAGGTAATGAAGGAGCAAAAATACCTAGAATATGTACTGCTTGTTAAAGCCCAACCCCACAAAGATGAGAGTTTTCCTTACATTTTTGAAGAGTTTACAATTATCATATAGTTTCATGTAAAATAATTATGCTGCTTAGAATTCTTTTTTTTAACTGATCACATATACAGTCGTGGCGAAAAGTATTGGTCTCCACAAAGTTTGCTGCCTCAGTGTTGATGATGGCAATTTGCATATTCTCCAGAATGTCATGAAGAGTGATCAGATGAATTGCAATTCATTGCAAAGTCCCTCTTTGCCATGAAAATGAACTTAATCCCCAAAAAACATTTCCACTGCATTTCAGCCCTGCCACAAAAGGACCAGCTGCCATCATGTCAGTGATTGTCTCGTTAACACAGGTGAGAGTGTTGACGAGGACAAGGCTGGAGATCACTCTGTCATGCTGATTGAGTCAGAATAACAGACTGGAAGCTTTAAAAGGAGGGTGGTGCTTGAAATCATTGTTCTTCCTCTGTCAACCATGGTTACCTGCAAGGAAACACGTCATCATTGCTTTGAACAAAAAGGGATTCACAGGCAAGGATATTGCTGCTGGTAAGATTGCACCTAAATCAACCATTTATCAGATCATCAAGAACTTCAAGGAGAGAGGTTCAATTGTTGTGAAGAAGGCGTCAGGATGCCCAAGAAAGGCCAGCAAACGCCAGGACCGTCTCCTAAAGTTGATTCAGCTGCCGGATCGGGGCACCACCAGTGCAGAGCTTACTCAGGAATGGCAGCAGGCAGGTGTGAGTGCATCTGCACGCACAGTGAGGTGAAGACTTTTGGAGGATGGCAGCAAAGAAGCCACTTCTCTCCAGGAAAAACATTTCAGGTACAGACTGATATTCTGCAAAAGATACAAGGATTGAACTGCTGAGGACTGGGGTAGAGTCATTTTCTCTGATGAATCCCCTTTACGATTGTTTGGGCCATCCGGAAAACACCTTGTCCGGAGAAGACAAGGTGAGCGCTACCATCAGTCCTGTGTCATGCCAACAGTAAAGCATCCTCAAACTCCCCAGACCTTAATCCCATTGAGAACTTGTGGTCGATACTCAAGAGGCGGGTGGACAAACAAAAACCCACAACTCCAAGCATTGATTATGCAAGATTGGCCTGCCCTCAGTTAGGATGTGGCACAGAAGGTAATTGACAGCATGCCAGGGCGGATTGCAGAGGTCTTGAAAAAGAAGGGTCAACACTGCAAATATTGACTCTTTGCTTAAACTGAATGTCATTGTAAATGAAAGCCTTTGACACTTATGGAATACTTGTAATTATACTTCAGTGTACCATAGTAACTACTGACATAAAGATCTAAGAACACTGAAGCAGCAAACTTTGTGGAGACCAATACTTTCATTCTCAAAACCTTTGGCCACGACTGTACATGAGAAAATACAATAATTTCATGATAGGCCTCTTTTTGGTTAAATACTCCACCCCTCCCTCTTTCCCACACGCAAACGAGAGCGCTTGTACAATGCTCACTTTTATTTTTTAACAACTTGTATTGTCATTGCATACATAGCATTCATTTTTTGTTTCATTGTGACTTTTGTACAGTTCTGCCCATGTACGACACTGTCCTTGCCAACGCCATAGACACTGGTTCATTATGACCATGGGCGTATTTATTACAGCAGATGATGATTCCTCAAAAAAATCAAAAGTCTGCAATCATTATGTATATTTAAAACATCCGATCATCAACATCCGATCAGTGCAAATGAATAATAATAAAAAAAAAAAAATACAACGCCAATTGAATGTAAAGTATCACTCCTAGCAAATCAGAGAAACACTCATATTTCAGTAATAAAGAAAACACTGATAAATACTAAGTCTAAATGAACCCTGCTAAATATAATACAATGATAATTCTTAGTGCAATTTCAATTATATGCTACCTTACATTTCCCTCTTCTAAGTTTAGAGCCCACAGGTGTTACTTTTATGCAGCCTCTGATACAGTTACTTTCTACATTCCAATGGTCAATGATGTATTGCAACCTTGTGAATTCTCTCAACTCTGTAATATTGCACAGTATAGTAGTATCAGTTCAAAAGGAAGATTGTCAACACCTGGGCTGTTCTCCACGTGGATGTGTCCTCCACAGTCAAAGGAAGTGCACTGGTGTTCCTTCAGATTCTAATGGTTTTCCAGAAATGTCATATTATCTGAGGAGTATGGGAGTATAGGATGTCTATCAAAATCATATGAGCCTGCTCAGATCATTGAGAAAGAGGGTGGCGGTTATTCCACCCCTCTCCTACATCATCAGTCCACGTCCATACCTTCTGGAGTTTGTTTAAGAAAGATACACTACATGACCAAAAGTATGTGGAAAGCTGCTCGTCGAACGTCTCCTTCCAAAATCATGAGCATTAATATGGAGTTGGTCCCCCCTTTGCTGCTAAACAGCCTCCACTATTCAGGGAAGGCTTTCCACTAGATGTTGGAACATTGCTGCAGGGACTTCCATTCAGCCACAAGAGCATTAGTGAGGTCGGGCTCTGATGTTGGGTGATTAGGTCTGGCTTGCAGTCGGCGTTCCAATTTATCCCAAAGGTGTTCGATGGGGTTGAGGTCAGGGCTCTGTGCAGGCCAGTCAATTTCTTCCACACCGATCTCGACAAAACATTTCTGTATGGACCTCGCTTTGTGCACAGGGGTATTGTAATGATGAAACAGGAAAGGGCCTTCCCCAAACTGTTGCCACAATGTTGGAAGCACAGAATCGTCAAGAATGTCTTTGTATGCTGTTGCGTTAAGATTTCACTTCACTGAAACTTAGGGGCCTAGCCCGAACCATGAAAAACAGCACCAGACCATTATTCCTCCTCCACCAAACTTTACAGTTGGCACTATGCATTCGGGCAGGTAGCGTTCTCCTGGCAAACCCAGATTAGTTTGTTTTACTGCCAGATGGTGAAGCGTGATTCATCCCTCCAGAGAACGCATTTCCACTGCTCCAGAGTCCAATGGCGGCAAGCTTTACACCAATCCAGCCGACACTTGGCATTGCGCATGGTGATGTTAGGATTGTGTGCGGGTGCTCTGCCATGGCAACCCATTTCATGAAGCTACTGACGAACAGTTCTTGTGCTAAAGTTGCTTCCAGAGGCAGTTTGGAACTCGGTAGTGTGTGTTGCAACCGAGGACAGAAGATTTTTACACGCTGCGCACTTCAGCACTCGGCGGTCCTGTTCTGTGAGCTTGTGTGGGCTACCACTTCGTGGCTAAGCCGTTGTTTCTCCTAGACGTTTCCACTTCACAATAACAGTACTTTCAGTTGACCGGGACAGCTGTAGCAGGGCAGAAATGTGACGAACTGACTTGTTGGAAAGGTGGGATCCTATGACTGTGCCACATTTAAAGTCACTGAGCTCTTCAGTAAGGCCATTCTACTGCCAGTGTGTGTCTATCGAGATTGCATGGCTGTGTCCTCGATTTTATGCACCTGTCCGCAACGGGTGTGGCTGAACTAGCCAAAATACACACATTTGAAGGGGTGTCCACATACTTTAGAATATATAGTGTATAATCCCAATATGGGATTTGGCCTGTCTCTGAAACAAATGGAGGCATCTTAGAGTTCAAGTGCTCTAGGGAGGTTCTTCGACTGTCTTGAAATCAAACCTTACTTTGCCTCTATCCAACACTAAAATCAATGGAAGGTCATAATGTTTATCTTTAATAAATAATGTTAAACTAGTCAGAAAAAAAGAGATGTGGTAGCTAGAAAGTTATATGGATGGAAGAAAAAAAGATACAATAGATGGACACGTGTTTAGTGACACTAGAACATCTCTTTCTTCTCTGTTTATCTAAACTCCAGCTGAAGTTGGGTCATCTACCTTTTGTTCTAATTTTACTAATGTACAGTATGAATTATATACATCCTAGTAGTCATCATAGACAAATTGATAAATATCAAAGTTACTCTTGCGCACAGAAGCACTGTGTTTCAAGGGAAATATATGGATTGTGATTAAGAATAAATTGTGATACAAATTGTGCAAAACAGCAATGTATGGTATCTTCATTGTTTTATCAAATGGGAAGTCTATCATCAAATATTTCCTAGACCTCTTACATTAAAACATACAGAAGAGAAGTAACACTATTTCTGTAATATTATGAATATCATTTTGAAATACAAATATAGTATTTGCCATAAGAATATATGATTTTCATACAACCAAATGGGCTATTTAGGAAATAAATCAGCTCCACAAGCAGAAACTCTCCCACACAGACTAAAGTGCTTACAAACGTGGGCCACTGTGGTATGATGCAACTTTGCATACTACCTCTGGCATGATGGCAAAGAATAGTGGAACTTGCTGGTTGTACTCCAATTCTGTGCTATGAATTTATCCTTGAAATTTCAACTGGTCGGTTGGTCTTTCATGAGTTGAAGTCCCTCAATCAGGCACTCCAACTGTAGCTCAGTCCAGCTTTAGGAGAGAAACCATTGCTTATGTCAGGATGTCCTGCAGATCAGCCTTTGAAGTGACAACTGCCAGGGTCTCCACCAATAAAACTGTTGAACTTCAGTGAAGGAAGTCTGAATAATTCCAAATAGATTAAACTCTGGTTCTTTGAAGAGCCGTACAGTGCTTCTGAAAAAAAAACTCCCCAGAGCTGACACCCTAGTGGATGGAAGGTGGGCCCACAGAGCTCTGAGTGACAGGAATCCCTCCTGCTCTGTTCACATTAGGTCAGGTGCGCTGGATCTAAGACGTGACGACTGGGGATGGAGCCCATCTGAGAGCCTTGAGGAATGTCTTGTTTTCTGGTCAAAAGCGGAAACAGAAAATAAAGAGAAGTCAATATTTGCTATTATTGCCACAAACAAACTGAGCTGTCCATCAGTAACAGTGTGTGGGTAAAATCACCGGGGAAGCCAAGCCAGGAAAAAAACACTGTGAAATATAGGCCTAAGGCCGAGACAATAAGAAGACACAAGGGCAGAATAAATTCAACCACACTTTTGTTTCATCACAAAACCGGAGAGAAACATCTGTCCGGTCAAGTCCACTAAACATATTGCATGTAACAAACAGTTACATGACCCACAGCAGTGGTTCCCAAACTTTTTATAGTCCTGTACCCCTTCAAACATTCAACCTCAAGCCCTCTAGCACCAGGGTCAAATGTTGTTTTTTGCCATCATTGTAAGCCTGCCACACACACACTATATGAACATAAGAATGAGTGTGAGTTTTTGTCACAACCCGGCTCGTGGGAAGTGACAAAAAGCTCTTATAGAACCGGGACACAAATAATAATAAAATGTTAATCTTACATATAAAGCCTTATTTGTTAATCGAAAATTGTGAATAACCACAGGTTAATGAGAAGGGTATGCTTGAAAGGATGCACATAACTCTGCAATGTTGGGTTGTATTGGAGAGTCTCAGTCTTCAATCATTTTCCACACACAGTCTGTGCCTGTATTTAGTTTTCATGCTAGTGAGGGCCTAGAATCCACTCTTACATAGGTATGTGGTTGCAAAGGGCATTAGTGTCTTAACAGCGCGATTTGCCAAGGCAGGATACTCTGAGCGCAGCCCAATCCAGAAATCTGACAGTGGCTTCTGATTAAATTCAATTTTCACAGAACTGCTTGTTGCAATTTTGATGAGGCTCTCTTGTTCAGATATCGGTAAGTGGACTGGAGGCAGGGCATGAAAGGGATAACGAATCCAGTTGTTTGTGTCATGCGTTTCGGGAAAGTACCTGCGTAATTGCGCACCCAACTCACTCAGGTTCTTCGCTATATCACATTTGACATTGTCCGTAAGCTTGAGTTCATTTGCACACAAAAAATCATCCAATGATGGAAATACCTGTGTGTTGTCCTTGTTAATGCAGACAAAGAAGAGCTACAACTTCTTAATCATAGCCTCAATTTTGTCCCGCACATTGAATATAGTTGCAGAGAGTCCCTGTAATCCTAGATTCAGATCATTCAGGCGAGAAAAAACATCACCCATGGGTTAGGCCAGTCGTGTGAGAAACTCGTCATCATGCAAGCGGTCAGACAAGTGAAAATTATTGTCAGTAAAGAAAACTTTAAGCTCGTCTATCAATTTTTTAAAAAACGTGTCAATACTTTGCCCCTTGATAACCAGCGCACTTCTGTATGTTGTAAAAGCGTTACATGGTCGCTGCCCATATCATTGCATAATGCAGAAAATACACGAGAGTTCAGGGGCCTAGCTTTAACAAAGTTAACCATTTTCACTGTACTGTCCAAGACGTCTTTCAAGCTGTCAGGCATTCCCTTGGCTGCAAGAGCCTCTCAGTGGATGCTTTTGCACCATCAGTACAGATACCAACACATCTTGACCACCAAAGTCCATTTGATGTCACAAAGTTGTTCAGTACTTTAAAAATATCCTCTTCAGTTGTCTTGGTTTCCTGTGGTTTGCAGAAGAGGATGTCTTTTTCCCTTTTTCCTCCAAACTCAATGATGGTCATTATGGCCAAACTATTGTTGTTTTCATCAGACCAGAGGACATCTCTCCAAAAAGTACGATCTTTGTCCCCATGTGCAGTTGCAAACCCTAATCTGGCTTTTTTATGGCGGTTTTGGAGCAGTGGCTTCTTCCTTGCTGAGCGGCCTTTCAGGTTATGTCGATATAGGACTTGTTTTACTGTGGATATTGATAATTTTGTAACTGTTTCCTCCAGCATCTTCACAAGGTCCTTTGCTGTTGTTCTGGGATTGATTTGCACTTTTCGCACCAAAGTATGTTCATCTCTAGAAGACAGAACGCGTCTCCTTCCTGACTGCTGCGTGGTCCCATGGTGTTTATACTTGCGTACTATTGTTTGTACAGATGAACGTGGTATCTTCAGGCGTTTGGAAATTGCTCCCAAGGATGAACCAGACTTGTGGAGGTCTACAATTATTTTTCTGAGGTCTTCTGAGGCTGATTTCTTTAGATTTTCCCATGATGCCGAGCAAAGAGGCACTGAGTTTGAAGGAAGGCCGTGAAATACATCCACAGGTACACCTCCAATTGCTTCCAGAGGCAGTTTGGAACTCGGTAGTGTGTGTTGCAACCGAGGACAGAAGATTTTTACACGCTGCGCACTTCAGCACTCGGCGGTCCTGTTCTGTGAGCTTGTGTGGCCTACCACTTCGTGGCTAAGCCGTTGTTTCTCCTGATGTCAATTAGCCTATCAGAAGCATCTAAAGCCATGACATAATTTTCTGGAATTTTCCAAGCTGTTTAAAGGCACAGTCAACTTAGTGTATGTAAACTTCTGACCCACTGGAATTGTGATATAATGAATTATAAGTGAAATATTCTGTCTAAAAGTATTTGGTTTTAAATATACTTAAGTATCAAAATTGCAAAAATATCCTTTAGTAGCAAAAGTAAATGCTATAAATCACTTAAAGATTCCTTATATTAAGCAAAACAGACAGCATGGTTTTCTTGTTTAAAAAATGTACGGATAGCGAGGGGCACACTCCAACACTGACATAATATACAAACAAAGCATTTGTATTTATTGAGTCTGCTAGATCAGAGGCAGTAGGGATGACCTCGTGTTCTCTTCATAACTGTGTGAATTGGGCCATTTTCCTGTCCTGCTAAGCATTCGAAATGTAACGAGTACTTTTGGGTGTCAGGGAAAATGTATGCGAGTAAAAAGTATATTTTTTCACAGGAATGTAGTGGAGTAAAAGTAAAAGTTGTCAAAAATATAAATAGTAAAGTACAGATACCCGCCAAAAATGACTTAAGTATTACTTCAAAGTATTTTTTACTTTGTTACTTTACACCATTCGATAAGTGTACATACTGTACCTTTTCTTTGTCAGGACTAGCCTGTGCCGGTTGATCTGTCAAGCCGTTACTGTTCCTCTCCACCAGCATTGGGGTAAGCCTCTGCCTCCTGGCTCTGAAACATGTACTGGAACACAGCAACACAGAATGGGGGATTATATACTACTTAAGGTAACACTGACCATTACTATTAACTACAGAGAGGCTACCTGTACAGCACACACTGATTCATCCTTCCAAGAAGTTCAAATGTTCACAAATTGTTTTACCATTACCTGCCCTTGTCTGACTAAAGCCACAGTCATTTATGGCTGACACAGTACTGGTCGTCGCGAGTTACCACAGACACAAAGTCAAACCCAGCCTATTTCTACAATTTATCTTCTTAAAATCTGATTTGAAACCTAATTTAACCCTACCCTAAACCACACTGCTAACCTTATGCCTAATTATGCCTAACCTTATGCCAATTTTGACTTTGTTGCTGTGGCAACTAGTGGAAAATCACAGTAACTCATAACTTGTGCTGACTTTACTGGCTGGTTGATTATATCTGTGCAGAGCTAATTCAAACACCATAAACATATTCTACTCACTGATTTCAGGTTGGACTCCATATCATTAAAGTTCCACTCACTCAAGGGCAGGTTGAAATTGAATGGCTGTAAAGAAAGGAGAGCGTCTTATCAGTATGAGCTGCTGTGATCACTGTCTAATCTAGTGAAGAGAAGGTAGAGATCTTCACATGGGAGCTAGTATGCCTGTTTCTGCAGTAACTTTGTTTTCCCATGCTTCCGGGAGACAGGATCCTACTCACATCCATGACAGCAGCGGTGGGCTCCACACTTTGCTGGTGGGTCCTCAGGAGAAGCTGCAAGTCCTCCAGACTCATGTCCACATTCTCTACAGCATCAGGTACTTCTGGTCTACAACACACATCGTCATATCACACTACTTGGGCTTCACTGGAAGACAATACATTAATATGTAATAATATAAACTGTGTAGAACTGTTTATCTGTGTGTGTGTGTGTGTGTGTGTGTGTGTGTGTGTGTGTGTGTGTGTGTGTGTGTGTGTGTGTGTGTGTGTGTGTGTGTGTGTGTGTGTGTGTGTGTGCGTGTGCGTGTGCGTGTGCGTGTGCGTGTGCGTGTGCGTGTGTGTGTGTGTACCTTTCCAGAGCAGGTCTCTTGCTCCTCCTCTCTGCTCCAGACCCTCTGCCCTCCAGGACGGACTGTACCATGGCAACATGGAGGACAGGGGGTTCAGAACACACCTCACAGGAGCCCAGTGGAACACCCTCCCCCCGGCCTCGCACCCCTGGGCTCACTGGCTCCTCTTTGATCAGCATCATACACTTATCCCTGTGTGGGGACAGAAACACAGCAGTCTTATCCGTTTATATCAGTCCTGCTGAATAGATACTGGATGTTGTTTCTTTGGAAGCCACTACAGGATAAAAGGTGACTTTGGTCTTTGACCCTACCTTGTCTCCTCTGTTTGCATCTGAATGGCCATGTTGCTGGGTTGTGATATTTCAGTAACATCTGATATGATTGGTCCTCCTGTCATTGCACTATTGGAGCAAGAGGCACTTTCTGTGGATGGCTGTAGAGAAGAAGCAGTAATAGAGTTTGATTAAAGGTTTGTGAAGCTCACAGCCTGACAGACACTATGCATTTGATAATCATAATGTCCCAATGCTAAATGGAAACTATATATGCAGTACAACTAGCAAAAGTAGTGTAATGGTTAAAGGTAGAGTGGGTTCTCACCGACTGGATATAGAAGGGCTCATGCAGGGGCTCCATTTGGTGGCTATGGCTGAACTTGGAGGCTGGGGGTGTGGTGGAGCCAACATCCAACATGAGGGGACTGGGAGGGCCAGGCATCACCATGAGGGGGAATATTGAGAAATCAAAAGAGAATCGATGGAAATACTCTCTTTTCTTGTGCAATGAAATGCCTTGGAACTGACTGAGAGCCATAGAGACCTATGTCTGCTCATCCTTACTGGATGAGAGCCAATGATAAGGGAAAGTAACTGTAACCTCCATGGCAAGGGTGAGTAAAGAAAGCAGTGGTCGTTTTGAGAAACAAGATTAGCTTGTATAGAACATGTAGGCCTTAAAACACCTAATAACCCACTTGCTTTTCGACAACTGAGAAAAGTGAATACTGTATGTTGGTAATTACACTATGTATTTTACTTTTGTGCTATTTTCTTTCATTCATCTTATACCAACCACTGCTGTTTCTATTTTGCCAAGGCTGTGTACACATAACGCCATATCTTCATCAGTTTAATTCACTGCAACCAAAACTAAGCACAAACATCAGGTCACAATGACAGTCATTGTATTGTAGAACACACCTATGCCACAGTGTTATGAATGTTATTGGAAAGTGTATAAACAGATTGAAAAATGAAAAAATGTCCAGTTAACGTCGAGTCAGCTGTGATTGTAAATCTTTAGGTGTTATGGACGTGACAGCTGTAATGAGGGAAAATATGAGTGTGGTATGTGACTGTGCCTTGTCCTTTGACCGATTTTGTTCACACGGGTCACACAAGCTGACAGTGCATTTCTCATAAAGGGTCATGCGCCCTGGTTAAGTGGGGTGGTGTGGGTGTGGGTATGAGAGGGTGGGGTGGTGTGGGTGTGAGAGGGTGGGGTGAGTGAGTGTGTGTGTGTGTGTGGCTTAGAGCTCAGTAGGTCTGATTCAGCATTCAGCTCCATTCATCCCAACTGCAGCGCGTCAGCTGACCACATCCAGCTGAGTTGGCCGTTCCCATCCAGCTGTGTTTGTGTGTTTGTGTGTTTGTGTTACTATTGTCGATTTGTCAGTATAGTGTGTTAATGAGTGTATGTACATACAGGTGTGTTTGTGTGTGTGTGTGTGTGTTTGAGTGCATGTATTGTTAATCTTAGCCTTTGTGTGAGTGTGTGTGTACGTGTGTGGGGGCACACACTGCAAAGCGGGGCAGTATACTCACAGCTTTCTCTTCATTCCTACAGTGCTGGGTGTGTTTGATTGCATCTGGCTGAATAGGAACTGAATCAGCTATAAAGGAGCAAAAAACGGAGAATGATTCAGCACCAAAGTAGTCTCTCTAGACAGATGGGCCTCACACAATGTACTAATGCTCCAAGGTCTGAGACTAGCATCCCAAACACACACACACACACACACACACACACACACACACACACACACACACACACACACACACACACACACACACACACACACACACACACACACACACACACACACACACACACACACACACACACACACACACTGTATAGTCATGTATGTTCAGAGGTTCTCACCTTGTTCATGACTTTCTGCTGCTGGGTGTGGTTCTGTCTCAGTGAGACCACCTCTCTCCACAGCACCTCATTCTGTCTGGAGGAGTAAGACAGACCACTGTGACACTGTCACCACTTTACTATCAACTCCCTCACTCACGACCCCGTGAGCCCACATGTGTGCGATTTATGTGTGATCACATGTTGTGACCGGGCGATGCTCTGATTTCAGCCCTTTCACCCTGATGTGTCCTATCTGAGGGCTCAGCCTGATATCATCCACCTATTCCAGATCAGGCAGAGACATGTGACGAGATCACCTGCACTGCTACCTAACGGTCAGATGAGCAGCTGAATGTTCTCTTCAACCAATGTAGACAATAGACCAAACCATTGGAATATACAATGACGCCAGGGACAATGCATGGAATACTGAGTTGCTTTGACTCTGTTGCATATGGCTTAGTATGATTAGTAATACATTTGTCCCAGTTCAGTGCCTCAAACAACATTTCATAGCATTAAAACCAACTACAGTACTGATTATAGTAAATGTATTGATTTAGCACGTGACATACATTGTAGATGTAGTTATGATTGATGCGTTTGTATTAGCACACATGGTTCTTCCTACTTACTGCTTCATGTCTTGCATCTGACACTCCATGTTCTCTTGTTGGCTGCGCAGCACCTGCACCTCATACAGCAGCTTACTCAAGTCCTCCTGGCGTACTTTCGTCTCTTCACTCTTCACAATTGAGACCTAAACACACAAACACACACACAGAGGTCTTACCGTGTGTACTTTGTTGGTGTGTGTGTCTTGTGTGTTTTATTTCCCAGGGTTCCTGTCTCACCTTCCTCTTGATGTGCTCCAGCAGGTGTTCGTGGCCTTGTAGGAAGTAGAGATGCTGGAACTCTGTGTCGTCTCTCTCTGGCTTCACCAGGCCACTCTGCTCTATGTTCACCACCTTCCTGAAGCCATCTGCACACCAGTCCACAGTTAGCGGCACACAGCAACACACACACACACACACACCTCCAGAGGAACAAACACTCAAATACACAAATTAATGCATATCCTACTTAAATATAAACAATGCACAAGTCATTCCTACACAATTGCTTTCTAAATTACTGCTAAATATCCAAGAAGGCCTTTCTCTATTCTTTAGTGATGAGGAGAGGTACTCACACATGTTGAGCTGACGAACAAAGCTGGCCATGTTGTTATGTTTGAAGTACTTTGGCAGCACCTCCTTGGCAAACCTGCCCTGGTCAAAAACATGGAAGCTGGTTCCAGTCTGAGGGACAGAACCAAAATAGGGGTTTGTGTTCAAGTTGTATGAACCAGTGATTGGACATTGACTACCTCAATTCAAAATTCAGAGACAGTTTCCAAGACACAGATGAATGATTTTTAGTCCAGGACTAGGGTGCCTGGAAAACCAGCCTTTTGTGTCAAAACCATATAAGGCTCAGTCCTATAAATCATGTGAATGTTGATCAAGTAGGAAGTGTATTATTTGCTTTATAACAAGAAGTCTATATTAAATCTTTACTTTGCATATCCTAGTTATTTTTTAAAAGGCTAACTGGATTTGAGCGGAACAGGGGAAGCTTCTTCCATTGTTAATTTCTTATAATTCTAAGTATCCTAAAAGCTGAAATGAAAGTTGAGGGAAAAACAAATGTATTAGCATGCTGTACCCAACCTCTTTGACAGTAAATCAATGACAACCTCTGGCAGTAAATCAATGACAACCTCTGACAGTAAATCAATGACAAGCTTTTGGACTTTTGTCACAGCAAAAATAGATTTAGAAAATTCCCCCGAATGTCTTTATGAATATTGCTAGCAACAACATAATCAATTACAATCCTACAGTAGAAAAGAGGAGAATATCTTCTTTCTAATGACAACAACTTTATTTCTTGACTTGGATATTCATTTTTTAGCTAACCTATGGCTAATCTTTGGTTAACAAGCTGAACAGCTGCTGTCAGCGAAAATATGTTACCTTTCTAGCTCAGTGTTGGGGAGTAGCCTAGTGAACTACATGTAGTTCAACTAGTAATTCAACTAATTGGTGGTAGTTGAACTAAATTCAAATCTTTGTAGTGTTTTAAATAGGTCATAACCTTTTTTGCCATATAGCGGTGTAGCTAATCCTACGTTCACGTGCTCATCGGAACTTCCTATTTCCTAGTTGTGATATCGGAAATACAACTTTGTTTCATTCTGTGCTTTTTGGTTGGTACAAATCTTCAACCAACAAATTTGTGTTGCCGGTTTGCCTGGGCGGAATTCCCTGGGTAAGAAAAGGTTTTAGAGTCTTGCAGTAGCACATTCTTTTAGAGTTAAACAGGTTGGCCAAATTATTTAGATTTTGTTTTTAAATGTAACCTTTATTTAACTTGGCAAGTCAGTTAAGAACAAATTCTTATTGACAATGACGGCCTACACCGGCCAAACTCAGACAATTGTGCACCGCCCTCTGGGACTCCCAATCACACCCGGTTGTGATACAGCCTGGAATCAAATCAGGGTGTTTGTAGTGACACCTCTAGTACTGAGATGCAGTGCCTTAGACCGCTGCGCCACTTGGGAGCCCAAGTGATTGTTAATATTTCTGTCTCAATATGAGTCCAGTACGCAGAATCAGATAATGAACATGATGAAATCATTCTTAATTCTCTAAAAGACGGCTACTAGACTCTGTAAACCAGATTATGGAGTCTTCGGCATAACAGTAACACTAACAGGTACAATGTCGAGGGGTGCTTAGCGTGTGGTCTCACCACTCCTTAATAGACAATGCTGACATACTAGTAATCATTTTTTATTACATTTCCATACTTTTATAAAGGGAACAACACAGGGGCATTTTCTAGTTTCACTGATGAATGCAAGGCAGGCACGTGTTTTGAGTTAACCAAAGGTTTAAACACATTACTTTCTTTGTTAACCCAGGTATAAATGGTCACCAATTAATTTGATGTTAAAACATAGAACTATCTTTGAGTAATAGACAAGTAGAATCTTCACTAAACCATTACTTATCTTCTCTATCTTGTCATTTCAATCCAACACATGAAATATATTCCACTGTATGAAAGACCTAAAGACCTCTAACTCTCTTGAACCAACTTAAACAACCAGAAGTGTCAGTCCTTCAGGTACTCACAGCACTCCAGCAGATGAGGTGGTTGGTGTCCGGGTCCTCTACCAGGGTCCACAGTTTGGTAAGAAAGGCAGGCACATTATTGGCATAACCTCCATCCACACCAATAGAGCCAGGAGATTCCTGCATGGCTGCACTTCACTTGGATCAAGGAGTTGTTATTAAGAGTGTGTACGAGAGTGTGTGTGTACGTGCACAGGTCCTACCCCATCTCTGAGCTGCTTTGCTGCTGACTCTCTCTCTCTCTCTCTCTCTCTCCGGACCACTCATTCGGCCATATCAGGCCCTGTCATCCCTACAGGCCAGCGTCAGCACAAACCTGCCCCTGCAGCATCACCATAGCCTTCCAACACAACAAAAGACCCCACTGGGGAACAATACAGTCCATCACAAAGCCTAAAATAATACCACACTGTCATGCCAAACAGCACAATACAGCACAGGAGTGCTGGTGAATATGTGTGTGTGTGTGTCCAGAAATAAACATTCCTATAAGAACAACTTTTCAGGACCAGGGCCAAGAGAAGGAGAGTCGTTGTCTTGAAGGCCGCACATTCATCACAATTCATAAAGGCCACGATACACTGACCTATACAGTACTCACAGACTCCTCAATTGCTCATCTTCATAGCTTAAGGACAAACACATACATATCATATAACACGTAACCCTTAGAAAGAGTACATAGTACAGTATGTGGTTTGTATGGGTTTTGTATCAACGACCACTGGTTTTGTGTCACAAAGGTTATTGTTTTCTGAGAAAATTGTTTTTTAAGTTGTCTGAGTGTCATTGAAAAATCTGATAAGGTTGAACTTTAAATCGTGGTCAGAAATATAAATGAGTTCCTATTTGTTAAAATGCTATTTTCATTATTGTTTGCATCCCTGGAGAATGCTCATTTTATATATCTTGATATGTGGTTAGTAACATGACAAATACACTGAACAAAAATATAAACGCAGCGTGTAAAGTGTTGGTCCCATGCTTCAAGAGCTGAAATAATAGATCTCAGAAGTTTTTCATGCGCACAAAAAGCTTATTTTTCTCAAATTTTGTGTACACATTTGTTTACATCCCTGTAGGTGAGCATTTCTCCTTTGCCAAGATAAACAACCACCTGACAGATGTGGCATATCAAGAAGCTGATTAAACAGCATGATCATTACACAGGTGCACCTTGTGCTGGGGACAATAAAAGGCCCCTCTAAAATGTGAAGTTTTGTCACACAACACAATGCCACAGATGTCTCAAGTTTTGAGGGATCATGCAATTGGCATGCTGACTGCAGGAATGTCCACCAGAGCTGATTCCAGAGAATTTAATGTTCATTTCTCTGCTTCACTTCTTCACCTGCAGGATCGTCTGAGACCAGACACCCCAACAGCTGTTGAAACCGTGGGTTTGCACAACCGAAGAATTTCTCTACAAACTGTCAGAAACCGTCTCAGGGAAGCTCATCTGCACGCTCGTCATCCTCACTAGGGTCTTGACCTGACTGCAGTTTGCCGTCATAACCGACTTCAGTGGGCAAATGCTCACCTTCAATGGCCACCTTCAATGAATCACGGTTTCAACTGTTCCCGGGCAGATGGGTTGTGTGGGCGAACAGTTTGCTGATGTCAACATTGTGAATAGTGTGCCTCATGGTCGCAATGGGGTTATCATTTGGGCAGGCATAAGCTACAGACAACGAATACAATTGCATTTTATCAATGGGAATTTGAATGCACAGAGATACTGTGACAAGATCCTGAGGCCTATTGTTTTGGCCATCCATCCTCCGCAATAACCATGTTTCAGCATGATAATGCACAGTCTGTAAGGACCGACGCAGGAGATGAGAAGCAGGTACAGGGACTGAAGGTTTAATGCGTGACAGACATGAAACATAACAGGAACAGCTTCGGGACAGGAATACAAAACACAATTAATGAACAAGCCCGGAACACCACAAAGGAACAGAGAGATATACGGGGGGCAGTCAACAACGTGAGGGAGTCCAGGTGAGTCCAATGAGCGCTGCTGCACGCAACGAGGGTAACAGGTGTGCGTAATGATGGTGGCAGGAGTGTGTAGTGATGGGCAGCTTGATGCCTTGAGTGCCAGGGAGGGAGAGTGGGAGCAGGTGTGACACGGTCCCATGTCGCAAGGACCTGTACACAGTTCCAGGAAGCTGACAATGTCCCAGTTCATTGAAGAGGGTGGGACAACATACCACAGGCCACAATTAACAGCCTGATCAACTTTTTGCGAAGGAGATGTGATCCACGTCCCTACTGTTTTTTTTAAGGTCTACGTGACCAACAGATGCATATCTGTATTCCCAGTAATGTGAAATCCATAGATTAGGGCCAAATGAATTTGTTTCAATTGACTGAATTCCTTATACGAACTGTAACTCAGTAAAATCTTTGAAATTGTTGCACGTTTATATTTTTGGTAAGTGTAGTTACAGTGCATTCAGAATTTATTCAGACCCCTTCACTTTGTCCACATTTTGTTACGTTACAGCCTTATTATTAAATGGATCGAATATATTTTGTTCCTCATCAATCTACACACAATACTCCATAATGACAAATCGAAAACAGGTTTTTAGAAATGTTTGCAAATGTATGAAAATAAAAAACAGAAATACCTTATTTACATAAGTATTCAGAATTGCGCTCAGTTGCATCCTGTTTCCATTAGTCATCAATGAGCGGTTTCTACAACTTGATTGGTGTCCACCTGTGGTAAATTCATTTGATTGAACATGATTTGGAAAGGTACACACCTGTTGTATATAAGGTCCCACAGTTGACAGTGCATGTCAAAGCAAAAACCAAGCCATAAGGTTAAAGGAATTGTCTGTAGAGTGCCGAGAGAGGATTGTGTCGTGGCACAGATCTGGGGAAGTGTACCAAAACGTTTCTGCTGCATTGAAGGTCCCCAAGAACACAGTGGCCTCCATCATTCTTAAATGGTAGAGTGGCCAGACGGAAGCCACTCCTTAGTAAAAGACACATGACAGCACGCTTGGAGTTTGCCAAAAGGCACCTAAAGGACTCTCAGACCATGAGAAACAAGATTCTCTGGTCCGATAAAACCAAGATTGAACGCTTTGGCCTGAATGCCAAGCGTCACGTCTGGAGGAAACCTGGCACCATCCCTACAGTGAAGCATGGTGGTGGCAGCATCATGCTCTGGGGATGTTTTTCAGCGGCACGGACTGAGAGACTAGTCAGGCTTGAGGGAAAGTTGAACAGAGCAAAGTACAGAGAGATCCTTGATGAAAACTTGCTCCAGAGCGCTAAGGAGCTCAGACTGGGTTCACCTTCCAACAGGACAACGACCTTAGCACACAGCCAAGACAATTCCACAAATTAACTTTTAACAAGGCACACCTGTTAATTGAAATGCATTTCAGGTGACTACCTCATGAAGCTGGTTGAGAGAATGCAAAGAGTGTGCAAAGCTGTCATCAAGGCAAAGGGTTGCTACTTTGAAGAATATAAAATCTAAAATATATTTTGATTTGCTGAACACTTTTTTTGGTTACTACATGATTCCATATGTGTTATTTCATAGTTTTGATGTCTTCAGTATTATTCTACAATGTAGAAAATAGTAAAAAATAAAGAAAACCCCTTGAATGAGTAGGTGTGTCCAAACGTTTGACTGGTACTGTACATGAATGCAAAATAGTGACATGGCCGACATATAGGCTGCCTTTCAAACTAGCAGCAACCTTTGTACAGCACTTGTCCACTTTCTCTGAAACTAGACATTGGAGTTCAATGAGCCCTTCAATAATCACTCACCCAACACTTTTCCATCTCACATAAAGTGGTTAAAGTACTTAAATAAAATACTTTAAAATACTACTTAAGTAGTTTGTCTAGGTATCTGCACTTTACTTTACAATTTATATTTTTGACAACTTTTACTTCACTACATTCCTAAAGAAAATAATGTTATTTTTACTTCATACATTTTCTGTGACACTCAAAAGTACTTCTTACATGTTGAATGCTTAGCAGAACAGGACAAGGGTCCAATTCACACACTTATCAAGGGTACATCCCTGGTCATCCCTACTGATCTGGCGGACTCACTAAATACACAATGCTTCCTTTTTAAATTATGTTTTGGTGTTAGAGTTTGCCATCTGTAAATTAAAAAAACAATACTTTTACTTTTGATACTTAAGTATATTTTAGCAATTACATTTACCTTTGACACTTAAACCTCATAGGGATCGATGTCCCGTATACGGGACGATTGCTGCTCAATATGCGAAATGTGACTAGAATGGTGTTGTAAACAACAGTCAACTTTCTGGAACATAGACATGTCATATATCTTAAATTCCAGTTAATCTAACTGCAGTGTCCAATTTACAGTAGCTATTTCAGCTAAAAAATACCATGCTATTGTTTGAGGATAGTGCACAACAACAAAATACTTTTATCATGGCAACTGGTTTGGTACATTCACCTCTGAAGGTGAATAATGTACTTACATTCAGTAATCTTTGTGTAGTGATGTAATTCCTCACTGGATCAGTCTGAAACTTTGCACACACTGCTGCCATCTGGTGGACAACGTCTAAATTACACCTAGAATCCTACATCACTGTCTGGCCTTTCTCTTGCATTTCAAAGAGAAAATGCATGTTTTTTTGTGTGTATTTTCTTTTACCAGATCTAATGTGTTATATTCTCCTACATTAATTTCACAATTCCACAAACTTCAAAGTGTTTTCTTTCAAATTATATCAAGAATATGCATATCCTTGCTTCAGGTCCTGAGCTACAGGCAGTTCGGTTTGGGTATGTCATTTTAGGTGAAAATTGAAAAAAAGGGTCCGATCCTTAAGATGTTCAAACCCAATACTTTTAGACTTTTACTCAAGTAGTATTTTACTGGGAGACATTCACTTTCACTTGAGTCATTTTCTATTAAGGTATCTTTACCTTTCCTCAAGTATCACAATTGGGTACTTTTTCCACCATTGCATAAGGAATATTTAACTTTGCTTTGGCCTACAACATAAAAAATAATGGACTTTAAATGTATTGTTGCACCTAGTGTTTAGATTTATGGACACCAAAAGAGATTTATGGACGCCTGTAGCACTGAGATGCAGTGCCTTAGACCACTGCTCCACCCTACCGACAAAAGGCTCTACAATGATTTCGAATGATAATTATTTTCCGGACACTGGTCAAAGACCCGAACAAGACTACTCACGACTCTTTGGCTATATGCCAAAGAGTCGTGACAACATAATTGTATCGGAGTCCCTTTAAGACATGCCGGGGGTAACTCTGACCTCTAGAAATAACTGTTTAACGGATCTAAGCGCCAGACGAGAATGCATCTACACATAGTCACTCTTAGTGATTATGTGCGTCAAGGCATTATTCCACGGGGACTCAGGTGGCAAAAATAACCATCACTGGGATAGCGCACAGATGATTTCTGTGATCGCCGGTGTGCTATCCTGAACAAATGCTCTATTGATTTAATGACATTAATTGTTGACAAGATGAAATATGACTTTATTGAGATGGGTAAAACGATTGAAGAGAAACGCACATCTCTGCAAGGAGCTGTTAATGATGATAGCATATTCAATGAACTGATGAAGCCGAGGACAAAGTCTACTTCTGGAGAAACCCTGATAAAAGAGGTCCTGCTCCTCCTCTCCATGACAGACGCAGAAGGGAGGCAGTTTACTTCGATCCACTCTCGTCTGACCAACGCTAAAACCAGCGCCTCATCCGCTTCCAGTGCCAGTATTTTATTAACAAGAGACTGGGCGGAGAGCGGAGGTGGCCGAGTCACGCTTTTTAATTTCTTTCTTAGAAGCATCCGTTTAAGGGAATACTTTAGCTCCCCTAATCGTGAAATTTCAATTTAACATGTAGGTTGCTCACCTGCACATACTCCGACTCCTTTTAGAAGTAAGAGTCATTTTGTACCTTTAGCCAATCGCAATCACTCTTGTGACATATTGTGGAATCGTTGAAAAATATGTTGGTAAGCTCTTTAAGAACAAATAATTTACCTAAGGATGGAAAATCAAGCTTTGCTTGATTTACAATCAGATACGACAGTCCTTACCCGCCCTGCTGATAAGGGTCGGTTCAACTCAACCAGCAGAGTTCGTGTGTTTTTTTTTAATGTGGATTAACGTGTGAAAAGACATGCATTTTTGTGCGACTTAATTTTGTGTCCGACATTTATTTATATAAAAAACACGTGTTAACAACCCACTATTGTTAATCAGCCAGGTTGTCACCGAAATTATTATAATACAATAGTAGCCTTACATTGCCTTGTTTTTAAAAATTATTAATACCAATACTGTTTTCTATGCTTGTTTTCGCTTAATACTTTTCTGGTAGGCAACATTAAGCCTACACGATTTTCTTCATAGTGCATTTCATATTTCATGGAGCCTACATTACACAATTTTCGTAATGCATTTAATACAACGCTCCACTTTTGCATGTACATTACACCATTCATTTCATAATGCATTTTATAAAAGTCTATGTCTAATTTTAGGAGGGTTGCCAGATTGAAAATTATAATTAAGCATCAACCAGTGGGTCTTGTGACGGGTATACAGAGATGACCAGTTTACAGAGGAGTAGGGTAGAGTGGGGTGATTTGTGCCAGGGGGAAGTAGATCCACCCATTGTTTCTGGAAAACCATAGAAGAAATTGGTCATGTGACCACATAATTTTGAAAAGCCATCAATTTTACTCATCCTCCAAAGAAGAGAGACACATGGCATGAGAGGTAAGCACATTTTAGCTCAAAAAACTGTTTTTTTTCCTTTCAAAGTAAAATTTCTATGATTAAGGTTTTTTGATTGTAGTGTCTGAACAATTATAGACATGTTTGAAAACATTTCACACATGTTTTAGTGCTTTAGCAGGCTACACAATGAGTCTATAGAGTTAGCATGATGTTAGCTCTTAACTGCTGGATCATGCTAGTTTTTCAAACTTGTGGGTCTGGGATGATTTGTGTGAAAGGGCCTGGGTTAAGTTGTGCCAGTGGCACAAATCACCCCCACTTATGATTATTTTCAACATATTATTAATTTGTAATTGTACATTGTACTCTTACATTTTAGCACTTAAACTATGTCACATTCTTAATTTTAGACCAAAACCCATCATACCACGCACTTATAAACGGAAGACAGACAGGGCTTCAACTCCTCTTGTGAAGTTGGACAGAGCAGTGAAAGAGGTGAAACAGGGAAAGACCATACGTCAGGTGGCAAGGGAGATGAAGATCTGCAGGATGACCTTGAAAAGATTCATGGAGAAGAAAAAGATAGGAGAAGTAACAAAGACAGGGTATAAGAGAACAGGACTTGCCAACCAAGTCTTCAAAGAATACATGGAGACAGAGCTGGCAGACCATATAAAGGCACTAGCAGCAATGTTTCACGGCATAAGTGCCATGAAATGCTGTGAGCTGGCTTTTGAGTATGCACGAAGAAATGGCATTGATATCCCTGCCAGTTGGATCAGAGAGAAAAAAGCAGGTTAGGTTAAGTGTGCATTTATTAAGGAAAAGTTATAGGGAACATTGATCATTATTTTCCCAGGACATGCTTATTATCAGTTATCACCATGCACATCCTACAGAGAAGCAAAATTGGGTACTTATTTAGAGCATATAACTTTACCTTATGTAAAATCTGAATGTAAACTGAAATGGTTCAATAAGGGATAAATAAAGAGATACCCTTTATGCTAATAAACTATTAACCTTTTCTAGGACCTGATTGGTTCACAGCCTTTAAAGCACGCCACCACTTGTCATGCCGCACTCCTGAAGCAACCTCTCTTGGAAGAGCTACTGCCTTTAATAGACACAACGTGGGGGAGTACTTTGATAACCTCTCTAAAGTGATGGACAGGTAATCATCAATCATAGGATCACATATTCTCTCTCTCTCTCGCTCTCTCTCTCTCTCATACACACACACACACACACACACACACACACACACACACACACACACACACACACACACACACACACACACACACACACACACACACACACACACACACACACACACACACACACACACACACACAGACGAGGCAGCCAGGGAAGGAAAGAGGGCACATCTCTATAGGGTCTTCTGCCCTGCGTAGCAGAATTGACATTTACATACATAACCACCTCCATAATCTCATTTCAGGTATAACTTCCCTCCACACATGATGTACAACATGGACGAAACTGGTGTGACTACAGTGCAGACACCCAGGCAGATTGTCACAGAGAAAGGGAAGAAACAAGTGGGTTCAGTTACATCAGCTGGAAGAGGAGAGCTCGTCACTGAAATCTACAATATATGACTTATTCCAACAGTTTTATTTTACCTTTATTTTACTAGGCAAGTCAGTTAAGAACAAATTCTTATTTACAATGACAGCCTAGGAACAGTGGGTTAACTGCCTTGTTCAGGGACAGATTTTTACCTTGTCAGCTCTGGGATTTGATCCTACAACCTTTCAGTTACAGGCCCAACACTCTAAACACTAGGCTACCTGCCACCCCAAAATAGGGTGACAATATCTTAATAAACCTTAAATGAGTAATTTTGTATTGAATTTGTCTTGCTTTCATATAGCATTACAGTTCATAACATTAAAATGTTCTGTTTTACTTCAGAAATCACTGGCACAATTTACCCCAACGTATTCCCCCAAAGGCACAACTTACCCCGCACCAGGGGCAAGTTGTGCCACGAGACCACTTTTTTCCCAAAAGCTATATTTCTGACACAATTTATTTCAGATCCAAAGTTATTGTTCTCAGGGATCAAATCAAATCAAATCAAATGTATTTATAAAGCGCTTTTTAAATCAGCCGATGTCACAAAGTGCTATACAGAAACCCAGCCTAAAACCCCAAACAGCAAGCAATGCAGATGTAGAAGCACGGTGGCTAGGAAAAACTCCCTAGAAAGGCAAAACCTAGGAAGAAACCTAGAGAGGAACCAGGCTCTGAGGGGTGGCCAGTCCTCTTCTGGCTGTGCCGGGTGGAGATTATAACAATTTATGGCCATTAAGGCCAGTTCTTTCTCCAAGATGTTCAAATGTTCATAGATGACCAGCAGGGTCAAATAATAATAAAAGTAGTTGTGGAGGTTGCAACAGGTAAAAACATCAGGAGTGAATGTCACTTGGTTTTTCAGTGCAATAGAGCGCAGGTGCGGTAGAGCGAGAGCGAGATGAAAACAGCAGGTCTGGGGAAAGGTGGCACGTCCAATGAACAGGTCAGGGTTCCATAACCGCAGGCAGAGGAGTTGAAACCGGTGCAGCAGCACGACCAGGTGGACTGGGGACAGCTAGGAGTCATCAGGGCAGGTGGTCCTGAAGCATGGTCCTCTGGGTAGGCTCAGGTCCTCCGGGAGAGGAGGTAGAGTGGGAGAGAGAGAATTAGAGGGAGCATACTTAAATTCACACAAGACACTGGATAATAACATCAGATTTAACAAACTGACCCTAGCCCCCCGTCACATAGACTATTGCAGCATAGATACTGGAGGCTGAGACAGGGGGGGTCAGGAGACACTGTGGCCCCCTCCGACAATACCCCCGGACAGGGCCAAACCAGGCAGGATATAACCTCACCCACTCTACCAAGTGCACCACATCCTGAAATATATGTACATCCTTAAGTTGAAGGCATTACTGTCATGGCCTCACTTTAAAGTCACTTTGAGTAAAAACTGGCACAACTCACCCCACTATAGAGTGCAGTGATGTGACCTATAAGGAGCATTGGTGACAAATCTGATGGCCGAATGGTAAAGAACATCTAGCCACTCAAGAGCACCCTTACCTGCCGATCTATAAATTACATCTCCGTAATCTAGCATGAGTAGGATGGTCATCTGAAGCAGGGTTAGTTTGGCAGCTGGAGTGAAAGAGGAGCGATTACGATAGAGGAAACCAAGTCTAGATTTAGCCTGCAGCATTGATATGTGCTGAGAGAAGGACAGTCTACCGTCCAGTTATACTCCCAAGTACTTGTATGATGTGACTACCTCAAGCTCTAAACCCTCAGAGGTAGTAATCACACCTGAGGGGGGAGGGGCATTTTTCTTACCAAACCACATGACCTTTGTTTTGGAGGTGATCAGAACAAAGCTAAGGGCAGAGAAAACTTGTTGGACACTAAGAAAGCTTTGTTGTGGATAAATGGATAAGAGAGCTTCCTACTGCCTGAGCTATGTTGTTGATGTAAATTGAGAAGAGCGTGGGCCTAGGATCAAGCCTTGGGGTACACCCTTGGTTTAAACCATCTGACCCAGATTGTTTTGTGGGGTCAAGTTTAAGCAGCTTCTCTAGCACCTCGGACTCAGTCACCTCCTGCAGGGAGAACCTTTGTAGAGGGGCAGGGGAAAAAGAGGGAGGAGCATCGGGACTAGTTGCATTAGAAGGGGTGGCAGATGAGGAAATGTTGGACTTTCAAGGAGGTATGGCTGAGTCAAATAGGAATCCTGACTTAATGAAGTGGTGATGAAAGAGCTCAGCCATGTGCTTCTTGTCAGTAACAACCACATCATCAACTTTAAGGCACATGGGCAGCTGTGAGGAGGAGGGGTTATTCTCCAGGTCTTTAACCATTTAACCCACAGAGAGAAAACTGCTCCTTAAAGTAACAAACTTTGGCCTTCCGGCTAGCCTGAGTGCACTTATTTCTCATTTGCCTGAATGAGAGCCAGTCAGCCTGAGTACGCGTGTGCCGAGCCTTTCACCAAATGCAATTCTTGAGGTGGAGTAACTCTGCAAGATTACGGTTGAACCAGGGGCTGAACCTGTTTTTAATTCTCATTTATGGGGGCGTGTTTGTTAACAATACCACTGAAAATATCAAAAAAGAAGGTCCAAGCGTCAGAGGGGATCAAGCTGATTCTATAACAATTTACAGAGGCCAGGTCATGAAGGAAGGCTTGCTCATTAAAGTTTTTTACCAAGTGCCTATGACATATCAGGACAGGTCATTTCCCTGAGCAGCCATTACGAACACAGTCTGTAAAACAGTGATCACTAAGATCATTACAGAAAACACCAGACTTATACCGCTCAGGATTATTTGTGAGGATAACATCAAGGAGAGTAGCCTTTTCTGGGTGTTTGGAGTCATACCTTGTGGGATTGGTAATAATCTGAGAAAGTTTTAGGGAGTCCCATTGCTTTAGGACTTAGTCAGGATGTTTAAGCATGTCCCAGTTTAGGTCACATAGCAGGACAAATATAGACTTAGTGTAAGGGGCCAGGAGAGAGCTTAGGGCAGGTAGAATAGTATTGAATACAAAGTTTGGCTGGTGTAGGCCGTCATTGTATATAAGAACTTCCCTAGTTAAATAAAGGTTCAATCAAAAAAAAAAAGATAGTTAATTTTGTTGTTGAGTCGTTATACACGGATATTCCACACGAGGGCGGTATTGAAGCCATGGAACATTTTCTTCCTCTTCACAACTGTGTGGGTGTGTGTGGAACATGTTCATTTCTAAAGATTTGGACACAGAGGAACTTGAATCTCTCAACCTGTTCCACAACATCCCTGTCGATGTGGTTGGGGGTGTGCTCGGCCCTCCATTTCCTGTAGTCCACGATCAGCTCTTTAGTCTTGCTGAATTTGAGGGAGAGGTTGTTTTCCTGGCACCTCCCTGTAGGCTGTCTCATCGTTGTCGCTGATCAATTCTACCACGTTGTATTGTCAGCAAACTTGATGATGGTGTTGTAGTTGTGGGCAGCCAGGCAGTCCTGGATGAACAGGGAGTACAGGAGGGGACTAAGCACACACTCCTGAGGGCCCCCTGTGTTGATTGTCAGCGTGTAAATGACAATAGTCATTTAGGCAGGTTACCTTGGCTTTTTGGGGTCTGCTTGAAACAAGTTGATATTACAAACCGGGTCAGGGATACGTTGAAAATGCCAGCAGGTCAGCGCATTCTCTGAGTACGTGTCCTGGTATTTCATCTGGTCCGTGGCTTGTGAATGTTAACCTGTTTAAAGGTTGTACTCTCATCGGCTATGGAGAGTGAGATCACACAATCATCCGGAACAGCTGATGCCCTCTTGCATGGTTCAGTGTTGCTTGCCTTGAACAGAGAATTTAAGGCATTTAGCTCGTCTGGTAGGTTGCGTCGCTGTGGCTGAGTTTCCCTTTGTAATCCGTGATAGTTTGCAAGCACTGCCACATCCATCAAGTATTAGAGCCGGCATAGTAGGATTCAATCTTAGTCCTGCATTGACACATTTCCTGTTTGATGGCTAGAGTTATGGTCTGATTTGCCAAAGGGATAGTATTTTGATTTGATAGAATTCCCATTAGCCGATGCCAATGGCGACAGCTAGTCTTACTGGGTTCCGACACATTACAAAAAAGACATTACAGACAAAAGACATTACAATTTACATACATTTAAAAACATAAAAATGCAGTGTGTGTGCGTCTATCAGTTACACATACATGTCAGTACATACACACAAGTAGGTCACATGGGTGAGAGGAGCCGTGTTTCTTTCTTAGTTTTTTTGTAACCAGGTTTGCTGTTCACTATATATGATGGAAGGGAGTTCCATGCACTCATGGCTCTGTATAATACTGTACGTTTCCTTGAATTTGTTCTGAACCTGTGGACTGTGAAAAGACCCCTGGTGGCATGTCTGGTGGGGTAAGTGTGAAAAGACCCCTGGTGGCATGTCTGGTGGAGTAAGTGTGAAAAGACCCCTGGTGGCATGTCTGGTGGGGTAAGTGTGTGTCAGTGCTGTATGTAAGTTGACTATGCAAACAATTTGGAATTTCCAACACATTAATGTTTCTTATAAAAACAAGAAGTGACGCAACTCTTAGCCAAGAGAGACTGGCATGCATAGTATTAATATAATTACTACCATATTAAGGTGACACAGGTGACATAATGGTAAAAATGAGGTAAAATTGATTTAAGTTTCCCTGCATTAAAATCACTGTCCATGAGAAACGCCGCCTCAATTAGCATTTTCTTGTTCGCTTATTTACTGTAGACTAAGGTCCAGCTGTGTGAAAGTGAAAGAGAGGCTGTTAAGAGGACTGCTCCAGTGTTCACAGTGAGACAGATATTCTCCTGACTATTTTTTAATTTAGTGAAATACTTTCTTCCATTATTGCCTTTTATGTAGCTGGCATTCGATCTGTGTGGCATTTGAATTTGATTTAAACCCTTTTATCCAGATATTGGTCTAATGTTTCCTGTGGCGTTTATAAGCTACAGTGGGGAGAACAAGTATTTGATACACTGCCGATTTTGCAGGTTTTCCTACTTACAAAGCATGTAGAGGTCTGTCATTTTTATCATAGGCACACTTCAACTGTGAGAGACTGTCTAAAACAAAAATCCAGAAAATCACATTGTATGATTTTTAAGTAATTAATTTGCATTTTATTCCATAACATAAGTATTTGTTACATCAGAAAAGCAGAACTTAATATTTGGTACAATTAATATTTGGTGCAATTACAGAGATCATACGTTTCCTGTAGTTCTTGACCAGATTTGCACACACTGCAGCAGGGATTTTGGCCCACTCCTCCATACAGATCCTTCAGGTTTCGGGGCTGTCGCTGGGCAATACGGATTTTCAGCTCCCTCCAAAGATTTTCTATTGGGTTCAGGTCTGGAGACTGGCTAGGCCACTCCAGGACCTTGAGATGCTTCTTACGGAGCCACTCCTTAGTTGCCCTGGCTGTGTGTTTCGGGTCGTTGTCATGCTGGAAGACCCAGCCACGACCCATCTTCAATGCTCTTACTGAGGGAAGGAGGTTGTTGGCCAAGATCTCGCAATACATGGCCCCATCCATCCTCCCCTCAATACGGTGCAGTCGTCCTGTCCCCTTTGCAGAAAAGCATCCCCAAAGAATGATGTTTCCACCTCCATGCTTCACGGTTGGGATGGTGTTCTTGGGGTTGTACTCATCCTTCTTCTTCCTCCAAACACGGCGAGTGGAGTTTAGACCAAAAAGCTCTATTTTTGTCTCATCAGACCACATGACCTTCTCCCATTCCTCCTCTGGATCTTCCAGATGGTCATTGGCAAACTTCAGACGGGCCTGGACATGCGCTGGCTTGAGCAGGGGGACCTTGCGTGCGCTGCAGGATTTTAATCCATGACGGCATAGTGTGTTACTAATGGTTTTCTTTGAGACTGTGGTCCCAGCTCTCTTCAGGTCATTGACCAGGTCCTGCCGTGTAGTTCTGGGCTGATCCCTCACCTTCCTCATGATCATTGATGCCCCACAAGGTGAGATCTTGCATGGTGCCCTAGACTGAGGGAGATTGACCGTCATCTTGAACTTCTTCCATTTTCTAATAATTGCGCCAACAGTTGTTGCCTTCTCACCAAGCTGCTTGCCTATTGTCCTGTAGCCCATCCCAGCCTTGTGCAGGTCTACAATTTTATCCCTGATGTCCTTACACAGCTCTCTGGTCTTGGACATTGTGGAGAGGTTGGAGTCTGTTTGATTGAGTGTGTGGACAGGTGTCTTTTATACAGGTAACGAGTTCAAATAGGTGCAGTTAATACAGGTAATGAGTGGAGAACAGGAGGGCTTCTTAAAGAAAAACTAACAGGTCTGTGAGAGCCGGAATTCTTACTGGTTGGTAGGTGATCAAATACTTATGTCATGCAATAAAATGCAAATTAATTATTTAAAAATCATACAATGTGATTTTCTGGATTTTTGTTTTAGATTTCGTCTCTCACAGTTGAAGTGTACCTATGATAAAAATTACAGACATCTACATGCTTTGTAAGTAGGAAAACCTGCAAAATCGGCAGTGTATCAAATACTTGTTCTCCCCACTGTATATGGTAACAACCCGTTTTTTTTTTTTACACATCTACAGTAGCCTACCTATCAACAAATCTTGAATCAGAATGATATCATAGGATCCAAATGATATTTTGTTATATCATTTGTATCATTTCGATAATATGTTGACAATTTGACAGCTTTAATTTGACAGCTTTTCAGCAAACCAGTGTTTACAGAAATGTTTTTTGTTAGGTTTTTATGATGGTGGTTATTGCATTATGTAACTGTTGGTTATATGTTAATATTTTGTACACATGAAATGAATTTTTGTCCCTTTGTCTCGTTCTTTCTCCATCCACCTTGTTCCCTCCCTGATTCCTCCCCGTGTAGTTGAATGTCATAATTCAGAATGAAGCTGACAGAGGCAGTCATATCCTCTCCTTTTCTTTTACTTCTCCTCTCTTCCTCCCAGCTCTCTGCATTATTCAGAGACAGAGCTATTAAGAGTGAGGGCCCCAAAGTGCCTTTCCTTTCCTCATGGTCCACAGAGCTCAAGTAGCACCCCTACTGGAACCCCTCTCTGCGTCAGCAGTTAGTTCAAAAATTCAGGGGCCAATGACTGTCTGATAGATAGATAGATAGATAGATAGATAGATAGATAGATAGATAGATAGATAGATAGATAGATAGATAGATAGATAGATAGATAGATAGATAGATAGATAGATAGATAGATAGATAGATAGATAGATAGATAGATAGATAGATAGATAGATAGATAGATAGATAGATAGATAGATAGATCCTCTATCTATCTATCTAATTGAAAATAATAAAAGATTAGCCCGTGAGAGACGAACGACTATGATTGTAGTAATGACCCCAGTGACAGACCTGTGCATGATGTTAGTTTTGTGTATTAACACACGTACATGTGTAAAATAGGACCATTATAAGCACCCACCAAATTATTATTATTATAACCCCTTCTCAGTAGTAAAATTGAAATACATAGCTTATTCTATTAATGTCAAGATATTGTTAGCAATGTGATGCCATTACTATCATGCAAACAAGCAGAGGATTATGTAACATGAAGATTGATGTATTTTTTGTTGTTGTTTTTATATGTAACAGGGTGGAGGTGCCCTAATTCGAGTAGCAGGTTTTTCCTCTAGGATTTTGCCTATGTTTAGCTCCATTCCGTTTCTTCTTATCCTGAAAAACGATTACAAGCATACCCATAACATGACGCAGCCACCACTATGCTTGAAAATATGGAGAGTAGTACTCAGTCATTTGTTAAATTGTATTTTCCCCAAACAACACTTTGTATTCAGGACAAAAAGCTGAATGCCACATTTTTTGCAGTATTGCTACCTTGTTGCAAACAGGATGCATGTTTTAGAATGTTTTATTTTGCACAGGCTTACGAACCCCTTTGTCTTTAAAATCTAGGGTGGATGGTAATGAGACCCGTAACATAACTCATGCAAATTCTAATAGTGAAAAGGAACAGTGAGAACAAAATACACTGACAACCAAAAACTACCGTCAAACACATAGGTTTATTAAAAAGACACTGTAAAACGGTTCAGGGAAAAGGGGCTGAGCTGGACCCAAGGAAAGAAATAGATATTCAAAAACCCCTAAGCTAATCTTGCCTTCAAAAACAGCTAAGCTATCTAACCAAAAATACAAGGGGTGGTCCGCCCAGTTCTAACTAGTGTATTTAAACATAGTTTTCCTACGGGTAGTGCATGCCCAAGGGTGATTTGGTTAAGTATCCCCTTTTCCCAAGTACAAACAAACAGCATAGATCTAGACAACAATAACCGTAAACAAGACACTACAGCAGTACATACTCACATGATATTTGACAAAGTGAGATGTATGCACAATCGCTAACGATGTAAAAAGGTAGATGTCAGAAAATACAAAGAGAGAAACACAACTGACTGGGTTTTTAAACCAAGGGAAAGGGGATGTGATTAGGTTAGTATTGTGGAGTAACTACACTGTTGTTGATCCATCCTCAGTTTTCTCCTATCACAGCCATTAAACTCTGTAACTGTTTTAAAGTCTTCCTCACAGGAATCTTTGTAGTGACTAGCTGTATTGATACACCCTCCAAAGTGTAATTAAGAACTTCACCATGCTCAAAGGGTGTCCTTTGCGAGGCATTGGAAAACCTCACTGGTATTTGTGATTGAATCTGTGTTTGTAGTTCACTGCTTGACTGAGGGACCTTCCAGATAATTGTATGTGTGGGGTACAGAGATGATTATTATTGCACACTGTGAGACCATGCAACTTATTATGTGTATCAGCATACAGGTGAGACCCAGGCGTAGACAACGCCTGGGTCTCAGATGTTTATTATCCCAACAGGGGGCAAAAGACAGGTCAGGGGCAAGCAGAGTTCGGTAATCCAGAGTAGTGGGGCAAAGGTACAAGACGGCAGGCAGGCTCGGGGTCAGGGCAGGCAAGGAAAGGTCGAAACCGGGAAACCAAGAAGACAGGCACTTTAGAAGTAGAGAGGTAAAGGTGGAAAACGCCGGTAGGCTTGAACAAACAAAACGAACTGGCAACAGCCAAACAGAGAACACAGGTACTGTATACATACACAGGGGATAATGAGGGAGATGGGCGACACCTGGAGGGGGGTGGAGTCAAGCACACAGACAGGTGAAACAGATCAGGGTGTGACAATGTGACTTGTTAAGCACATTTTTACTCCTGAATTTATTTAGGCTTGCATAACAAAGGTTTTTGAATACTTATTGACTCAAGACATTTCAGCTTTTCATTTTTTATTCATTTGTACAAATGTCTTAACATAATTCCACTTTGACATTATGGGGTATTATGTATAGGCCAGTGACACAAAATCTAAATTTTATAAATGTTTAATTCAGACTAACAAAACAAAATGTGGAGAAAGTAAAGCGGTGTGAATACTTTTTGAAGGCGTTGTATAGCATCAACAGAACCTATTTTGATTTCCCCTATAATCACTGTATTTAATTGAGCAAATGTTGAAAGTGACTGGATTATCCCATGGTTATATTTTATGATGAAAAGATCTGTGATGCATTAACATAAAAGATAAGTAGCTTGTTTCTGTCTCCAGTCACCCCTTTCTCATATTCGACCAACTCCCAAGCAGCATGCCCATGTAAAGCTGTGCTGGATGGATTACTTTGTTTTTTTAAATTGTGGTGTCAAATCAGTTTAGTGATTTGCATTCCTTTCACACATATTATCAAATTATTTTTGATATATTGTCAAATACAGGGCTCATTTATTAAAGCTAGGATCCTTACTCATCACTTTGACTTACAAATGTAATTATACAGTATGTACCCACTGATTCCTGAAGACTATAACTCATAAATGCCTCATCAGCTTAGTTCAACTGTCGTACCCCATCAGAATCCAAAATATAAGTTTGTTTAACTCCCAATGTTTGTAAACAACATAAATGTAAACAAACAGTGTATATCCTCAAAACATGGTTACACCTATTTGATATCATAGATGATCAGTCCTTGCATCCATAGGTCTGTATTTATTTGAGAGTGGTTACATTTCTCCAGGCCCATCCCTCAGCTTATTTTCAACTACAGATTCTAGCTCACTGAGAATGCAGGCATATTTATAGGAAGCTAAATTAGTTTGATTGTGCTGAAGTGCAGAGATGCCCTGTACAGTAATTCTGGCCTTAGAACGGACCTTGGTATTCAGCTGTGTCTGTCTGGGAGAATTACAGGTTACAGTTCCATTATGTGGTTCGATGCTTTGGCTGAGTTGTAAGGAGGGCTAATGACTTCGATATTTGATAACTTAATTTCATCAGATGCTCTAAAAAGTAACTCAATAACTTTTAGCTAACTGTCATTCTGTTTGTCTCTCAATTTCTCACACCTCTCTCTCTCTCTGTCTGCCTCTAGATATAGTAATGAAGTTACTCTTCTGTACAGCTCCATTCTCTCTATAGCTGCTCAGTTTTCATTGGCTCTTTCTCCTCCTGCCTCGCCACAGCTGCGAGAAGGTAAAAAAAGCTGTTAATATACAGTGTATTCGTAAAGTATTCAGAGCCCTTGACTTTTTTCAAAATGTTGTTACGTTACAGCCTTATTCTAATATATATATTTTTCATGAAATCCTCAATCTACACACAATGCCCCATAATGACAAAGTGAAAACAGGTTTTTAGAAATGTTTGCAAATGTAAAAAAAAGTAAAAAACAGAAATACATTATTTCCATACGTATTCAGACCCTTTGCTATGAGACTCGAAATTGAGCTCAGGTGCATCCTGTTTCCATTGATCATCCTTGATGTTTCTACAACTTGATTGGAGTCCACCTGTGGTAAATTCAATTGATTGGACATGATTTGGAAAGGCGCACACACACCTGTCTATATAAGGTCCCACAGTTGACAGTGCATGTCAGAACAAAAACCAAGTCATGAGGTCGAAGGAATTGTTCGTAGAGCTCCGAGAGAGGATTGTGTCGTGGCACAGATCTGGAGAAGGGTACCAAAACATTTCTGCAGAATTGAAGGTCCCCAAAAACACAGTGGCCTCCATTATTCTTAAATGGAAGAAGTTTGGAACCCCCAAAACTCTTCCTAGAGCTGGCCGCTCGGCCAAACTGAGCAATCGGAGGAGAAGGGCCTTGGTTAGGGAGGTGATCAAGAAACCGATGGTCACTCTGACTGAGCTTCAGAGTTCCTCTGTGGAGATGGGAGAACCTTCCAGAAGGACAGCGATCTCTGCAGCAGATCCTTGATTAAAACCTGCTCCAGAGCGCTCAGGACCTTAGACTGGGGGGCGAAGGGTCACCTTCCAACAGGACAATGACCCTAAGCACACAGCCAAGACAACGCAGGAGTCGGCACAAGTCTCTGAATGTCCTTGAGTGGCCCAGCCAGAGCCCGGACTTGAACCGGAGAAAAGAGAGAGGTTTACAGAATAGGTTGGAAAATGTAGGAAAGGACAACAATTATGAATGTTCAGACTGGAGCTTTCTGACAATTCCTTTAAAAGCTTCTCTGGGAGATAATTATGCTGCCTGTTACAGCAGGGAGACTGTCAGTCCATGACCATCCCACTCTCAGGGACACTGCTGCTCATCTGGCAAAGGCTGAATGTTGCTCCTCACGCTCTCAGAGATCTATTACAGAGCTCCTTCAGACACTACCACAGTTACAATCCTCTGGCCTGATTTAATTTCCAAAGATTGAACAAGTAGGCCTTGGCAGGATGTTGAAAAAGTAAATTGTTGTAAATTAGCACTTCCCTCCACTTTGAATATAGAGATGGAGATACAGTAAGTGATCAAATCTGACCTCTGGCACTTTCACAGTGAATAGGTCAAATGAGTAATTGTTTGGGTGTCATTATTTTGGATTGGACTGCTGCTTAGAACAGTATGTGACGACCACCTTTGATTGAATTATTTGTATTGAGGACACTAGATTACTAAAAGGCTAGAATGTGTGGTGATGATGATACATTAACTTGTCTGTTAACCAATATCCTTCCAATGCCGTACGCACACGCACACACACACACACACACACACACACAGAATAAAGGATAATTTTAATCTAATGGACTGAATCGGTTTCATCAAGTGTTGTTGAGCTCTCTCTTATCTGCCTGCGGCTGCCTCTTGCAAGGTTCCTGGAAACCTTGCATCATATCAGATGTATTCATTGTGCAACAGGATCAAATATATTACCAAAGCTTGTTACTTAGATTTGTTTTTGAGAAGGGGATTTTTCATAAGAACTCTTACTCTGTCCAATTGTTCTGTATGAGTATAGATTAAGATTATTGGCATTCATTCACAGTCAAGACGATTGTTTTGTAATCATACCCCTCAATCATCATCACTAAAGTAATTGATTTAAGGAAGACTCTGTCAGCAGCATATTATCTGCAATATCCACACAAATATAAAATGGTGTCCCATAGAAATATTGAGGTTTTTAATGGGGACTAATAGTGTATGAGAAAACCATTCAATAGACAAAGACCGCTTCATCATTAAATCAGCTTTCTTCTCGCATGGACCTGTCACCTACTAATTTGTTCTATACAGGACCCCAGAGCAGGTCAAAGGTCAGCCTATTGTTGAGATTACCATGACATAGCAGGTGAGACTCCCACAAGATAGGGGATTAAATTAAATTACAAAAAAACAAGGGGCATGATTGGGGACATCACACTTTGTAGGGTGCCGTATTTTTGGACGGGACGTTAAACGGGTGTCCTGACTCTCTGTGGTCACTAAAGATCCCATGGCACTTATTGTAAGAGTAGGGGTGTTAACTCCGGTGTCCTGGATAAATTCTCTATCTGGCCCTCATACCATCATGGCCACCTAATCATCCCCAGCTTCCAATTGGCTCATTCATCTCCCCTCCTCTCCCCTGTTAACTATTCCCCAGGCCGTTGCTGTAAATGAGAATGTGTTCTTAGTCAACTTACCTGGTAAAATAAAGGTAAAATAAAAGATCCTTGTGTGTGTGTGTGTGTGTGTGTGTGTGTGTGTGTGTGTTTACAGTCATGTGAAAAAGTAAGTACACCCCCTGGAAAGTTTTCCTTTTTTTTACATATTTGGACAGATCGATATGTAATCTTCACTTCAGCACTATTGACAGATAAATGTTACCAAATTTAACAAATCACACACAAAAAAAAACCGTTGAAAATGTTATGCAATTCAAAAATGCCTTTTCCTTATCGGGGAAACGTTAGTACACCCCTACCTTTACCATCACATAAAATTGCTAAAATTAGAATTAGGTGTACCAAAACAAGTGTAAATGATTAGAAAACATTAGAGAGAAACTTTAGAAAAGATTAGAAAATTGGTCTGGTTTGATCTTAACAATATGGGCGTGTGGTAACACATCATTCAAAGACCAAAAGACCTACCCGAGGCTCTCAGAAGAATGATCATTGATGCCCATGAGTCTGGGAGGGGTTACAAATCCATTTCCAAGTAATTCAAAGTACATCATTCCATTTCCAAGCAATTCGAAGTACATCATTCCACTGTCCAACAAAAATTCCAGACCACTGTCAAACTACCTAGGACAGGTCGTCTCACCAAAGTCAGCCCAAGAGCTGACCGAAAGATGCTCATAGAAGTCTCTAAGAACCCCAGGGTAACATCAAGGGATCTACAGGCCTCTCTTGCCACAATCAATGTCGAATTGCATGGGTACACTGTCAGAAATAGACTGCACAAACTCTGCCTACATGGGAGGTCAGGAAGGAAGAATATCAAGACACAACTGACTTTTGACAAACAACACCTGGGTAAAGTCAGTTGTGTCTTGATATTATTTTTTTGAGAGCAAATGCTTCTTCCTTCCTGGCCCTCCATGTAGGCCAAGTTTGACCAATGTTCTTATCTTTATTGAAGGCTTATCTTTCTCTCTAATGTTTTCTAATCATTTGCACTTGTTTTGGTACCTGATTCTAATTTTAGCCATTTTATGTGATGGTAAAGGTAGGGGTGTACTAACTTTTTCCCCATAAGGAAAAGGCATTTTTGTTTATTTGAATTGCATAACATTTTCAAAGATTTTTTTGTGTGTGTGATTTGTTAAATTGGGTAACATTTATCTGTCAATAGTGCTGAAGTGAAGATTACATATCGATCTGTCCAAATATGTAAAAAAAGAGAACTTTCCAGGGGGTGTACTTACTTTTTCACATGACTGTATGTATTTAGGGGCTGCACCGATATGATTGAATGCATTGTAATCTGCATAGGCTGACAGAAGACAAGCACTGGCTGAATACTATGTAATGGTGTGTGGGCGGACGTCCACTACCAAATTCAATCATCGCACAGACGCTAATGTGTTGTTTCAATTCTCTCTTCATGATAAAAGGAACACTCATTGTCACAATGGAAAACATAGACCAGAAATCTATGCTAAATTCACCATATGAGAACTAACAAATTGTAATACAGTGCCTTCAAAAAATGTTCACTACGTGAATTTCTAGCACAGATTCAACCACGGTGATCAGGGAGGTTTGCAAATGGTTCACAAAGAAGGGCATCTATTGGTAGATGGGTTATATATGAGATATATCTCTTTGAGCATGATGCAGTTATTAATTACATTGTTTATCAATACAACCAGTCACTACAAAGATACAGGCGCCCTTCGTAACTCAGTTGCCGGAGAGGAAGGAAACCTGAGGATGGTTTAACAACATTGTAGCTACTCCACAATACTAAATTACAGAGTGAAAAGAAGGAAGCCTGTAGAGAATACAAATATTCCAAAACCTGCATCTTGTTCACACTTTAAGTCTCAATGCTCAAATCAGTTTTGTTTTTCAAATCTGTTTTGGAATACTGACTGTCCAAACAGGGCTCCCAAGTGGCGCAGCAGTCTAAGGCACTGCATCTTAGTGCCAGGGGAGTCACTACAGACACCCTGGATCAATTCCAGGCTGTATCACTACCGGCCGTGATTGGGAGTCCCAAAAGGGCGGCGCACAATTGGCCCAGCGTCATTTGAGTTTGGCCGGTGTAGGCCTTCATTGTAAATAAGAATTTGTTCTTAACTGACTTGCCCAGTTAAATAAAGGTTAAATAAAAAATAGCAAGTGACCAAATTGGATGTGTGTGTTCAGACAGCAGTAATTTGCTGACATGTCTACGTTAGTTGCCAAATTAAATCAAATTGTATTTGTCGCATGCACCAAATACAACAGGTGTAGACCTTACAGTGAAATGCTTACTTAAGAGCCCTTAACCAACAATGAATCAGATTTGTATCTTATTTCAAATGTGGATTGAAATACTTGATTTCATGTGCTTTTTGATTGTTCAGACTGCAGGAAAGAGAACAGATTCTAATCAGATATGCAAAAAATTGTATTTGAGTCACATCTAAACTGTCAATGTGATCAAGGCTTTAGACCCAGAAAGACTCACAGCTGTAATCATTGCCAAAGGTGATTCTAACATGCATTGACTCAGTGGGTTGAATACTTATTTTCTATTAATACAATTTTTTCCCACTTTGACTGAGTATTTTGTGTAGATTGTTGACAAAAAAACCCATTTAATCCATTTGAATCCCACTTTGTAATAACAAAATTAAGAAAAAGTCAAGGGGTGTGAATACTTTCTGAAGGCACTGTATGTACTGAAGTGAACAGGATGCATCAATTTGAAGCACGTGTTGTTCCTTAGAGACTCAGGAATTATGTAGCAGGCACTAGAGTAGTACCAGGATGTGTGTGCTGTGTGTGCTGTGTGTGCTGTAGGGGAGCACTATTATGTGCAGTCTGCAAAGATCTGCACACATAGCCTTAGAAGAGGCTGATTATGACAAACTGAACAGCAGCGCAACTGGCTTCATGTGCACTGCTGACATCACTGAATAATGAATTTAATGCTACTGTATTGAATAATAAATTAAATTTGACCTACATTCAATGGTCTTGTAAAATAACGTATTTTTCACAACAAATAAATCATGAATGAATGCAAATTATGTGATAGTGCTTCTAAACTAAATAGGGGTTTCATCAGATGCTGTTGCTTATATCAGAGGATAGGCCTAATTATTTTCTTCATGATGATGTACTCCAGCCATTTACATGTACTCATTTAGCAGATACTGTTATCCAGAGCTACTTACATGAGCAATTAGGGTTAAGTGCCTTGCTCAAGGGCACATCGACTTTTCACCTAGGGGATTCGAACCAGTGACCTTTTGGCTACTGGCCCAACGCTCTTAACCACTAGGCTACCTGCCGACCCATAATTAGATTAACTGTGTGCTATTTGCATAATAAGTTAATTACAAACCAATTATGATTTAATAAGATCACACCTAGCCCAACAGACAATCTGTTTTGCTTCCTTTGCATATCAAAGGAAATCTGACAACTGGAAATCTACCTGCTCTGTTACAGAAATCCCTGTCCGAAAAGTTAACCCCTGTAGAATAAAGAATTATTTTGACTTGAGACTGCCAAACAGGCAGTGCATAACAGTACTCTGCCACCAGGATGGTGGCTCGAGCATGTCTCTTGCGCTGTTTGGTACTGACGTCAGCGAGATTGTCTGAGTGCGGAGCCAAGTGCACTCTCCCCCTACATTGTGAGCAAGCTAAACGATGCGAGCGCTCGCAGCCGTCGCCGCCGCCCAGTAGAGTTTCCCAGCCCGCGGACCAAGCAAACGACACCGACAAAAAGATACCGTCTGAGCGCAATATACGAAGACCAGTGCTTTTTTCAAACACGTGTCAAACGTTATCGTGGGGGATTTTTTAATGCTTTAACTAGTCACCCACAGAGCGCGAGAGAGGGAGAACGAGAGCGAGCGAGTCAGCTTAGAGAGGGATAAGGAAGAAAGAGGGGAAATAATTGCTGGTATATTTTGGTCCTCGCCAACCGTTACTTTGGATATCAAGAAGATCAGAGGTTGTGTAGCCATGGGATGTACACTGAGCGCCGAGGAGAGAGCGGCTTTGGACAGGAGCAAGGCTATCGAGAAAAACCTAAAAGAAGATGGAGTCACTGCCGCGAAAGACGTAAAACTACTCCTGCTTGGTAAGATGCTTCAGGAGGAGGGGTGGTTTCTTGTCTATAATCTGAAGTGTCCAAATCACACAGCAGCTTTCTGGTTCCTTAGCCAGACGCTAATCTGATTATTAATATAAATTAAAACCACAGCATTTATGTAGCTTACTTTACAGCCCCTTGTCTCTTTTCATCCCTTCAGGGGCTGGGGAGTCAGGAAAAAGTACCATCGTGAAACAGATGAAGTAAGTGCCACGGTCTAGCAAGTCTTTGCATTAAATGTGTGTGATGGATTGGCTACGCATGAGTGGCTACACACACACACACACACACACACACACACACACACACACACACACACAGTGGCTATATTTTGTGATTGAAGTGTATAGGCTACAGAGGCTTCTTTGGTCGCCATATTTTAAAGTAATTATTACCTTTACTGGCGAGAGGAGCTCCTGGCAGTGTAACTTATTGGCTTAAACCAACAGCGTTGCGGGTTACGGGAAAATATCGATGAGCTGTTCACAAACATGGTGCTGAAATCGGAACCAGTTTTGCCTACAGCTAATGCACTTTGGCTTTCACTGAGAGCATGTCTCTACAATAAACCGTGCGCTGACCAGTTTCGAGAATCCCCCTCTCAATACATCTTAGTGGTATGTTTTATCGCACATATCCCCTGGCCCTTCATTCTTTGATATCGTGGTGTGGGAGCTGTTTTATCTAGTGTAGAGAAATACGCGTGTAATAGCCCCTAGGCTACATATGTAACCAGGTTATAGAATATAGCCTAAGACTGGACACCGTTTGTGGGCGGTATCTGCTGGTTTGAACGTTTGGGTGCTGTCAATGCCAAATGAGTTGATTATGTAGTCAACCCAAGTGATATAGTTGAAGATGATATTCAATTGTTTTCAAATAGCCTACACACATGTAGGATATCTGGTCGAATAATTGGGTGGGAACTTCACACGGCCATTTTTATTTGCCTGCTTCAAAGCCAACACCCTTTCTTTGCCGAATTACATGCCTTTAATCAATCAAATCAATCGTCATTAAAATCAATTTCAGACATTAATCTAATTAAGAAGTCAGATTAATGTTTTGATGGCTGTCATTATTTCAACTGTATGGGAGCATAGTATGCGTCTTGGTCTCGGTTTGCTGTGGTCATGCATCTAGACTTGTATATAAATCTTATCTCGCATAGAAATTCATAGTTTTGATTATGGTTTATGCAACCTATAATAAAGAAATGGAAATGCGACTGTGTGTCAGAGATTCGATTAAAAAACCGCCTACTGCCATTTTCAGATACCTTCTGAGTCATTGGCGTTTGTGATTAAATAACATCTAATAGCCATTATAACTTTTTCAGTTTCAACTTTCTTACGACATGAATCGAAGTACCTATTGCAGAATAATTGCAGGTGGTTTCAGTGGTGGACAGCGCCCCATAGCCTGTGCTCAATCGTTTCTCTTCGGACATTCTCGACTCTTTCCGTTGTTTGGATCAAGTTCTCTACTTTGAGCAAGGGTGGAACTGAAAATCTGAAATCTTATCATGTTGGGTCATTTTAACAGCTTTTAATTTCCTTAAAACTGGTCAGACTGATGTAATTTTTAAATTTTACACAAATATTTTTTCCCCATTTCTATTTGTTGAGTTATTTAATTTTCTTCCCGGTCCCTAAACGTCTTTGAGAGAGAAGCAGAGATTAAAGAGAAAACAAACTTTACCATGTAAACTAGATTGAAGCATTCATTCTATCGATTTCATGACATTCTAGTTTTATTTAGTCTTCTAAGGCAACAAGTCATTTCAGAAGAGAACCCGCATGAATATAATTATCAGGAGCGTCGTAGCGGGGGGAAAAGGGGAACTGACTACCTAGGGCCCCAAGTGGGGGAGGGCCCTTGAAAAGCCTGGAATGAAGAAAAAAAACCTCTCAAAAGCGCAAATGGTTTAGTCCGCCCCTCTGTACTAAGATTCGTCGCCAAACGCGGCTAATCACGCTGACCGGTGCTGATGCCAAGCAAGTTTCAGTCAATCATGTCTTTCCAGAAGAAAGTGAAGTTGGGGTATCAAAAAAGAAAGATAAAAAAGTCAAAATGAGGGAAACAACTGCTCACTCATTTCTTTCAATAGAAAGGTAAGCAACTTGCTAACACTGTTTAAGAGTGGTTTAAGCTAATATCGGTACGTTGTTTCGATTGAACTAGGGCTGTCAACGTTAACAACGTTAACACGTTAACACATGCAAATCATTTCAAATGGATAACCCGTTCATTTTTTAAAATCGTGATTAATTTCATTTCAGTTTCACTCTCGCTACTGGCTGAAAGCAATCGCAAATGCGGGCAAGCATACTACTGGTGATGGTGAAACGCATTTAAACTTGTTTTTGAAGACTCATTTGATCCAGTTCGATAACAAGACAAGCTAGCTAGCTACATTATGATAGTTAGCTAGCTAGAGTCAGAGAGTGAGCAGGAAGAAGAGGCAGAGAGTAGCAGTAGGACTAGTGAAGAGGATGATGGAGGTGAAGAGAGCAAGGAAAATTAAGGTTGCTCTGAGGGTAGTGAGAAGAATGAGGAGAAGACAGAGGAGGAAGTGGAAAAAAGTGAGGGGAATGCAGAAGGGTATTTTCCAGAGGACCAAGGACTATGGCCAGAGAATCTTACTAATCTACAAAGAGACACAATTGTTCGCAAACTGGCTAATAGAGATGCAGAAAAAACTGACCTAACCAAAATGGCACCCGAAGATAAGGAAGGCAAACCATTCCCAAATGATCTTCAATATGCAAAGTCAGCCAATGGGCATGAGATAATTAGAAGAGATTGGCTTATTTTTAGTGAGAGTGCAGAGTCGCTGTACTGCATCCCATGCCTTCTGTTCTCTCATGAGCAGTGCTACTTGAAATGGAAAAGCCTTCAGCACTCATTATTGGAAGCAACAGGAGTTGATTGTCACCTTCAAAAACAACTGCAGACAGAAGTAGAGAAGAATAAAATGATTTTAGAGAGGCTTTTGGATGTGAACTTTCATTTGGCTTCAATAAATCTTGCATTTAGAGGCAAAGCTTCAAAATTAGATGATGTCCATAATGGCAATTTTCTTGGCACTCTTAAGTTGTTGTCACATTATGAGCCCCTTTTGCACGAGCACTTAGAAAAAGTAAGGCAAAAGAAGAAAGGTTGCGGTTAACTCACTATCTTAGTGCTGAGACACAGAACGAGTTAATTGAGCTCTGTGGCAAAACAGTACTAAACACTATCCTGGAGGACAGAGAGGATGCAATTTATTACTCTGTGATATGTGACTCAACACCAGACATATCTCACCACTGAACAGAGCGTGCTATTGGTAAGATATGTACATCAAGACAAGAGACAGCAGTGTTTGGAAGATAACCGAGAGGTTGATTCAATTCAAAGACTTTCACAAAAAGACTGGCAGGGAAATCTCAGAAATGATTGAACCAGCATTGCAAGACAATGTCATACCATTAGAGGACTGTAGGAGACATGATAATGGTTCCAACATGTCAGAAAAGGTTAAAGGAGTGCAAGCTCAAATTCTTAAAGCCAATCCACTTGCTACATACTCCCCCTGTGCTTCCCATACCCTCAATCTGGTGAGTGTACATGCAGCTCAGTCATGTCCCGAGGTCTCAACGTTATTTGGCTCTGTTAATTGTCTCTACAATCTCTTCAGTGCTAGTCCAGAGCGATGGGCGGTCTTGAAGGAAAAAACAGGATGCTCTCTTCACCGTCTCTCTAACACTCAATGGAGTTCCCACATAGATAGATAGGTACTTAGATAGATAGGTACTTTATTGCTCCCCCGGGGGGGAAATTTCATTGTCAAGCAGCTACAACAAAACACAGGGCAGGTGCAAAATGCCACAACGAAAAGTACACAAAAGACAGATACACGGTACATGATACATAGAGCGGCAGTATGAAAAAGTATAGAAATACAAGATATCTGGAGTGCAAAAAACAAGCTATAAAAGGACATTGCATAGTATGAGTGGTTGGCTGAATATGTACACTATACATTGGTGGATGTTGGATGGTTAACTATACTATACAGGTCGATGGCAGAGAAATACTTCAGTAGCTAAAAATGCGTATGATATGAGCGAGGGTAATAATAGTTTACTTAACAGACAGACTGGGTAAATTAACAGGTAAGTGAAAATTTTGCATGGTTAAATTAGCTGTACAGTTAGGTATACAGTTATATTTACAGATAAGTGAATACTTGCATGTTTACACAAACTGTACAGGTAAATGACAGGAAGAGATACTTTAATAGCTAAATGTGTGTATGATATCATTTGGGGTAATAATAGTAATTCCCTTAAAATACAGTCCTTAGTGCGCAGGGTTTAATTACAGACAACTGCACTTATTGCACATTCGATATACTAAAAGCAATGAGAAAAGGTGCAACTGGCAGGATACTAATATGCATTCCTGAGTGAATGCCTACGTCCAATAATTACTTACAATATTGCATGTGATATAATATAACAACTGTACATGAGTATGTATATACAGACCTGTATGAATAAATAGGTCCTGAGTGGATGAGTGCTGACGGACCAGAGTTACTCACGGATGGATGCATAATTGTTAAACTAGGTCCTAGCACCCCAACAGTTCCAGATCTATGTTGCCGACGGCACGGCACCCCGGTGAGGCATTATATAGTCTCATAGCCGCCGGCAGGAAGGACCTCCTGTAGCGCTCTCTGGCACACCGTGGTGGGATCAGTCTGTGACTGAAAGTGCTCCTCTGCGTCATAACCATAGTGTGCAGAGGGTGGGTGACGTTGTCCATGATGGCCAGCAGTTTGGCCAGGATCCGTCTCTCCGCCACCTCCTCTAGAGTGTCAAGGCTCATCCCCAGGACAGAGCTAGCCTTCCTGATCAGCTTATTTACCCGAGAAGCATCACCGGCTTTGATGTTTGCTCCCCAGCACACCACTGCAAAAAAGATGGCACTGGCCACCACAGACTGGTAGAAGGTATGCAGTAGTTTACTGCACACGTTGAAGGACCTGAGCCTCCTCAGAAAGTAGAGTCGGCTCTGGCCCTTTTTGTACAGGGCCCCGGTGTTACCAGCCCATTCCAGTCTGTTGTCCATATGGACACCCAGGAACTTGTATGACTCAACCATTTCCACATCCGTCCCCTTTATAGGGACTGCAGTCAGTTGTGCCTTGGTTCTCCTGAAGTCCACCACCATCTCCTTAGTTTTGCTGATATTGAGCTGAAGGTGGTTCTGCTCACACCACAACACAAAGTCACTGATTGTGCTCCTGTACTCCTCCTCCTGCCCACCCCTGATGCACCCTACAATAGCAGAGTCATCCGAGAACTTCTGTAGGTGGCATGTCTCAGAGTTATATCTGAAGTCTGAGGTGTAGAGGGTGAACAGGAAGGGGGACAGGACCGTACCCTGGGGGGCCCCTGTGTTGCTAACAGCCCGTTCTGACACACAGCTCTGTAGTCGCACAAATTGTGGCCTACCGGTCAGGTAGTCCGTGACCCAGGAGACTAAGGGTGCTTCCACTTTCATCCTCCTCATCTTCTCACCCAGTAGCAGGGGCTGAATGGTATTGAAGGCACTGGAGAAGTCAAAAAACATGACCCTCACAGTGCAACCTGCGTTGTCCAGGTGAGAGTAGGCCCTCTGCAGAAGGTAGATGATTGCATCATCCACCCCGATTTTGCGCTGGTATGCAAACTGCAGGGGGTCCATTGATGAACACACCAGGGGTCTGAGGTGAGCGAGGACTAACCTTTCCAGGGTCTTCATGATGTGGGATGTTAGCGCTACAGGTCTGAAGTCATTCAGGACAGTGGGGTGTGCCTTCTTGGGCACTGGGACGAGGCAGGATGTTTTCCACAGCACAGGGACCCTTTCTAGGCTCAGGCTAAGGTTGAAAAGACGCTGGAGTATTCCACACAGTTGGTCAGCACAGACCCTCAGCACCCTTGGGCTGATGCCATCAGGGCCCGCCGCTTTCCACTGGTGTAGTCTCTCCAGCTCTCTCTTCACTTGGTTGGTGGTGAAAGCCAGCCCAGGTGGGGAGGTGGGGGGAAGGGGGGTGTTGAGGATCAGTCCAGGGGGGGCAGGGGCAGAGGTGGGGTCACTGATTGTCTCAGCAGAGGTGCTGTGAGCAAAGTGGGGGTGGGATAGCCGTGAGGGTGTGTGGTCTGGGGAGCTGGAGGGGAGGTGGACAGGGCCAGTATCGAACCTGTTAAAAAATTGGTTCAGCTCATTGGCTCTGTCCTGGGTCCCCTCCGTCTGCCCACTGTTTGACTTTTTGAAGCCAGTGATATTTCTCATACCCTTCCACACCTCTCTCATCTGGCTCTGCCTCAGCTTGTCCTCCATCTTCTCCTTATACACTCATACAGCAGCACACATTGCTGCTGTATGAGTAGTGGCAACTCACTTACCCTCGATCATTGAGGCACTAGAATGTATCTTAGTCACATGCAATCTGACAATTGAAGCCAAGTCTGAAGCAAATGGTTTGAAGAATTATTTCAAGACCTTTGATGCAATCGTCCTTCTCACTGTGTGGGTGAAGGGCCTACAGTGCATTGAGAACCGAAACCTGATTCTTCAGGCAGGATATATTTCTCTGGATATTGATGCTGCAAACATCAAGACACTACAACATGAAATACAGGCTATTCGCAATTAATGGGACTCCCTGCTTGCCGTGGCCTCCCTAGTAGCACAAGCAATGGAGATCCCTTCTCAGTTTCACAGTGAAGAGAGACGAAAGCGGAAAAGGAAACGCATGCCTGATGAGACAACACAAGAAGATACAACTGAAGAAAGCGCAGAGATTGCATTCAAAAACAACATATGTTTTTTTTCAATGGATAGCATTATCAGTAGCTTGAGTGCAAGGTTACAGACCACAGCAACCATATGTGAAACTTTTGCACCTGTTCTGAAGCTGACAGATATGACTGAGGAGCAAAGACAACATGCCGGACACTGACAAGAAAATACCACAAGGATCTCACAGCTGAGTTTGAAAATGAAATGTGGCACCTGAGCACAATATATAGTGCCACATTTCCACATACTCTGTCCCCTCTTGAGCTCCTTAACGCCATCTATAAGATGCAGCTACAGAGCATTTTTGGAGAAGTTTGTATTGTATTGAGGATTTTCTGACTGTTGCTGGGGGTGAACGGGCTTTCAGCAAGTTGAAACTGGTGAAAAACTACTTGAGATCAACAATGTCCCAGGATAGACTGAATAGCCTTGAACTTTTCTCCATTGAAAGCCAGTTAGCAAAGGAATTGGACTTTAAAGATCTCATCAATGACTTTGCCAACAAGAAGACCGTCAATGGGCATTGGAATAAACTCCAACATCGTGTCAGCTTTTCAGCTTTATAAAGGTTTAATTATTTTGCTTTTATTCCTACATGCTTTTTAACTACTACACTGTGGTTTTGGATCCTAAGACAGATTAAAAGGACTGAAGTGGTACAGACTGCAATGTATAGGCTAGCACTTTTTGGAAAGCTGATTTTTCTTGGATCTGCAAATAAAACATGACTCTAGTGATGTCTTGTTTAATTCTCTTTTATTATGCTATACAGTAAAGCCTTACAACTAAGAACTTAGCTTTGTCTTATGTCTTGGGAATGATAAATATCTAAATAAACATGAAGCAAATCATGTTCGCTTAAGCTTGATACTCCTAGCAAACCTAATTTAACCATAGTAAAAGTATCACACAGTAATTGTACAGTATGTTGACTCAGACATAACAGCACAATTTAAATGGAGTGTTTTGTCTGTCCGTGCCACATTCCTCTCTGTGTAGTTAACAGGTGGCCACTAGGCAGAGCTCTTGAGAAAGGAGGGCTGAATTGTGAGATTTAAAAAAAGCACATATCACATATTTTTTTTGAGTATTATTTGTTTAAATGGGGTATAAGCAGTTCATTAGCGATTACCCTTATAACCACTACAGATTCATGTGTATAGTTGTTGATTCAATTCAAAAAAATTCTAAAGATGCGTGAGAGTCATGGATCAAGAGGGGAAGTGGGCCCACAGAGACTGCATATATATAGGGCCCAGAATTGTGTGCTACGCCCCTGCTAATTATAGACAAGTTGACTAACAAAATGTCAGAAATAAGCAGAAACATAGGCCTATCTAAAAAGGCGTGTCAAAAAATGTGACCAACGTGCTCGATTCGGTCTTATGTAGAAACATTTAAAAATATATATTTTTATACTGGATAAAAGCAGGAGTGGAAAAAGTACTCAATTGTCATACTTAAGTAAAAGTAAATATACCTTAACAGAAAATGACTCAAGTAAAAGTTACCCAGTAAAATACTACTTGAGTAAAAGTCTAAAAGTATCTGGTTTAAAAAGTACTTAAGTACAGTGGTAGAAAAAGTACTAAATTGTCATACTTGAGTAAAAGTACAAAGTAAAAGTAAATGCTATACATAAAATTCCTTATATGAAGCAAACCAGACAACACGATTTTCATATTATTTTAAATTATGGACAGACGGGCACACTCATTTACAAACACAGCATTTGTGTTTCGTGAGTCCGCCAGAGGCGGTAGGGATGACAAAGCGTTAAATTGATAGGTGTCATAATTCTGTCGTGCTTGAGCATTATAAATGTAATGAGTATTTTTAGGTGTCAGGGAAATGTATGGAGTAAAAAATACATTATTTCTTTAGTAATGTAGTGTTGTAAAAGTTTTACAAATTATAACTAGTAAAGTACAGTACAGATACCCCCAAAAATGTTTTGGTAGACACTACTGGAGAGCTCGTCTTTGTCTACAACCATTCAGCATCGTTCACACCCTCATAAGCCCTAGTCACACCCATCTCTTTAAGGATTCACATGTGAGGCCATGTACTAAACAACCAAAGATTTCAAGACTAAAGGCTGGTTTATACTACGAGTGTGTTCGTAAATTAAATGTGGAGTGCGCTCTGGGCATTCATAAAATTCAGAGCATTGTCAGATTGTCCGTTTGTCCGTCTGACCATTTTACTCACCCTAGCAGACGTTAGCCAGTTGCTTAGACTGTTTTCATGTTATCCAGAGCGTTGGTGACCGTAACTGTGCTGCTAGCAACAATTTAATGACGTTTTTTCCCCCCAACGTTTACTTACACCGGCCATATTCAACGGGTGTTGAGTGTTAGTAAATGTATTTTATTTGTCACATGCTTCATAAACAACAGATGTAGACTTGTAACAGTGAAATTCTTACGTTTTTTCCAACAATTCAGAAATATAAGTAATAGAACATAATAATAAATGAGTAATGATAACTTTGCTATATACACAGTGTACCAGCACCGAGTCGATGTGCAGGGGTAGATGTATACATACAGCGGGTGAAATAAGTATTGAACGCGTCACCATTTTTCTCAGTAAATATATTTCCAAAGGTGCTATTGACATGAACTTTTCACCAGATGTTGGTAACAACCCAAGTAATCCACACATACAAAGAAACCAAATCAAATAAGTTCAGAAATTAAGTTATGTGTAATAATGTGAAATGACACAGGGAAAAAGTATTGAGCACACTTACTGATATTTATTTAATACTTTGTACAAAATCCTTTGTTGGTAATGACAGCTTCAAGACGCCTCCTGTATGGAGAAACTAGTCGCATGCATTGCTCTGGTGTGATTTTGGCCCATTCTTCCACACAAACAGTCTTCAAATCTTGAATGTTCCGTGGGCCTCTTCTATGAATCTTGATCTTCAGTTCTTTCCATAGATTTTCAATGGGATTTAAGTTAGGTGATTGGCTGGGACATTCTAGCAGCTTTATTTTCTTTCTTTGAAACCAATTGAGAGTTTCCTTGGCTGTGTGTTTGGGATCATTGTCTTGCTGAAATGTCCACCCTAGTTTAATCTTCATCATCCTGGTAGATGGCAGCAGATTTTTGTCAAGAATGTCTCGGTAAATTTGCCCATTCATCCTTCCTTCAATTATGTGAAGTTTGCCAGTACCATTTGCTGAAAAGCAGCCCCACACCATGATGTTCCCACCTCCAAACTTCACTGTTGGTATGTTTTTTTTTAGGGTGATGTGCAGTGCCATTTCTCCTCCAAACATGGTGTGTATTATGACATCCGAACAGTTCAATTTTGCTCTCATCTGACCACACTATATTCTCCCAGTATTTCACTGGCATTTCCAAATGTTGTGCAGGAAACTTTAAACAAGCGTTCATGCGTGGTGAGCGTGCATACAGGCCATGGCGGTGGAGTGCATTACTTAATGTTTTCTTTGAGACAACAGTACCTGCTAATTGCAGGTCTTTTTGAAGCTCTCCACAAGTGGTCCTTGGCTCTTGGACAACTCTTCTGATTATTATTTTCACTCCTCTGTCAGAAATCTTGCGAGGAGCACCTGGTCAAGGCAAATTTATGGTGAAATGATTGTCTTTCCACTTCTGTATTATGGCCCCAACAGTGCTCACTGGAACATTCAGAAGCTTAGAAATGCGCCTATAACCAATGCCATCATTATGTTTTGCAACAATTAGGTTGCGAAGGTCTTGAGACAGCTCTTTGCTTTTACCCATCATGAGATGTGTCTTGTGTGACACCTTGGCAATGAGACCTTTTTGTAGGCCATCAGTTGGGACTGAACCAGCTGATATTAATTTGCACTGACAGGGGGCTGGATTGCTTTTTAATTACTGATAGTTTTCAGCTGTTGTCTTGGCTTTCCATGCCTTTTTGCACCTCCCTTTCTTCATGTGTTCAATACTTTTTCCCTGTGTCATTTCACATTATTACACATAACCTAACTTCTGAACTTATTTGATTTGGTTTCTTTGTATGTGTGGATTACTTGGGTTGTTACCAACATCTGGTCAAAATTTCATGTCAATAGCACCTTTGGAAATATATTTACTGAGAAAAATGGTGACGTGTTCAATACTTATTTCACCCGCTGTATAACTAGTAATAAAGTAATTAGGCAACAGGATAGATAAAACAGTAGCAGCAGTGTTTGTGAGGAGTCAAAAAGATTTTGCGCAAAAAAGGGTCAATGCAGGTAGTTAACCAAATATCTACCCGGACTAACTATTTAGCAGTCTTATGGCTTGGGGGTAGAAGCTGTTCAGGGTCCTGTTGGTTCCAGACTTGGTGCATCGGTACCACTTGTCGTTCAGTAGCAGAGAGAACAGTTTATGACTTGGGTGGCTTGAGTAGGGGAGTTGCGGCGGTCAAATTCCACGTGACCGTTTAGTCACGGTAATTAGGCTTCTCCAAGCTCTAATACCGCCGATGGTCATTAGTAGCCTACCAAACTTGCTAACTGCCTGGTACTCAGCACTCTATTGTCCCTCTAATCACTCTGACATCAATGCAAATGTAATTGAAAATCGAATCAAACACTTCATAAGAGCCCATGAGCTCATGTTGCGCAACATTTCTATAGGCTATGCAATTGCGCAAGAAAACAGAGTGATGGCCTCTACTAAAAAGAGGATCCCATCAGCTTTCTTGACCTACTATATTTATTTCTCAAATTTTTCGAATGATAGACACACACCTCACATAGCCTAGCTCATAGGCCTATATGTTTTGAGAAGGTTTGTATCACAACTAAAGTGGCCAAATAATTTCTTAAAGTTAAGCACATTCATACGCTTTACAAGGGGTCAAACTGGCATACATAAGCAGGGAGTGAATTTCAAGTTTGGGGAATAATTTTTACCATAAAAATGCACCTTTATAATAAAAGCATTATAATCATAATTGCATTTGCGGTGACTTTTGATAATGGTGTTTTCCACTAATGGAACATTTGCGCTTATAGCCTACTGCCGTGTGTGCATTGTTGCGCTTATAATGTGAAGAAATAGCCTAATAGTTTATCAACATTTTAAGCTAAACGTTCTGATCTGTTGTCAGCCATATGCTAGTAGTTGTATTAATTTGGGATCTATCACATCCCACAACTGTCCCAGACTACGTTTGGAATATTTAGTTCTCGCATAGAATAGATCGACTTTTGTACTATGGGGGATAGTAGATTGACATAGGCTAGTGCTTTTGCTTTTCGTTAGGCCTACTCATCTTGTTGGCTGACGAAAAGTAAATGTGGACAGTTCTTCCAATATCTTCAATATGCACCTCGGAATTGGATAAGGACACATTTGCATCCCCGATGTTGCTTCCACACGTCTCCTGGCTTCCACACATAGCCTGCAAGCCACTGATGCAGACCTTTGGAACATCTACATTTAAAAAAGTTGAATAAATCCATGTAATATATCCATGTAATATATTTCAAAAGAACAGAATAGCATACCTTGCGTTGTCCTTATGTTCCGGATCTATGTAATATGGCTGTGGGCTACACTAGTTCATTTAGCAGACAAGAATTTGCTTAGAATTCCGTGGCATTATTTTATAGTATGAAGAATACAATTGAACAAAGCTGAATAAAATATAAATAAAATAATAAATAGCGCACATGCGGCTATTCTGTGTTTTGATTTGTTAACAAAGAAATATGTATTCCTATATGCTTTATTTAGAGTTATTAATGTAACTTTAGTTGTTCTACAAACGTTGGGCTATATGTTTCGATTTTTTAAACATTGTAAGGCTGCATGATGCGACTCTAATGTGTCTTTCACTTGTAGCCTGTGAGAAAGACCCAATCACGTGATGGAAAGCCATATGAGTGAGAGGTGATTCGGAGCGCGTGTGAGAAGGGCACAACGGCTACTGACCGCAAAAGGCATGGATTTTTTAGGGTGCATTACGGCCACACAAAGGGGATGCCGCTGTTAAATTCTAGGCATTATCAAGTGCTTGTTAAATTGTGAATGAGTGACTGATGAAGTGTGTACAGCCTGAGCAAAAAACAAAGCAGAGCTCATGTCTTTCAAGAAACTAAAATCATCATTAAAGTCCCAGGGTCCTTAGCTTGGAGGTTACTATGGTGTTGAACGCTGAGCTGTAGTCAATTAACTGCATTCTCACATAGGTGTTGGAAAGGGCAGTGTGGAGATTTTGTTTAATGCAGGGCCGAGTTTATGTTGCGTTTATATTTTTATTCAGTAGTTCTCTCTCATTACATGACCAAAAGTATGTGGACTGCTTGTCGAACATTTAAATTTTTTTTTATTTCACCTTTATTTAACCAGGTAGGTCAGTTGAGAACAAGTTCTCATTTGCAACTGCGACCTGGCCAAGACAAAGCAAAGCAGTGCGACAAAAACAACACAGAGTTACACAGTAAACAAACATAGTCAAAAACACAATAGAAAATCTATATACAGAGTGCAAAATGTAGTGCAAAATGCAGTAAGGTTAGGAGGTAGGACAATAAATAGACCATAGTGGTGAAATAAATTACAGATTATCATCATTAACACAGGAATGAAGGATGTGCAAATTATGATGTGCAAATAGATATACTGGAGTGCAAGATTTGTGAAAATAACAAAAATAAATATAAATATGGGGATGAGGTAGTAGTGTGGGCTATTTACAGAAGGGCTATATACAGGTGCAGTGATCGATAAGCAGCTTTGACAACTGATGCTTAAAGTTATTGAGGGAGATAGGAACCTCTAGCTTCAATGATTTTTGCAATTCGTTCCAGTCATTGGCAGCAGCGAACTGGAAGGAATGGCGGCCAAAGGAGGTGTTGGCTTTGGGGGTGACCAGTGAGATATACCTGCTGGAGCGCATGCTACGGGTGGGTGTTGCTATCGTGACCAGTGAGCTGAGATAGGGCGGGGATTTACCTAATAAAGACTTATAGATGATCTGGAGCCAGTGGGTTTGGCGACGAATATATAATGAAGGCCAGCCAACGAGAGCATACAGGTCGCAGTGGTGGGTAGTGTATGGGGCTTTGGTGACAAAACGAATGGCACTGTGATAGACTACATCCAATTTGCTAAGTAGAGTGTTGGAGGCTAGTTTGTAAATGACATCGCCGAAATCAAGGATCGGTAGGATAGTCAGTTTTACAAGGGCATGTTTGGCAGCATGAGTGAAGGAGGCTTTGTTGCGAAATAGGAAGCCAATTCTGGATTTAATTTTGGATTGGAGATGGTTGATGTGAGTCTGGAAGTTGAGTTTACAGTCTAACCAGATGCCTAGGTATTTGTAGGTGTCCACGTATTCTAATTCGGACCCGTCGAGAGTAGTGATGATAGTCCGGTGGGCGGGTGCTGGCAGCGTTCGATAGAAAAGCATGCACTTAGTTTTACTAGCGTTTAAGAGCAGTTGGAGGCCACGGAAGGAGTGTTGTATGGCATTGAAGCTTGTTTGAAGGTTAGTAAACACAGTGTCCAAAGAGGGGCCAGATGTATACAGAATGGTGTCATCTGCGTAGAGATGGATCAGAGAGTCACCAGCAGCGAGAGCGACATCGTTGATGTATATAGAGAAAAGGGTTGGCCCAAGAATTGAACCCTGTGGCACCCCCATAGAGACTGCCAGAGGATCGGACAATAGGCCCTCAGATTTGACACACTGAACTCTGTCTGCAAAGTAGTTAGAGAACCAGGCAAGGCAGTCACTTGAGAAACCAAGGCTGTTGAGTCTGCCAATAAGAATGCGGTGATTGACAGAGTCGAAAGCCTTGGCCAGGTCGATGAAGACGGCTGCACAGTACTGTCTTTTATCGATGGCGGTTATGATATCGTTCAGTACCTTGAGCGTAGCTGAGGTGCACCCATGACCAGCTCGGAAACCAGATTGCATAGCAGAGAAGGTACGGTGGGATTTGAAGTGGTCAGTTATCTGTTTGTTAACTTGGCTTTCGAAAACTTTAGAAAGGCAGGGCAGGATGGATATTGGTCTATAACAGTTTGGGTCTAGAGTGTCTCCTCCTTTGAAGAGGGGGATGACCGCGGCAGCTTTCCAATCTCTAGGGATCTCAGACGATACGAAAGAGAGGTTGAACAGGCTAGTGAACATCTCATTCCATAATCATGGGCATTAATATGGAGTTGGTCCCCACTCTTCTGTGAAGGCTTTCCACTAGATGTTGGAACATTGCTGCGGGGACTTTCTTCCATTCAGCCAAGAGCATCAGTGAAGGAACTGATGTTTGGCGATTAGGCCTGGCTCGCAGTCAGCGTTCCAATTCATCCCAAAGGTATTCGATGGATTTGGGGTCAGGGCATTCCAGTCAAGTTCTTCCACAACGATCTCAACAAACCATTTCTGTATGGACCTCGCTTTGTGCACGGGGGAATTGTCATGGTGAAACAGGAAAGGGCCTTCCCCAAAATTGGGAAGCACAGAATAATCTAGAATGTCATTGTATGCTGTAGCGTTAAGATTGCCCTTGACTGGAACTAAGGGCCCTAGCCCATAAAATGAAAAACAGCTCTAGACCATAATTCCTCCTCCACCAAACTTTACAGTTGGCACTATGCATTGGGCCAGGCAGTGAAAACCCATTTAATGAAGCTCCTGACGAACAGTCCGCTGATGCTACTTCCAGAGACAGTTTAGATCTCTGTAGTGTGTTACAACAGAGGACAGAATTTTTATCCGCTACACGCTTCAGTACTTGGCGGTCCCGTTCTGTGAGTTTGTGTGGCCTACCACTTCGCAGCCAGTTGTTGCTTCTATGCGTTTCCACTTCACAATAACAGCACTTAGACCAGAGGACATTTCTCCAAAAAGTACGATCTTTGTCCCCATGTGCAGTTGCAAACCGTAGTCTGGCTTTTTTATGGCGGTTTTGGAGCAGTGGCTTCTTCCTTGCTGAGCAGCCTTTCAGGTTATGTCGATATAGGACTCGTTTTACTGTGGGTATAGATACTTTTGTACCTGTTTCCTTTAGCATCTTCACAAGGTCCTTTGCTGTTGTTCTGGGATTGATTTGCACTTTTCGCACCAAAGTACGTTCATCTCTAGGAGACAGAACGCGTCTCCTTCCTGAGCGGTATTATGGCTGCGTGGTCCCATGGTGTTTATACTTGCGTACTATTGTTTGTACAGATGAACATGGTACCTTCAGGCGTTTGTAAATTGCTCCCAAGGGTGAACCAGACTAGACTGTGGAGGTCTACAATTATATTTCTGAGGTCTTGCCTGATTTCTTTTGATTTTCCCATGATGTCGAGCAAAGAGGCACTGAGTTTGAAGGTAGGCCTTGAAATACATCCACAGGTACACCTCCAATTCACTCAAATTATGTCAACTAGCTTATCAGAAGCTTCTAAAGCCATGAAATCATTTTCTGTAATTTTCCAAACTGTTTAAAGGTACACTCAATTTAGTGTACGTAAATCTCTGACCCATTGGAATTGTGATATCGTGAATTATAAGTGAAATAATCTGTCTGTAAACAATTGCACAAATTAGATGTCCTAACCGACTTGCCAAAACTATAGTTTGTTAACATGAAATCTGTGGAGTGGTTGAAAAATTAGTTTTAATGACTTCAACCTAAGTGTATGTAAACTTCCGACTTCAACTGTACAGTTGACCGGGGCAGCTCAAGCAGGGCAGAAATTTTACAAACTGACTTGTCAGAAAGGTGGCATCCTATAACGGTGCCACGTTGAAAGTCACTGAGCTCTCCACTAAGGCCATTCTACTGCCAATGTTTGTCTATGGAGATTGCATGACCGTCTGCTCAATTTTATACACCTGTATGGCTGAAATATCAGAATCCACTGATTTGAAGGGGTGTCTACCTACCTTTGTATATACACACACACACACACAAAATAAAAGATTGTATAATAATTAAAGTTTTGAAACCGGTATCATTTTGTGTATCAGTTCATAAACCATGTGCCATGGAATCAGTACATAGAAATTCTCCTCCCCACTATTTTGCAACCTGTACGGCGCAGCTGTCCATTTTTTGGTCCTTAAATTAAACTGGTATACCTTTTTTTCATCACAATTTTCTTTAACCAATTTTGGTCTTTAATTCATGGCCGACAGACAGGTTCCTTACCTTCAGGGTATTTATTTAACTAAAAAGGCACAGTACAAGGACAGGTACACATGGGGGGTAGGATGAAGATTTGATGGCTTGTAAGGCCGGCAGGTAAGTTTGATACAATTTATGATACGAGGTTGTGGTTCTGGGGGATACAAAGCTATGATACCTTATTGATGTCACTTGTTATATCCACTTCAGCGTAGATGAAGGGGAGGAGACAGGTTAAAGAAGGATTTGTAAGCCTTGAGACATGGATTGTGCATGTGTGCCATTCAGAGGGTGAATGTGCAAGACAAAATTTTAAGTGCCTTTGAACGAGCCAGCATCCCTGTGGAACGCTTTCGACACCTTGTAGTGTCCATGCCCCGATGAATTGAGGCTGTTCTGAGGGCAAAGATGGTACAACTCAATATTAGGAAGGTGTTTTGTACACTTACTAACACATTCAGACAAAGGAAGCATTATAAAGGCATATAAATGGTCTAATGTACAGTGAGCTCCAACTATTGGGACAGGGACATTTGTTTTGGCTCTGTACTCTGGCACTTTGGATTTTAAATTATACAATGACTAATGGTCAAGTACAGAATGTCAGCTTTAATTTGAGGTTAAGATTAAAATGTCTACTGTACTTTCATGTGGATGCTAACATGATTATGGATAATCCTGAGTGAATCGTGAATAACGATGAGTGAGAAAGTTAGACGCACAAATATCATACTAACCTCTCACAATAACATCGATTTAGCATTTTTGGAGGGGGCATTATATCTGCGTCTAACTTTCTCAGTCATTCACAATTCATCCAGGATTATCCGTAACCATAGTAGCATCCACATTAATGTAGAAGTTTAGAAACATTATATTCTTATTACAATAAAAGTGACTCCAAAATGACACTACCTTATTTACCATTCATTTCTATTGGGCACAAAATAATCTGAAACACAACCAAAACAAACAGTAAATGCATCCAACAAATTTGTAGAGGCACAAGCTTGATATAGTCATTGCGTGCTAGAAATATGGGATCATGGGCCTCCCGAGTGGCACAGCGGTCTATGTCACTACAGATCCAGGTTCGATCCCGGGCTGTGTCGGAATAAAAGGAATATGGGATCAAATACATTTTACTGTTTTAATACACAAGTGGGTTTGTCCCAATACTTTTGTACATAAAGTGCTGTAATTCCTAAACAATTCCCCCAATATGGATGAAAATAGCCTCAAATTAAAGCTGACAGTCTCCATTAGTCATTGTATTTCAAATCCAAAGTGCTGGAGTACAAAGCCAAAACAACAACACATGTGTCACTGTCCCAATACTTTTGGAGTTTACTGTATATACAGGCAAGGAAGTCAGCATTATACAATCTTATTAACACATGGAAAGGAACTTACTTAAACTCAGGCACATGGGCCACCAAAAACACAGAACACATGGAATTGGCACAAACTGCATTTATTGCTGAGGAAGGGAGAGGAATGGTGATTATCAGAGTGAGTTCAGGTGTGCCGAGTTGGCTGGAGCACGGGCGTGTCGAGAGGGTAATTAGGAAATTGGTGAGATGGCACGAACCTTCAGAACAGCTACCCTGATCTTTTTTTTTGTTAGTGAAGCGTAGATGAATGGGGAATGGGGAGCATTAGTTTTAAAGCCCAGCTAATGAGGGATTTAATTGGATGGGAATTCAAGCAGCGATTACAATACAGCATACTATGTTGCTGCAGGTGCAATGGAAGCATCTCTGGAATGTTGGTGTGTGTGTGACAATAAATCGGTGTTTGTCTGTGACCTGAGAGGAACAACGTCCATTGTGTAACGTGTTCAGGGGCTTGATTTTCTCACCACGCTTTTCACGCCAAGGTGTGAAACCATGTCTCTCTTTGTATTGTTTTTCTGTGTGTCAGAGAGACGTGGACAGAGATCGAGAGGGATAGAGCGAGAGAGAGCGAGAGGGTGGGTGCTAATATTTGCAAAGCAGAGTGCATGCAGTAAAGGTTTTTCAGGATATGTGATTATGCTACTTTACTGGACCTTCCTCCAGACAGCAGTACCCATCTGCCTCATCATTAGCAGTGTGAGAAGGGAGTGACTAAACTCATCATATCACACTGACTCCAACTGGACTGGACTCTCTGACCTAATGCTTAGACCACACTTTACTATCAAGGGAAGGTCAGAGGAATACATTGTGCACTGTGTATTAGACTGAGGGGAATGCGTGTGTGTATCTGTCGATGAGATGCAGGCCATCTGTGAACAGGCATCTCTTTCTCCTTATTCTCTCTGAGAGGAATGTTTGGACCATCTGTTTATAAAGACTGTATTTTATGCGTATGGGAAGAGTGGGTCCAGCTGGTAAACTGACCACTAGGGCCAGGGTTGGGTAGGCTACATTCTAAATGTAATCTGTTACAGTTACTAGTTATCTGTCCAAAATCGTTAATCAGTAACGTAACTTTTGGATTACCCAAACTCAGTAACTTAATGATTATTTATTTTGGATTACTTTCGCCTTAAGCGGCTATAGAATAATCCATCAAACACATTTTGTGTGTCATAATAGTGGTCAGAAGCCACATGTGGAGGTCCTGGGCTGCCGTGTTTACACATGGTCTGCGGTTGTGAGACTGATTGGACGTACTGACAAATTCTCTAAAACGACATTGGAGGCAGTTTATGGTAGATACATTCTTTGGCAACAGCTCTGGTGGACATTCCTGCAATCATTATGCCAATTGCACGCTCCCTCAAAACATGAGACATCTGTGGCATTGTGTTGACAAAACTCCACATTTTAGAGTCGCCTTTTATTGTCCCCAGCACAAGGTGCACATGTGTAATGATCATGCTCTTTAATCAGCTTCATGATATGGCACACCTGTCAGGTGGATGGATTATGTTGAGAAATGCTCACTAACAGGAATGTAAACAAATTTGTGCACAGAATTTGAGAGAAATAAGATTTTTGGGAATATGGAAAATGTTAGGACTCTTTTATTTCAGTTCATTAAACCAACAATTTACATGTTGCGTTTATTTTTTGTTCAGTGTAAATGAACATTTTTAGTTTGGGTTGACGAAAACGAGACAAGACTAAATTATCTCTGTGACTGAAATCTGACTAGTAAATAGACTGGACAAGAGTTTTTGTATAGATTGAGATCTTTTCCGTGTTATTTGCAATCTGGCGGCAACAAATCATTGATGAGAAATGCCATGGCTCCACTCTCGGTGATAAAAGCTCCCGGTAGAACAAGGGGCAATGTTTGGAGACACTTTACTTATCATGTAGATTCAAACAAGACCGAATGCAACGTTTCCACGGGAGAAGACAGCGTGGGTCTTTGCGTGTCAAAAAAGAATAAGCTCTTTTTAAATAAGCTTTTAATTTGACACGTCAAATAACACAAAGAAGTCTGCAAACAAGCACACACCCGGTGACGAACGATGTGTTTACAATACCGCAGCGGACCTGGTTATGTGTTGTGAAGCTAGCCACAATAATGTTAAACAAGGTTGGAATGTGGAGCAATGAAATGGTGTATCAGTCTACTCGGTGACACCCACAGAACACAACTGGGAAGAGATTTCGCAAATATTAGCTCTTATCACAGGACTGTGACGTGTTGACATTCATATTGCACTGTACAGCTTTACCTAAGGATTGGGGATCAATGAAATGGGGTATCAGTCTACTCAGTACCCAAGAGCTTTTTTCCCCAACTTCCTCCTCAGAGTTATCATGCTCCAAAACATCCACGTTGTATTGTTTTTCCTCTGGAATAGTGTTCAATACACAGTAGGTTGAAAATAAATGTGGCTCAATTCACAGTTGTTTCAGAGTCCCGCAATAAGAGCTACGACGCTAATGTTCTCTGGGTGTCACTGAGTAGACTGATGCCCCATGTCATTGATTCACAAACCATAGGTAAGGCTGTACAGTGAAATAAGTATGTCCCCAATGCAATTCTAAAGTCCAATACATCCAGTGTGATTTCAGCAGATTTTTGTCAAATTAACAAATTATTTTATATAAAACATTCCAACCTCGTTTAGCATGATATATTCAATTATGGTATAATTCTACTATTTGTATTAATTTGCATCACTGTCAATTACCTGCTTTTATTTTGAAGGCTAACTGCAAAATCCTTATTGTGACTAGCTTCACATAGATGGGTCTGACCACCATTAATCAAATAAGAACTGTCTTATAAATTAGGGTTATTTTAGATAATGACACATAGCAAAATAGTTAGCTACAGATTATGTCGTTTTGCTATGTTTTGGGGGAAGAACATTGTTTGCATCCAAAAAAGCTACCTTTTTTTATGACCAGCAGTGTAGGTGGGCGAGACAACTTTACCAGCATCATAGCATACATTAGATAAATCGTTGTGACATATGAAATACGAGCAGAGCCGGCCCTCCCATTAGGCAAGATTCGGTGATCGCCTTGAAATTTGGGGTGGCATTTTGACAATTGGCTGCCGCCCTCCGGAGCCCCTAGTTGCCGGCGGCACTCCAGCTGCCAGCTCGTAGCGTTGCTGCAGTTCCCGACCCCACCCGCTTCTCCCGGGGGGCGGCGGCGCCGGAGGGAGGCAGCCAATTATCAAAATGCCGCCCCGAGGGCGGGGCGCGGCTTTTTTGTGTTGCCTAGGGCGGCAGAACATCCAGGGCCTGCCCTGAATACGAGTGATACTGTAATCAATGTGTAATAACTAAGTAAAAATAATTAACGTGTTAAATTATGTGACGTGCAGTCATATTCAGGTCCGGATTGGTCAACATGCTCATTTGAACACTATTTGACGTGTATCTTTTTTGACATGCAAAGACCCAAACGGTGTTCATAAATAACAGCTTGATAATGCTAGCTAGTAGTTTTCTGCAACCTATCAGACCACTACTTTGATTACAACTCTAGCTACAGTATGTCAAGGGGCTCCAGACTGCAACCATTTACTGCCATTTTGTGTCTCTTAGATTTGGCCGTGCAAGTTAAATGTGTAATTGATCGCTTGCAATCATTACATTGTCACCTCACTCAAAAGTTTTAAAGCGGCCTATTTTTTGGGGCGGCTACAATCATGATTTGGTCAAACAGTAAATTACATTATGATAACCTCATGATTTCTTTAATTAAAGTGTGCCCACCCCCTGGGCCTGTTTGCTGGGACCAGCAGCTGTGATGAGCGAGCCGGGAAAGAGAAAAAAGGCTTCTGGTTGTATAACATTTCAAAATCCAATTGTGGGAAATACATAGCTTTGGAAGCAACAACTGTTGTTCTCAGCTTTTTGGGTTTATTTGTCATCTCTTAATATTGAGCTCAATAGCAACTATTTTACAACCAAGATATTTGATATGGCTCTAAAGATATGATGTGTGCGAATTGCGCATCGGCCATTGCGAGTACATAGGGTAGCAGGGCTACAACTGCAAAACATTTTTTTATGAACATTACATTTACTGTTAGATTAGTACATGACTACTAGCAGTGGGTATTATATTTACTGTTAGTGATCTAGCTAATGTGTTTTGAGTTTTCACTTCCTCGTGGTGAATAAGCCCCAAAATAAATTAGCCTATGATATTAAGGCATATAAAGATGTAGGCAAATTCATCTCTATTGAACAAAGAAATTCTGAAATTTCGGGAGCCCTATTTTAACAGTAAAATATAACAACAGTACCCTATTTTTAACTCACAATTCATGACAATCACTGGATTAGTATCTTGAATCATGCATTCCTGCATGGATATGTTAGAGGAAACAACTTATTCCTTGACTAGTCTACCATCTCAGTAGTCTATTACACAGTCTAAAGGACTGCAAATTACTTTATAAGGTGAATGATAACACATTTTTTTTCTATTGCGTGACACCGCAGAAAATAATTGGTGCGCCCAAATCGTGGGCTGGTGCCACTGAAAAAGTTGTTGGCACTGGGGAAAATGTTAGACTGAAGCCCTGTCATTTTCTATCTGCAGTTGGCTGTTGGGAAGAAAATCATGCGATTAGGATTTTATGCAGAAAAATATGTTGATAGAACAGTGGCAAGAAAAAGTATGTGAACCCTTTGGAAATACCTGGATTTCTGCATAAATTGGTCATAACATTTGATCTGATCTTCATCTAAGTCACAACAATAGACAAAACACAGTCTGCTTAAACTAGTAACACACAAACAATTATACGTTTTCATGTCTTTATTGAACACACCATGTAAACATTCACATTGCAGGGTGGGAAAAGTATGTGAACCCTTGGATATAATAAATCGTTGTCCCTCCTTTGGCAGCAATAACCTCAACAAATGTTTTCTGTAGTTTTGGATCAGACCTGTACAATGGTCAGGAGGAATTTTGGACCATTCCTCTTTACAAAACTGTTTTCAGTTCAGCAATATTCTTGGGATGTCAGGTGTGAACCACTCTCTTGAGCTCATGCCACAGCATCTCAATCGGGTTGAGGTCTGGACTCTGACTGGGCCACTCCAGAAGGTGTATTGTCTTCTGTTGAAACCATTCTTTTGTTGATTTACTTCTGTGTTTTGTGTGGTTGTCCTGTTGCATCACCCAATTTCGGTTGAGCTTCAATTGGTGGACAGACATTCTCCTGCAAAATGTCTTGATAAACTTGGGAATAAATTTTTCTGTCAATGATAGCAAGCTGTCCAGGCCCCAAAGCAGCCCCAAACCATGATGCTCCCTCCACCATACTTTACAGTTGGGATGAGGTTTTGATGTTGGTGTGCTGTGCCTTTTTTTCTCCACACATAGTGTTGTGTGTTCCTTCCAAACAACTCAACTTTAGTTTCATCTGTCCACAGAATATTTTGCCAGTAGCGCTGTGGAACATCCAGGTGCTCTTTTGCGAACTTCAGACGTGCAGCAATGTTTTTATTGGACAGCAGAGGCTTCTTCCGTGGTGTCCTCCCATGAACACCATTCTTGTTTAGTGTTTTACGCATTGTAGACTCGTCAACAGAAATGTTAGCATGTTCCAGAGAATCTTTAGCTGAAACTCTAGGATTCTTCTTAACCTCATTGAGCATTCTGCACTGTGTTCTTGCAGTCATTTTTGCAGGTTGGCCGCTCCTAGGGAGAGTAGCAACAGTGCTGAACTTTCTCAATTTATAGACAATTTGTCTTACCGTGGACTGATGAACAGCTTTTAGAGATACTTTTGTAACCCTTTACAGCTTTATGCAAGTCAACAATTCTTAATCTTAGGTCTCCTGAGATCTCTTTTGTTTGAGGAATGGTTCACACTAGGCAATGCATCTTGTGAATAGCAAACTCAAATTTTGTGAGTGTTTTTTATAGGGCAGGCAATCTCATCTCATTGATTGGGCTCCAGGTTAGCTGACTCCTGACTCCAATTAGCTTTTAGAGAAGTCATTAGCCTAGGGGTTCACATACTTTTTCCAACCTACACTGTGAATGTTTAAATTATGTAATCAATATAGACAAGAAACATTCTATAATTTGTGTGTTATTAGTTTAAGCACACTGTGTTTGTCTATTTTTGTGACTTGTATGAAGATCAGATCAAATTTTATGACCAATTTATGCAGAAATCCAGGTAATTCCAAAGGGTTCACATACTTGTTCTTGCCACTGTATGGAAATCAGTGATGTATGTTTACTATAGGTTAATAAGGCAATACAAATGCGATGTGACAAAAATAGTACTAAAAAGAAAAGGACATTTAGTTGACAAAAATGGCCTGCTGTTTTCATAATTTTTACAATATCTACACTAAATAATTACTCAAATGAAAAAAAGGGGACTAAGACAATGATATAAGGCTAGACTAAATCTAAAAAAAGAGTGGCAAAATTAACAATGGTGTACCATAGTGCCCACCATTTTAGTGTAGAACACACTTCATAACTTAAACCTTCTTCCTCTAAACCAGCTGTCTCCTCTCCATATCAGAAAAAGCAATTGTGTTCATGTTGTAGGTTAAACCACCCCTAGCTTCCCTCCCAGTGTAACCTGAAGAGGCCAGTGTTTTGTTGTCAGCTCTTTCTGATGCTAAGCCAGTGATAAAAGGAGCGCAACAAAGACACAGAGCACCCTCCACTGAATTACTGCTGTCAGAAGAATCAATAGCACTGGGCTGTATTGACACAAACACTGACTGTGGATCTCATTAAATATGCGGACTTGAAGGTTTTATTCTACAGCCGTCGTTGTGTTTTACATTTATTTATGAGCCTGAATAACGGCTATATTCATATCTGTACTATGGTCACATGCTAACATGAACCTTAGTTTGCCTATTTCGTAATAGAAAGTCTAGCTAAAGAATCCGTTTATTGAACACAACGGAGATGGTTCCCTTTTCTTGTGTATAAAAAAGAGAACTGTGTCTCGAGCTACAACGTAGTGCCAAAATGACAAGCTTTGGAACAGTGTCGAGAGAAGACCGCGTGTGAAGACGTGGGAGTGTGCAACCAGTGTGCTTTAGTAGGAGCTGATTTGCTTCAATTACTAATTTCTATACAAATGAAGACCATACAATGTAATTGTGTGTGTTCTCATCCTGATGACCTTCAGAGGAAACTAACTCACTGAGCTAATAAGCAGACCGCCTGCCTTCCCGCCTTTGGGACAACATCTTCCATTGTTAGAGCGGAGACGAGACCATCTTGTCTTTATATACAGTATCTCTGGCTAAGCTGAGCTGACATAGAAAAGACAAGGTGCCGCGTGGCACACTGCTGGGCTGTGAAGCGCTGCTCTGTACGCTCAGCCTGGTCTATACTGAACATCCCTTGCTTCTGCTTATCCGTGTCACTAAGCCCTGGAAACTCCCCCATGCCTACGCTTATCTGTTTTGGTGTCAGGCACTATGTCCTCTCTCATCTCTTGAAAGTCTCTCTTTTCTCCTAGACACTCATTATACACTCGCCCTGCTCTCGTTCACTCTCTGTTCCCTCTCTTCCTCCTTTTTCTCTCGTTCTCTATGGCGGCTCTCGCTCTCTGGGCCCTGTATCTCTGTAGTCTCTCTCTGTTCCTCATTCTCTGCCGCTTCCACACTCAGCGCGGGGATGCTAATCGCGTTAAGAGGGCCAGTCCAGCCGCCTCTGATGACGTGATTGGAGGCGACTGACCGGAGCAAGAACAAACAAGGGCCAGCCGGTACGGCTGCACCATTCCCAGACCCTTACTGTAATTTTCCCACCGTGAGGCCTGGAGCGGTGAGGGTAGGGGGTTGGGGGATGCTGATCCGCTGTGGCACGTAGGTCTGCCCTCCCTCCAGAGCAGGTTCAATTTAGGGCTCAGACGGCAGAGACGGGGGGGGGGGGGGGGGGGGCGAGAGCATTCCAGGATGTACACATTAACTCAAGTGTTACATAACGGGAAGTCACAAATTGAATGTAGCCTACGTGTTTGTCTCACACCCGCAGTCGCCATCTAACAGTCCCATACTTGCCACACATTGACTCAGCTCTCTTATGGGTGTGTGTTTGTTTGCTGGTTCAGTGAAAGAGACACCCAGCGCTACAGAACACTGAAGCTCTTGGTAGCATACAGTATCTCTAGATAGCTGTGTTGCCATATCATGCATGTTTTGCATCCACTTTGCATCAACTACCGTCATAGAGAGAGAGAGACATTAAAAACGCCGGGTTGTGGTCAAATTATAGCCATGCTTGAACTACTTAAGCACAGTGTAGACACACATCTGACATCACATCGGGCCGCACGTCATCACATCACATCGGACCGCACATCATCACATCACATCGGACCGCACATCATCACATCACATCGGACCTCAAGACTTAGGGAGAGTTCAGGATGGGATTTTTCCAGCTGCTTGAGTCCTCTTAACCTTTTCCCCAAGGGGCCTTGAGGTTTTTCAATGGGTCAGGGAAGATCACAGTAACACAATCTTTGTTCACATTTCAGGCCAACAATGAATTCAACTAGCACTAGCACTTTATAGCATTTATCGAATTGGCGCTGCTGTTAAAATGTTGTCTGTAGTGGGGCCCCTGGGTTTTGATGGAATGTCATTAGGTCTGAGAGAGAAGGTGGATAAGCCCTGCTTCAAAGGAATCTCAAGCTGTTGAGCCATTCATGGTCTCACTGGACTTCAGCGAGATATTAATCTGGGTTCGCTTGAAGAGGGTTCCCTTGCGTGCGTCTGCATTGCATTATAACGCACGATAATCATCAGCATTCGTGATGTGGACAAATGATTTTCTTGTGCCTGGCTGAGTAACTGCAGTTGACGCGAGATGTGTAGCCAGGAGCTCTAGTACAACATAGGCATAAACCTACGCTTAACTTTTTTACCTCCTCAGTATTTTTGCTCTCACTCATCTACAGAACAAATGGAGTGAGGAGATGCACTACTTGTGAGGGTTTAGCAAGGGTCCATCTCTCTCTCTCTCCCTCCATCTCTCTCTCTCCCTCCATCTCTCTCTCTCTCTCTCTCTCTCTCTCGCTCTCTCTCTCTCTCTCTCCTTCCTTCCTTCCTTCCATCTCTCTCTCTCTCTCTCTCTCTCTCTCGCTCTCTCTCTCTCTCTCTCCTTCCTTCCTTCCTTCCATCTCTCTCTCTCTCTCCTTCCCTCCATCTCTCTCTCTCTCTACTTCCCTCCAACTCTCACTCTCTCTCTCTCACTCTTTCTCTCTATCTATCTCTCTCTCTCTCTCTCTCTATCTCTCTCTCTCTCTCTCTCTCTCTCCTTCCCTCCATCTCTCTCTCTCTCCTTCCCTCCATCTCTCTCTCTCCTTCCCTCCATCTCTCTCTCTCTCTCTCTCTCTCTCCTTCCCTCCATCTCTCTCTCTCTCTCTCTCACTGGTAATGATGGCAGTACTGCTAGTCACTGGGAATGATGGCAGTACTGCTAGTCACTGGGACAGTCTGCTACTTCACTCTTGCTCTTTCTGCCTCTAACCTTTCTCTATTTCTCAGATCATTTTGCTCTCCCATCTGGACCCTCTCTTGCTCTCTTTATGACTCTCTCTCCCTCTCTACCGCCCTCCCTCCCTTTCTCACTGTGGTGGGTCCAGATGCACTCGTCGATTGCAGAGCCAGAGCTGACCGACAAACCAGTCTGTGAGTCCATGTGCTGGTCAGGTCCCTGCAGGGGAACAAAGGGCCATTGTCTGTGGTCTGGGAGGTGTTTGTGTTGGGCAGCAGATCCCAGGTCAGGTCCTGTGCAGACCAGACAAAGGGGCCTTGTTGGATTGGCTGTTTGTGTTGGGCCCGTCAGCTGATCTGAAGTCAGGTGATCCGGAGCACATCTGTGATATGTCTGATGTCTTAACTTAGCCAATACCTAACTACTGTAACCATGCACAGCTCTTATACCAGTGTGTGAACTGAAACAGGTATTTGAATACTTTGCCATGGATAAAATGACATTCCAGGTCTGGTCTAATCAGAATGGTGTAACCATGTGTCGACCGGCTTCTTTAGCTGCTCTGAGTAATAGTCAGTTACGTAGTTGTTATTGTTTGTGTTTGTGTTGGTGTTGCTGTTAATTGGAGGAGGTTGTGACAGTGTTTACTGGGTTGTGTCAGAATAACATTTGCCAGGTGGGTGTGGGGCAGCTGAATTGGCTTGTGTGGCAAGCAACGCCCTCCCAGCGGCAGCTAGCCTCCAAGGGGACGAGGAAGAGGAGGCTGTAAATGATCTCCGGCTGCTTTTAATGTTAATTGCAGATGCAGGTGGAATATCGTTGAGAGGAGGGAGCAGTAAGTACAGAGGCAGTCATTTCTACGTGGAGTCACTGTGCTTTGCCCCATATCAGCACCTCTACACCTCAGGCCTGGTGTGTCAGTGTTCGTTGTTATCAGACTAGAAGGAACAGCTCTCTGTGGCAAAAAATAAGGTGTAGTAGCCAGTCACAGAATGGCACTTCATCCAGACAGGTAAACTCAGCTAATGCTCTGTTCAATCATTGGGCATCTTCTGAATTCAATATCATTACATTTGAACATGTGTTTTTCATTTTTCAGAGACAGCCACGTATTAATTAATTAATGAATTATAGAATCTTACAATCAGTTTGACTTAGTTTTTACCAATCTAACTACATAACATAATGGTAATAATTTATTTGAATGATAAATCTATTGATCTCAAGATGCAGTTTAGGCTCATTCACAACACAGGTAAATGCATATTTGATAGAAGTGTGTATCACCGCTTGGTATGGCAACTGCTTGGCATCTGACCGCAAGGCACTACAGAGGGTAGTGAGGCCCACTGCATCACTCCCTGTCATCCAGGACCTCTATACCAGGCGGTGTCAGAGGAAGGCTTTAAAAATGGTCCGTCATAAACTGTTCTCTCTGCTATCGCACGGAAAGCGGTACCGATGCACCAAGTCTGGAACCAACAGGACACTGAACAGCTTCTAACCCCCCTCCCCTTCCTTTGCACTGACTCTTTTGACTCATCACATACACAGCTGCTACTGCTTATTATCTATCCTGTTGCTTAGTTACTTCACCCCTACCCATATGTACATATTAACCTCAGTTACCTCGTACCCCTGCATATCGTTACTCATTGTGTATTTATTTCTCATGGTGTCTTTCTATTATAAAAAAAAAGATCTCTTCATTGTTGGGAAGGGCCCATAAGTAAGTAAGCATTTCACTGTTAGTCTACACCTGTTGTTTACGAAGCATGTGACAGATATTATTGTAAGTAATTCTTAGACTTATCTTACGTAGTCATTCACTCAGGAATGCATATTAGTATCCTGTCAGTTGTATCTTTTTTCATTGCTTTTAGTATATTGAATGTGCAATATGTGCAGTTATCTGTAATTAAACCCTGTGCACTAAGGACTGTATTTTAAGGGAATTATTATTATTACCCCAAATTATATCATACACACTTTTAGCTATTTAAGTATTTCTCTACCATCGACCTGTATAGTATAGTTAACCATCCAACATCCACCAATGTATAGTGTACATATTCAGCCAACCACCCACACTATGCAATGTCTTTTTATAGCTTTTTTGCACTCCAGACTTCTTGTATTTATATACTTTTTCATACTGCCGCTCTATGTATCATCTATCTTGTATCTGTCTTTTGTGTATTTTCGTTCTGGCATTTTGCACCTGCCCTGTGTTTTTTTCGTAGTTGCTTGTCAAAGAAATTTCCCCTCGGGGATCAATAAAGTATCTATCTATCTATCTATCTATCTATCTATCTATCTATCTATCTATCTATCTATCTATCTATCTATCTATCTATCTATCTATCTATCTATCTATCTATCTATCTATCTATCTATCTATCTATCTATCTATCTATCTATCTATCTATCTATCTATCTATCTATCTATCTATCTAGTACATCTCTATCTAGACTCTCTCCCCTCATAGCTATTAGCTACAGCAAGGTCTGAGTTTGTTTGAGTGTAGTGTACAGACTTACGATGGATTTGGCAGTGGGTGTGGTGCTGTCTGTAGGACTGCGGGTGTGATTATATTTATTTTATTGTTCCATTATGTTTCTAAAACATTTGAGAGCTGTATAACGGTGAGTCGACATTCGCCCTTTCTCTTCATATTGGATCTTTGTCCAGCTTCTGTGAAAACGTTGGATATGCGTCATACCCTCCAGTCTAAGTTGTCTTAATATTATATGCCCACTGGGAGCAATTACGGTGCTTGTAATTGTGTCGTGACCAAGCCTATTTAAAACAAGTTTCGTTTTTATTTGAATTTCATTCAAATTATTCACTGTTTTTTTCGTCCTTATCAATAGTAAATGTAATATTGTTTGGCATGCCCATGGCTGAGACATTTACAACAGGCCTAGCCCCTACATTGCGAATGCTATTTTACATTTCCATATTAAAGCCATGCAATTACTTAGAACAATGTGAACTTTTTTTTTATTTAACCTTTATTTAACTAGGCAAGACAAATTCTTATTTACAATGACACCCTAGGAACAGTGGGTTAACTGCCTTGTTCAGGGGCAGAACGACAGATTTTTACCTTATCAGCTCGGGGATTCGATTCTGCAACCTTCCAGTTACGGGCCTAACACTCTAACCACTAGGCTACTTGCCGCCCCCTACAAACGGTCAACATATTTAGCAAGGATGGGATAGGCCTACAGTGTGTTATTTTGTTTCTGTAGGCTATTTCACAAACTAGGCTATAATGAATTAACATTCAAATTGGTGTTGATGACAATGCAATATGTAAATGCACAACTTGAAGCAACCACATATCTAGCTATGGAGCACATTCTGATTGGCCAATGAGGAGCCAAGCCTCGACACACCTACAACTAATTTATTTTCAACTGGCTACCGCCAGCTCTTGTGCTCATAAACATATTTCTGACACACCCCCGGATCCATAGCACTAAGATTCACCATTTACTCTAGGTTTGTTCAGTCGGTTCGAGGGAGAGACGATTAAGTGAAATCAGCTTTGAAATCAGCATGTTTTGCATTATGGTTTGCACATTATCACAAACAAAGTACTAGGGCAGTGAATTGATGTTAGATTTAGCTGTAAGCTAGCAAGGACAACAAAAAGTACGGAACCATTTTTCATGTTTTAGTATTGAAAAAGTACAGACTTTTCGGTATACCATGCAACACTAGTGTATGCAGGGCTGAGATGCCACCCTGTATCCTCCAAACTGGTTAAATATAGCTGTGATCAGAACAGGCTGGCGGGTTAGAGCCCAAAACCCTGCAGGCCTCAAAGATGACACTCTGCTGCCTCAGCAATACACCTCTTATTTTCTTCCCCTGCTTCACCTCCTTCTTGGGTTCCAGGGGAGATGACAATGGCAGATATAATTACTGGATGAGAAACAGACAGGAGGGAGAGGAGAGTGGGAGGAGAGTACTGTGAATGAGAATACAATGGCTGCTGTTTGGGGAGGGATTGAATGACAGCTGTAAAGACGCAGATCTGTCGCTATACGTATTCAGCGTTTGTGACTGATCAAGGCTGAGTGTGAAGCAAACCCCAAATTACTGTCACCCTCTCGCAGCTGGCAAGTCCCAACTGATGGAGGACACTCCATAATCTCAGTGGCTAGATTTAGCTCTGAGTGGGGTCTGGGAGGGTGAGAGGAGGGATGGGCAGATTTTTAGCAAGAGAGGAGGAGGGGAACATACAGTGGGTCCTTACACACACCCTACAATCACTGTCGTGTGTGTGTGTGTGTTTTTATGAGTATAGACATTGCAGTTTGATATCAGAAAGTTAATGTGAGATGGAAGTCGACTGCAGTGAGGGAGTGATGTTGTGTGCCTGTTCCAATCTCGGACGAGCCTAGGCGTGGTGCTGCCGTAACCCTGGCTGTGTCTGTGCATCCCAAATGACATCCCATTCCCAATATAGTGCACTACTTTGAATCAGAGTCCAATGGGGTCTATGGGCACTAAATAGGAAAGGGGGGTGCCGTTTAGGTAGCAGTCCATGTGTGTGTCTGTGGGTCGACCTCAGGGTGTGGGGAACAGATTGGCTGCTTAAGGCTGAAGCAGATGATGCTCCTCTGATTGCAATGTTTATAAATAGCGCACCCCCCCACCCAACGCTGGTATGGAATAAAAGTAGCTGTGTCCCGGGGGCCAATGACAGCAACAGCACTCGAGTGCGCTGTGAGGACAAAGGATCTTCTTAGTGAGCAGCATTGAAACCATATACCACTAAAACTGATGAAGACTAACGGGGAGGGTATGTGTGCTGGGGTTTGTGTCGGTGGGTGTCTGTGTGTGTGTGTGCATGGGTGTATGTGTCTGTGTGTTCATGCATTCTGTCTCATAATGACTGGCTTAAAGAATCACACTCATCGCCCCGTACTCCTCTCAACAGTGAAATGGGTGTAATACACCTGTACACAATACAAGGCGCTCCATTTATTGCAAGACCTAAAGCATTATGTAAACAGTTTTTTTTTTCTGTTGGGAAAACAAGTATATTGTATTTAGTCAGTGAGTATAGTACATGGCTAGAATGCAAAATCACCACTCCATCACTTCTTAGAACTCCCTCCCTCTATGCAGTGACAGTGACGTGGTGGTAGAGGTTACAGTTCACAGATCTCCACGTGTCAGACACCCAGGAGGGCCTAATGTGCTCTCTGTTCTGCCCTCCCCAGCAGCTACCTGCCACCCTCCCCTCCCTCCTCACCTCTCCACACACCTGACAGGCAGCCCGGAGAGACCCAAATGAGAAAAGTCCTCAAGCATGAAAAGCACAGACCCTTTGAACATTGAGATGATCCTCCAATTTTGCTCTTTTGGCTGCTCCGTTACTCTGTACCTATTTTCTCTTTCTCTCTCTCTTTCTCTCTCTCTCTCTCTCTCTCTCTCTCCCTCTCGCTTTATCCGTTACTTAATGAGGATCCCTTTATAAACTTGGTGGGAAGGGAAGGCAGTAATAATGATCTGAGCTCTCCTGTGGTGTTACACACACACACACACACACACACACACTGCCTGATGAGGCTTTGCAGAGAGGAGAGGAAACCAAGGGAAGATGACTTGGAAAATGTAACACACTAACGAAAGCCATAACGATTCTCAAAGAAATCCCGACTTTTCATGTCCCTACACTCAAGGGCATAGCAGAGACCTTTTGACCCTTCTTTCTGCGAAGGCTGGTATTACTATATACTATAGCAGACGATAGCAGGTTATACTATACAGTGTGGTATGGTAAATCCTGCAGTCTCATTTCAGAGCTCTCTCCCTACACTGCTCTGCATTGGGACACGGGGAGAGACAAGACTTTTAATTACCCGTAAAGAGCGACCAGTAATCATTCTTCTATCAGCTCCTGACGTGCTCTCTGCAGACTGTACTGTGTGTTGTAGCTAGCTGACCTGTGGTGTGGGCCTGGATCTGCTCTCTCTGACAGGTGGCCTTGTATAAGGACCTGCTGCCCTTTCAGTGTCTCCTATCAGAAACAGATCAATGAATCAGTCGACCCCTGTGGGAATCAGAAACCCCTGGGACATCAGAGAACCCTGGAACATGTCCTTAGCTTTATTGTGACTTAGAGATAGCCTAAAGACGTGTTGTTTTTAACACCTGTATTATTAATCAGTCACCTGAGATGGTGCGCTCACTTGAGTTTCAGAGGCACAACTGTTGCTTTAATGGTGGTTTACAGATCTGTGCTTGTGTAGGGCCAGAGTAGAGCTGTGGTCACCATGGGTCATCCCAATGGGGCAGTGGTCAGTGTGGAGATGGGTGTTCTGCTTTCTGTTGGGTCTGTGGTTAAGACATTGAGCAGCAGTGTTTGTTTAGCAAATGTAATGTCTAGTGTGGTGGTGGTCCAGTGGATCATGTTGTACAGAGCTGTGCAGCAGACTCAGGGTTGGCAGGTCTTTCCCAGGTGGGTCATTCCACCTCAAATAGCACTAGAAAAAAGATTTCGACACCCACCATCTCAGATTGTTCTGAAACTGTTGTTAGAAACGGATACAATTTACATTCCTGCATCATTATTTTGTTTAAATATAATTCTATCTCTGAGAAATTGATTGCACCCAAATTGGCCGTTTTAATTTACAAGATTCATATCATATTCAATAAATATGGTACCTAACATCTGATTTGGACCAAACCTTTTTTCAAACATGAGGAATCCAAAGGAATTGCCAAAAGCCACCCACGGACACCCCATATCCCACCCCAACAACGAGTATATACTATCAATTCTCTATGTCTGACAAGTAGTATGGAGCTGTGGCTCTGAGTATTGTTCTGAGGCCCATTGTCGTGCCATTCATCCACCATCATCACCTCATGTTTCAGCATGATAATGCACTGCCCCTTATCGCAAGGATCTGTACACAATTCCTGGAAGCTGAACATTTCCCCGTTCTTCAATGGCCTGCATACACACTAGATATGTCACCCATTGAGCATGTTTGGGATGCTCTGGATTGATGTGTACAACAGCGTGTTCCAGTTCCCGCCAATATCCAGAAACTTCGCACAGCCATTGAAGAGGACTGGGACAATATTACACAATCCACAATCAACAGCTTGATCAACTCTGTGCGAAGGAGATGTTGCGCCATAAGTCAATGGTATGTACAGTATGTACAGTATGTACATTAGTATATTCACGCTTCATGTCCAAATCATCCTAAAGTATTGTGTAAATTGTGTAACTGAGTGATGTTACTTATAGATGATTTGGGTATGAAGCTTGGAAATGCTAATATAGGTACCATTTGACTTGCATTCGATTTGTGCCACTAATGCTAAAAGTTAGCATTTGAAACAGTGGCCAGGTAAACAAAACCAAAGCATGGGTTGCTTTCATCCGTTGTCCACACACAGGGTTGGGTAGGTTACTTTCTAAATGTAATCCATTACAGTTACTAGTTACCTCTACACAATTGTAATCAGTAACATAATTTTTTGGATTACCCAAACTCAGTAATGTAATCTAATTACTTTCAGATTACTTTCCCCTTAAGAGTCATTAGAAGAAGACACAAATTAATATTACCAATTGAATGACATCTATTGCAGGATAAAGTTTACATAGCTGGTCATAAATGGATGTTGCATTTTGCTTTATGGGTTGGTTATGTACAAAAGGCTTCTTCTAACCTATTGCATTCTGCTACAGATAATAATACGATTAAGCTATATTTGTTTTTGTTTTATTAGGATCCCAATTAGCCGACACCAATGGCGACAGCTAGTCTTACTGGGGTCCGACACATAACAAAAAAGGTGTTACAGACAAAAGACTTTACATTTGACATACATTTAAAAACATTAACATGTAGTGTGCGTGTGTGTGCATCTATCAGTTACACATACATGTAAGTACATACACACAACAAGTAGGTCACATGGGGGAGAGGCGTTGTGCCGTGAGGTGTTGCTTTATTCGTTTTTTTGTAATCAGGTTTGCTGTTTACTTGCGCTATTTGACATTGAAGGGAGTTCCATGCAATCATGGCTTTGTAAAATAATTTCCTTGAATTTGTTCTGGACCTGAATTGCAAACAATTTGGAACACGTTAATGTCTCTCCTCAACTCTTAGCCAAGAGAGACTGGCATGCATAGTATTCATATCAGCCCTCTGATTACAATGAAGAGCAAAACGTGCCACTCTGTTCTGGGCCAGCGGCAGCTTAACTAGGTCCTTTGCGACACTTGACCGTATGACTGGACAATAATCAAGATCAGATAAAACTAGAGCCTGCAGGACTTGCTATGTGGAGTGTGGTGTCAAAAAAGCAGAGCATCACTTTATCACGGACCGACTTCTCCCCATCTTTACAACTATTAAATGATGTTTTGACCATGACAGTTTAGAATCTAAGTTAACACCAAGTAATTTAGACTCCTCAACTTGTTCAACAGCCACACCATTCATTACCAGATTCAGCTGAGGTCTAGAACTTAGAGAATGATTTATACCAAATACAATGCTCTTAGTTTTAGATAGGTTCAGGGCCAGTTTAGTACTGGCCAACCGTTCTAAAACTGACTGCAACTCTTTGTTTAGGGTTGCAGTGATTTCACTAGCTGTGGTTGCTGATGCGTATAGGTTTGGATCATCAGCATACATGGACAAACAGGCTGAAATCTAACAGTACAGCTCCCACAATCTTATTATTATCAATTTATTTCAACCAATCAATTGTGTCAGTGCAGTTCATGTTGAGTGCCCTTCTCCGAAAGTCTGTTGTTCATTTGTTTATAGATACATAGCATTGTATTTGAATGACTTTGGCTTCCCTCCAGGCCTGAAAACAGACACTTTAGATTTCCAGTCATTCCAATAAATGTTATACCCCTTGATCTTCAAGAATAGGACTTGGAAATGTGGAAATATAGATTAGCCAAATTGTTTTACCTGAACCTAACCCAGAAACTAAGGATTTATGAGCCTAGTCTGTTGTTTATGCTGGTCTCATGGAATGACATGCGTCAGCACTACACTCTTAGAAAAAAGCTGTCCCTGTAGGAGAAACCTTTTTGGTTCTAGGTAGAACCCTTTTTGGTTCGAGGTAAAACCTTCTGCGGAAAGGGTTCTACATTGAACCCATAAGGGTTCTGCCTGGAACCAAAAGGGTTCTTCTACCTGGAACCAAAAGGTTCTCCTATGGGGAAACCTGAAGAACCATTTTAGGCTGGGATCTGTACTATGCAGCTGTACTTTTTCACTGGCTGTCCACAGGTCGCAAGAACAATGATAGGCAGCTTAAAATGATTGAAAAGTAATCGTAGAAGTAATCATTAAGTTTTTCAAAGTATCTGTAATCTGAGTACAATATTTTAGCTGCTAACGTAACAGACCATCAAAATCTCTGAGAATAAATTACATAGGATGAATAAACAATGCTCCAAGCCTCAGCACCATACTACTTTCCAGACATAGTGAACTGATACTGCATATTCGTTGTTGGGGTGGGTTTAGTGTGGAGGGTCCGTGGGTGGCTTTTGACCATTTCTTTGGATTCCCCATGTCTTACTCTTTGTTTGAAAAAAGTTAGGTCCAAATCGGATGTTAGGTACTATATTTATTGGATATTATATGAATCCTGTAAATTAAAATGGCCAATTTGGGTGCAATCAATTATCCTAATTCCTCAGAGATCTAATTATATCTCAACATAATAATGTTGCCAGAATGCTAATCTTATCTTTCTATCCACATAAATGATTTCAAAACAATCTGAGATGGTGTGTGTCATGTCTTGCTGAAATGACATGGAACGACCCAGGTGTTAACCCGCCTCTTAGTTCCCCCAATGGAGGGAGGGGAGGGGAAGGGGTGGGGGGGGTATTTATGTGCCATGGCTGAATAAATCCTTCAAAAACCGAACCATTGCACCTGCCCTAGCGCAGAGGCCTGGCTGGCACATGCCTATCCCTGCCAGGGCACACCTGGTCTGCCAGTCACAATGCCAGCAAGTAAACCAAGTCTGTTAAAGAGGAAGGGAAACGGTCTGTCTGAGAGAGCCTTCATTTCCCCTGGAGAGGAGATAAGCTCTGACGATCGATACCAGAGTCATTGACCACAGGATTATGGGACTCCTCAAAGTAAGGTGACTCACACAACTACACACAGTTTACAGTAGGCTATATAATGCAAAGCTCCCCTCCCTCCTGTACTTTCCTCAGCCCTTCCACATATGCTCTGTGCTGGGGAGAGTAGGAACCTTCCCCCCTCTCTGGATCCCCCAGCCCAGATCTCAGCAGTGCAGAATCAGTGTGTTCTCCCTGCTGATTATTACACCCGCAGATAAAGCATTCGTCATAGGAAGATTATTGTTGAAAGAGGGAGGGAGAGAGAGAGAGAAAAGAGAGGGAGCGCAAAGGGGGGATAAAGAGGCAGTACTCCCTTGTCGTTGACACGCACCTGTCACAGCAGCATTACTGCTGAGCTGTAGGTAAGTCACTGTCACACGCACGCAAGTAAGCTATTTCATCATGAATCTTGTTCTGGAGGCAGCTCTGCAGAGCGGACAATAGCTGGCACGGACACAAAGTCATCAAATCAGATTTTAAACCTGACCCTAACCACACTGCTAACCCTTATGCCTAAAAAAAATTTTCATGAACATTTTTATTTTCATGATGGTTTAAAATAGAGCCAATGCTGACTTTGCAGCTGGCCTATTTAAGGGGAAATCTCTCAGTTCTGCCTCCAGGACAAGACTCATGACAATAAACGTCAGCCTGCCGCACGGACGCACACACACACACACACACACACACACACACACACACACACACACACACACACACACACACACACACACACACACACACACACACACACAGCAGGGCAAGTTTTGGCTTGTCAGTGCATTGAGAGAGTAGTGATATGAGTCGAGACAGACACAGTCATTGCAAAGAGTCTCATGAAAGGCTTGCTACTGGAGAGCAGGCATATTGCTGTTGGAGGATCACAAACTGTATCTGTGTTACAGCTGCAGGCTTCTTGGGCTGGGACACACTCCCTCTCCCTTGGGCTGGGACACACTCCCTCTCTCTTGGGCTGGGACACACTCCCTCTCCCTTGGGCTGGGACACACTCCCTCTCCCTTGGGCTGGGACACACTCCCTCTCTCTTGGGCTGGGACACACTCCCTCTCTCTTGGGCTGGGACACACACACTCCCTCTCTCTTGGGCTGGGACACACTCTCTCTCCCTTGGGCTGGGACACTCTCTCTCTTGGGCTGGGACACACTCCCTCTCTCTTGGGCTGGGACACACTCCCTCTCTCTTGGGCTGGGACACACACACTCCCTCTCTCTTGGGCTGGGACACACTCTCTCTCCCTTGGGCTGGGACACTCTCTCTCTTGGGCTGGGACACACTCCCTCTCTCTTGGGCTGGGACACACTCCCTCTCTCTTGGGCTGGGACACACTCCCTCTCTCTTGGGCTGGGACACACTCCCTCTCTCTTGGGCTGGGACACACTCCCTCCCTCTTGGGCTGGGACACACTCTCTCCCTCTTGGGCTGGGACACACTCTCTCTCTCTTGGGCTGGGACACACTCCCTCTCTCTTGGGCAGTAAGTCAGGGCTTAGGGCGCTGACATTTCTCTGCCTTTCTGTTTATATGCTACTTCAAAGGGCACACACACTCACTTTCACAAACACAATGCTCAGACAGTACTCTTTGTTGGTAGGAGATCATGCTCCGATATATTCAACTGACTGGAGACTGGATATCATGACCCGTGGGAGTGTGGGGCTGGGCGGTGAGGTGTTAATGGTGCCTGTCGTGTTCTGGTGGAGCCGGGGGTTAGTAGGCTGAGCCTCTCTCTGCTGTGGTGTTTGTGTCGTGAAGAGGAGATCTCAGGCCTGCGGTGAATGTCTCTGCCTAATGGAGCGCACTTTCCACATCTGGTCCTGGGCTTGCTCTAGCTGCTGGGTGCTGGGTGCTGGGTGGGGGAGAAACTCTCAGATTTCCACCTCTCTCCCCCTTTCTTCCCCGGCCATCTACAGCAGCAACTGAGAAAATGAAAGGAAAATATAATTAATTATGGAGCCAGGCTGAGGAAGAGAGAGGTTCTCAGGGCTACCCAAGCCTCTGTGTTTCTGTGTTAGCGCGTCAATGCCTAAGTGGCTGTGCGCGCGTGGCTGTGCGCGCGTGGCTGTGTGCGCGTGGCTGTGCCTGTGTGGCTGTGCCTGTGTGGCTGTGCCTGTGTGGCTGTGTGTGTGTGATACAGTATGTGTGCCGTGGACAGGATATCCCCATTTAGATAAATGCCCATCTGACCTGTATGAATCCTGTTCATGTTTTCAGGATTATCCACGAGGATGGCTTCTCTGGAGATGATGTGAAGCAGTACAAGCCTGTGGTCTACAGCAACACAATCCAGTCTCTGGCTGCCATCGTCCGTGCCATGGACACCCTGGGCCTGGAGTACGGAGACAAGGAGAGAAAAGTGAGTCTCTCTACTACTCTGTACACTGTAGCGCTGAGGGAATGGACTACAACTAGACAGACAGAGAGACACACACGCATTGTGTGCTGTTACCACTGTATAGTGTAGTGAAGGCCTCCCAAACACATTTCTATCAACAAATACACAAACTGTCACACACTGGCGGACACACCGATATATTCACCCGCAGGATTTTAACAAGTGAAACCAGTCCAAACACCCATCCATCCTTGTCCATCTGTGAAAATCCATAAACTCAATGTTGTAGCAGATAATTGGCCACAAGGTTCTGACAGGATATGGAACAGAGCATATTAGTTTCGGCTTGTTTACTGGCTTCTATACATTTCTTACTGAGTGGAGGAGTGCAGTAGGAAATGTAGATTCACACAACACTGTCTGTCTATAGTATTACTACTATTATTACCCAGCACCATGGAGGTAAGCAGACAATTTAAAAATTATAATACTGCATTCAGACCATGATTAATGAACACTCAAGAAGAACATGAGGTGGATAAATTTGCTCCAGGGGCGCCGTACAACTATGGCTGTCCCTGTAGGTAGGCCGTCATTGTAAATAAGAATTTGTTCTTAACTGACTTGCCTAGTTAAATTGAGGTTAAATAAATATATAAAAAAAAACAAATGTGTTTAGTAGACATTTCACTTATACTGTGCCGTGATATTAACGTATGGTGGTGCCAACAATGATGATGATGAATGATGAAGATGGTGGGAAAGGTTTGGGATTGGGTAATGGTTCAATCCACAATGGTGAACTGCTGATAGCAGGATTGGAGTGTGAGCTGCAGGGTAAAGGTGTCATGGGTCCACGGCTGTGTCAGTACATGGCATCAGAGTGACCTTATTAAGAGGACAAGACAGGGTGAAGAAAGGTGTGCAGTAGCATATCTGAGCTGCCGTCCTAATGCCTCCTCTAATGGGTTGGGGTTGGTTGGTATCCGTTCCCCTGCCGTGCTCTGTTCCCTCTCTAAAACAGGAGAGACACCACTGACTCTGACCTTTCCAGGAAGTCCTTTATATTTGAATCAAACCAATGCTATCAATACCCTGGGACAAGGCCTCTGAAATATCCAGCTGCTATTGATTGTGATATCTCTTTCTGCTGCTAGAACCTGAGCCAGGAGATGACAGGCCACAGGGGTTGTGTCCTTAGAAATACTACTCTCTATGGTTTTGCCATTCTCATAGAAGTAATTTAGAGAGTGTGTGTGTGTGTGTGTGTGTGTGTCTATGACCCAAAAGTAAACTCCCCAAAAGCAATTTGTGAGATCGGTCGGAGGTCACTGTCCCCAGGTGGAGAATCTCTCTTCCTCTCCCTAATGGAGAGAGAGAGAGAACGACGGACCGCCACAGAAAGAGACATGATTAGCTCCCTCAGAGAGACGGGCGGGGGAGAATTAGAGGAGAAAATGAGTGTGAGGGAGAAGAGAGAATGAAGGGTAGGTGAGTCCCTTAAAGGTGTGTCCGGTTGAGGAGCCCTGGTTAGACTTATGTTAGTGTGAATGTGTGAGTGTTCTCCATATAGCCTTTATATGCAGTAGAGGTTGACACAGGAGTGAAAATGATCACAGTGAAGACACCTATTTTATAGTAAAATGATCACAGTGAAGACACACCTATTTTATAGTAAAATGATCACAGTGAAGACACACCTATTTTATAGTAAAATGATCACAGTGAAGACACACCTATTTTATAGTAAAATGATCACAGTGAAGACACACCTATTTTATAGTAAAATGATCACAGTGAAGACACACCTATTTTATAGTAAAATGATCACAGTGAAGACACACCTATTTTATAGTAAAATTACAATGTAATAAAACAGTTGCCAGAGTGAAGTACTTTGAACAGTTATTCTCAAAGAGTAATCATTCGAAACGGGGCTCAATTTGGCGAGTTGAAAAAAAAAAAAGAAATTTGAGTTACAAAACAAAATCTGTCTTTTCTATATGCAGTCATTCAATTTAGTTTATTCTGCCTGTTCTTTTGAATTGTCTAAATGGATGAACAATTACACATTGTACAATGCATGGTGATGAATTATGGCCACAACATCTGTTTGCTGAGCAGGAATGAAGGGGATCATATCACCTCCACCCTGCATGCCACCCTAGACCCAATACAATTTGCATACAACCCCAATAGATCCACAGATGATGCAATCGCAATCACATTACACACTGCCCTATCCCATCTGGATAAGAGGCATACCTATGTAAGAATGCTGTTCATTGACTATAGCTCAGCATTCAACACCATAGTTCCCTCCAAGCTCATCACCAAGCTCGAGGCCCTGGGTCTGAACCCCGCCATGTGCAACTGGATCCTGGACTTCCTGGCGGGTCGCCCCCAGGTGGTGAAGGTAGGAAACAACACCTTCTCCTCGCTGATCCTCAACACTGGGGCCCCACAAGGGTGTGTGCTCAGCCCCCTCCTGTACATTCTGTTCACCCATGACTGCATGGCCAAGCACACCTCCAACTCAATCATCAAGTTTGCAGACGACTCAACAGTAGTAGGCTTGATTACCAGCAATGACGAGAGGGAGGAGGTGAGGGCTCTGGGAGTGTGGTGCCAGGAAAATAACCTCTCACTCAACGTCAGCAAAACTAAGGAGATGATTGTGGACTTCAGGAAACAGCAGAGGGCGCACCCCCCGATCCACATCGATGGGACCGAAGGTGGAAAGCTTCAAGTTCCTCGGCGTACACATCACTGACAAACTGAAATGGACCACCCACACAGACAGTGTGGTGAAGAAGGCAGCGCCTCTTCAACCTCAGGAGGCTAAAGAAATGTGGCTTATTACCCAAAATCCTCACTAACTTCTAAAGATGCCTAATTGAGAGCATCCTGTCGGGCTGCATCACCGCCTGGTACGGCAAATGCACCGCCCACAATCGCAAAGCTCTCCAGAGGGTGGTGCGGTCTGCCCAACGCATTACTGGGGGCAAACTTCCGCACTCCTGGACACCTACAGCACCCGCTGCCTCAGGAAGGCCAAAAAGATCATCAAAGACATCAATCACCCGAGCCACTGCCTGTTCACCCTGCTATCATCCAGAAGGCGAGGTCAGTACAGGTGCATCAAAGCTGGGACCGAGAGACTGAAAAACAGCTTCTATCTCAAGTCCATCAGACTGCTAAACAGCCATCACTAACACACCAGAGGTGGCTGCCTATTGACACTGATTAGAAATCACAGGCCACTTTAAGGAATAGAAGCCTAACCACTTTAATAATGTATCCGTATCTGCATCACTCATCTCTATGTATAAACTGCACTCCGCGCTGTTCTACGGTATCTTAGTCACTCAATTTGTGTGTACATATTGCATCACCCATCACATATGTACAGTATATACTTACTGTATTGTACTCTATACTACGCCACTGACTGCTAAACAACCATCTCTAGCACATCAGACTGTCTTATGTGTATACTGTTTACTATAAAGTTTACTATACCACTGTATCTTAGTCCAATGCCACCCTGACATTTATGTATATATTCCCGAACCATTCCTTACTTAGTTTTATGTGTATTTGGGTATATGTTGTGAAACTGTTATATATAACTTGTTAGATATTACTGCACTGTCGGAGCTAGGAGCACAAGCATTTCGCTACACCCGCAGTAACATCTGCTAACCACGAGTATGTGACCAATAAAATTAGAATTTGATTTGATTTGTATGTGATTCTGATGAAAATACTCTCTCTATCTTTATCAAAGTGATGTTTTTGTATATTTTCAGTGTGGAACCTGTTTGTTTAGGGGGGTTATAGCCTAGGCCAGGGGTCTCCAACAGGTAGATTGTGAGCAACCAGTAGCTCGCAGCCCACCTATGTGTAGGTCGCTAAAAAATTCTCAAAGTACGTATATTTTTTTAATGTGTTCCATCGCAAACTGTCATAAACATAAAGCTCCTGGCTACAAAGCAACATTGACATTATCCCACTCCTGGTTGAAAAGCCAAACAGAACACAACATCTGCCAGTTAATTTCCAGCAATATTGCCCCTGTCTGTCTGTTCGGTGCGCGCATTCGTCTATCACTCTGTATGTAGCCAGTTAGTGATGCTAATGATAACCGTCTTGTGGGTAGACAGAAAGACTTTCCCCAAAAAACCTGATAATTTAAATGTCCTAACAGCAGACACGTCACTAGACCGACACATTCCTCTCTTTTGCTTATTAATGCCTAATTAAAGGGGAATTGTTTTTGTTTTCCGACCTCAAAATTGGTCTTCTGATGAATAGTTGTAATATTGAGAGTAAAAAACGGAACTGAATTCCTGAAATTACAAAATATAATTGTATGGGGCCCCCTTTGTTGTTTATTCAAATTCTTTACCAGGTATATTGACAGAAAACACATCCCTTCTACACCAAGGACCCAGGGAAGAGTTGCATAGAGGAAAAGAGAAGAATGTGCCTATTTGAAATGAGTAGCTTCGACATGTTTAATTTGTTAAAAGTAGCTCTCATGCTAGAGAAGGTTGGAGAGCCCTGGCCTAGGTTAACCAAATCTAAATGGCACTAGCAGTTTGCAAAGTAGCTTAAGTGGAAAATAGATGGGACTCAATTATTCCAAAACTGCAGCTCGTTGTTGGAACACATATTTTCCTACTTCAATCAACCAGTGAATATGTGATAAAACTGTCGTCATTTAGCAAGGAATATAGCTCATGTATCCCATCAATTAGATACGTTTTTATAGGCATTTATTTCTGTAGGCCTATGGGGAGCTTGTGTGCGCACTCAGCATGCGCGTGTGGAGGGAGCGGTCGGAACGCAGTTAAGTGAATGAGACATGGAGGGGAAAGGGAAATTAGCGAGAAGGGTGTGATGCTTGACTTGGTTTCTTTTTTGTTGTACACCCCAAATGCACTTCTACAAATGCAACACTGGAGTCAAAGCAAATTAACGTTGTCTTCAAGACAATTTCACTTGCTCGTTCGGGCAGCCACAAAGAATATTCCACCAAATAGTTTTACAGAATTAGAAAAAAATGCCATCTCTGTTTAAAGATCGAGCTTTGACATCCGTTCAAGTACCCAATTACTCATGCCGTTTGGCTGCTGCTCAGCACTAGAGTTCTGCTACTTGGGTTAGGGCTGGGTAGGGCCTGCTTTTTCATCAATAACTAGGATATGAGCAGGCCTCTGATATCACTAACATTTTGATACCGAGCCATTTGTGTGTGCTCAGATGCGCAGTAGGCTAAATAAGATGGTGTCTGAAGTGCTTCAACCTCGCCAAATATAAGACTGGAGATTATTTCACCGAAAATAATGTTCCTTGAGTTTTGTCCGAGTTTAGAGTGACGAAAAGAAGCTAACAACTAACTGCTGTCTCATGTTACGTCATTGAGCCAAAGCGGAGCCGTTGCTATGGATACTCAGAATCAGAGCCGCCATGAGGGAAGTGAGTGACAGACAGAGAGGAGCAGCTAATTTATTTACTAACAGAGGAAGTTAGTGCCTTCAGAAAGTATTCATGCCCTTTTACTTATTCCACATTTTGGTGTTACAGCCTGAATTCAAAATGAATTACATTTCTCACCCATCTACACACAATACCCCAAAATACCAAGTTTTTTGTGCAAATTTATTGAAAATGAAATACAGAAATATCTAACTTACAGTTGAAGTCTGAAGTTTACATACACTTAGGTTGAAGTCATTAAAAGTCATTTTTCAACCACTCCACAGATTTCATGTTAACAAACTATAGTTTTGGCAAGTCGGTTAGGACATCTACTTTGTGCATGACACAAGTAATTCTTGTTTACAGACAGATTATTTCACTTATAATTCACTATATCACAATTCCAGTGGGTCAGAAGTTTACATACACTAAGTTGACTGTGCCTTTAAACAGCTTGGAAAATTCCAGAAAAGCTTCTGATAGGCTAATTGACATAATTTAAGACAATTGGAGGTGTACCTGTGGATGTATTTCAAGGCCTACCTTCAAACTCAGTGCCTCTTTGCTCGACATCATGGGAAAATCAAAAGAAATCAGCCAAGACCTCAGACATTATTTTTAGACCTCCACAAGTCTGGTTCATCCTTGGGAGCAATTTCCCACACTAACTTTAAGCATCAGCTGTCAAAGCTGCTTATCGATCACTGCACCTGTATATAGCCCTTCTGTAAATAGCCCACACTACTACCTCATCCCCATATTTATTTTTATTATTTTTTGCTAATCTTGCACTCCAGTATCTCTATTTGCACATCATAATTTGCACATCCTTCATTCCTGTGTTAATGCTAATCTGTAATTTATATCACCACTATGGTCTATTTATTGTCCTACCTCCTAACCTTATTGCATTTTGCACTACATTTTGCACTCTGTATATAGATTTTCTATTGTATTTTTGACTGTTTGTTTACTGTGTAACTCTGTGTTGTTGTTTTTGTCGCACTGCTTTGCTTTGTCTTGGCCAGGTCGCAGTTGCAAATGAGAACTTGTTCTCAACTGACCTACCTGGTTAAATAAAGGTGAAATCATTTTTTTTTTTTTTTTTTTTCAAATGCCTGAAGGTACCACGTTCATCTGTACAAATAATAGTACGCATGTATAAACACGCAGCTGTCATACCGCTCAGGAAGGAGTGCAAATCAATCCTAGAACAACAGCAAAGGACCTTGTGAAGATGTTGGAGGAAACAGGTACAAAAGTATCTATATCCACAGTAAAACGAGTCCTATATCGACCTAATCTGAAAGGCCGCTTAGCAAGGAAGAAGCCACTGCTCCAAAACTGCCATAAAATAGCCAGACTACGGTTTGCAACTGCACATGTGGACATTTCTCTTTTTGGAGAAATGTCCTCTGGTCTGATGAAACAATAATGGCCATAATGACCATCGTTATGTTTGGAGGAAAAAGGGGGAGGCTTGCAAGCCGAAGAAGACCATCCAAACCGTGAAGCACGGGGGTGGCAGCATCATGTTGTGGGGGTACTTTGCTGCAGGAGGGACTGGTGCACTTCACAAAATAGATGGCATTATGAGGAAGGAAAATTATGTGGATATATTGAAGCAACATCTCAAGACATCAGTCAGGAAGTTAAAGCTTGGTCACAAATGGGTCTTCCAAAAGGACAATGACCCCAAGCATACTTCCAGAGTTGTGGCAAAATGGCTTAAGGACAACAAAGTCAAGGTATTGGAGTGGTCATCACAAAGCCCTGACCTCAATCCTATAGACAATTTGTGGGCAGAACTGAAAAAGTGTGGAGGACTACAAACCTGACTCCGTTACACCAGTTCTGTCAGGAGGAATGGGCCAGAATTCACCCAACTTATCATGGAGAGCTTGTGGAAGGCTACCCAAAACGTTTGACCCAAGTTAAACAATTTAAAGGCAATGCTACCAAATACTAATTGAGTTGAAAACTTCTGACCCACTGGGAATGTGATGAAAGAAATAAAAGCTGAAATAAATAATTCTCTCTACTATTATTCTGACGTTTCACATTCTTAAAATAAAGTGGTGATCCTAACTGACCTAAGACAGGGAATTTTTACTAGGATGAAATGTCAGGAATTGTGAAAAACTGAGTTTAAATGTATTTGGCTAAGGTGTATGTAAACCTCAACTGTACATAAGTATTCACACCCCTGAGTCAATACTCTGTAGAAGCACCTTTGGCAGCGATTACAGCTGTGAGTCATTCTGGGTAAATCTCTGAGAGCGGTCCTCACCTGGGTTGTAAAACATTAGCTAATTATTCTTTAAAGAATTCTTCAAGCTCTGTCAAATTGGTTGTTGATCATTGCTAGACAATCATTTTCAGGTCTTGCCATGGACTTTCAAGCAGATTTAAGTCAAAACTGTAACTCGGCCACTCAGAAACATTCACTGTCTTCTTGGTAAGCAACTCCATTGTAAATTTGGCCTTGTTTTTTAAGTTATTGTCCCCTCCCAGTGTCTGGTTGAAAACAGACTGAACCAGGTTTTTCTCTAGGATTTTACCTGTGCTTAGCTCCATTCCATTTATTTTTATCCTGAAAAACTCCCCAGTCCTTAACTATTACAAGCATACCCATAAATGATTCAGCCACTACTATGCTTGAAAACATGGGGAGTGGTACTCAGTAATGTATTGGATTTGTACAGAGATGAGGTAGTCATAATACAATCGTGTTAAACATTATTATTGCACACAGAGTGAGCCAATGCAACTTATTATGTGACTTGTTAAGCAGATTTTTACTCCTGAACTTATTTAGGCTTGCCATAACAAAGGGGTTGAATACTTATTGTCTCAAGACATTTCAGCTTTTCATTTTTTATTAATTTGTAACAATGTCTAAAAACATAAATCCACTTTGACATTATGGGGTATTGTGTGTAGGCCAGCTCAAAAACCTAAATTTAATAAAATGAGTATTCAGGCTGTAGCACAACAAAATGTGGAAAAAGTCAAGGGATGTGAATACTTTCTGAAGGCACTGGATTTTGGGCTTAAAATTCATGCCTGTGCTCTACTCAGCGCCCAAGAGACAGTTACCTGCACTGTGCACACAGCTCATAACAACAACATTATGAGATTTTGGCAATGAAGGCAGCCCTTCTACTTAACCAGAGTCGGATGAACTCATGATATGGACATGTGTAATTGTGTATGTCTCCGTGTGCATCTTTTATTTATTTAACCAGGTAGGCCTGGTTAAATAGTCACCTGAGTTACCTGAGGTAAAGTAGTGACTGACTACAAATGGAGCGAGGTTAGAGTGAGCGGACAGAAGTGGGAGTGGGAAATTACCTTTTTTTATATATATTTTTGTAAGTAAACTATACTGCCTGTGCATGGCTCCCAAGTGGTTGGGCCTGGGAGGGTATAGGCCCCCCCACTTGGGAGCCAAGCACAGGCGCCTGACCAGTCATGTGAAATTAGGGCCTAATTTTGGGGTGACAGGTAGCCGAGTGGTTAGAGTGTTGGGCCTGTAACCGGAAGGTTGCTGGTTTGAATACCAGAGCTGCCAAGGTAAAAATATGTTGTTCTGCCCCTGAACAATGAAATTAACCCACTGTTGGATAGATAGATAGATAGATAGATCTAACCCTACTCCTCGGCCAGAGCGTCCATTGTGTGCTCTGATAGTGAAACGCTCTGAATTTACGATCTGACAATGCTCTGAGCACACTCTGGCACTCCAGATTAAATTTACGAACACACCCGTAGTATAAACCAGACTTTAGTCTTGAAATCTTTGGTTGTTTTGTACATGGCCTCACATGTGAATCCTTAAAGAGATGGGTGGGGCTAAGGCTTAAGAGGGTGTGAATGATGGTGATTGGGTGTCAACAAAGAAGAACTCTCCAGTAGGTGCACCAAAACATTCAAGAGCCATTTTCTCAAAAGTGAGGTTACAAGTTTATCAACTTTCAAAGCAGAATTACTTTCCCATTTTTCCTCAACTGTAGTGTATGATGTAACATTTTCTAGCTCTGAGTTTCTACTTTTATCCAATGTAAAAACACAATTTCAAATTAAGACCGGTCTAATCCCCCTCCCCCAAAAAAATCCCTGTTTTTACTATTCCTGTCCTGCCCGTTCCTATGGACTGTCGATCCTGTCCTGTCCCGAACTTCACTCCTATTCCTTTTCCTGTTCCTGTGTCAACCTCTAATGTGCAGACAGGAGTGTGGCAGCATGGAACTGAGTTTCACTCACTCTCTCACTCTGTGTCTTACTCTCTCTCACTATCTCTGCTCCTGGCTGGGCTGGCCAGCTGGCTCACACCTCTTTAATCTGAAGTGTGAAGCTTTTTTTGGAGCTGCTCTCTCAACAGCCAAGCAACCGCTCTCGCTCCTTCTGTCTTTCTAACTCTCTCTCCCTTTCCCTATCTCTCATCTTTTCTTCTTGCTCCTGCCATCTTTCACATTTTTCCTCATCCTTAGCCTTTGTCTCTCTCCCTTCCTCTCACTACTCATCTCTGATTGTCTCCCTCCTCTACTTCCTTCTTTCAGGATCTCTCAACCTCTTCTTTCTCTCAGTCCAAGCCTGTTGCCATGGCTACCCTGTGTTTTGCCTTCCTCTCAACACATTCCGCAAGTCTATGTCCAAGGCCAATGTCACTTACATGAAGGGAGAAACCACTCCTATACATCAGCCCTTGAACCGTGGAGAGGCAGTCCATGCAGTCACTCACTGCTGTGTGACAAAGCATCAATCTACTCTCGCATTTATACCACACCCACTCCTCTATGTATGCAGCCATATATAGGCCTACTTGATGTGTTTTTATCAGTATGGTTTAATGATATTCAGACTCTGAACGCTGCCAGTGTTATCATCTCCCTGCTCATTGGAGAGTGTGGATGACTCCAGTCCCATAGCTGGCAGAACATTATTTCCATTGTTCCAGCTTCCGGAGCTCTTCACTCTTTATGGTCCATTTCCCTGTGCTCACCACACATGATAAAACCCCAATGAGCCAACATCCATTTCCTCCCTGGCTCCCTCCCTCTGTCCAGGCCAGTGACTCTCTGACACTCATCTCTGCTATGGCTCTGCTCATTCAACTGATCCAATACTGGAGGGTTTAGTTAAGGTAAGGAAAACCTCTCTACTTTCACTGTGATCTCTGTGTTCCTGGACCATATAGGCATGGTTTGCATGGTTGGTGGTAGAGGCCTTGTGTCGTGCCATGATAACCCAGTCAAAAAGCCAGTCTCTGGCCTGGCACGGGTCACAGCTGCTGGCCATCCGATGGCACCCATGTGGCCTCCCCTGGTCCTGTTACATTTCACTACCAACGTGGTTAACTTGACCAACACCCCCATCTGGGAACGACCAGACTGTGTGCTACACATGTAAATATATGCAGAAGGGATCTGAAATCGACCTGGCAGCACTGACATTATAATAGCAAAGTTTTTAGAGTTTGAGTTTTTTTTACTTCTTCAGAGTCACTGACTGAGTGACGCATGCAATTGCTCATGGCACCATTTATTATCTTGTTTATTCACTATCAGATGCCCAGAACAAATTACATAGGGCACATTTCTTACACAGCATCTTATTTATAGGTCATCTGCACTTTATCAGCAAAGCGGTTTATGTAAGTAGTGGCTGAAGGGCACATCAGAGCAGAGACCATGGCCGTGTCCGAATACCCATACTGGCGTCCTTAATAGTAGGCCGTTTGAGTATGCGAGAAAATATTGAAAATCAAGTATACTTTAAATGCCTGTATGTCATACTCATTTTGGCTTTGACAACAGCTGATCAATTAGATATGGGGATGTGCTATCAAAATCAACGAAAAGCGGGGAAAAAAACACAATCGCACATAACGCATTCTCAGTATGTGAAAATATGTCTTATAGTACAGTATGTGAATATTCCCAAATCCAGTATGGTTTGAATGCCAGGATGTAATATAATCATTTCGGCTCTTCGCTTAGTAGAATTCGATGCTCACAATGGGGCTGCGAGTGAGAGGCTCTAGTTCTCTTCAAGTAGCCAAACAACAAAACTAGGCTACTTAATTGGGAAGATTACAAATAGCGAAGCTGATTTGAACATTTGAAACATTTTTCTGTGTGTATTAGGCTATTTGATTTCATTTATATATGTTATAGGACTTTGGTTTCACTAATAAATATGTTGAAAAGGAATCAAATTAATTTGTACATATAATTAATTAAGTCCAAAATTTGATTTAGCAACTGCTGATTTGGCCCTTTAAAGAGGTAGTGCTGTCAATGCTGGGTTAGTGAGAGAACACAACAACAGGCGGAGGAGAGGAGGGGCAAGGGCTCCCTGTGGACAGGTGAACAGAGGGAGGAGGGAGGGCCTCCAGTGAGGAGAGGAGGGGCAAGGGCTCCCTGTGGTCAGGTGAACAGAGGGAGGAGGGAGGGCCTCCAGTGAGGAGAGGAGGGGCAAGGGCTCCCTGTGGTCAGGTGAACAGAGGGAGGAGGGAGGGCCTCCAGTGAGGAGAGAAGGTGGCAGACGTCCACAGTGCCTCAGCCAGCCGGGAAGTCTGGGTGTCTGTTGCTGTTGAGGGCAACAAGTGGTGTGGGTCTTAAGCTCTGGAGTTGAGGTCTGGAAGGGGAAGTGGTGTGATGGTATAGTCTACCTGGCTTCCGCTTGCCCTCTTGTCCCCCAAGCTGTGTTTTAGGTGGGTAGAGGGCAGAGGGGGTGCCATGCCTGGGGAGGCTGAGAGGAGGGCTGGCGCCTGTCTATTCCCACATGTCACAGCGACGCCGTGGTGCTGATAACACTCCCACTCCTCATTAGAGGAAACAACCAGAGAGACAAAGAGGCAAAGGGTCAGGTAAAAACACACGAGCTCTCACACACACACACACACACACACACACACACACACACACACACACACACACACACACACACAATTTGCTCTCTGTCAGAGCGACCTAACCCAGTCTTCATATTGAGAGCAACTGCCTTCTCAGCCTGAAAAATAGCCCCTTATCCTTTTGTTTTGCAAACATATTTGTTTTATGTGCTATGATCTGTTACGATAGCTTTTTCCCAGTATCACAAATGCTTTGTGAATGTAATATAATACCGGTCTAAATATCAGTTCCTGGCATAGCCAGACATTTGTCCCTCCCCTGGGAACACAGCCAATTTGTGTTTATGGGTTTATACATCACTGTTCTGTTGACATCCTGCCTCCTACTGAAAACCCATGCTTCATGCCATTTGCTCTGTATGCGTTGAATTATCAGTCAAGTGTTCTCTGTAAAATACACTTCTTTGTGCCTGTGCAAGTGACAGACATGAGAGGCTTTTGATGGGTGTGTGTGGTGCTTTGAAGGTCCCCCTGTGGGGGGTGAAAGCAGTATGGATTCTCTAACCAGGTTATGAAGGTCATTTTTTTAAGAAAAAGCCCTCCACATTTAGAGGGAGTTCATCGACTCATAGCTGGGGAGAACAGATCACTTTTTTTTTTGAAGTGTATGGTCTCTCTCATCTCTCATCTGTGCAGCTGGCTGTAGTCCAGCAGAGGTGGGCACCTTTCATCTGTCCTCTCCTTCCCCTCCCTTCCCTTCTACCCTCGCCTCCTCTGATCCCCTCCTCTTCTGCAGCTCTCTGCCAGAGAAGGTTCCATATCTCCACAGTAGCGCACAACAAGTCCCAAAGAATTGATCCATTAGACTTTTAAACAATCAGTTGATAATCAATCAATCTCCTCTGAACTTTTAGAGCACATTCCTGCCTCCCACTGGTGATCTCCATGTTGGTCACATTGCTAGCCAGCCAGTTCAATGAAGTCATATCGTTAATGTTGCACATCCCAGAAGACATCATTAAAACTCTGGGTTACCTGGCTGTTGGCTTATTAGCCAAGAAACTAACTGTATCTTAGCAGAAAAATGAAAAGTATCTTAGCAACTAACGATAACTTTGAGGAATACCTGAAAAATATATTCCTTCATCATTGTTGCATTTCTGTCCAATTTTGTAACCCCAAGGAAACAATATTATCATACTGTTTGGTCGATGTGCTTATGATTCATTGTGATAGCCCAGGAAAAGATATGTGGGAGTTGTATATGTTTAATATTCTAAATGTGCTGAATAACCCCTAACTCACTGTAGGCATAGCTTATTAGTGATGATTTCACTACACATGCAACTCCCATTTATGGAACATAATTATAGATGTGGCATGAGTGGCTACCTTCACATTAGCTATTAGCTGCTTTTGAATTAGCCAAGGTTTGTATTTAACCTGACACAGTAAATCCATAAACATAAATCAATTACTTTAGGTTATTGATAAAACATTGTGTATGTTCCTGTGTCAGAAAGGGATTACTTTTCCAATGCAGTAGCATCATTATCACACTATACTATCTACTCCCATACTGCGTATAAGTGCAAACCTCTAAGATTTCCACTTATATCAGATATTACTTTACTGAACTTCTGTAATCTTCAGTAATGAGCAGCTCTGATGGCTATATGGTCAGTTCCATGGGCTTCATACAAGGGATAATGTGGTTATTTATAGATTCTGGTAAATCAATCACACGTAGAGAATGAATGCCCCGAGAAGTATTAGCACACTTATTTTCCTGACAGATCAGAGTAGGGGAGAGAATGTCTCCCTGAGAGGACAGTGATACGAATCACTGAACCTCATTGCAGAGCTGAGGGTTAGGAGGGAAATCCACAGATCCTCTAATATTCAGAATGGTCTCATCCAATTTGCATAAGACTAATTAATTTCAGTCTGTAAATGAATGGAGCTCAGCTAGCTAAGCCGGTGCTGCACAGACCTTCGGATTGAGACTAGTAATATTCCTTTGGAGGATGACTGGTGTTTGGACATCTGGTTCCTCCCTGTCAATGATTGGCTCTTTACCTACCAATCATAGACTTTACACATTACAGTAGCCTAAGCTTTATGTCATGGTATCAAGCTACTTCAGTGATTTCTATGGGTTCTGGCCAGACTCTACCAGTGATGATTCCCCTGCCATGGGGTTTAAAAACATAACGTGGTTAGAACAACAAACAGTGCCTCCTCCAGATCTTTGGAGTGGCGACAAGCTAGCCACCACTCACACAAACCAGACACCTCTCATTAGAGCACAAATACTGTGTGTGTGAGTGCGTGTGCGTTTTGTTATGGTACCACTGTAGTAACCAATCTGTGAAATGACAAGTGTTGTTTCGCTTTGTTTAGGAAGAGTTTTCTCTTTCAGATTTCTTACCCCGACAGAGAGAGAGAGAGAGAGAGAGAGATAAAGAGAACAGCACACAGGAAGCTTTAAAGAAATAACCTACATACCTTATTTCTGCAGCTGTTAAAATATTCCCTGTTGCCCTCCCCTCATCTTCACAGAGACTATAGCTATCACCAGGCAACTACCATCCCAGGCTAGCATCTAGGATGACCACATCCCCCCCCCCCACACACACACACACACAATAATCCCCCTACTGCAGTGCAATTGTAAATGCTTTGTACCGACAGATATCGTTATAGAATATGCATAAAATGCGTCCTCCAATTGCAACGTCTGCTTATGCCCACACATATTGTCTCAATAATATTTTATATTTGTAATACCCATAAACACCAAGTAGTTATACCTAATTTCAAAATAGGCCATCACTGTCAATCGTGAATGACAATTCTTCACGTTTTACAAGTGTAATGTCCATACTGCATCTGCATGCCAATCGATCTCCATCAGTTTCATGGGAATATGCATTTAGATTACTGTTTCGTGAGCAAATTAGAACATATGGTGTTAAACTATATAGCCTTCTTGTATTTTGTTTCAATCAAAGCACATTCTTCCTAGTGGCGCTCGCCTTTGAGTTTTGGCTGCATGATATATTTTTTAACCATTCAGCTAACCATCCTAAAATCTCATAAGAAATGAGGTGATGTGTTTGGTGCAACAGTAACAATATGCTATGCTATTATATTTGGTTATATTATGTAGACTACTAATGAATCGTTATGTGATCTTCCAAGATTCAGCTTTGATCTACTAAACAAGCACCAGCACACACCTGCAGTCCGCTGCACCAAACGGGAGATTGAAGTGCACCCAGCCTACTCTTTTGCTTCGCACAAAATTTGATGATGCAGAAACAAGAAACCACATGTGTGGCTGTTTTATGAGCATCTGGGAATATTTGACCAAGGAAACCTTTCTGGATGGTCTCAGGGAATGTAAAACAGTAAGGAAGGGAGATTTGTTTAACTGGATTGAGTGAAGTAGCAGTAAATATTTTGAATGAGCAACCATGGAGAGCCTCACAGGTTTAATGAAATGACCTTATATCGTTCAGTCTAATACGGCTATTTTCTTACTTTTGTAGTTCTTTATCAGAAACACACTTTTTTTGTAAGTAGTTAGTCCTAACTGTCCTCTCCAAATTTTGCTGGAATTTAGCCCGAAAGGATTTGTGAAATATGATTGGTTGACGATAAGCCTATGATATTGGCCTGTTTCGTCTTGCGCTGTGCAAGAACAATTACATTTTTTATATACCCCCTATATATATACCCCTTGAGTTTTTTCCACATTTTGTAACATTACAGCCTTATTCTAAAATTAATTAAATATTATATTTTTTCTCAGGAATCTACACACAATACCCCATAATGACAAAGCGAAAACAGGTTTTTAGAAATGTTAGCAAATGTCTTCAAAATAAGTATTCAGACCCTTTGATATGAGACTTGAAATTGAACTCAGGGGCATCCTGTTTCCATTGATCATCCTTGAGATGTTTCTATAACTTGATTGGAGTCCACCTTTGGTAAATTCAATTGATTGGACATGATTTGAAAAGGCGCACACCTGTCTATATAAGGTCCCACAGTTGACAGTGCATGTCAGATCAAAAATCAAGCCATGAGGTCCGAGACAGGATTGTGTCAAGACACAGATCTGGGGAAGGGTACAAAAAAATGTCTGCAGCATTGAAGGTCCCCGAGAACTCAGTGGCTTCCGTCATTCTTAAATGGAAGAAGTTTGAAACCACCTAGACTTTTCCTAGCTGGCCGCCCAGCCAAACTGAGCAATCGGGGGAGAAAGGCCTTGGTCAGAGAAGGACAACCACCTCTGCAGCACACCACCAGGCCTTTATGGTAGAGTGGCCAGATGGAAGCCACTCCTCAGTAAAAGGCACATGACAGCCGCTTTGAGTTTGCCAATGGCACCTAAAGGACTCTCAGACCATGAGAAACAAGATTCTCTGGTCTGATGAAACAAAGGTTGAACTCTTTGGCCTGAATGCCAAGCCTCACGTCTGGAGGAAACCTGGCACCATCCCTACGATGAAGCATGGTTGTGGCAGCATCATGCTGTGGGGATGTTTTTCAGCGGCAGGGACTTGGAGTCTAGTCAGGATCGAGGGAAAGATGAAAGGAGCAAAGTACAGAGAGATCCTTGATGAAAACCTGCTCCAGAGCGCTCAGGACCTCAGACTGGGGTGAAGGTTCACCTTCCAACAGGACAATGACACTAAGAACACAGCCAAGACAACACAGGAGTGGCTTCAGGACAAGTCTCTGAATGTCCTTGAGTGGCCCAGCCAGAGCCCGGACATGAATCCGATCGAACATCTCTGGAGAGACCTGAAAATTGCTGTGCAGCGACGCTCCCCATCCAACCTGACAGAGCTTGAGAGGATCTGCATAGAATAATGGGAGAAACTCCCCAAACACCAGTGTGCCCAAGAAGACTCAAGGCTGTAATCGCTGCCAAATGTGCTTCAACAAAGTACTGAGTAAAGGGTCTGAATACTTATGTAAATGTGATATTTCATTTTTTTCTTTCTAAAAACCTGTTTTTGCTTTGTCATCATGGGGTATTGTGTTTAGATCGATGAGGAACAAAAACTATTTAATCAATTTTGGAATAAGGCAGTAACATAACAAAATGTGGAAAAAGTGAAGGGGTCTGAATACTTTCCGAATGCACTGTATAGAATCGTGAGAATTACAATACATATAGTATCGGCACCTATGTATGAGGATAATGTCACATCGTAAGGTCCCTGGCAATTCCCAGCCCTACTGGTAGACGAGGCCAGGGTCTCTCTTCAACTCTCCCCCAGGCTAACAAACTTTCTGCATTCATTTAAAGGGCTGTGGAGCGTGGGCGGAGCTGGCTCAGCTTCAAAAGCAGAATGACACAAATGAGAAAGATTTGCTGGTAATAAGAAGTCGATAGATGTGGGCGTGAACTTACCCTTTCAGTACTTTAATGACAGGAGAGAATTTCTCTTGTTTTCACCTCCCAAAACATCCACTGTTCTGTCAGTCACTGACGAGGGAGTGGGAAGGCAGACAGAGTAGGGTGGAAGTTCCTTGGACATGAGAGGGTAGTTTATATACTGCCTAACTCTACACAAGAGCGCAGGATTCAGCACCTTGTATCAACAGATACCATGCAAGGCAGAAAAGAGCAGTGATTTATTTGTTACCATCAGTCAGCAGCACCTTGGCAGTGGTTATGATGTTATTAACTCTGTTGTAGCCGATGCCCATGGACAGTCTGAGGCATAATGCTTCTGCTGTGTGTCTACATCATGACTGGTTTGAAGTGGTGGATTCAACCCTCATTCAGAAATTGCTGGGCACTCATCCTGTGAGAACAGCCCCCTCCGGCTGGAGGCCAGCTTGAGTTGAATTTACTCTGACTTTTTTGGATTATTCTTTGGAGCCACCTGAGAGACATCTTTGTCTTTGTTGCCAGGACCTATCCCTCACATATGATCTACTCAAAAAGCAAAGCCTATCCAAGATGGACATTCCTGCTAAAAATGGACCCATGATGCTTTGCACTTGTCTCCCCTTGTTTGTCAGACACAATCACAAGGTGGTGAAATTAGCTGGAGTTCACAGAGGAGACGGGGGAGGTGTGCTTGATCTTGGTAGACTCGTTTTTGTTATGTGTGAATAGTACTGCAGCTAGGGATAATAACAGTAGGGTAAGTTAGTGAGTGTATTGTTCTATTTGCGTATCACACTAAGCAGACTGCACTCGGTGCTGGCATTTAAAACAGAGTCGTCACAGTGAGTGCCGTTACATGCACACAATAATGCGATTTAATATAATAGTTTGATTTAAAACGTTTACATGGTTTGCAAGAAGAATGATTTCCCTAATAATTCTGTTTACATGGACACATCTGAAATCAGGCTACCTGATGGCGCTTAGATACATGGAGAAAATCGGCAATCAAAATAACTGTTCTACAAATAAACACAACGTGGGAAGTATGAACAAATGAAAGCATTAACAGAAAACAGTTTCTAGCTTGTGAGTGTTACGATGATTCTGTGCACCAAAACAACGCTTCACTCTGGTAGGTTAGAGATAGGAAAATAACAACAACAAAAACAATCCATAAAAACATTTTCCTACCGAACAGAGCATGAACTATAAACTGTAACTTACTGCTAACAAAGGAGCTAAATAATAGTATAGTCATGTGCAGTACATTAAATGGCAAAATGCATGAGACATAAAATGCCTGTTCATGACGAGTGGGCATAAATCCAGTTTTTTTTACTATAATAATAGGCAGGTTGGGATTTGACTTGATTTCCTCTGGGTAGAGATGGCATCGACGATTCTGTGGAAGATTGAAAATAGCCCCAAAAAACACATCAGTCCATTTTGATAAAGGGCACTTACTTAACGCTGCTCTCCTTACCCCGGAAATAACAGTTTACTCCTAGCCACTGTTAGGCTGAACAACACATTTGAGACAGTTATATTGTAATAATACATCATTTTTTCAAATTCTCTTTTTTTCTTTGTGTTTGTGTATTCACAATTGTGCTTAGAGAGCATATAGATCCTTCAATTGTCCTATATGTAGTTATATGTTTTTTCTCTCTATGGCCTTTTTATGTTTGCGTTAACAATAGGCCATATACATGTTTGTATGGTATGTCTGTAAAAAAAAAAATCTAATATAAAATTGGTGGGTGCTTATATTTGTCATTGTTTTTCTCTGTCATAGTGCCCTAACCTCAGCACTTCTATAGTTTCATAGGGATGCAGGGATGCTCTTTGTGCTCTGGAGGTGGGTTAGCTCAGCAGATGGTGGATGCTCTGCTCTGCATCACTCTTCATGTTTATGTGAGCCACAGCCACTCTCCACAGAGGAAGTGGTGGTCCACACAGTTATCCTTATAAGGAGGGGTATGCAAAGCTCCAAGCCCCCTCAGTACAGTAACTATGAGCCCACTGTAAATCAAGCACTTTTTCACCACTGCTTTCAGCAAGGTGAGGATCAGTATTGTACTTGCAGTAGATGCTCTGTTTGGGTGGTACTATGTTGCTTGTTGTGTAACACATAGGATATGAACCCAGATCTCCAATGGGAGCAACTAAGGTCTTAGACCATTTAGACCAAGAGTGGGCCCGAGGGGAGACACTGGTTTTGAGGTTCGCAGGCGGGGCTACCTCATCACGTGACCATGACCGACTCATGTCTGCTACAGTTGCATGGTGCTGGAAATGTCATACAAAAAATGATTTCACATCCGAAATTGGCTATTAAGAAAGCTTTGGGTGAATGGCTCAGATTTTAGCGAGTGTGTATTCTCAAAGTCTCTCAGCAGAATTGTTTGGAAATGTGCCATTTGGGATTTAGAGGTCCAATCACCGAAGAGAAGCAACTAGAGAAATGCCATTGCTTAATTAGGCTAAATCTTGTTCAGCATCTCACAGATGTTGTTTGTTATGACTATGTTAGTATTCAGTTTATCTAGGCCCTTTTCCCTTCCTTAACTCAGATTTCTCCTTATCTCTTTGTGACACTCCCTAGGACGATAACCCCAGGTGATGGGTTCTATTCATTGGCCACCTTGGCCTTCTTTGTGTTTTTATTGCATGCCTTCTCTCAGTCATGTTGATCGATGGTGAGCTGGAGTGCTGCATTCTAATGGAGTGCAGACCCAGGGGATGAGAGAGGAGAGGTAAGGAGAGAGGAGAGGAGAGAGACTGCGGGCAGGGAGGTGGCAGAGCAGAGCGGAGGTGTGGACTGACTGTCAGACACCGCCTGTTATCTCAGTGTTGGTTGTTTTTTATTTCCTTGTTTACTCGGTAGCTGTGGGTTTGTTTGAGGCAGTGATGTAGCTCTGTCTCTGGGGAGATTTCCCATGGCTCAGGCTCACAGCTCAGTCAAACCATTAGACAAGATTTATCATCACCATTAGAGGACCCAGTCAGAGATGATTGGCTCTGAGGCTGTATACCTCAGCTCCTCTGCAGCCAGGCAGATAGATGAGATGACTTCTGCTCTGCCTGCTGCATGGTGGGGTCTTTCTGTCAGCACATCACCACATCTCTGGTCCTGTGTGATGAGGAGGAGGAAGAGACACTGCCTGGCACTCTTTCCATCAACCCTCAGTCATTAGACTGGAAACTCAAAGGATTTTCCAAATTATCCACATTATCATGAGTTATGAAAGTGCTGCTGGTGCCAACCCACTAGGTAGTAAAGAGTTTTATTGTAGTGGCCTCGCTTTGAGGTTTGTCAAGATCTATATAGAACATGATACCCTTATTATGTATTCAATGTTTCTGGCTCTGTACAGTCGATGTAGCAAATCAGATGTGGACAGGTCTAGTATTGTGGTCATTCATAGAAGGCTTGTACACATAGTGTATCCGGTGTGCATCAGATGTGTGGTGGGGGCTTCATGCTAGTGTGTGCGAGTGTATGTCAGGTCTGATACCTAAGGGGAATAACATGCCATCGGTCACAAATGCCGACAGTCAGAGAAATGAACATTGCTCCCTCCCATGAGACCTCAAGCACAGAACCCATTCCTCTGCAGAGCAAGGGGTTTAGTTGGGTTGCGGCGTGAGTCCCAGCATTAAGTGTGCCTCGGGGAACAGTTCCTCATCACACAACTCTGCTCAGCTCCACTCAACACTGCCGACTGGCTCTGTCATATCAAGGAGGTCAGGGGGAAACAGAGCTGTCTGTTGAACTGAATGAATCCCCCTAGAAAACAGCTGAGCCTCCATGGCTCTGTTAACCAGAGCTGAAAGGACAAGGGGGCCACAGTGTTCTCTCAATGGATGTACACGCTCGGCTCCACACACCCTGCTTCTGTTTCCTCAGACCCGGCCATGAGAAGTCATGGGACACACAGAGAAGAGAGGGACACAGAGGAGGAGGGGGAGTGAGAGAAGAAGAAGACATTGAAGGGAGAGAAAGAGAGAGGGAAAGATGGGGGATGGGAGAAAGGGTGAGGAGAGCGAACAAGACGGGCTATAAATACAGTGCAGAGAGAGTGAAAAAGAGATGGAACGTTGTGAACGTGCTTCACTGTGTTTTTGGTTGTCTGTTGATTGTTTGTTTTGCGTGTGCGTGTGTGTTCCTTGATGTGGGCTGCTGTTTACTTTATACAGTATGTGAGTTGGATGTTCTCATTGCTCATATGAGAATACCATTATTTCTGTATTTCCGTGAGCTCATTGATTCCAACCTGGAATGCAGAAACAAGTGAAGAGATTTTCCAGAATCCAGCAACAGAAAAATGTCTTCAATAATGCATCAGCCCTCAGCCAGCAGCATGTTGTAAATATAAAACCAGTGTGTCGGTAACGAATCTGAATGCCTGGCGTTAATTAAGGAGCTAAAGATAACTAACTTGGAATATAATTAAGATATAAATCCTCTCTAACTGGATTCCTGCTAAATGTTAGGATTGTAAACAGCATGGTGTTGTGGAAGCTGAGGAGAGGGGTAGCGGGGCCAGGCAGGAAGGGGGTGTTGGCCGGAGCTCTGAGGAGTCTGAGAAGGCCGACACATCACAGAGAGGAAGTTAAGGCGTCTCCCAGCAGGTGGGGAGGAATGAGAAGGGCAGCCGGGCCCGTCAGATAAAAGAGGAGTGGAGAGGGGCTAGGACTGGGCGATGCAGGGGTTTAGAGAGGGGAAGTAATCTCTCTCTCCTCTCTCCCCTGTCCCACTGACTGGACCTACTAAACCCAAAGTCGGAGCTGGTGGAAACGGGAGAGAGCACTCTGAGCGGAGGGCCTTTTTGGCCATGCTTGCTCCGTTTCCCTAGTATCTTACTTTGTGACGTTTATACCCCCACCCCCCATCCCACCTACACCCCTCCTTTCCCTCTGTCTTCAGTTCATGTCCCGACTGAGCTGCCTATGAACGATGATTTAGCTTGTAGCGCTAAATAATACAGAATCTGTGAATTTATATTGAATGACTTAATCTTATACATTTGGCAGCTTTGAGGCAGAGTTAGAGGTGTTGTTTGTAACAGAATAAGAGGGTGAGAGGTAAAAAACTTAAATCCATGTGGGTCTGTGCCCAGTCAGTGACTGTTTCTGCTCCGGAGGTTGGCTCTGTGTCCCGGTGGCAGACTGAGTGTTCTGTCAGTCAGTGTGTTCTTATGTGGGCTAAGATTGTTTTGTTATGGGCACAATATGCACTACACAGAAGGGACTTTGGGCCATGTGGTTTTGTGCATGTGTGAACAATTGTGTACAGTGCATGTGTACTGTATGTGATTTAGTGCAGCTCTCCACTCCAGCCTATCCCAGAGAACCTAAGACTGCCTGTCTGCCTAACAACAACCAGTGTATGACAACTCCCACGTTGTCCCCACTCCCACATTGATTGACAGATCTGTGTCCTTGATTGTTCTGACATTACTGATTTCTTTGCTAATTTCTTTTGTATTTTATTTGGATTCTAAGCCATTCTAAGTCTCCAGAGAACTACCCTGTCACATGTAGTTGGTCTAGTCCGCTGTCTCCCCTTGCTCATCTTGTCACTCAGCTTGCTATGTAGTTCAGTGGATTATACCACCTCAAAAGCGGTGCACCGATAGTTCCCAGCTCTTTGGGTGTCAGATATTCTACATCAGTGGAGGTCATCTCCAGGCTGGAGACCCTTATTATCCTGACACATAGTAACCACACACACACACACACACACACACACACACACACACACACACACACACACACGCACACACACACACAGCTCAGCAGTGTTATGCATATTTAACAGTCTGTACTGGGTAGGAGGTAGGTGAAGTAAGTCATCTACATCTTCTGTGGGGGAAAAGAGAACTGAACATTTGTTAAACCTCCTTCCTGATGAGAAAACACATCTATGTTCCCAGCTTTCCACAGGGCAGAGGTGAGAGCACTTCCTCTGAGCAGACCAGCCTACCCTGACTCCTGATTCAGCTTTATTAATATGACCTTGGCTTCAGCTGGCTTTTTCCATTGTCAGAATAATTCATTTCTAGGATGCCTTCATTGAATGTAAAAACATAGGTTCTGTAGTCGTTGGGCCTGTCTTATGAGACAGACTCTGTTGTAGCGGTTGTTATCTAGATGTTTTTAGCAAGAGTTTTCCCCGATGATACCATTGTTTCTGTTTTGTGTGCGTGTGCGTGTGCATGCAACTGTGCGTGTGTGTAACAATTATTCAGCACAGACAGCTTAATGATTCTTGGCCTTGTGCGACTGCAGGTAATGAACAATCTGACACAGTGCTTTCAAAGCCCATTCTCTGCTCATGTCCACAATGAGATACAGCACTTCCCCAGAGTTGGCTCTCTATCTGCCTCACATAGCCTTTATAGAAGCACATATGTAAAGTAAACAGGTAAGAACTGAGAATATACTAGCCTAGTAGACAGCTTGTTGATGTATTGTAATTGGAAGTACAAGTGATTTTACACGTTATTTTCAACGGTACGAATATGATGTGTGGAGGAGCATGTTTGAGCATGTTAGTATTGGTATTGTGTGAGGGTGTGTTTGTATTTGTGTGTGTGTGCGCATGTGTGCGTGTGCACGCGTATCTCTCTGTCCACGCTGGCGCTGCAATTAGTGCCTGGTCTTTAATAATGTAGAGCCTAAGGAATACCCTGACTGTGTGGCTGAGTGTAGAGCTGGTGTGCGGGTACACACTGGCATTTAGCGCTTAATCAATCCCCTGCGCTGCCTGGTACTGCTAATTGAAGGTTAACAGAGAACAGCAGCATGAGCCGGCGCTCACTGTGGAACAGAGCAGAACACCGCCAGCCACAGCCTCACTCTACCTCACTCTCTTACTCATCTCTCTGCCGTTTTTACATCCTGTTTGAAATCAATACAAAGGCTACCTAGCAATTTATTTCTGGGTATCTTCAGCACTGCTGGTCACATAATCCAGGGGTTTACAAATTCATTTGAGCTGTCAATTCTCTGCTGACGGAAATGGGCAAAACACAGAGCATAATGATTGCTGGCTGTGATAGGACCGTTACGCTGCTTGGCCAGCAGCAGCAGAGGAGGAGGGGAAAAACCGTTCTGCAGGTGATTGATGATTAATTCTGATGTCTGGTGGTATTCTCTCGCCCTCCACCTCTAAAGGGGGGCTCACATTAGAGGAATGGGAGAGGAGAGAAAGAGAAATGTGAAATGTTAAGACACACAAATAGAGGAAAAGAGAGGGTGCTGTTGAAAGGACCTGACTGGACTTGCCTTTGTGTGACTAAGAGTTAGGGCAGAGTACTTTGAACCGTGTGAGGCTAACCGGGCTAACCTACTGTTTGCATTTAGATTCCAGGTCTGTGGGGCTTAAGGGAGAATAAATAACTGGCGTTGAAGCAGATAAACATTGGTTCCTCTTTGAAGACAGAGCACAGTACCATAAAACCTCTATTAATAGCCCGGCCGTTTATCCGCTTCAATCACTGAACACAACCGGTGCTTATTAAAGACAGACTTATTTTTAAGCCAGGAGTCTATTTCCTTAATACACACAACTTTTGCTCAATAAAATGTTGAAAAGACTACCACACTGTTTATTGTGACCAGTATAAACATTATAATAACAAATCCATCGCAGATCAGACTCCTATCATACACCCCCGATTTGGGGAGCGGTACCGCTTTTAGCTTGAATTTTATGTCGTTTTCTTTTTGGTGTCGTCATGACAGAATACAATTACAATATTTTTTATGCACATGACCAAGGGAATATCACAGCTGTGCCCATTGTAACCTCGTAAAAAAATTCAGTTAGACCCGAAATGTATGCCGATGCCCAGCTATTAAAACGGACAGGCTGCTATTTGAGAGACTTACGTTATATGTATCTCCAGGGTCTCAATCATGTGTTTCTTTTATCTGACCAACTACACTGAGGGTCTGTGTTGTTGTTGTTGTTGTTGCTGTTGTTGTTGATGATCATTTGTTGAACAAGAGTGCATTATTATGGCATGGAAATTGCTGTTGTTAATAAGACCATTACACTGTTGTATAATTGGGTTTGGTTAATGACTGCGGGTGCTCTTGATTTGGGTTCATGAATACAGTAGCTTTCAGTGTGTGACATGCCCATCCATCTGACTAGCTGGTCAACACTACAGACACACCCTAGAATCGTAGTTGTGTTGTGTGTTATGCTTGTTTCTGTATTTGTGTGTTTGTGTGAGTGGGTGTGTGTGTTTTCTGGTCTGATAACGAGCCACAGTTAGACGTATTTGTATGAGCTAGTAAATGAGGGGAAACACAGAGCAATAAAGACGTGGAGGAGCCTCTTGTTCATTATGTGCAGGCAGTGAAATGAAAAGGGGAATAGAGCCAGGGAGGGGTGGCATTTTGGGTTGTGTGGCACAATAGGCCCCCCATTCCCATTCGCACTGAGCAGAGCCCACCAGGAAGAGGCTAGGATAGAGGGCTGCTGCACTGAGCAGAGCCCCACAGGAAGAGGATAGGTAAGAGGGCTGCTGTACTGAGTAGAGCTCACCAGGAAGAGGCTAGGTAAGAGGGCTGCTGTACTGAGCAGAGCCCACCAGGAAGAGGCTAGGATAGAGGGCTGCTGTACTGAGCAGGGCCCAACAGGAAGAGGATAGAGGGCTGCTGCACTGAGCAGAGCTCACCAGGAAGAGGCTAGGATAGAGGGCTGCTGTACTGAGCAGGGCCCAACAGGAAGAGGCTAGGATAGAGGGCTGCTGCACTGAGTAGAGCTCACCAGGAAGAGGCTAGGCAAGAGGGCTGCTGCACTGAGCAGAGCCCACCAGGAAGAGGCTAGGATAGAGGGCTGCTCCACTGAGTAGAGCTCACCAGGAAGAGGATAGAGGGCTGCTGTACTGAGCTGGGCCCAACAGGAAGAGGATAGAGGGCTGCTGCGCTGAGCTGGGCCCAACAGGAAGAGGATATGTAAGAGGGCTGCTGTACTGAGCAGGGCCCAACAGGAAGAGGATAGAGGGCTGCTGTACTGAGCAGGACCCACCAGGAAGAGGCTAGGTAAGAGGGCTGCTGTACTGAGCAGTGTCCAACAGGAAGAGGATAGAGGGCTGCTGCGCTGAGCTGAGCCCAACAGGAAGAGGATAGAGGGCTGCTGCACTGAGCAGGGCCCAAAAGGAAGAGGCTAGGATAGAGGGCTGCTGTACTGAGCATGGCCCAACAGGAAGAGGATAGAGGGCTGCTGTACTGAGCAGGGCCCAACAGGAAGAGGCTAGAAGGCTGCTGCCAAGGCTCAGTCAGCACAGATCTACATTGCGGGAAGTAGCTTTTAATTATGAACTCAATAAAAAGCTGCATCTGTCTGTGGAGGAATTATTTCCTGTTGAAATGGGTGTTCCACTGGAGAGGAGGTATAGAGAGGTCAGGGAGAGAAGAGAAAGTGTACCAGGTGTATCAGCCCTGGTATCATATACTGGATCTCCATCCATCCTCCTAGCCAGGCAGGGAGATCTAGTAGTAAATCAAATCAAATCACATGTTATTAGTCACATACACATGTTTAGCAGATGTTATTGTGGGTGTAGCGAAATGCTTGTGTTTCTAGCTCCAACAGTGCAGTAATATCTAACAAGTAATATCTAACAAATTCACAACAATACACACAATACACACTAATCTAAAGTAAGAGAATGGAATTAAGAATATATAAATATTTGGACGAGCAAAGACAGAGTGGCGTAGACTAAGATACAGTAGAATAGAATAGAATACAGTATATACAAATTAGATGAGTAATGCAAAATATGTAAACATTATTAAAGTGGCTAGTGTTCCGTTATTAAAGTGGCCAGTTATTTCAAGTCTATGTATAGAGGGCAGCAGCATCTAATGTGCTAGTGATGGCTATTTAACAGTCTAATGGCCTTGAGATAGAAGCTGTTTTTCAGTCTCTCAGTCCCAGCTTTGATTCACCTGTACTGAACTCGCCTTCTGGATGTTAGTATGGTGAACAGGGAGTGGCTCGGGTGGTTTTTGTCCTTGATTATCTTTTTGGCCTTCCTGTGACGTCGGGTTTTATAGGTGTCCTGGAGGGCAGGTAATTTGCCCCCGGTGATGCGTTTGGCAGATCGCACCACCCTCTGGAGAGCCCTGTGGTTGCGGGCGGTGCAGTTTCCATACCAGGTGGTGATACAGCCCAACAGGATGCTTTCAATTGTGCATCTGTAAAAGAGATTATTTTCCTGGCACCACACTCCCAGGGTCCTCACCTCCTCCCTGTAGGCTGTCTCGTCATTGCTGGAAATCAGGCCTACTACTGTTGTGTCGTCTGCAAACTTGATGATAGAGATGGAGGCGTGCGTGGCCACGCAGTCATGGGTGAACAGGGAGTACAGTAGGGGGTTGAGCATGCACCCTTGTTGGGCCCCAGTGTTGCTTATCTAAACCAGTGAACTCAGTAGATAGCCTTTTAGCCAACATTGCCATCAAGCAGAATGATAAATAGTAGGCTATTGAATGTTGAGGTCATATCAATAATGTGTAACTGTGGAGTGGTTCACAATTAGAAACCTGCAGGTTAATGGCTGCTGATTCACACACTGCCACTGTATGTAGTCAGTATAATTTCACTGTCTACTCTAGACAGTAACCTACAGTATACAGTCGTGGTCAAAAGTTTTGAGAATGACACAAGTATTGGTCTCCACAAAGTTTGCTGCCTCAGTGTTGATGATGGCAATTTGCATATACTCCAGAATGTCATGAAGAGTGATCAGATGAATTGCAATTAATTGCCTCTTTGCCATGAAAATGAACTTAATCCCCAAAAAACATTTCCACTGTATTTCAGCCCTGCCACAAAAGGACCAGCTGCCATCATGTCAGTGATTGTCTTGTTAACACAGGTGAGAGTGTTGACGAGGACAAGACTGGAGATCACTCTGTCATGCTGATTGAGTCAGAATAACAGACTGGAAGCTTTAAAAGGAGGGTGGTGCTTGAAATCATTGTTCTTCCTCTGTCAACCATGGTTACCTGCAAGGGAACACGTGCCGTCATCATTGCTTCACAGGCAAGGATATTGCTGCTGGTAAGATTGCGTCAGGATGCCCAAGAAAGTCCAGCAAGCGCCAGGACCGTCTCCTAAAGTTGATTCAGCTGCGGGATCGGGGCACCACCAGTGCAGAGCTTACTCAGGAATGGCAGCAGGCAGGTGTGAGTGCATCTGCACGCACAGTGAGGCGAAGACTTTGGAGGATGGCCTGGTGTCAAGAAGGGCAGCAAAGAAGCCACTTCTCTCCAGGAAAAACATCAGGGACAGACTGATATTCTGCAAAAGGTACAGGGATTGGACTGCTGAGGACTGGGGTAGAGTAATTTTCTCTGATGAATCCCCTTTCCGATTGTTTGGGCCATCCGGAAAACACCTTGTCCGGAGAAGACAAGGTGAGCGCTACCATCAGTCCTGTGTCATACCAACAGTAAAGCATCCTGAGACTATTCATGTGTGGGGTGCTTCTCAGCCAAGGGAGTGGGCTCACTCACAATTTTGCCTAAGAACACAGCCATGAATAAAGAATGGTACCAACACATCCTCCAAGAGCAACTTCTCCCAACCATCCAAGAACAGTTTGGTGACGACCAATGCCTTTTCCAGCATGATGGAGCACCTTGCCATATGGCAAAAGTGATAACTAAGTGGCTCAGGGAACAAAACATCGACATTTTGGGTTCATGGCCAGGAAACATTGAGAACTTGTGGTCGATCCTCAAGAGGCGGGTGGACAAACAAAAGCCCACAACTTCTGACAAACTCCAAGCATTGATTATGCAAGAATGGCCTGCCATCAGTCAGGATATGGCCCAGAAGTTAATTGACAGCATGTCAGGGCGGATTGCAGAGATCTTGAAAAACACTGCAAATATTGACTCTTTGCATAAACTGAATGTCATTGTCAATGAAAGCCTTTGACACTTATGGAATACTTGTAATTATACTTCAGTGTACCATAGTAACATAAAGATCTAAGAACACTGAAGCAGCAAACTTTGTGGAGACCAATACTTGTGTCATTCTCAAAACTTTTGACCACGACTGTACAATAACACACATAAGATCCAGTATAATCATGATGCCTCTGTGACTGGGTGTGTGTCATAGGCAATGTTGGAATCTCTCCGGATCATCATGGACCTTTCAGTCAGTGATCCCCCCCGGGGGATCAATAAAGTACCTATCTATCCATCTATCTATCTGTGGGAGTATCATTCAGTATGGTGTGTGGACTATACTCCATCTCTACAGCTTTCCCTCCCTCCCAAACCCCTACATTATGAGTGTAATGAGCAACTAGGCCTCTCCCTGGCTTTAATGCTCTTTGAGTTGCAGTTTAAAGTGCTCCACTATTGATTAAATGGGAGTGTTGTGCTGGGCTACTGGAGGAAGGGAAGGGGGCTGTATGAGGAAGAGAAGAGGCTGAAGAGGAAGGGGAGTGTGAGAAGAGGCTGAAGAGGAAGGGGAGTGTGAGAAGAGGCTGAAGAGGAAGGGGAGTGTGAGAATAGGCTGAAGAGGAAGGGGAGTGTGAGAAGAGGCTGAAGAGGAAGGGGAGTGTGAGAAGAGGCTGAAGAGGAAGGGGAGTGTGAGAAGAGGCTGAAGAGGAAGGGGAGTGTGAGAAGAGGCTGAAGAGGAAGTGTGAGATGACATAAGAAGAAGACGGTCCCGATGTGTCTGGACTCTTAATGGAGTGCTCTTCTACAAGTCTTTTTCATTCACTCTTGCTTCCCGTTCCCGTTCCCTCTCTCTCCCTCTTTCTCTCTCCGCCTCTCCTCTCTCTCTCCTCTCTCTCACTCGCTCTTCTCCTCTCTTCTCCCTCGTTGTCTTTCTACAGTGGGGAGAACAAGTATTTGATACACTGCCGATTTTGCAGGTTTTCCTACTTACAAAGCATGTAGAGGTCTGTAATTTTTATCATAGGTACACTTCAACTGTGAGAGACGGAATCTTAAACAAAAATCCAGAAAATCACATTGTATGATTTTTAAATAATTAATTTGCATTTTATTGCATGACATAAGTATTTGATCACCTACCAACCAGTAAGAATTCCGGCTCTTACAGACCTGTTAGTTTTTCTTTAAGAAGCCCTCCTGTTCTCCACTCATTACCTGTATTAACTGCACCTGTTTGAACTTGTTACCTGTATAAAAGACACCTGTCCACACACTCAATCAAACAGACTCCAACCTCTCCACAATGGCCAAGGCCAGAGAGCTTTGTAAGGACATCAGGGATAAAATTGTAGACCTGCACAAGGCTGGGATGGGCTACAGGACAATAGGCAAGCAGCTTGGTGAGAAGGCAACAACTGTTGGTGCAATTATTAGAAAATGGAAGAAGTTCAAGATGACGGTCAATCTCCCTCGGTCTGGGGCACCATGCAAGATCTCACCTCGTGGGGCATCAATGATCATGAGGAAGGTGAGGGATCATCCCAGAACTACACGGCAGGACCTGGTCAATGACCTGAAGAGAGCTGGGACCACAGTCTCAAAGAAAACCATTAGTAACACACTACGCCGTCATGGATTAAAATCCTGCAGCGCACGCAAGGTCCCCCTGCTCAAGCCAGCGCATGTCCAGGCCCGTCTGAAGTTTGCCAATGACCATCTGGATGATCCAGAGGAGGAATGGGAGAAGGTCATGTGGTCTGATGAGACAAAAATATAGCTTTTTGGTCTAAACTCCACTCGCCGTGTTTGGAGGAAAAAGAAGGATGAGTTCAACCCCAAGAACACCATCCCAACCGTGAAGCATGGAGGTGGAAACATCATTCTTTGGGGATGCTTTTCTGCAAAGGGGACAGGACGACTGCACCGTATTGAGGGGAGGATGGATGGGGCCATGTATCGCGAGATCTTGGCCAACAACCTCCTTCCCTCAGTAAGAGCATTGAAGATGGGTCGTGGCTTGGTCTTCCAGCATGACAACGACCCGAAACACACAGCCAGGGCAACTAAGGAGTGGCTCCGTAAGAAGCATCTCAAGGTCCTGGAGTGGCCTAGCCAGTCTCCAGACCTGAACCCAATAGAAAATCTTTGGAGGGAGCTGAAAGTCCGTATTGCCCAGCGACAGCCCCGAAACCTGAAGGATCTGGATGGAGGAGTGGGCCAAAATCCCTGCTGCAGTGTGTGCAAACCTGGTCAAGAACTACAGGAAACGTATGATCTCTGTAATTGCAAACAAAGGTTTCTCTACCAAATATTAAGTTCTGCTTTTCTGATGTATCAAATACTTATGTCATGCAACATTCTGGATTTTTGTTTTAGATTCCGTCACTCACAGTTGAAGAGTACCTACATGCTTTGTAAGTGGGAATACCTGCAAAATCGGCAGTGTATCAAATACTTGTTCTCCCCACTGTATCTCTCTTTCTCGGTTTCTCTCTCTCGGTTTCTCTCTCGGTTTCTCTCTCACGGTTTCTCTCTCAGTTTCTCTCTCTCTCTCTCTCTCTCTCTCTCTCTCTCTCTCCACCCTCTCTCTCCCCCTCTCACCCTAGTGTTAGACAGAGTCCTCTGGACACTGTTGATGCTAGGCAGCTAGACCAGGCAGTGACCTGCTCCTAGCCCCCAGGCCTGCATTGACCTGTTTACCCTCCTAGTGGAAACGCCTTTCACATATTTCTGATGCTAGATAACCCCACTTGTTTACTTATTTAGATGCTGTTTGAATTATTGAAGAGCAAACAGTCAAATAGCAGTCTCCCTGAAACTGTTTACAATGTTTGCCCAATCTGAAATGGATAGAGAAAAATATGCATCTGAAAATAATCACTCTATTGCGGTGTAGCAACCCATGGGCACCATTTGAAACTCATGGAAAGATCTTGGTAAACCCTACGAGCCATCCATAAGCACAAGCCATCCATAAGACAGATATACAGTGCATTCGAAAAGTATTCAGACCCCTTGACTTTTTCCACATTTTGTTACGCTACAGCATTATTCTAAAATTGATTACATACAAATATTTCCTCATCAATCTACACAATAATGACAAAGTGAAAACAGGTTTTTAGAAATGTTTGCAAATGTATTAAAAATAAAAAAAACTGATACCTTATTTACATAAGTGTCAGGCTCTGGCCATAGAGAAGCTTATTGCTTCTCTATATAGCCATGGTCAGAGTCTGACAGGTCTATAATTTATGTTTCTATGTGGGGTTTTTGTGTTGGATCCTTAATTAGAGGCAGCTGCAGTGCATTGTCTCTAATTAGGGATCCTACATATGTTTGTAGGTGTGGGTCATTGTTGAATATCAGAGGAAAAGTAAGTGTGTTACGTTTTGTTGTATCGTGTTTTGTTTATTAGTTCGTCATTTTGAAATTGTCCAATATAATAAAATGTCTCGAAATTTAGCTCAGTTGCATCCTGTTTCTACAACTTGATTGGAGTCCTCCTGTGGTAAATTCAATTGATTGGACATTATTTGGAAAGGCCTGTCTATATTAGGCCCCACAGTTGACAGTGCATGTAAGTGCAAAAACCAAGCCAATGAATTCAAAGGATCTGAGACAGGATTGTGTCGAGCTACAGATCTGGGGAAGGGTACCAAAAAATTTCTGCAGCATTGAAGATCCCCTAGAACACAGTTTGGAACCACCAAGACTGTTCCTAGAGCTGGCTTCCTGGCCAAACTGAGCAATTGGAGTTTGGGGAGGTGACCAAGAAGGGAGGTGACCAAGAACCCGGTCACTGACAGAGCTCCAGAGTTCCTCTGTGGAGATGGGAGAACCTTCCAGAAGGATAAACATCTCTGCAGCACTCCACCAATTAGGCCTTTATTATATTGGCCATACGGAAGCCACTCCTCAGTAAAAGGCACATGACAGCCCGTTTGGAGTTTGCCAAAAGGCACCTAAAGGGCTCTCAGACCATGAGAACCAAGATTGAACTCTTTGGCCTGAATGCCAAGAAAGAAACCTGGCACCATCTCTACGGATGGTGCCAGGCTACGGTGAAGCATGGTGGTGGCAGCATCATGCTGTGGGGATGTTTTTCAGCGGCAGGGACTTGGAGACTAGTCAGGATCAAGGGAAAGAATAGTGGAGCAAAGTACAGAGATTGTTGATGAAAACCTGCTCCAGAGCGCTCAGGACCTCAGACTGGTGCGAAGGTTCAATGACCCTAAGCACACAGCCAAGACAACGAAGGAGTGGTTTTGTGACAAGTCTCTGAATGTCCTTGAGTGGACCAGCCAGAGCCCAGACTTGAACCCGATCTAACATCTCTGGAAAGACCTGAAAATAGCTTTGCAGCTACGCTCCCCATCCAATTTGACAGAGCTTGAGAGGATCTGCATAGAATAATGGGAGAAACTCCCCAAATACAGGTGTGCCAAGCTTGTAGCATCATACCCAAGAAGACTCAAGGCTGTAATCGCTGTCAAAGGTGCTTCAACAAAGTACTGAGTAAAGGGTCTGAATACTTATGTAAATGTGATATTTCATTAATATTTTAAAACCTGTTTATGCTTTGTCATTATGGGGTATTGTGTGTAGATTGATGAGGAAAAAATTATATTTGTTCCATTTTAGAATAAGTCAAGGGGTCTGAATACTTTCTGAATAGCTTGTCGTCGTTTAATGGGAAATCAATACTATCGGCCTTGGTTTAATGTTCCAATGCAAGCCAAAGACCAACAATATGTATCTGCTCTGCCAGCTCTTTGACTATACATCAGGATATGTGCGTTGTATGTTGATATAGAAGCTGTACTTAAAACTGCTAGAGGAGCAGACTTAACATCACATCACCTCAGCCATACCCATCACTCTTCAACCACAGTCCCTGGTGAAAACCTTAGGAAATGTACAGTATCATCTCTTTCTAATATTCAACTGGTATTTTAATATTGCCTTTGCAATATTTGTACTCACATCCTGTGAATAGAGCAACAGCACTGCTCTGCAAATGTATGCATTGGATTCAGTATGGGCAGGCATAGTTCCTGTTCTGCAATGCATATGTTTTTATGCCTCTGCCGGGGTAGTGTGTAGTGTGTAGTGTGTGTGTGTGTGTGTGTGTGTGTGTGTGTGTGTGTGTGTGTGGGTGTGAGTGTGAGTGTGAGTGTGTGTGTGTGTGTGTGTGAAAACAGTGCCTGCCGGTTGATGTAGAACACTTTTCTCTTCTCGATCTAGCCCCTAACAGCGGTGCTCCATGCAGGGCCTAGCTGAGAGCAGACTGGCAAGCAGAGTGGGTGAGGCCCAGGCTTAATAGAGCCAGAGTGAATGCCAGTAATGGGTTGGAGGGGGAATGGAGAGGGGGGATGGAGTGGTGAGGAGAGGAAGAGAAATGACAGAAAAGGATGGAAGATGTCAAATGTGTTATGGGGGAGTAGATGTCGTCTCAAAGTGCCCAGTCAGCTGGCCAGCTGGTGGAGAGCTGCTGCTTTCTAACCGTTTGCTGCAGAGAGCTGAGCCCATGTGCTGTCTTCCAGGACTTCCTCTCTCTCTCACACACACACACATACACACACACACACACACACACACACACACACACACACACACACACACACACACATATACATATACATACAGTTGAAGTAGGACATTTATATACACTTAGGTTGAAGTCATTAAAACTAATTTTTCAACCACTCCACAGATTTCATGTTAACAAACTATAGTTTTGGTAAGTCGGTTAAGACATCTACTCTGTGCCTTTAAACAGCTTGGAAAATTCCAGAAAAAGATGCCATGGCTTTAGAAGCTTCTGATAGGCTAATTTACATAACTTGAGTAAATTGGAGGTGTACCTGTGGATGTATGTCAAGGCCTACCTTCAAACTCAGTGCCTCTTTGCTCGACATCATGGGAAAATCAAAAGAAATCAGCCAAGACCTCAGAAAAACAATTGTAGACCTCCACAAGTCTGGTTCATCCTTGAAAGCAATTTCCAAATGCCTGAAAGTACCACGTTCATCTGTACAAACAATATTACGCAAGTATAAACACCATGGGACCACGCAGCCGTCATACTGCTCAGGAAGGAGATGCGTTCTGTCTCCTTGAGATGAACATACTTTGGTGCGAAAAGTGCAAGTCAATCCCAGAACAACAGCAAAGGACCTTGTGAAGATGCTGGAGGAAACAGGTACAAAAGTATCTATGCTCAGCAAAGAAGAAGCCACTGCTCCAAAACCGCCATAAAAAAGCCAGACTACAGTTTGCAACTGCACATGGGGACAAATATCGTACTTTTTGGAAAAATGTCCTCTGGTCTGATTAATCAAAAATAGAACTGTTTGGCCATAATGAACATCGTTATGTTTGGAGGAAAAAGAGGGAGGCTTGCAAGCCGAAGAACACCATCCCAACCATGAAGCACGGGGGTGGCAGCATCATGTTGTGGGGGTGCTTTGCTGCAGGAGGGACTGGAGCACTTCACAAAATAGATGGCATCATGAGGAAGGAAAATTATGTGGATATATTGAAGCAACATCTCAGTCAGGAAGTTAAAGCTTGGCCGCAAGTGGGTCTTCCAAATGGACAATGACCCCAAGCATTCTTCCAAAGTTGTGGCAAAATGGCTTAAAGACAACAAAGTCAAGGTATTGGAGTGACCATCACAAAGCCCTGACCTCAATCCTATAGAAAATGTGTGGGCAGAACTGAAAAAGTGTGTGCGAGCAAGGTGGCCTACAAACCTGACTCAGTTACACCAGTTCTGTCAGGAGGAATGGGCCAAAATTCACCCAAATTATTGTGGGAAGCATGTGGAAGGCTACCCGAAACGTTTGACCCAAGTTAAACAATTTAAAGGCAATTCAACCAAATTCTTATTGAGTGTATGAAAGAAATAAAAGCTGAAATAAATAATTCTCTCTACTATTATTCGGACATTTCACATTCTTAAAATAAAGTGGTGTTCCTAACTGACCTAAAACATAATTTTTTCTAGGATTAAATGTCAGGAATTGTGAAAAACTGAGTTTAAATGTATTTGGCTAAGGTGTATGTAAACTTCCGACTTCAACTGTACATACAGAGACAGACACACACACTCTATGGCTTTTCATTTATTTCGCTGCCATGCTGGCTGGCAACACTCTTACAGTATGCCTTGCTTGTTAGCTAGCCAACTACGGCTTACACAGTCACGTCAAACCGTTGAGCTTGAAAACAGCAAAGTAGCAGCATTTAATTTTGTTTTACCCGTTTTTTCCATTGACGTTTCTTTGTATATATCCATAAAAATTATGCTGACTCATGATTGCGACTGATTGAGAAAAGATGTCCGTCTCGTCCTGACACTTTAATTCTCAATAGGACAGTGGAGAACGAATTTCAATATTGAAACAATGTTGCAAATGTCGAGACACAGACCTCAACATTTGACAGACCGCAACATTTGTACAAACCCCCGTTGTTGCAAACCAAATGTTAGGCTAAAAGCAAGGGCAAATAAATCTAGATGCTTTTTACAGTGGCGATCAAGTTAATGAATTGGCTGGCTGGGCTGTTATTTTTGCGTCATTGGCTTAGCCGTGCTAAACTGTTTTTTTAGTATGGTTTAGAATGCGTCTCAACCAATCACAATGTTTGTTTTGAACAACCCGTTGTAGAATTAATTATATTCGTATTGGCAGCCTTAGTAGATGTTATTCTACCCACAATATGACTTTAATTCTTCAGCGTGAGTCGTTTTCTTTCAGAATTCCAAATTATGTCATTTTGAGTAATGTTCTATATGCTAAATGAAATGGAGTCATTAGAAAAGCAGCAGATACAATCTCTAAAGCATCACCAGGGTCAGCTCTACTGTACTCTACCTCTCAATGGGCAGATGAAGAATGAAGCCATCATCAGCAATGAATAGAAATCACTCCAAATTGAAAAGCACTTGCTAAGCCTAAAAAGCTTAATATCGTCCCTGAACCCTGCGCTCATGCAGATTGAATCGAAATTGACATCCCACATTTAAAAAGAAAAATTATTTCACCTTTATTTAACCAGGTAGGCCAGTTGAGAACACATTCTCATTTACAACTGCTACCTGGCAATAATCTGGCCTTTGTGTAATTAAAATGATTTGCAGATTAAAATAAGCATAAGAACATAATGCTGAGCTAAAAATCTATTTGATTAAATTGAAATATGGATGGGATTGCCCACGATGAAAGGACAGGTGTCAGGTACAGTAGGCTTACCATTATATATTTTGTTGTAGTAGTAGTAGTAGTAGTAGTAGTAGTACCAGTACCAGATTATTAACTTCAATACCAGGTTGAGTAGTGGTACTTGTTGTAGTAGTTAGAAGTTGGAGAGAATGAGCTCCAGTGTAGAAGGTCCTATTCTGTCTCCCTTGGTTACCACAACATGTTCCAGTTGAGTTGGTGATTGACTGCCACAGTGAGGCTAATGCTAGTTAGCATAGAGACAACCAGGTCATGCATGCATACACACACACGTGTATGTATTTGTTTGTGGGTTACATAGAGGGGGCTAGGGACAATGGTGGTTTGAGTGACTACTTTTCTCTGTTATTTATAGCTGATTTAGAAGGGTACTGTGTGTACTTTTTCATCTGACAAACTGAGAAAATAAGATAATCTAATTCAACAGCTCTTCATTACAGTTATCACTATCAAACTAATGCATTCAGGGGCTAGATTTATATTAAGGTCCCTGAAACAAGGTGCTCCTCTTCAGCTGATAAGCAGCACTCGTGTGTGTGTGTGCCGTGCTAGTTTAAGTGTAGTGTGTGTCCAGTGTCCTCTCTACCACACTACTGGGTGCTGACTGTTGGTTAGTCTTGGGTGTGATTGATGTTACTCTCTACCACACTACTGGGTGCTGACTGTTGGTTAGTCTTGGGTAGGATTGATGTTCCTCTCTACCACACTACTGGGTGCTGACTGTTGGTTAGTCTTGGGTGGGATTGATGTTACTCTCTACCACACTACTGGGTGCTGACTGTTGGTTAGTCTTGGGTGGGATTGATGTTACTCTCTACCACACTACTGGGTGCTGACTGCTGGTTAGTCTTGGGTGTGATTGATGTTACTCTCTACACACTGAGGGAGCGACAGCTTGTTTTTCCTGGGTTGTCTGTAACTCTGTGTACATCTGGTTTTCCGTCCTGTCTGCTCTCTTCCCTTCCCGCTCTCGCAGGGTGGATTTTCAGTCATTTTTCCATAAGCTGTGCTGTGCTGCTAGGAAACAGGTGGTTGCCACAGAGACATAGCTCATCGGACACTTAATAAAGAATAGGAACACTGCATCTATGTGATCTCAGCGTTTCATTGGTTGGTATGGCTCTGAATAGGGCCCAGGCTTTCTTTCTTTTTACATTTTCCCACCCTCCCTATATAACACATTCTCTCTGTCTTTGTTGGGGTGATACTATGGCTTCCTATTGATGCTGTTTTGAGTGGTTTAAGGGGTGGAATTTAATTCATTTTTTGTTTAGGAGGGGTCAATACTTCCATACTCTATATACAGAGAATATGGTACCAGATCCCTTTTCCATCTTTGCGCTCACCCACTACTGCACTTATGGACCACTACTACTACATCCTAAGTATGAAATTAAAAGGTATAGGTTAGGATGATGACAAAGCTGTAACATTGAGACAGGAGAAGATATGGATCCTGTTGCACTCTGTCTAATTACCCCTCCTCCCTGTGTGGTGTCCCGGGGGTCCTGCCAGACGTGCGCCACTGTGTGCCACCTCCACCTGTGGGCACGTCATTTCCACCTGGCTGGGCACACAGGCCTGCCTAATTACTGGCCTTCCAGCCTGCCACAGCACAGAGACAACGCCCTGACGCCCATGTTGTTTGTTATTCGCAGGCTGCCACTTAATTTGATTTCCTCCTCTCACTGGCTCCCCTGAGTGCCCAGCGAACTACTCTGGGACGCCTGAGAGGGGTGGGGTTAAGGGTTGGGGATAGTCCCATATGGGGGTGCACTCCTAAACAATAATGTGTTGACAGAAAGGATGGTGTGTTTTTACTGCTGTAACTTCTGTGGCCCTGCGCCCAGACAGAGGCTGAGGATTGAGATAGCTGAGATCCTCTGGTAACATTCATAATGTAGCCAGCAACCCTACTGAAGCCATGTAGCTACCTACCTACTGGTAGGTATGGTATTAACCACATAGCCTACTGTCTACAGAATGGTGAGAAAGACTGACACCTAGACAAATTAGTTGTCTCACTGAGGTGTGTTTCAGAGGGGTGGGGGTGGCATCTTTGTGTTGCTTCTGAAAAAAAAGTGTCAGTGTTAACTGAGGTAGAGAGGAGCTGAGCAGAGGAGAGGAGCAGGCCAGGGTTAATTCTGCTGCTATTGGAGCCGACAGTGGAGAGTAGATTGCTCTTTAATAAATGCCAGGCCTCAGCTGACACAGCAGCAACCCGCAGGCCTACAGACAGCACCACACCCACTGCCAAATCCATCGTAAGTCTGTACACTACACTCAAACAAACTCACACCTTGCTGTAGCTAATAGCTATGAGGGGAGAGAGACTAGATAGATAGATAGATAGATAGATAGATAGATAGATAGATAGATAGATAGATAGATAGATAGATAGATAGATAGATAGATAGATAGATAGATAGATAGATAGATAGATAGATAGATAGATAGATAGATAGATAGATAGATGGATGGATGGATGGATGGATGGATGGATGGATGGATGGATGGATGGATGGATGGATGGATGGATGGATGGATGGATGGATGGATGGATGGATGGATGGATGGATGGATGGATGGATGGATGGATGGATGGATGGATGGATGGATGGATGGATGGATAATTTGCGCCGTTCAGCTTTCCCTCGATCCTGACTAGTCTCCCAGTCCCTGCCACTGAAAAACATCCCCACAGCATGATGCTGCCACCACCATGCTTCACTGTAGGGATGGTGCCAGGTTTCCTCTAGGCATGACGTTTGGCATTCAGGCTTGGTTCATCAGACCAGAGAATCTTGTTTCTCATGGTCTGAGAGTCTTTAGGTACCTTTTGGCAAACTCCAAGCGGGCTGTCATGTGCCTTTTACTGAGGAGTGGCTACCGTCTGGCCACTACCATAAAGGCCTGATTGGTGCTGCAGAGATGGTTGTCCTTCTAGAATGTTCTCCTATCCCCACAGATGAATTATGTAGCTCTGTCAGTGGCCATCGGGTTATTGGTCACCTCCCTGACCAAGGCCCTTCTCCATCGATTGCTCAGATCTGTGCCTCGACACAATCCTGTCTTGGAGCTCTACGGACAATTCCTTCGACCTCATGGCTTGGTTTTGCTCTGACATACACGGTCAACTGTGGGACCTTATTTAGACAAGTGTGTGCCTTTCCAAATCATGTCCAACCAATTGCATGTACTACAGGTGGACTCCAATCTAGTTGTAGAAACATCTCAAAGATGATCAATGGAAACAGGATGCACCTGAGCTCAATTTCGAGTCTGAATACTTATGTAAATAAGGTATTTCTGTTTTTGTTTTTTTTCATAAATTTGCATCAACTGTTCAGAGGAGACTGTGTGAATCAGGCTTTCAAAGAAAGAAAGCTTGGGCCAAGAAACACTAGCAATGGACATTAGACCGGTGGAAATTTGTCCCTTGGTCTGGAGTCCAAATTGGAGATTTTTGATCTCTGCATGTGTATTTCCCACCGTAAAGCATGGAGGAGGAGGTGTTTTTGTGTGGGGGTGCTTTGCTGTTGACACTGTCTGTGATTTATTTAGAATTCAAGGCACACTTAACCAGCATGGCTACCACAGCATTCTGCAGCGATACGCCATCCCATCTGGTTTGGGCTTAGCGGGACTATCATTTGTTTTTCAACAGGACAATGACCCAACATACCTCCAGGATGTGTAAGGGCTATTTTACCAAGAAGGAGAGTGATTGAGTGCTGCTTCAGATGACCTGGCCTCCACAACTAAATTGAGATGGTTTGGGCAATGGGTGGCTGTTTGAAGAATCAAATATAAAATATATTTTGATTTGTCTAACACTGTTGTGGTTACTACAAGATTTCATATGTGTTATTTCATAGTTTTGATGTCTTCACTATTATTCAATGTAGAAAATAGTAAAAAATAAAGAAAACCCCTTAAATGAGTAGGTGTTCTAAAACCAGTAGTGTATGTCGACAGAGAGTCATAGACATGCAAACCCATCAAAAGCCACAAGGCTGATCTATTTCACCATTTTCAGAATTTACATTTGGCATATGCTCTTATCCAGAGCGACTTACAGGAGCAATTAGGATTAAGTGCCTTGCTCAAGGGCACAGACAGATTTTTCACCTACTCGGCTCTGGGATTCAAACAAGCGACCTTTCGTTCACTGGCCCAATGCTCTTAACCACTAGGCTACCTGCCGCCCAGTGACACCATTTTCAAAGCATTTGCTGTAATCAAGTAATTGGTCTAGATGTGGGAAGGGACCAGCGGGAGAGGTCTGGGAATCTGGTCATTTCAGAATGTTTCATATTAATTCCATCTCTCTACATCCTAAAGTCTGGTGGAACACCCCCACAGCTCTTCTTAAAGGGGGCTTTGATCTAGAGTTCTGCTAGGTTTTCTGTGTTCTCTCATTGGTCAGGGAGACAAGATGGCGCTGACAGATAGGGCAGCTCTGCTTCTAGCTCCTAAGAAACTTTGCAGTATTTTGTTTTTTTGTGCGTTATTCCTTACATTATTAGCCCTAGCCCAGAAATGTTTTTGTGTTATTACATACAGCTGAAAATAACTTATGGATATCAAAACGGTGGTTACTCAACAGCGTTACGACCGGGAATACGACTTTCCCGAATTGGATTTGTTCGTACCCCCCAAGACAATTTAACGGATTCCAGAGGCTGATCCAAAACACCGCCGGGGGAGAAGAGGTATTCGGAGTGGACTTCTAGTCCAACTCAGGAGGCGCGCACACCATCCATCACTTCTGAGTATATTACTCACTAATGTTCAGTCTCTGGATAATAAAGTAGACAAGCACAGGGCAAGGATCTCCTTCCAGAGAGACATCAGGGATTGTAACATACTATTTTTCATGGAAACATGTTATATACCGTCTTTGTCCATTCACTGGACTTTATGCAAACTGGAAACCACATATCCTGAGGCTGCATTTATTGTAGCTGAGGATTTTAACAAAGTATATTTGATGAAAACGCTACCGAAGTTCTACCAACACATTGACTATAGCACTCGCTCTGAGTATCATTAGACCACTGTTACTCAGCTTTTCGAAATGACTACAAGGCCCTCCTCCGCCCTACCTTTGGCAAATCTGATCACGACTCCATTTTGCTCCTCCCTTCCTATAGGCAGACTGGGATATGTTCTGGGTAGCCTCTGAAAATAACATTGACGAATACACGGATATGGTGACTGAGAAACCGTGGATAGATGGCAGCATTCGCGCTAAACTGAAAGCGCAAACCATCGCATTTAAACAATGGCAAGGTGACTGGGAATATGGCCGAATACAAGCAGTGTAGTTATTCCCTCCGTAAGGCAATCAAACAGGTAAAACGTCAGTAGAGTGGAGTCGCAATTCAACAGCTCAGACACGAGACGTATGTGGCAGGGTCTACAGACAATCCCGGACTACAAGGTAGGAAACAACACCTCCTCCTCACTGATCCTCAACACTGGGTCCCCACAAGGGTGCGTGCTCAACCCCCTCCTGTACTCCCTGTTCACGCATGACTGCGTGGCCACGCATGCCTCCAACTCAATCATCAAGTTTGCAGATGACACAGCAGTAGTAAGCCTGATTACCAACAATGACAAGACAGCCTACAGGGAGGAGGTGAGGGCCCTGCTTTGTTTGTAAATTATGTCTGAGTGTTGGAGTGTTCCCCTGGCTAGCCGTAAACTAAAACATTGTGACAATTATGCCGCCTGATTTGTATATCCAAATACTTTTAGATTTTTACTCAAGTAGTATTTTACTGGGTGACTTTCACTTTTTCTTCAGTAATTTTCTATTAAAATATCTGAACTAGGGTACTCTTTCCACCACTGCATGTGGAGGACACTCATTTGGAGAGTGTGTTGGCACTTCTATCCACCATTTTGTTTTTGTGTCTCATTGTACTAACTCTACATCATCTTGTGCCTGAATTAGCTAGACATGCCTTTAGAGACATCCCTTTACACCTTCTGTTATCATAGGCACGCACAGGCATTTCTCAGTACGCATACACATTTGAGTGTTTAAGTGATTGGGGAATTGTATTTCCATCTTCCAGTCTTTATTCTTAGATTGAAATGTATGTGTTAGATGAGGATTTAATTGATTTTAGAATGGTTACATTTACTAACTGTGCATCGATCATCGTCTCAGGTATCAGTACTACATGTGACGTACAGGGCCTAAAGTTAACTTTTTGGTCCACCAACTTTTTGGTCTACCAGCCACTTAGAATTTTTACCAGCCAAAATACTCTACATGTCCTGCTAAATAAGGCTAGATACTGGATGTTGTTGCTTTGGAAGCCACTACAGGATAAAAGGTGACTTTGGTCTTTGACCCTCACCTTGTCTCCTCTGTTTGCATCTGAATGGCCATTTTGCTGGGTTGTGATATTTCAGTAACATCTGATATGATTGGTCCTCCTGTCATTGCACTATTGGAGCAAGAGGCACTTTCTGTGGATGGCTGTAGAGAAGAAGCAGTAATAGAGTTTGATTAAAGGTTTGTGAAGCTCACAGCCTGACAGTCACTATGCATTTGATAATCATAATGTCCCAATGCTAAATGGAAACTATATATGCAGTACAACTAGTAAAAGTAGTGTAATGGTTAAAGGTAGAGTGGGTTCTCACCGACTGGATATAGAAGGGCTCATGCAGGGGCTCCATTTGGTGGCTATGGCTGAACTTGGAGGCTGTGGGCATGGTGGATGAGAGCCAATGATAAGGGGAAGTACACTACACAGCCAAAAGTATATGGACACCTGCACGTCAAACATCTCATTCCAAAATCATGGGCATTAATATGGAGTTGGTCCCCCCTTTGCTGCTATAACAGCAGCAAAGGGGGGACCAACTAGATGTTGGAACATTGCTGCGGGGACTTGCTTCCATTCAGCCACAAAAGCATTAGTGAGGTCGGGCTCTGATGTTGGGCGATTAGGCCTGGCTCGCAGTCTGCGTTCCAATTCATCCCAAAGGTGTTTGATGGGGTTGAGGTCAGGGCTTTATGCAGGCCAGTCAAGTTCTTCCACACCAATCTCAACAAACCATTTCTGTATGGACCTCGCTTTGTGAACAGGGGAATTGTCATGCTGAAACAGGAAAAGGACATCTGTTGCCATAACGTTGGAAGCATAGAATCATCTAGAATGTAATATTATACTGTAGCGTTAAGATTTCCCTTCACTGGATCTAAGCCCCGAACCATGAAAAACAGCCCCAGACCATTATTCCTCCTCCACCAAACTTTACAGTTGGCATTATGAATTTGGGCAGGTACCAAACCCAGATTCATCCGTCGTACTTCCAGATGGTGAAGTGTGATCCATCACTCCAGAGAATTAGTTTCCACTGCTCCAGGGTCCAAAGGCGGCGAGCTTTACAACACTCCAGCCGATGCTTGGCATTGCGCATGGTGATCTTAGGCTTGTGTGCGGCTGCTGGACCATGGAAACCCATTTCATGAAGCTACCGACGAACAGATATTGTTCTGACGTTGCTTCCAGAGGTAGTTTGGAACTCAAGAGTGTTGCAACCGAAGACAGACGTTTTTTACACACTACACATTTCAGCACTCGGCGGTCCCGTTCAATGAGCTTGTGTGGCCTACCACTTCACGGCTGAGACGTTGTTGCTCCTAGACGTTTCCACTTCACAATAACAGTGCTTACAGATGACCTGGGCAGCTCTAGCTGGGCAAATTTGATGAACTGACTTGTTTGAATGGTGGCATCCTATAACTGTGCCACATTGTAAGTCACTGAGCTCTTCAGTAAGGCCATTCTACTGACAATGTTTGTCTATGGAGATTGCATGACGGTGTCCTCGATTTTATACACCTGTCAGCAACGGATATGGCTGAACTAGCCGAATCGACTGATTTGAAGGGGTGTCCACATACTTTTGTGTATATTGTGTATTTCTTACCCCTGAAATTACACCAACAAAATGCAAGAAAATGGATGAACATGCTTTATAATGTTTCCAAAACAATAAATGTATTACTGATAAGAAGTAATGTGGTATATTGTTTAATTTTATTTATTTTTTTACCTTAGTCTTTTAACCAAAAGGGGTTACCGTGGTAACGTGACTGCAGTCATGTTTGTGCTTGAGATTGAGTCTGAATAGTAGCCGCGTTGTCTTTTCTGCCCTTACAGTTGAAACTCAAACATTGAAAAACCTAGCTTGTGAACAAAACAATCCAAATAGCCAAGAAACACAAGGACAAAGTCTCACTTCAGTATACTTTAGTTTCTAGTAAATTAGACCAACTTTTATACCTGTGCCAGCGCTTCTAAAAATTAATCTTTCCCTCAACTTTTCACGTGCACACAGCCCCAAGCCAGGCAGCGCTGCAGTACAAGGTGGGATAGGCTATAGTAGGATTCGTAGTTCCCAGCTATGAAGCAAAGCTGCAGAAAATACTTTGAAAACAGCTACTGCAGCATTTATTTAAATATAAATGTGATCATATTTGATCATGCTCGCACTGTGGAGCCCTGACCACTGGCCAAAGTGGCTGGTGAAATAGACATCTTACCCGCCAATGCCAAAATCTACACGCATTTGACGGGTGGCGGGTGTTCATTTTAGGTCCTGATGACATAGCAGCGGGAGGCAGTAGGTTAATGGTGGGGCTCGGGGCTGGCAGTATGCTCTGGGGCTCAGCTCTGTTTGTGTGAGGAGAGTGGCAGCCATGGTGGGTGTGGCCCCTGGGCTCCTCTCCACTCAGCGTGGCAACAGAGGCACAGCCGCGACGCGTAGTAGCCTACTGCAAGGCCGGGCCTTTAAGGCTGACAATCATTAGGCTGGCAACCATTAGGCCACAACTGCAGGAAAGAAGAATAACAGTTAAATATTTTATCAGATCAATAATTCAGCAGCTGCCATGGGAGGCACAGAGATAGGAGAAAGGTGAGAGCAGACTAAGGAGGGTGTTGAGAGAGGGGTAGCGGGAGCGAGGGAGAGAGGTAGTAAGCATCAGACCCAAGATTGCATTCCCCAGGAAGGGCCTGATAACCATGGCAACTGGAGCTGAAGGTCACATGATGCAGAGGAGTGAAGGGGGAGGGAGGGTGGAACCAGTGAGCAAGCGACAGAAAGAGAGACTATAATGAAGTGGAGGGCTGGCAGCAGTGAGGGGTGTAGTAGATATCTGAGTTGTGTGTCGTTTCAATTCAGTGTCCATTTAGAAAAGGCACTATGCCTATCTGTGAATCAGAAGCGCTCTGTGGAGTGTGATGACATAACAGTCTAGTCTGTCCAGAGAGGGTGAGAGACGGTGGGAAAGGTTTAAGAGGTGATTGAAAAAACACACAGGGAAAGATAGGGTTGAAGAAAGAAAGGAGAAGGGAGAGGTAGCGAAGGACATGAGGGGTTGAGATATAAATTGGGAGAAATGGGAAGAAATGGGAAGTGAAGGAAGCCATGTTTGCGGACAGTATACGGTGATGTCAGTGTCACCACACATGCATACACACAGAGTGCTTTGAGCATAACTGTAGATACTGTATTCTAATGTACTATGTTTTTTTCGATAGAATATATTAATTAAGAGGCAATGCTGTCGTGATGGCTATAAGATTGCCACACAGAGCTATTGATCACAGTAGACTTTTTCTGGCTACATTCTTCTCTGCTGGATTAATGCTCTACAGTAATTTGTGGCCAGGTGATTATCATAGATGTCGGTATCGGAGGCCATTGGTTTTCACATGGAGCTCCGCAATGACGGCTGCGATGACCTTCCTGAAGAATGCCCATGTTGTGCCCCAGGACAGCTAATGCTGTTGAGCATTGATCTTTGACCTTTTCCTTCATTGCTAATTCAACTGTGTGTGCGGCTCACAGAAAGACAACCACTCACTGGCCTCCCTCTCCATCTGGAGGCCCTATTCACAAACACAGAGAATAAAAGAGAGGAAACAGACAGAGAAAGGCAGTATATAGGGCCCTATAAAATCGGCATTGCACAGAATGTGGACAGTATCACAGAAACCATACATAAAAATATGTATTGAACTTCGTAGGAAATCAACTAAATATATTGAATTGATTAGAAAAGTAATTAATTTGCCCAAGATTATCATGACATGAACAAAATGCATCAGTGATTTGTATTTTCATTCAACTTTCTGAAGAGGTAACGGCACAGGAATGCCCTTATATGTGTGTGGACGTTTGTCTACCATTTTGTTCAGCCGTTAGCGATGATGCTAATGTCATGACTACCGTCTTCTGGTAGATGGAAAGGTTCCCAAAAACCTTCTCAATTAAATGTTAACTACAAAGTAGCCTATGCCTACCTGGCAGAATGATATCATGATTGTTTGCATCAATCCAGTTTCCATTTGTTTAGCAAACTCTGCAATCACATGAGCACTAAAGAAACATTGCTAACCAACCAACGGTCTCTGGCTGGTGTGCACTTGAATTACAGGGTAACATCCAAACATCTAAATCAAGTGATCTCCTGATGTGGTTTAAGCATTGTTGTAAACATAGAACATCACATTTTGTTGTTTTTCTATTCAAAAAGTGTGAAAAGAAAAGTTGAGATTGGCGCCGCCCTGAGTGGTCGCCTGTTAAGCAGCTCCCGTTGTTCGTGCATAAATTGTTGTTCTAGTTAGTTTTAGTTCATTTTTTGTTTTTTTTGCTACAGTTGAACTATAATAGTTCAGGATTATGGATTTTCTCGCAGCTGAACGTCGAAAGGAGTCGTCAATTATTATTATTTACAACAGAGCCCAGCTCCTGGATTTAGCACACGCAGCGTGGTGCACCCCAGGGAAAAGTTTGATATTCCGGACGAGTTGAAAAGGCGACGGCGTGGACGTAGGGTGGGATTGAAGTGTAAGGCGAAGCTGAGGAAGTACAAGCCGGCTATACCGTCTATCATTATGGGCAACGTGAGATCACTACATAAAATGGACGAGCTTGAGGCTCTTCTCCGTGGGCAAAGGGACTATCGTGAAGCAAGCCTAATGTTTTTTACTGAGACTTGACTGAACGATAACATCCCCATAGAGAACGTCACTATCGGCGGTTTCCAGACCATCAGAGCGGACAGGGATAGCGTCTCTTCCGGTAAGAGCAAGGGTGGTGGGCTGGCTTTATTAGTTAACAACAGATGGTGTAATCCGAGCCATATTACTCTTAAGGAAGAGTTTTGTAGCCCGGACATTGAGCTGTTAGCCGTTAGCCTGAGACCCTGCTATTTGCCGAGGGAATTCACGGCGGCCATTGCTGTTATTGACTACATCCCGCCCTCCGCGGATGCAAACACAGCATGTGACATCATCCACTCTGTTATCGCGAGGTTACAGACAGCGCATCCCAGTGCTTTCTTTGCCATTTTGGGGGATTTTAACCATGCATCTCTCTCTTCAACGCTGCCCACTTTCAAAACGTTTGTGAAGTGCCCAACGAGGAATAATACAACTCTGGATTTGTTATATGCTAATGTGAAGGACGCATACAACTCCACTGCACTCCCTCCCCTCGGTAGATCAGATCACAACCTTGTCCACCTCACTCCACTCTACAGGCCTTACAGCAGCCTGCGACCACTAGGACCATTAGGAGATGGTCCCCGGAGGCGAATGAGGCCCTACAGGACTGCTTTGAAACAACAGACTGAGATGTGCTCTGTGAGGCTCATGGGGAGGACATCGATGGACTTACTGACTGCATAACGGACTATATTAATTTTTGTGTAGACAACACTGTACCCACCAGGAAGGTACGCTGTTTTCCAAAAAATAAACCCTGCGTCACCAGCGACCTGAAGGCCCTGCTGAATGAGAAGAAGAGGGCCTTCAAGGAGAGGGACAAGGACAAATTGAAATGCGTCCAGAGGGAGCTGAAGTTGTGGATTGCTGAGGGGAAGAGAGGGTATAAGGAGAAGATGGAGGACAAGCTGAGGCAGAGCCAGGTGAGAGAGGTGTGGAAGGGTATGAGAAATATCACTGGCTTCAAAAAGTCAAACAGTGGGCAGACGGAGGGCAGACGGAAGGGACCCAGGACAGAGCCAATGAGTTGAACCAATTTTTTAACAGGTTTGATACTGGCCCTGTCTACCTCCCTTCCAGCTCCCCAGGCCACACACCCTCATGGCTGTCCCACCCACACTTTGCTCACAATACCTCTGCTGAGACAATCAGTGACCCCACCTCCCGCCTGCTCCCCCTGGACTGATCCTCAACACCCCCCCCCTTCCCCCCACCTCCCCACCTGGGCTGGCTTTCACCACCAACCAAGTGAAGAGAGAGCTGGAGAGACTACATCAGTGGAAAGCGGCGGGCCCTGATGGTATCAGCCCAAGGGTGCTTAGGGTCTGTGCTGACCAACTGTGTGGAATACTCTAGCGTCTCTTCAACCTTAACCTGAGCCTAGAAAGGGTCCCTGTGCTGTGGAAAACATCCTGCCTCGTCCCAGTGCCCAACAAGACACACCCCACTGTCCTGAATTACTTCAGACCTGTAGCGCTAACATCCCACATCATGAAGACCCTGGAAAGGTTAGTCCTCGCTCACCTCAGACCCCTGGTGTGTACATCACTGGACCCCCTGCAGTTTGCATACCAGCGCTACATCGGGGTGGATGATGCAATCATCTACCTTCTTCAGAGGGCCTACTCTCACCTGGAAAACGCAGGTTGCACTGTGAGGGTTATGTTTTTTGACTTCTCCAGTGCCTTCAATACCATTCAGACCCTGCTACTGGGTGAGAAGATGAAGAGGATGAAAGTGGAAGCACCCTTAGTCTCCTGGGTCACGGACTGCCTGACCGGTAGGCCACAAATTGTGCGACTACAGAGCTGTGTGTCAGAACGGGCAGTGAGCAACACATGGGCCCCCCAGGGAACGGTCCTGTCCCCCTTCCTGTTCACCCTCTACACCTCGGACTTCAGATATAACTCTGAAACATGCCACCTACAGAAGTTCTCGGATGACTCCGCAATTGTAGGGTGCATCAGGGGTGGGCAGGAGGAGGAGTACAGGAGCACAATCAGTGACTTCGTGTTGTGGTGTGAGCAGAACCACCTTCAGCTCAACATCAGCAAAACAAAGGAGATGGTGGTGGACTTCAGGAGAACCAAGGCACAACTGACTGCAGTCCCTATACAGGGGATGGATGTGGAAATGGTTGGGTCATACAAGTTCCTGGGAGTCCATATGGACAACAGGCTGGAATGGGCTGGTAACACCGGGGCCCTGTACAAAAAGGGCCAGAGCCAACTCTACTTTCTGAGGAGGCTCAGGTCCTTCAACAAGTGCAGTAAACTACTGCATACCTTCTACCATCTTTTTTGCAGTGGTGTGCTGGGGCGCCAACATAAAAGCCGGTGATGCTTCTCGGGTAAATAAGCTGATCAGGAAGGCTAGCTCTGTCCTGGGGATGAGCCTTGACACTCTAGAGGAGGTGGCGGAGAGACGGATCCTGGCCAAACTGCTGGCCATCATGGACAACGTCACCCACCCTCTGCATGCCATGGTTATGACGCAGAGGAGCACCTTCAGTCACAGACTGATCCCACCACGGTGTGCCAGAGAGCACTACAGGAGGTCCTTCCTGCCGGCGGTAATTAAGACTATATAATGCCTCACCGGGGTGCCGTGCCGTCGGCAACATAGATCTGGAACTGTTGGGGTGCAAGGACCTAGTTTAACAATTATGCATCCATCCGTGAGTAACTCTGGTCCGTAATCACTCATTCACTCAGGACTTATTTATTCATTCAGGTCTGTATATACATACTCATGTACAGTTGTTATATCATATCACGTGCAATATTGCAAGTAATTCTTGGACTTAACTTATGTAGTCATTCACTCAGGAATGCATATTAGTATCCTGTCAGTTGCATCTTTTCTCATTGCTTTTAGTATATCGAATGTGCAATACGTGCAGCTATCTGTAATTAAACCCTGCACACTAAGGACTGTATTTTAAGGGAATTACTATTATTACCCCAAATTATATCATACATACATTTAGCTATTTAAGCATCTCTTCCTGTCATTTACCTGTACAGTTTATGTAACCATGCAAGTATTCACTTACCTTAAATATAACTGTATATTTACCTGTACAGCTAATTTAACCATGCAAAATATTCACTTACCTGTTCATTTAACCAGTCTGTCTATTAAGTAAACTATTATTAACCTCGCTCATATCATATGCATTTTTAGCTATTGAAGTATTTCTCTGCCATCGACCTGTATAGTATAGTTAACCATTCAACATCCACCAATGTATAGTGTACATATTCAGCCATGCAATCTCTTTTTATAGCTTTTTTGCACTCCAGATATCTTGTATTTCTATACTTTTTCATACTGCCGCTCTATGTATCATGTACCGTGTATCTGTCTTTTGTGTATTTTCGTTCTGGCATTTTGTACCTGCCCTGTGTTTTTGTTGTAGCTGTCTGTCTGTCTGTCTGTCTGTCTGTCTGTCTGTCTGTCTGTCTGTCTGTCTGTCTGTCTGTCTGTCTGTCTGTCTGTCTGTCTGTCTGTCTGTCTGTCTGTCTGTCTGTCTGTCTGTCTGTCTGTCTTTCTGTCTGTCTGTCTGTCTGTCTGTCTATCTATCTATCTATCTATCTATCTATCTATCTATCTAGAGCGAAACCCTGAAAAAACAGGGAAAAACAAAATGGAGAAAACTGATTTTGGGAAAATTAACGATTTTATAAGGTATAATTGTTTATGAAAATAACTGTTCATGGAATATCAGAGCTTGGTCTCAGGAAATTGGATCAGACTACTTGTCTCTCCTGGGAGAGGAAGAGGAAGCAGCCATTTGACCACAGCACACTGAATAATCGTAATGTGGCATGACGGTTTGTCCACAGACTCCTCATCCCTCTATATAGTTACTGTACAGTACAGTACACAACATGTGGTAAAGGGAGAGCCGTAAACTGAAATGATCAATATTTTCTGTATCCTTATCTGTTCTAGGCCATAAGTGGAGGCTACAGGCGGTGGTTAAACAGCCTCTGCTGTTCTGCTGTAATCAGAGTAGCATCTCTCCATCTGAAGAACTCAGTGCAGGTGTCTGCCACAGAGGCTCCCTGTACTGTACCTTGAGTAGGGGACCATGAGGCCTGAGCAGCAGCTGCCAACAGAGCCAGCCAAGTGATCATGACCACACACACATTGGGATAATTAACTCTCAGTGATGGATAGTCATCTGTGCATAATATCCAGCACCTGACTGTTCATAATTACAGGATCATCAGTGGAATGGAGTTCTGCTCAGCTCACCCACCACACAGACTGTTACAGTGGAGGAAAAGTACAAGCCTATTAGCCTGGTCCCAGATCTGTTTGTGCTGTACAGCCAAGTCCTACTGTATGGTCATTGTTATGCCAAGCATAACAGATCTGGGACCAGATTAGTATAGTACTGTATGAAGCCTAAATTACATTTAACCTGCACCCCTTTATCCCCTTCACTAACCTAATCCTCAGCTTTGAGCTGTGATCAATATATATATAAATATATATAAATATTATTTATTTTTTAAGATAAGATAACAGTAGCTTACTACATGGAGTGTTGTAGTGATACAGTCTGAGAAGGGATTATTATAATACCAATAAACAAGCACTTTGCGGCCATGTTTTAATCCTAATCTGTGCTGGTGCTGGGTGTAGTGGTGCAGTGGTGCTGGTGCTGGATCTCACAGGGCTGGGTGAGAAGAGCAGCCAGGCAGGCAGGGAGTCACTTGTTTAATGTGGGCCCACACAGGAGTAGGGAGCAGGCAGGGTACAGCCAGGCTCAGGGAGGGACCAGGAAGTAGATCGCCTCTGATGGCCCTGCCCTAATTAGGAAGGAAAGGTCACCTCTATTGCTGCGTTGAATGGAGGCCACCTTGACTAGACTGGCCCATGGAGTTTAAAATGCACCACAGTTCATAATAATTTTACATTTCACGGTTCATAGGTTTCCTCACTGCAAAAGTGGGATGAAGTTTTGCATTACGGTGCTTTCAGGCTTTCCCTGTATTGGCCTAATGGCTTTTCTCTATTTCACTTTGGAAAATGTCCATTTAGGATTCAGGGGGAGTAGGGAATGTGGACCGTCAGTTTTTCATGGAGAGAGAGAGAGGGAGATATACATTATTCAAATCCTTCAGCATTCCTTTAAAGGGAGCCTGCTTTCTCTAATGAATGAATGCTGATTAAGTTTGCTCTATTCTCCCCAGCCTGGCACAAGGGTCATAATGAATCGCTATGATGTGTTTGTTTGAAGCTGATTTAAATTCAATAGGCAATTACAGTGATCCATGTGTGCGTCATTTTATGTAGCAAAATAAAAACAAGAGAGTGATGGGGGAAAAAATCAGTACAGTTACATATCGCAATATTAATCTACGTAGCGTTAGCTAGCAGTAGTCGGCTACACCTGCACCAAAACTCCATAATTTTACATCCTATAGCTTTTTATCCATCTTCTTTTTAAATAGTGAGCCAACATGTTTTCAGCACTTTTATTTCCATGACTGATCCCCAAAAAAATCTTATGCTCTCTCTTTATGTCTTTCTGCAACAGACATATAGTGAGAAATATGTTTGGAACACCAAATCGCAATAGAATTTCAGTATCGAATCGCAATGCATTGAATCGTGAGAATCGCAGTCTGCGTTTCAATTAATCCCAAAGGTGTTTGATGGGGTTGAGATCAGGGCTCTGTGCAGGCCAGTCAAGTTCTTCCACACCAATCTCGTCAAACCATTTTCTGTATGGACCTCGCTTTGTGCACGGGGGCATTGAATGCTGTAGCATTAAGATTTCCCTTCACTGGAACTAAGGGGCCGACACCGAACCAGGAAAAACACCCCCAGACCATTATTCCTCATCCACAAAACTTTACAGTTGGCACTATGCGTTGGGGCAGGTAGCGTCGTACTACCAGATGGTGAAGCGTGATTCATCACTCCAGACGACGCTTGGCATTGCGCATGCTGATCTTAGGCTTGTGTGCGACTGCTTGGCCATGGAAACCCATTTCAAACCCATTTCGGCTAGCAGTTCTTGTGATGACATTGCTTCCAGAAGCAGTTTGGAACTCGGTAGTGAGTGTTGCAACCGAGGACAGACGATTTTTACGCTCTATGCCCCTCAGCACTCGGCGGTCCCGTTCTGTGAGTTTGATCCGCTGTTGCTACTAGACATTTACTCTTCACAATAACAGCACATTTGACAAACTGACTTGTTGGAAAGGTGGTATCCTAATGAAAGTCACTAAGCTCTAAAGTAAGGCCATTCTACTGCCAATGTTTGTCTATGGAGATTGCATGGCTGTGTGCTCGATTTTATACGCCTGTCAGCAACGGGTGTGGCTGAAATAACCGAATCAACTAATTTTAAGGCGTGTCCACATACTTTTGTAGTGTATCATCCTGTTGGATGCCCTTTTTCAACAATTTGTTAAGTTACAGCCTTATTCTAAAATGGATTATATAAAAACATTATATAGAACATTTACAACTATAATAAAAAATAAACAACATAAATACCTTATTTACATAAGTATTATTTGCTATGAGACTTGAAATTGAGCTCAGGTGCGTCCTGTTTCCATTGATCATCCTTGAGATGTTGCTACAACTTGATTGGAGTCCACCTGTGGTAAATTAAATTGATTTGACATGATTTGGAAAGGCACACACCTGTCTATACAAGGTCCCACAGTTGACAGAGCAAAAACCAAGCCATGAAGGAATTGTTCGTAGAGCTCTAAGACAGGATTGTGTTGAGGCACAGATCTGGTGAAGGTAGCAAAAAATGTCTGCAGCATTGAAGATCCCCAAGAACAAAGAAACCACTGCTAAAGGACACCAATAAGAAGAAGAGACTTGCTTGTGCCAAGAAACACGAGCAACGGGCATTAGACTGGTGGAAATCTGTCCTTTGGTCTGACAAGTCCAAATTTGAGATTTTTGGTTCCAACCGCCGTATCTTTGTGAGACTCAGAGTAGGTGATTGGATGATCTCCGCATGTGTGGTTCCCACCGTGAAGCATGGAGGAGGAGGTGTGGTGGTGCTTTGCTGGTGACACTGTCTGTGATTTATTTAGAATTCAAGGCACACTTCTGCAGTGTCATTTGGTTTGTGCTTAGTGGGACAAAAACCCACAACCAGTCATTTGTTTTTCAACAGGACAAGGACACAACACACCTCCAGCCTGTGTAAGGGTTATTTGACCAAGAAGGAGAATGATGGAGTGCTGCATCAGATGACCTGGCCTCCATAATCACCCAACCTCAACCCAATTGGCCCGCCACAAGGAGTCGCTAGAGCACAATGAGCCAAGTAAAACCCCCCCGGCCAACCTTCAACTAACCCTTATGATGCTGGGCCAATTAGGTCGCCGCCCTATGGGACTCCCGGTCACGGCCGGTTTTGACACAGCCTGGAATTGAACCTGGGTCTGTAGTTATGCTTCAAGCGCTGCGATGCAGTGCCTTAGACCGCTGCACCACTCAGGAGGCCAATGGCATTGAGGAGTACACCACATCAGTCACCAGTTTTATCAATAAGTGCATCGATGCCGTCGTCCCCACAGTGACTGTACGTACATACCGCAACCAGATTACAGACTACAAAGGAATGCACAGCCGCGAGCTGCCCAGGGACACGAGCCTACCAGACGAGCAATGCTGTGCTGAAGCATGCAATGCTGAAGCATGCATGAGAGCATCAGCTGTTCCGGATGACTGTGTGATCCCGCTCTCCGTAGCCGACGTGAGTAAGAGCTTTAAACAGGTCAACGTGCCCTCCACACTGTCCTTTCCCACATGGACAAAAGGAACACCTATGTGAGAATGCTATTCATTGACTACAGCTCAGCATTCAACACCGTAGTGCCCTCAAAGCTCATCACTAAGCTAAGGATCCTGGGACTAAACACCTCCCTCTGCAACTGGATCCTGGACTTCCTGACGGGCCAACCCCAGGTGGTAAGGGTAGGTAGCAACACATCTGCCACGCTGATCCTCAACACTGGGGCCCCTCAGGGGTGTGTGCTCAGTCCCCTCCTGTACTCCCTGTTCACCCACGACTGCATGGCCAGGCATGACTCCAACACCATCATTAAGTTTGCAGACGACACAACAGTAGTAAGCCTGATCACCGACAACAACGAGACAGCCTATATGTGGCTGTGGTGCCAGGATAACAACCTCTCCCTCAAAGTTATCAAGACAAAGGAGATGATTGTGGATTACAGGAAAAGGAGGACCGAGCACGCCCCCATTCTCATCGACGGGGCTGTGGTGGAGCAGGTTGAGAGCTTCAAGTTCCTTGGTACCCACATCACCAACAAACTAGAATGGTCCAAACACATCAAGACAGTTGTGAAGAGGGCACGAAAAAGCCTATTCCCCCTCAGGAGACTGAAAAGATTTGGCATGGGTCCTCAGATCCTCAAAAGGTTCTACAACTACAACATCGAGAGCATCCTGACTGGTTGCATCACTGCCTGGTACGGCAACTGCTCGGCCTCCGACTGCAAGGCACTAGAGAGGGTAGTGCGTACGGCCCAGTACATCACTGGGGCTAAGCTTCCTGCCATCCAGGACCTCTATACCAGGTGGTGTCAGAGGAAAGCCCAAAAAATTGTCAAAGACTCCAGCCACCCCAATCTTAAACTGTTCTCTCTGCTACCGCATGGCAAGCGGTACTGAAGCGCCAAGTCAAGGTCCAAAAGGCTTCTCAACAGCTTTTACCCCCAATCCATAAGACTCCTGAAGAGGTAATGAAATGGCTACCCGGACTATTTGCATTGTGTCCCGCACCCCCCCCCCCCCCCCCCCCCCACATATTACCTCAATTAGCCCAACTAACCGGTGCCCCCACACATTGACTTTGTACTGGTACCATTTGTATATAGCCTCTCTACTGTTATTTTTTACTGTCATTTTACTGTTTTGTATTTCTTTATTTTTCTATTGTTTGCCTAATACTTATTTTTTTACTTAAAAACTGCACTGTTGGTTAGGGCCTGTAAGTAAGCGTTTCCTTACATTTCATTGTAAGGTCTACACCTGTTGTATTCGGCGCATGTGACAAATATACTTTGATTTGAATCATTTAATACTTAGAAACATCATAATTATTTTGAAAACTTCCACCTTGCATTGGCCATCTCATTCAAAATGTTATTGGCAAGTCACTGCCAATAGGCCTACAACACATGAACAGTATGCTCTCATTTTTTATGTAAGATGGTTAGCCGTCCAATATCATGAGAACATTTGAGTCGCACAAAACAGTTACGTTTTCTAGTGTTCAATTGCCATATTATGCTTGACTGCTAGACAGTAAAGGCCTGATAAAATTTGTGGCCTTCTCTAGGGGCCAGTAGTGGGAGATGACACAGGGATGGGGCCCTAAGCTGCCTTTTGAACAGTTGAATGGATGTGGAGTGTGAAGGCAATCTGAGTCAGAGGCAGTGGGTGTCAGTTGGAGATAAATGCCCTTTTGGGTTTATATCAGTCAGGGGTCAGTGGAGATCGTTCCTATCAGGCCATGCGTGGATTTGATTCTGTTTTGATTGTTGAACCATCTATAGTGGAGGAGGTGTGGCCTACAGGGTTCCATCCAACTGAGTTCACAGGGCCTGTACTTAAAGGTTAGGCTTACTAGGAGGGAGGACACTGAGCCCCCCTTGTCCAATAAAAAACATGTAGCCTAACTCTGTCATCGATCACCATGGCTATCAATCGAATGATTGAATCTGTGTTATCTATCTTAAATGTATGTCTACATTCAAATATGGATCTCGCTGTTCAATATCACTTACCCTTCCATTTCTTGACCAGTTGTCTGTGTCAGGGATGTTGTTTCGATGTGCCAATCCGTAGACAAGTTCTCTGCATTTGAGGCAACTAAGCCCATGAAACTGTTTGTTTAGAAAGCTCAGACTCCATGTCATCATTGCTACTCTGTCATAGCCTCTCTTTCGCACAGGTTCATGTTCGTTTTATCTTTAGTCAAGGCACCTCTTCAGTGTAATTGTCTTTTAAAAAAAATGTACCCTTGCTGTTGCTCGAATGGACTTCTTCCCTTCTCTCGCTTCATTGGCTGCTCTCTCAAGAACCTCAAGGGGGGCTAGCCCCCTGCTTCTTTTACTTTTGTATACACTGGAAATGATGATCTCTGCCCTGTAACAATACAAATGCACTATCTTGAATTCGTATACATGACACATTGCAAAAATACGATGCATATTATGCATAAAACGGACTATCATTTGTATGGGGTATGGTGGCCATTAGCTAAACTTACCCCATGGCCAATGGCTCAACTTACCTCTCCATAAAATAACCCTTTAACCCTTTTGGTTCCAGGTAGAACCCTTTACACAGAGGGTTTTACATGGAACCCAAAAGAGTTCCATCTGGAACCAAAAAGGGTTCTACCTGGAACCAAAAAGGGTTCTCTTTTGGGCACAGCGGAAGACTCCTTTTGGAATCCTTTTTAGGACCTCTTATTGACGCTTATAGAGACCCCAACTGATGTATCTACTATGGTTTGGATACAAGCATCATGAAACCTATAACACAATACATTTGACTTGGTGAAAATCAGTGGTTTGGACCTAACTTGCTTACCACTTTTTCCATGTGGTTTCTTCACAGACTCCATGAAATGATGACGTCTTCGTAAATATTTGGTCACATGATTCTTTTTGTGTATTGTTTCCTAGAAAAAACTAACCATTTGGTTCAATTTACCACACTCTCCCCTAGTATGGTAATACAGGTGATATGGTAATCTTACAGCTGGAGCTTCTTGGTTTCTTAGTCTCAGTTTATCTCACAGTGAGATGTATTTTAGTGTGTCAGACCTTAATGTTTATAGCAGTTCCTGTCACTTCTCCTGTGCTGGGTTCCTGATGTCCCAGGCGTTTTGTGTTGATGTGAACACAACAGTCTCTCTCTCCAACCAGGGAAAATACTGTATGTCATAAAAATTATCTCCTGAGATACCAGATTGGAGAGTCCAACCTGATTTTCGTTTTCTTTCTCTCCCCTCAAAATGATTCTCTACTTCTCACGCTTGTTTTTGTGCTGATTTGGGTCGAAGTGTTCCTCCCTCTCCTTTCTCAGTTGGCCGGTCTAGGCTCTTTCCCCTAGGTTAGGACTGCAGAGTGAGTCTGACCTAAAACGCTGGGCTTTGTCACAGCTAAGCTGCCTAGCTCTCCTGCTAAAAGGAACAAAACGCTCTTTTCAGGACCTTGGCTGCAGACACTGCATGGCTTTGTGTTGGAGTGTAACTTTGGAGCAATGCTACATAAAGAAGGGAGAAGGATATCAGGGCAATTATGTAAGAAGAGGAAGTGTTGAGGAAAGGAGAGGAAGTGTTGAGGAAAGGAGAGGAAGTGTTGAGCAAGTGAGGAGATTAGAGGAAGGGAGAAAGCACTTTCTGTTTTTTTATGTAACATCCTCATGCCTCATCCTGTCTACCATTTATAGAGGAGATTGCATGTAATGTGTACCCGGTGTGTTGATCATTATCAATGATTCTGGGTATTGATCAGCTTCAGAGCAGCAGCAGCAGCAGCTGGTGAAACATAGAGGCTGAGGAGTTTTTTTCCCTTCTTAGTGACGACCCATGACCTTTACTCTGTTGGTAACTAGGCACCTGATTGGTGCTGTGAGTGACAAACAGTCTGAAGCTGCTGTGTCAAAGCTGTAGCTTGCAGATACTAGAGCCTGTCAGTCAAACTCTGTGGTGGTCATTCAGAGAGGGCACACAGGTCAATGACTCCCTATACTATTATGTTATCACGCTCCAATACTCAGGGTGGGTTGATGGGTGTCTGTGGACTAGGGGCGGAGCCCACAGGAAACGGGTGGGATTAGCAGCTGCAGAGAGGAGAGGCAAAGTAGTGGGCCATAAACACACACACACACAGGACGCCGAGCCTGTAATTGAGTCACTGTTGCAGGCCTCTCTAGCCAGGCAGTGGGGGGTCTGTAGTAAGGGCTTAAACACTTTCCCAGAAGCAGTGCTCAGGTCGGGGCATTGTGATTCATGACCAGTGTTTGGGGGTATGCGGTAAAGACGGGGTCACTCCTTCCAGGATGCTCCTCTCCTGTGACCTTCACATTTGTTGACACTAGTGGAATGAAAAACTGTTATTTAATTTCAGCGCCTAGATTAGATATCTCTACCCTTACAAAAAAATTAAGCCGTTTTGAAACTGCAGTAAAAGTGCAGTAACTGCAGTCGACTGTGGTATTTTGGTTTCAGAATAACTGCAGTCGACTGTGGTATTTTGGACGCAGTGGTTTCAGAATAACTGCAGTTACACTGCAAAATGACTGCAGTAAACTCTGGATAAGAGTGTCTGCTAAATGACTAAAATGTAAACGTGCTGTATTTAAAGTGCTATGTATAACGTAGCTGTTGTTCCTCTCTCTCCTCAGGCTGATGCTAAGATGGTGTGTGATGTGGTGAGTCGTATGGAGGACACTGAGCCCTACTCTCCTGAGCTCCTGGGGGCTATGACCCGCCTGTGGTCCGACTCCGGCAGCCAGGAGTGCTTCAACCGTGCCCGAGAATACCAGCTCAATGACTCTGCCCAATAGTGAGTACTGCTCAACCTCTACTGCCCCCCACAGGAGGACCTAGAGCTTCAGGATCAATACAACTCTCATTACTCTCCTCCAATCGATGATAGTGTTTATGGATCACACATACAGAAATGTCATCCACTTATACATGAATTGATGTCCATGTAATATACAACAAATCTGAAGCAATTATTTTTGTTTTACAGACAAAGTGGTTTATGGCCCAAAGTGAATTGGATGTAAACCAATTGGTATCAAACACTTATGTATGATCAGTGCCTAAAATGAACAACCGCCACACGCCAAATTAAAATGTGGGTAGATTTTGGCATTGGCGGGTAAGATGTCTATTTCACCAGCCACTTTGGCCGGTGGTCAGGGCTCCACTGTGAGAGCATTTCACTTGCATTTGTTAATAAAAATAGTAAAGTGCAATTACATTTATAGCTAAATAAATGCTGCAGTAGCTGTTTTCTGACGTTTTGTTTCATATATGGTCAATTCCTCGCCCAAGTCAAAGAACTATGAATCCTATAGCCTGCCCCACCTCACGCTTCAACACTACCTGGCTGGAGACTGTGCGCATGTGAAAAGTCGGTCAATTTACTTGTAAACAAAAGTCTACTGAAGTGAAACTTTGTCTTTGTGTTTCTTGGCTATATACATTGTTTTGTTCACAAGCTAGGCTGTTTTTCAATGTTTGAGTTTCAACTGCTAGGGAAGAGAAGACAAGGCAGCTAAATGTCCTTTGCCCAAGCGAGGGAGAGTGATGCTTGGAGAGGCAACGTCCTTGGTGGAAATGTGGTGTGGCTTAAAGGCAGTGCGATATTGATATCACTTATTATTGATGCCTACATAGCGCGTTAATTTGAATCAAACTGCTGCTTAATCATTTAGCTTACTGATTGTGTTTTGTTGTGGATGGCTGTTCACAAATGTTCACAAGTTTGGCATCACTTAAAAATGTCCTTGTTTTCCATGAAAACATACATGAAATGAGTTGCAAAATGAATAGGAAATATAGTCAAGACGTTGACAAGGTTATAAATAATGATTTTTTTATTGAAATAGTAATTGTGTCTTTCAAACTTTGCTTTCTTCAAAGAATCCTCCATTTGCAGCAATTACAGCCTTTCAGACCTTTGGCATTCTAGTTAATTTGTTGAGGTAATCTGAAGAGATTTCACCCCATGCTTCCTGAAGCACCCCCCACAAGTTGGATTGGCTTGATGGGCACTTCTTACGTACCATACGGTCAAGCTGCTCCCACAACAGTTCAATAGGTTGAGATCTGGTGACTGTGATTGCCACTCCATTATAGACAGAATACCAGCTGACTGTTTCTTCCCTAAATAGTTATTGCATATTTTGGAGCTGTGCTTTGGGTCATTGTCCTGTTGTAGGAGGAAATTGGCGTTGCAAAATGGAGTGATAGCCTTCCTTCTTCAAGATCCCTTTTACCTGTAAAAATCTCCCACTTTACCGCCACCAAAGCACCCCCAGACCATCACATTGCCTCCACCGTGCTTGACAGATGGCGTCAAGCACTCCAGCATCTTGTAATTTGGTCTGCGTCTCACGAATGTTCTTCTTTGTGATCTGAATACCTCAAACTTAGATTTGTTTTTCCAATCTTCCTCTGTCCAATGTCTGTGTTCTTTTGCCCATCTTAATCTTTTCTTTTTATTGGCCAGTCTGAGATATGGCTTTTTCTTTGCAACTCTGCCTAGAAGACCAGCATCCCGGAGTCGCCTCTTCACTGTTGACGTTGAGACTGGTGTTTTGCGGGTACTATTTAATGAAGCTGCCAGTTGAGGACTTGTGAGGTGTCTGTTTCTCAAACTAGACACTCTAATGTACTTGTCCTCTTGCTCAGTTGTGCACCGGAGCCTCCCACTCCTCTTTCTATTCTGGTTAAAGCCAGTTTGAGCTGTTCTGTGAAGGGAGTAGTACACAGCGTTGTACAAGATCTTCAGTTTCTTGGCAATTTCTCGCATGGAATAGCCTTAATTTCTCAGAACAAGAATAGACTGACGAGTTTCAGAAGAAAGTTATTTGTTTCTGCCCATTTTAAGCCTGTAATCGAACCCACAAATACTGATGCTCCAGATACTCAACTAGTCTAACGAAGGCCAGTTTTATTGCTTATTTAATTAGCACAACAGTTTTCAGCAGTGCTAACATAATTGCAAAAGGGTTTTCTAATGATCAATTAGCCTTTTAAAATTATAAACTTGGATTAGCTAACACAACGTGCCGCTGGAACACAGGAGTGATGCTTGCTTATAATGGGCCTCTGTACGCCTATGTAGATATTCCATAAAAAATTTGCAGTTTCCAGCTACAATAGTCATTTACAACATTAACAATGTCTACAGTGTATTTGATGTTATTTTAATGGACAATTATTATTTTTTTATTTAAAAAACAAGGACATTTCTAAGTGACCCCAAGCTTTTGAATGATTGTGTATATATGTATGTTGAACAGCTGCAAATTATCGAGATACCAAAGTGTCACCAACAAAAATGTAAACAATAGGCCTAGAGCAAATGCAGCAAATGACATCAATACATTTTTCTCATGCAAATAGCATGCCATTCCATGAGAGCAGCATTATTTTTCAACTCGAAGCAATGAGCCCAATCAAAATAAACAATAGAGTATGCTAATAAGTCCTTAGCTGACTTAACTCCACTCCATGGTAGTCAGCTAATGTCCTTAGTTTTGGGGTTATTGTCATGTAAAACAATTTGGCTAATCTATATTTCCATATTTCCATGTCCTATTCTTGAAGATCAAGGGTATTCAATTATTGGAATGACTGGAAATCTTACAGACTTTGTTTTTTAATGTAAATATATAGCCTACTCATATTATCTGTAGTAGAAGGCAATGGGTTGGAAGAAGCCTTTTGTACATAACCAACCCATAAAGCAAAATGCAACATCCATTTATGACCAGCTATGTAAACTCTAACATTGATTTATCCTGCAATAGATGTCGTTAAATTGGTTATATTAATTTGTATCTTCTTCAAATGGGGGAAACTAATCTAAAAGTAACTATAAAAGTAAAAGTAATCAGATTACGTTACTGAGTTTGAGTAATCCAATTACAATTTTGGACAGGTAACTGTAACGGATTACTTTTAGAAAGTAGCCTACTCAACCCTGAGGACTAGTGTGGAGAACAACAGCGTGTAGAGCAGCAGTGATACACCGTGAAACTGTAGACTGGAGCAGGAGAGAGAGAGAGAATGATTAAAGGACATAGCCAGTAGTGGCTTAAGCTCATAGTATTGCATTCCTGAGAAAAGTAATTTTCTTTCAGTCCACAATATATTAGTGTGTACTGCGAAAGGTCACGAAACACATTTATTTCACATTTACATGGAACTCAATTAATTGTGTTGTAAATATCATAGCATTTAGGATGTTGTTCGATTACTGGTAGTCCAGTATTTAGTCCCTCTCTCTCCCTCTCTCTCTCTCTCTCCCTCTCTCTCTCTCTCTGAATGGCCCTGGATATGTCCTCAGTGTTGATATGTCCTCAGTGTTATACCATCATTATGTGGATGCCCTTAATTTGCGACCCATTTAGTTACAATGTGCATATTTATTACTCTGCTGTTTCCATGGTAGTGTGTCTTTTTACCAAAAGCACCATTTAAAGATCTGTATTTAAAATACATGTTGTTCTTCTCATCAATTGAAATAATATATTGCTATTGAAAGAATGATCAAAAAGATAACAAACATATATCATAGCTCCCAACTTAATCATACATGGCAGCCATTTTGTGCTATAGAGTTCAGCGTCACTGAAGCAATGCTGTGATTTACCTCAAACTTTGCCAGAGGCCCATCAAATAAGTTGTAACCATGTGTGGCTCATCACCACTCCCTGGCTGTGCTTGAACCCCAGCCCTACCATGCTGCTCTGAACTGTGGTGTGGTTCCGGGAATCAAGGGCGAAATTGTGTGTGTGTGTGTGTGTGTGTGTGTGTGTGTGTGCGCGCAATTCTACACAGTTTGAGATTACTTATGTCTCTCTTGAGGGCTATTTTGAGGGGTACATGGAGGGGAAACAGATTATTTTTCCTGCAAATCTACACATTTTGCCATGGGGCAGAGAGGAAGAAATGTGTTTTATAGATTGTTAAGCTATTTTTCACATTTTGCCTTGAGAATGACAGAAAATGTTGCAGTTCTAAAGTGAATTACCTGCTACTCTAGACATTTTGCTATGAGGCTGAGAGAAAATGTTCTTTTTAAAGTAACTGTCCAGTGAAAATTTAAATTGTAAAAGTTCATATTCTGTTAACTCATGCTAAATAATGTTGTTGACTCATCCTACACTCGTATTTGTGGCCAAAGCATAAATGGGGGAACACTTCAAAAACCCCACCTCAAACAGACCGTTTAAAAAATGCTTGCATCCTCAGGAGGATGAGATGGCCAATCATTAATATTTTTTAATGATCCGTCTACTCGCATTCATCTTTTTAATGATTGGTATACGCCCACACCATTCTGTTGTTGGGGTATGCCTGTACCATTCCAACACAGAAAAGCTGCCTTTTAAGATAGTAAATTACCACTTTTTGGAAGGAAAACTATTTCACTCACATTGTAATTATTAAAGGTAACACTGGGAAGTTACTTTAAAGGATGACTTTGGGCAAAAACACAAAAACAAAGTATTTAAACTGTATAAATGATCAATGCACCATCATAACAGGTCATTTAATGCTTAAAATGTTTTATGAATATGATATTTGGCTACAGAAGTGGTGCCATTTCTTACCGATCTCTACAGCTTCCGTCCAAAAACAAATCAGGTGAAATGACGTCAACACCTACTCGAGGAGTTACTGGTTAGCAACAAGTGGCTAGCTTAGCTAACAAACTAGCTGACACATCGATTAACTACCGAAGGCACACCCTATTTTGAGAAATAGGAGGAGTTGGACTTTTTTTGTGCCCGAAGTCGAGCGTTAAAGCAAATTTCCTGCAATTCTACACATTTGACCATTGCTTATGACGTGTTCATATGCTATCTGGGGGGCCTCCAACCAAAACATAAATAAATAATATTTCACTCATATTGTCATTAATCATATTTATTTTAAATAAATTATTGGGGGGGGGGGACGAATCGACCTGTTCTGACATATCTCCCCAATTTCTCCTATGCCAAGAATCCAACTGGAATTTTATGAAAGCTTCCAGAATTTTGCAACCCTAGGTCACTTAGTTCTCTCTGTTATCTCTCTTCTTCTCTTTCAGTCCTCTACTTTCTGACCTCTCTCTTTTCTGTGAATCTGTCTTTTTAGCTCCACCTCTTTCCTTGCTATGTCCCTCCCCTTGTCTCACCAACTCCTTTCTTTCCCACCACATCAACCATCCCTGCTCCCCTCCCTCTCTCCTCCACTCCCTCTCTCCTTTCCTCCCTCTCCCCTCCCTCTCTCCTCCCTCTTCAACTCCAGCCTGTGGAGTGATGGGAAGCAGCTGAAGGCAGGCTTGGTGCTGAGAGGTTTTGCCATGCAGAACACTCAAGCTGGACGATGAGGAGGAGGGAAAAGGGGAGAGATAGAAGGGTGGTGTGTGTGTGGGAGGGAGTTACTGGCAGGGAGCCATAGTAGTACGGGACAGATATGAGTCCCCCATACAAAAGAGAGCCCCCTCTTACGCACCCCACCTCTACACCACTCACACAGACCCCAGATGACCCAGTCTTATCCTCCCAGCATAGATAGACCAGCATAGATAGAACCTCATCACTATCCATATTGCTAGGAAGAGCATGACGGTCACAGCACCACTGGGTTGCAGAGCCACAGAGCAGCTATATTTTCATGACATATTACATCAGATACCAGACCTCAGATCCCCAAGACTTCTCTTGGGATTTTATTCATCGTATCAATCACTGGTGGACAATATGGATGTTAGTTTCATGAATTCCATAATATATTTCAAGGGAGGTTTGGATGGAAGATAAGGCAGAAATATTTTTGAATTGAAGTGCACGCTGATATCCAGTTGGATAGAAATGTTAATTGTGTCATGGCAGAGGAGTAAACACACTAAGACACGTTCTGCTGCTTGCTCCTCATTGGACCGTGCTCTTTCTGTTCCAAAGTAAACGGCAATGAAACTATGACACTATTGTATGAAACTAGACTGTACAAGTTAACACTCACAGTCCTTTATGTAAATCCCTCTTATATAGCCAGCTGAAATTTGCACTGGTAGTTTTTATTTGACGATAAACAATACATCATAATGGGGAGCGAGTCAAGGCAAACACAGATAGGAGGAATGGAAGATAGAAAGGAGAGAGAGAACGCATCAGTGATGGACAAAGAGTGGAGAGACAGAGAGGGTGGCAGAGGAGAGTTGCTACCTTGGAATATTGAAACAGTAAATGCAAGGAGAAGCTGGAGGCTGTTAACAATATTCCCATTATATGTTGTTTATGCTCTTTTGGTTTACAACAAGAACTTCCAAAGGGAAAATGTACTTTTTGTTAGGACTGGTTGATATGTCGTAAAAAATGATATTGTGGTATGAATAAGGTGTGCATGATATGGCCAGAATCAAGTATTTATAGACTCTATTGACTGTAACCCCAGTTGTGTTGATGTCGCCCCCTGGATGCAGTGAGGTTTACTTCATCTCTCTGCGCAGGTGGACTGGCCTGTTATGGCAGGGCAAGGTGAATCCACTCTATGGAGTAGTTTCATCTGGGTTCAAATGGCCGTGTCAGTGTGAGCTTTGGACACACTTTGTAGAGAGGTGACATCTTATTCCACTTCCAGCAGTTGCATCATAGGTCTCCCCCTTCTGCTCTTCTTCTATCTCCCTGGCCTGCCTCGATCATGTCTTTCTTTCATTCTTTCTTTCTTTTTCTTTGTTTCTTTTTTTCTTTCTCCCTGCGTCACCCCCTCCTTATATATTGTGGACAGGGAAGCAGTACTGTGGACACAGCCCAGGTTTTTTAGGCACTGCTGTTAATGAGCTGCATTAGTGCTGGGCAGCCTGCCACCCAAACAGAGAGCTTGGCAACAGATGCAGCATATTTACCACTGAACATCGGCTTGTGTTAATAATTTATCAATAATTTCACGTGTACACACATTTAAAAGCATTCAGCAACATACTGTATTACGTCTCCATGCAGTGTAGGGTTGTGTTGTGCAGTGTAAGTGTCCCCCTCAGTGGGTTGTGTCACCAGGCCTGTGGCCAGGGTGGAATGTTCACACACTGCTGCTGAATACTGCAGCTACCCAGCGAAGCCCCACAGCTCTCAACTGGACACAGATCAGTGACTGACACCATTACACATAAAACACAGATGAAGGGAGGGAAGATGTTTGTATGTGATATGTGTGTGTGTGCCGGTTTAAGTGTAGTGGGTGTCCAGTGTCCTCTCTACCACACTACTGGGTGCTGACTGCTGGTTAGTCTTGGGTGTGATTGATGTTACTCTCTACCACACTACTGGGTGCTGACTGCTGGTTAGTCTTGGGTGTGATTGATGTTACTCTCTACCACACTACTGGGTGCTGACTGTTTAGTCTTGGGTGGGATTGATGTTATTCTCACCACATGGAGGAAGCGACAGCTTGTTTTTCCTGGGATGCCATCATTGTCTATTTTCCCTATATTTATTGTCAATACTCTTGCATGTGGAGCAGTAGATTTCCACCGTGTCCTAGGCAATCCCAGCTACTCTAGCTGATGTTGGCCTATTGCTCAAAATATAGCATAGCCTTTGATATTTCCTGTCTAAAATGTCCATGATTGCCTTCGTAACTGGAGTGCACTGCTCCAGCCCTTCAGATTCCAATGTCAGATAGTCATTCTAATCTTTTTTGTCTGTCCTTTATCCTCAGGGTTATTAGGTCAGACTACTCTCTCTCCAATCAATGATTTTAATCAATTTAATGTAGTTCTGTGGTGCAATGAAAACCAGTGTGCACTTAGAGACCCAGAATTACACAAAGGCCCTCTTTCTGTCCTTAAAGTTTAGTCCAATGCATTGATCCTAACTGGCCTCTGTCTCTCCTCAGCTACCTAGACAGTTTAGACCGGATCGGTGCACCTGACTACCAGCCCACAGAGCAGGACATCCTCAGAACCCGAGTCAAGACCACTGGCATTGTAGAAACTCACTTCGTCTTCAAGAACCTGCACTTCAGGTAAGACACTGGCTAAGTGCTCCTCTTCCTCCTCAAATATCTCTCTACTTAATTTTTTTATATGCTCCAACTGGTTATGATGCATTTACATATAAATCATGTAAAGCAGCCTGGTCTCATAGACTAGACGTACCATAGTAAATGTAAATCTGGGACATTAATTACTATGGTAGGTCACGTTTGGTATGGTTGCACAAGACAGATGGTTACTTAAGGCAAAAACAAAAGTAGGGTGGTTGGGTGTGCGTATAGCGCGAATGTCTAGCAACCCAAAGGTTGCAAGTTCGAATCTCATCACGGACAACTTTCGCATGTTAGCTAATTAGCAACTTTTCAACTACTTGCTACTTTGCAACTACTTAGCATGTTAGGTAACCCTTCCCCTAACCTTAACCCTTTAACCTAACTCCTAAAACTTAACCTTGAACCTAACTCCTAACCCTAACCCCTAGCCTAGCTAACGTTAGCCAGCTAGCTAACATTAGCCACCTAGCTAGAATTCGTAACATATCATACATTTGCAAATTTGTAACATATTTTGCAAATTCTGAACATAGAATATGAATTGTAATTCGTAATATATCATATGAAATGAGTGATGAACATCCACAAATTAATACATACCATACGAAACTTAACATATCATATTAAATGGAGTGTCTCGGCTTTACGTACAGAATCATACAAAATGCTCTGAGACCAGGTTGTGTAAAGGGTATTCTTCTGTAACTACAGAAGTGCTTAAATGGTGATTATGATTTATCATACATGGATTTTACTCTAGATTTTAAAAAATAAAACATTATTGTACCGTGGCAATTAACATTTAATTTTTTTTATAATGAGCACTGGGATCAGCACAGAGCGCTGGGAGAAAAGGAGCTGTGACGGAATATACATTTCAATTATAAGCTCTAGTTAATTACTCTAGAACTGCTAAATCTGAAGACATACTATTTAAGCTTAAATCATTAAGTATTAGGTGGATGTTTTGTGGTATTTAATGCACTGTCAAATCTAGTGCTACAAATTCATTATATTACTCATACTTTTTTAAAGTGGGAAGTACATTGAAAAAGCGGGATGTGCAATAAAAATCCCCAATTCACCTTGTTTTTTGACAAGGTAAAAATCAGTCGATCTGCCCCTGGGCAAGGCAGGTAACCCACTGTTCCCCGGGCGCGGAAGACATGGATGTCAATTAAGGCAGCCCTCCTCACACAGCAGCCTGACTGCCTGCCTGCCTGCCTGCCTGCCTGCCTTGCCTGCCTGCCTGCCTGCCTGCCTGCCTGCCTGCCTGTTAGCACAAAGCAGCTATTCGTTCATCTCCTTCTCTGACTCAGTCAGCTGATTGAGAACAAAAAACTCATGATTAAAATAATGTGTTAAAGGTTCAATACAGCTGTTTTTATCTCAATATTAAATCATTTCTGGGAAACAATTAAGTACCTTACTATGATTGTTTTCAATCAAAATGGTCAAAAATAAACAAAATGTGCTTCTTAGCAAAGCGCAATTTCTCAAGAAATATTTTTGCTTGGACTAGGAGTGGTCTGAGTGGGGAGGAGAAAACTGAAAACTAGTTGTTATTGGCAGAGAGGTTTGGAACTCTCTTATTGGTCTAATTAACTGCATGGTGATGTCAACAGGCAGGCCGAAATCCATCCTGCCAAAATAGGCTGAAATGTAATGTCTTTTCAAACTCTTACACTGAAACAGCATTATCATAATTTTCACAATTTCACAGTATTATTCCAAACTCATAGTGTGGAAATATATATAAAACACAGGAAAATCACGTTTTTGACTGCACTGTGCCTTTAATATAATGTATTAAACAGTGGCGTGCAGAGGGAGGCTGCAGGACTGTGATTTTCCATTCAATCCTGATCCTAAAACTAACTCTCTGACAAGCTTTTTGCGAGAGCTAACGTAGTGTTCCGGTATTGAAGAATGTTCTAGTCTAGTGGTACTGGACTGTTGTTCTTTCCCGGACCTGTTCCAGTAACACCAGCAGTCCTGGGTGTGCCCTGCCCCTGACCTGAAAAACCTCTACAGACTTCTGTTAGCTGGCCAAACCATTTTAAATGTTCTTCAGATGTAGGGAGGGGTTGGAAATCTGTGCATGAGCCTAACCTCAATGGTAATATTACAGTAGCTATGGTACTCAGATTCTATAAGTGGGAGCAATTTAAAAATTAATAGAGATATGCCATACCAATGTGTTTTTGCTATGTCAGACTGATTGTATGTGGTAGATATTGTACTGACACTGTCTACTTTATACTGCAGTATGTGATCCTCTGAGTAGTTGCTTTTTGTTTGTCTGTGCACGTGTAATGGATGGTGTGTGTTCCGTAGGCTGTTTGATGTGGGAGGTCAGAGGTCGGAGAGGAAGAAATGGATCCACTGCTTTGAGGACGTGACAGCCATTATCTTCTGTGTGGCACTGAGTGGGTACGACCAGGTGCTGCATGAAGACGAGACCACGGTGAGTCTCACACACACACACACACACACACACACACACACACACACACACACACACACACATAAAATACTCTACACATTCAATTCCTTTTAATATGAGTCATGTATGTTTCCTTTGTTGAATAAATCAACATAACGTACCACTGTTTCGCGAGGCCCAATGAAAATGGCTAACTTCTTGCAGTTCAACACATCTCTTTCTTATTGGTTTATTAACTCATTTACCACCTGGTGATGTCACCAGGCAAGTCAAAACTCCATCCCACTAAAACAGGCTGACATTTCAGGTTGTCTTTTCAAACAGCTCTTACACTAAAAGGGCATTGCTGGGTCTGCGGGGAGGTGTGGTACGCAAGTGTACAAATCCCTGGTTTCCTGCTACGCGTGTTGAAATGAAGGGTTCACAATTACCATTACCAGGCCTTTTATCTATGGATCCTTAGGTTTAGTTCTCATTTTTGATCAGCAAAAATATGTAATATATAAGAGCTTTACATAACGCAACATTCGATTAGACCACATAGTAACACTTCCCAGTTCTCTACTGTAACCTCTGGTTGTATCAGTTGGTGTTAGTGCCCAGGCAAATGAGTTGATTTCCATACGCTTGCTTAGTTAGTGAGCAAACCCATGGCCAATGGCAGTGCGTGAACAGTGTTTTCGGGGGCCTATATGTGTAATATACAACTCTAACGTCCAGTATAATCTCTCCCAGGCCAAGTCCTGTTTAAAGGCCTCATCACATTTCTCCTACTGCCATATCCAAAAGCAGCTGGGCTTATTTTTGAAATATTTCTATAGTTCAGGATAATCATATTTGAAAATACAACAAAATGTATCCGAGTAGAAGGCAATTCCCTTAATTCAGTACAGACTGTACTTCCATTCATGTGATTAACAGACATGATAAACCTTAAAGGAAGGAACAATGGTTCAATTGAACTATGCTTCGAACAGGTTGACGGGCTCCTAAGGTTTGGGTCCTTCCTACCTGCTCTACAGTTATCTCCTGTCATCGTTGGGGGGAATGTGTGTGTGTGTGTGTGTGCGTGCTGGCACGTGCGTGCTTGTGTGTGTGTTTAAGAGGGGGGAGATGAGCTGGGCCCTTGTGCATGTCCATCTTTGCTCCACTGAGCCCCCCCCACCCCCCAGCAGCTCTCGTCTCTCCTTCAACGTATTGTCGTCTCAGCTCCTCCCCTGTCGTCTCTCACCATCGGCTGTCCTCTCTAACCAATCGGCAAATGCTAAAAACCCACCTGGTTCCACAGAGGGTCCTCCCACCAAACATGTGTACAGGTATGAAACAAGGACAAAGAGTCCAAAATCATCTGGAAGGAGTTAAAAGCAGCACTCCTTCTGGTTGTGATGTGATTCTGTGTGTACATAGTATGTATGTATCTGTGTGTATTTACCTTGTGAGTGCCTGCGCTGAGAGGATGATATGACACTGTCTGTACTGTGTAGTATGTGTTGCCTGGTTCTCAGTCTTACTTGTCAGAGGCTCATTCAACTGATGAGATAAATGGTAAACTATGGTCGTTAGTTTTCTCTTTCTCTCTATTACATTTTCTAAGAATTACTAACACTACAAGAACAGTCTCTGTGACTCTCATCTTGTGTTCTATCAAGAGATTATGATTGGCTCTTTCCTCTGCTCTATTTAATCTGATTGGGCTGTGCGATCCCTCTCTGCTGCTTGTCCACTGTTATTGAGAACAAGGCAATAATTCACTCACACCAGAGAGAGTATCTGCTTCCAACTGCTTCAAACACCCTGGTGAAATTACGTGAATTGTCTAGAAATGTATTTGCATGCCCTCCCGTCCCTTTTCTAGAGAGAAGCAGGCCAAGGCTACGTACCTAATAACATTGTGCATGAACTTGGCTACCCTCCCAGGATGCTGTATACTTGTCATACTTAACATATTACCGTGGCAATGTGGCAAACAGGATAATGATAGTGAAATAGTGTAGACACTTTATTTTAGAATGTTCTTGGATCTCGGGGGAAGTGGCCCACATACACGTAGTTAACACGTTATCTCCTGGAAGGGGCATTTTCTGTTCTGTAGTTTCCTTTCTGCACTTGTTTCTCTTATTGTGTGTGTGTGTGTGTGTGTGTGTGTGTGTGTGTGTGTGTGTGTGTGTGTGTGTGTGTGTGTGTGTGTGTGTGTGTGTGTGTGTGTGTGTGTGTGAATAGAGCCACACAGCAGACTGACTGACGTTGTTCTCTCTATACCCACAGAACCGCATGCATGAGTCTATGAAGCTGTTCGACAGCATCTGTAACAACAAATGGTTCACAGACACCTCCATCATTCTATTTCTCAACAAGAAGGACATATTCGAGCAGAAAATTAAGAAATCTCCCCTTAGTATCTGCTTCCCAGAGTACACAGGTAATTGATGAAGAGTAGAGGCTGCTGAGCTAGGAGAAGAGAGGGATGGAGTAGCAGCAGGAAGGACAACTAGAAGAAGGGATAGTGGGGGAGGGAGGGATATAGGCTTGAAGAGGGATGATCAGCTTTCGGAATCAGAACAGAGGGATGATTATCTTTCGGAATCAGAACAGAGGGATGATTATCTTTCGGAATCAGAACAGAGGGATGATTATCTTTCGGAATCAGAACAGGATTCAGTCTTTTTATTCTCATCCCTTACCTGGCATGACTCCATGTTATCATCTTAGGGCTTATAGAGCAGAGCAGCCAAGGAGTCTGGCTAGCCTGCTGTACTCACTGTGTAAACCAAGCCTCCCTCTGCAGTTACAGGATAATAAAGCCACTTAGACAAGCACTAGGTTTTACATTGGGTGTGTAATATTTGAAAATAACATAGATTGTTTTGTGTCCATTCATGCCCTTATATCCTTTTTTGTGTTGTCTTATTGTCTTTCTACTTCTTCTTTCTTTTATTAACCGGCTTTCTTTCCACATCCTGGCTTGATTGTCCTGGGCCATATCTTTCTCCATTTCCTCCTTTTTCACACCTTTCTACAGGCACGGACACCTTCATAGAGGCGTTGGGCCACATACAGTCTCAGTACGAGAGCAAGAACAAGTCCCTCCAAAAGGAAGTGTATGCCCACATCACCTGTGCCACCGACACCAACAACATCCAGTTTGTGTTTGACGCTGTCACCGATGTCATCATCGCCAACAACCTGCGTGGTTGTGGCCTGTATTAACCCAGAGGATAGACCCAGTGTGTCCCTGGATTGACCCTTTTCCTCCACTTTTCCCTCAGTCTTTTATAAACCCAATCTCACCCACATATAAAATGTTAAATAATGAGACATTTGAATTCAGTTGTATAAAGAGAGACAACTGTATTTTATGCCTCAGGCATTGCGTATCACAAGGAGAAGTGAATACAGGAAAAAGAGAGGACCGTTGAATGGAACAATTAGTTTAGTGTAATAAAGAATATACATTTTGACAATCACTCACCTGCAAATTGTGTCCAATCTAGACATACATTGTAAATCACATTTTCGAAACCAAGATGCAGATATTAAATACATGCATTTGATTCAAAAGTCATGTTAGTGGTAGATTATTTCTGTGTGTTTGGCAATATGCGGCATTGTTTTACTAAAACACAGGCAGTCATTACTGTTGTGTAACATTGTGTAACTGGAATTGGGTCACCACCATAAAAAATTATCTACAGTTTACAAGGAAAACTTTGAAGTGGGAATTGTAGTTGAAGAGTTGGAGATGTGTTTGTGGCTAGTGGAAGATGGTGCCGTGTAAATAATGTGAATTTCTGGATTTTTCTGTTGAAATATTATTTATTTGTTATATTATATGTCATGTGGGTTCTAAGATTTTAGTATTGGAAGGCTTTTTTAGCTATTGTCGCTACAAGTCCAATATTTTTAAGATTTAATGATTGGGTGTGAAATGTGTAAGATTTGAAAGTATAGCCAAAGATGTTTTGAGCCCTTTACACTGCAGTGGCCTCACTGAAGGGTACATTTACCCAAACTGTACAGTGTATTTGCGTAACTAATTGAGACCATTTCTAATGGAAATTGGTAGCAGTGGTAATCTTCATGAAAGTCACTGCCTGGAGTTGAGTTAGAGGTGTAGAAATATTCACCTGTCATATTTAGTCCAGATTTTCAGTTTAGGTGCCTCAGCAGTCTCAATCAAGCACTGGGAGTTGTTTGACTTACATGGATGGTGATTGGCCTGGCTATGTCAATTTACCTTACCGGTGCCCATGCTATATTCTTAATGGAAGAGTCAATAGGCTAAGTAGCAGGAAGTATTTCATGTGTGTGTGTGAGGTCAGATAAGTTAGTATCTGTTTGTGGTATACTGTAAGAAAGAGCGTGTATAGGATGAGGTTATCCAGGAAACAGCTGTTCCATTCCTTTCATTACACAGACCCTCAGGGAGGACACCAAATATAATTTGCCAGATAATGCCAAACCACTCCAAGAAGGGGCAAAACCTGTTGGTTTCTTGACAAATAAAGCCCTGATCCCTGAGGTTTGATACCGTCCTCTTTTGCTCTTGTCATGGCTGTAGGAAGCTGTCATAGAAATAACTAATTTGTCACACCCATGCAGGTGCCGGATGAGTGGGGGTAGGGCAGACGTTTCCATGACTCGTTCTCAGCACCACACCTGCCTTAGCTGGCAGGTGCAGCCTCTTGTGTGTCAGGTGACTGATAGCCACTGCATTGATTATATGGGCTCTATAAAATATTTGTTGACTATACTGCAGTACACTAAAACACCAATGCAGTAGGGGGCAAAGGCTGTGCCAGCCCTCAGGCCAGTTAGACCATGCCCTGTTGCGGAGCACTGAGTTCTCATGAGAAGAGGAAATCTCATTCTGTGCCAAATCAGTTGAGACAGTGTTTGTGTGCCACATTTTACATTTTATGATGAATAACAAGCTTTTTTTTGTTGCTGTGTTGTCAAGCAGAGTCACAGCTGGAGTTATCTCTTCTATACCAGAGGCTAAACTAAAACGGAAGCCATCAGAGGTCTAGCAGGGCATGTGTGTGTCCCAGAGTACCCACCCAGACAGTATCTCTCTGCTCTTACAGCCTGGCCTTAAACCTGACTGATGGCCTATAAAGCCTGCATCCTTGGTCCATGGAATGAAGAGTAATAATATCAGGGAACGGCAGGCAGAGAGAATGCTGGGTAATAGAGTTTATGTCCACAGCAGTGAGGCTGATGGGTAATGGAGTCTTGGGGCCAGATTGGTAATTGAGTCTGTCTGGTGGAGAGAAATGGATGGGAGGTACAATATGTGACCCTAAGTAAACTGGATCTCCGGTCTAGTGGGTATGAAGATAGAGAGAGAGAAACAGCAGTGGATATGATATACAGTAGTGTGGTTCCCTGATGTAATAGAGATTAGTTTACCACGTCTGCACTCTGCCTTGGTGAAGGCGGAGATGGTTCATGTGATGTACAGAATCTGTCTGGAGCTGTAATACAGTTGATTAGCTGTCAGCTTCTCCCAGTACCCAGAGTGTCAGTCCCAGTCAAACACACACACGCAGGTGCACGTACACACAGATGCACACACACTGAGGAGCTCCCTATCACAGCAGGCAAACCATACCAATATTTAAACTGCAGCCATAAATAATAAAACAGTCGGCAACAATAACTTTGAAAAGCGAAATTCTTAAATCTTCTTTCGACTTTCTCTGAATAGCATTTCAACCTGTGCTACAGAAAGACTGCCTCTGCATCAGCATGGGAGGAATATATTGGAGACTATTCTCTGGAGCTTACCACAACCCCTATGAGGAAATTCAATTGTTGTTCATTTGAAAATGCACTGTCCGTCCGAACCATACCACGCCTTATCAAGCCACCAACCCACAAGCAGCACTAACATGCTGACAGTACAGTACGTCATGGTATGATTGAGTGCCTGTTTTATAGCAGGTGTTGTTTGTGTCTCACTGATGTAATTATTGTTTGCTCATTCGTCTCTTTCACTATTTATTGAAGGGTGTATTTATATGAAGGAAATAATAAAGCACCACATGAAACTCTGTCTGTCTGTCTCTCTCTCTCTTTTTCTCTTAATCTCTCTCTCTCTCTCTCTCTCTCTTTTTCTCTTAATCTCTCTCTCTCTCTCTCTCTCTCTCTCTCGCTCTCTCTCTCTCTCTCTCTCTCTCTCTCTCTCTCTCTCTCTCTCTCTCTCTCTCTCTCTCTCTCTCTCTCTCTCTCTCTCTCTCTCTCTCTCTCTCTCTCTCTCTCTCTCTCTCTCTCTCTCTCTCTCTCTCTCTCTCTCTCTCTCTCTCTCTCTCTCTCTCTCTCCCAGGCCAAGTGCCTGCTTCTTTATGACTCATGGCACTCTCTCTGCGTCATGTTTACTCTGGAAAAGGGAATTATTTAAATAGAGGTCATGGGCTTCATTCAAGTTGGATGATGATCAGGTTTGTGTATGCGTTTTGCAGTGAGTGTTTTGCTCTCTCTCTTGCTCTCTTTCTCTCTCTGTCTCTCTCTCTGTCTCTCTCTCTCTGTCTCTCTCTCTGTCTTCCCTTGCCCAATGGGAATGCTACTGAACTACTTATGAGCGTGTCACTGCCTGCAGTACAGAGCCCAGGGGACTATGAGAAACAAACCACTGCCCGTTGCACAGCACACACACAATAACACACACTTTACACTAACACACAATGCCTCTCTCAGTACCACACCATTCTCTTTCTCTATCTCAATGTTGATGAGAACTGTGAAGGGATGATTGGTCTGGTCCTGTCTCTCGGTCTCTCCCCTGCCCCCTGTCTATCACCTGAGTCATCGTCAGACACACACACACTGAGCACAGCAGCACCTGCTAGCTGTCTCCTATAAACATCTCATTATGTCTGATTCTAACCATTCAATGTTCTTTATCGCAGACCTCAATTGTTCGGAATGGTTCAACAAAGTTTCATTATAAACCCTTTATTCTCCTACTGAGCAGTCTGTCCTGTCTGAGTGCTTTGAGAGGCTCACTCTCTCTACTGTCCTCAAGTCATGAAGCTTGGTTCAACTATTCCTGCTTGGTTTTTATTGCTCTGATGCTAACCTTTCCACATTATCTGTTTCTCTCTCCCTCCCTACCTCTCTTCTTCCTACCTCTCTTCTTCCTCCTCCCTCTGCTTCTGTCCTCCTTTCTCTCTTCCTCCTTTTTCTCCCCACTGCAGAATCGCATGCACGAGTCTCTTATGCTGTTCGATTCCATCTGTAACAACAAATTCTTCATTGACACTTCCATCATTCTCTTCCTCAACAAGAAAGATCTGTTTGCCGAAAAGATCAAGAAATCTGCCTTGAGTATCTGTTTCCCTGAGTATACCGGTAAGATTTGGACCTTAATGTAAACTTTTGTACCTTCTGTAAATGTCAGAATTGGGCAAAACGTATCTGCTAGCTGAAACCTTGCAGTTGAGTCTGCAAAAATCCACCTAGGACTATGTGATCTTAAAATGAGTTGACATTGTGGTTTATACAACCAGAGGGGAATACAAATACTTCGTTTCTCTAACCCCCCCCCAACCCCCCGTCCCCACCTTGGCCTCGTCCCCCTCTCCCTCCCCTGTCTGACAAAGTGAGATGGTCACCCATAGTCTTGAGAGAATAAAAGCAGAGCCACGCTTGAGCAGTCATGAAGAAGGGATGGCCAGTGAGGGCTGTCTCCGGCCCTGTCTTCTCAGGCACAGACAGACGGACACCATACCCTTTCCTTTCCCTGCTTAGAGAGCCACAGGGGACACCTTTTTATTTATTTTATTTCACCTTTATTTATCCAGGCGAGTCAATTAAGAACATATACTTATTTACAATGACGGCCTGGTGTAATAAATAACTAAATAAATAAACACTGAAGTGAACACTATTCTGCTGCCTAAACTAAAGTCACATGGGTTCTCTCAGTAGACTTGTGATTTTTGCAATAGAGCTAACTACAGATGTAAGATCTTAATTTGATCATCCTGTTGCAGGAGAACATCCTGTTGCAGGAGAAATTAACGTGTAGTGTATTTGAGGTTTAAAAAGGCTTCTGAAGTTTGTAATTTCCACATTGTATCAACCCCTACAAAAGGGTCCATTAATTATAAATAATTAATACAAATAATTCACATTTGCAGGATTCTTATCCTGCTGTAGCAAACTGGCTCAAATGAAGATATTACATCTGTATAGTTATTTATTTAACCTTTATTTAACTAGGCAATCAGTTAAGAACACATTTTTATTTACAGTGACGGCCTACCTACAGGGTCAGCCATAGTAGTACGGCCTTGCATAGTAGTAAGTGCCTTGCTCAAGGACGCATTTACAGGTTTAAAACATATTGAATGGAATGAATTCAGTCCCTAAAAGCTCTCTTCAGCGCTTAGTTCTGACTTTCACTGTATTGATTTCTCTCTGTTCTGTCTTTCCTCCTTCCTTCCTTTAATTTCTTTTACTCTCTCCATTACCTCCATTACAGGTTCTAACACCTATGATGATGCAGCTGCCTACATCCAAGCACAATTTGAGAGCAAGAACCGCTCGCCTAATAAGGAGATCTACTGTCACCTGACGTGTGCCACGGATACAGGGAACATCCAGGTGGTGTTTGACGCCGTCACTGACATCATCATCGCCAACAACCTGCGAGGCTGTGGCTTGTATTAAGCCCTGACCGCCCCCTTCGCCTCACCTCTGGAAATTATTCTAATTGAAAATGCAACTTGGTAAATAATAATAATGATAATAAATAAATAGGCATACGTATATATAAATATAATGTGGCCGTACTTGCAAACATTATACACAGTTTACCTTTTAAACTGTTTCCCCGTCTCAAAATGCGCATCAGCCAATTAATATTGTTTATTTACTTGCAGGTGATAGAACGCTACATTGTAGCTGGTCCCATCAGATAACCTGGCACATGTTAGCCCTATGCTAACCTCACCACCTGACAGTCATTATTCTGTATAACAAATTCCGTAAGGATATTAGACTATATCCACCAACCAATGGCATTTATTAAAATAGGTCAACCCTGGCGACCAGAGAGATATTTTAATGTTAGGCCTATGCAGAATACTAACGAATCGTTATGTGATCTTGCAAGACATTTATTCAGCTTTGACCTAAACTTTATTAAACATGCACAGTTCTAAGAAGTGGCGAAGCGTGCCTCCGATGTGCTCCAGCAGATCTACACCCCTGTATGGCAGTATGACAGTATGGCAGTATGACAGTATGGCAGTATGACAGTATGGCAGTATAGCAGTATGGCAGTAGCCTATATGTCTGTCTGAAAGAGGGACTTCAATATTTTAGCAATTTATAAGGTTTTGGCTGCACTCTTTGCGACACACTATCACAATAAATGTAATTCTACATTTCAAAAGCCAAGATTACAGCACAGTGAGCTATTTATCCAACTGAACTTGTGTGCATGTTTTAGTAACTTTGATTAGCAGATAGTGCCGTGTGACTTCTGTTAAGGACGCTCTCGTGAAAAAGTGTTCGGTCGCGTCCAACTACGTCAACATTTGTAATTGGCTGATACAGAATTTGTTACAGGAAATAATCATGTCCAGCTGGTGGTGTTAGCATAGGGCTAAATATGCCAGGTTATCTCATGGGAAAAGCTAACAAGTAGCGTTCTATCAAGTGCAACTACGTCAACGATTTTAATTGGCTGGTGTGGATTAAACTGTTTATAATGTTCGCAAGTATGGCCCCAATGTTTTTAGTTTGTCTTCGAAGAGCTGCCAACAGGACTGATTTCATATAGAAACCCAGCCTTTAAAGTTTTAGAACAAAGTTGAGAAATCGTTTGTTTGTTTTCTCCCCGTCCCCTTTTTAACAAAACAACCCTCACTTGTTTTTCGTTATGTTTTTGTAATTTTTGTTATGTTCTTCGTTTATCATATGTATATTTATTACATGAATATCAGTCCATGGGCTGACCTGTACACGTTTGCCTGAGTATATTACTGTAGTAATGATGTAATTACGCTGAAAAACTGTTCTAGCTCTAACAATGGCTATGATAGGTATGATGGTCATGAGTACGACAGTCAAGATCAGTTTCTTTCTTTTGAACCAGATTGGGTTTTCATGGTAATCCTAGAGGTTCTGTTCAGTTATTTGATCATTTAGTTAAAAGGAAACACCCAGGATTGATGCGCCCTATGATTGATGTGCCCTTTTTCCACCCATTCCCTTCCTGTCACTCCGGTGGGCCTTTGCCATTGGCTGTGTGGATTTTGGAGCGGGGAGTCACAACGCGTGACCCAAAGCCTCTTAACCGGATATCTGAAAAGTGTCATATCAGTGCCAACCCCAGGAGAATGACAGGTTTTGAGATAGTCCTAGGAACACTTTGTTACTGTAATGAATACCTATTAACATTATCATGTAAGGAACTTCTACTACTTTTTTTATGATCATTTATGAATTTATTTATTTATCGTCTGTCCCACAAACCACCTCTGCACTCACCACACACCTTGTACTTCATTCCTCACCTCATCCTTTTCTTTTTCTAGCACCCACCTCTCGTTTAATTGCTTTGGATTGGCCATTGGCTGGGTAGTGGTGTCCCTTGTCACTCCTCCTGACACAAGTAGCATGAGCGACCCTTCAGCCATTGTAAAAAAAATAACAAAAATAACAAAAATAATGAATAAGACAGTTAAACGCATCACATAGAAAATGTTGAGGAAAATATCCTACAAAATCCATAAAAAAAAGGTAAAAGAAAATGGAAAAACTGAAGAAAAAAAATCAAAAGACAACAGGGACATAAAGAGACAACCATCATATGGACTGGGTGGGGCCGGGAGGGAGGGAATTAGGGAGGGGAACCGACAGCCGTCTTTACCAGAGATTTGAGGTCAAGGGTCATTGGACTGTGTGTCTTGGTAGAAAGCTGTATGTATATCCTTGGGTTCTAAAATCTTTACAATGTAGAACTATTAAAGAAAAAAAGAAACAATTATGACAATAATAACAATGACGATGATGATAATAATTACAATATCAATGATAATGATGATTCTGTAATATTATTAAAGTATATTTCTTGTGCTTTGTAGCTACAGAAAATTTTTTTCTCTCTCCCTTTAAAAAAAAACAAAAAAAAAACGTTTTGCAAGGGTTCCCGTGATCCACTCTTGACCCCCCGTTTTTACTGACTTACCCATGTTGATGTTTATGAACTGTACCAATCGTTTTTGCCTGTTCTCCCTGCATTACAGTGTCTTTACTTAGCCTGACTTATATATATATATATATATATATATATATATATATATATATATATATATATATATATATATATATATAATATAATATATAATTTTTTTATTTTGGAAGAACCACTTTGGAGCATGTCCCGACCCATTGCTGAAAGGGCGGGGTGTGAATGCGGCTGTACAGATTCATGCGTTTTCTTTTAGTTTTGGGGAATTGTACTCAACACCTTCCAGGTCTACATAGAAAAGCACAGCTCTCACTTCACACATAGATTTGGAAATATGTATCTCTCCTCCCTATCTGCCTTCTTGATTTAAATGTTTTTAAAGAATACTGTGTATTATTACATATACCAGTTTGGCATTATTTTTCCCCTTTTTATCCCAGTGAATGCTTTTCTTTGCTGCTTTTTCTCCCTCCTGTTTAGTGAATGGCTGTTCTTTCATGTGGGATGTTCATGTGCTGGAATACCAATCGAATGTAGTGTTTACATTAAAAGCCACAGTTTTCATGACTACAACTTGGGGCATTCTGATTCTTACTGTCACTCATAGTTACCACCTTGTCTTCTATCTGTTACACTGTCCTCTGGCATAAAGCAACACCGTAAAACTTAACAAGGAAGGTAAGTAAGAATGCACAAAACAACATTACTAGGGCGGTCATGACATTTTGTCAGCCGGGATTGTCAAAGAAATATAAAAAAATAACTGCCGGTCTCAGTAATTGACCGTTAATTAACATAAACACGTCCTGGCTTCTAAGCATAGCCTACAAGCCACTGATGCAGACCTTTGGAACATCTACAGTACATTAAAAAAAGTCTAAATAAATCCATTTAATATAGTTACACCATCACAATAAATCCATTATTTATTTTAGACAGATCTAAAGAAACACGATATGAAGAAAATGGGCTACACTACTTCATTTAGCAGACAAGATCTGCTTAGAATTCCGTGTTATAGTGTGAAGAATACAATTGAACATAGCTGAATAAAATAGAAAGGATATTTTCTCCAAACGATTTCTGAGGGAGTGCGGACATGCGGCTATTCTGTGTTGAGTGGTTAACAAAGAAACAGGTCCTATATGCTTCATTTAGAGTTATTTATAAAACTTTATTTGTGCTACTGCCACTGGTGTAGAGAGGAGTAGGCAGGAGGCAGTCACAGGTTTAGAACTACTGAATTTATGCACCATAAAAACCCAAACGCTGTTGTGCTCAAAATATATCTACATAAACAAAAAGGCACAGGGCAAACACAAAATGTAAAATATAAAGTACTCAGGAAATAGTAGGAGAGATTCCTCTCAGGAAAACAACTAACATTTACAATGACCGACAAAGACAAATGGCAGAGGGAGTGTATACAGTTGAAGTCGGAAGTTTACATACACTTAGGTTGAAGTCCTTGAAACTAATTTTTCAACCACTCCACAGATTTTATGTTAACAAACTATAGTTTTGGCAAGTCGGTTAGGACATCTACTTTGTGCATGAAACAAGTAATTCTTCCAACAATTGTTTACAGACAGATTATTTCACTTATAATTCACTATATCACAATTCCAGTGGGTCAGAAGTTTACATACACTAAGTTGACCGTGCCTTTAAACAGCTTGGAAAATTCCAGAAAATGATGTCATGGCTTTAGAAGCTTCTAATAGGCTAATTGACATCATTTGAGTCAATTGGAGGTGTACCTGTGGATGTATTTCAAGGCCTACCTTCAAACTCAGTGCCTCTTTGCTCGACATCATGGGAAAATCTAAAGAAATCAGCCAAGACCTCAGAAAAAAAATTGTAGACCCGAAGCAAAAAAAATCCAAACGCCTGAAGGTACCACGTTGATCTGTAGAAACAATAGTACGCAAGTATAAACACCATGGGACCACGCAGCCGTCATACCGCTCAGGAAGGAGACGCGTTCTGTCTCCTAGAGATGAACGTACTTAGGTGCGAAAAGTGCAAATCAATCCCAGAACAACAGCAAAGGACCTTGTGAAGATGCTGGAGGAAACAGGTACAAAAGTATCTATATCCACAGTAAAACGAGTCCTATATCGACATAACCTGAAAGGCCGCTCAGCAAGGAAGAAGCCACTGCTCCAAAACCGCCATAAAAAAGCCAGACTACAGTTTGCAACTACACATGGGGACAAAGATTGTACTTTTTGGAGAAATGTCCTCTGATGGAACAAAAATAGAACTGTTTGACCATAATGACCATTGTTATGTTTGGAGGAAAAAGGGGGAGTCTTGCAAGCCGAAGAACCCCATCCCAACCGTGAAGCACGGGGGTGGCAGCATTATGTTGTGGGGGTGCTTTGCTGCAGGAGGGACTGGTGCACTTCACAAAATAGATGGCATCATAAGGAAGAAAAATTATGTGGATATATTGAAGCAACATCTCAAGACATCAGTCAGGAAGTTAAAGCTTGGTCGCAAATGGGTCTTCCAAATGGACAATGACCCCAAGCATACTTCCAAAGTTGGCTTCCAAAATGGCTTAAGGACAACAAAGTCAAGGTATTGGAGTGGCCTTCACAAAGCCCTGACCTCAATCCTATAGAAAATTTGTGGGCAGAACTGAAAAAGCGTGTGCGAGCAAGGAGGCCTACAAACCTGACTCAGTTACACCAGTTCTGTCAGGAGGAAATGGCCAAAATTCACCCAACTTATTGTGGGAAGCTTGTGGAAGGCTACCTGAAATGTTTGATCCAAGTTAAACAATTTAAAGGCAATGCTACCAAATACTAATTGTGTGTATGTAAACTTCTGACCCACTGGGAATGTGATGAAATAAATAAAAGCTGAAATAAATCATTATCTCTACTATTATTCTGACATTTCACATTCTTAAAATAAAGTGGTGATCCTAACTGACCTAAGACAGGGAATTTTTACTAGGATGAAATGTCAGGAATTGTGAAAAACTGAGTTTAAATGTATTTGGCTAAGGTGTATGTAAACTTCCGACTTCAACTGTATACAGTGATAGAGTGGGGATTGGAACCAGGTGTGTGTAATGATGACGAGACAAGTCCAGGGTTGACGAGTGAAGGGTGTTTGCCAGCAGTAGGTTCGGCAGCAGCTACAGTAGAAGGCCGGCGACGCCGGACGCCTGAGCTGGACAGGAGGGGGAGCCAAGGCGATGGCTGGTGTGACAGCTACAAAAGTTGGGCTATATGTTTTGATTTTAATACATTCTAAGGCTGCATGATGCGACTCTAACAATGATTTGAAAAAAGTTGTATGAAAGGCATGAGCTCTGCTTTGTTTCTTGCTGCACACACTTCATCAGTCTCTCATTCACAATTTGACAAGCACTTGATAATTTTCTCACCAGGTCTAGAATTTCCTGGCTGCATCCCCCTTGTGTGGCCGTAAGGCCCTCTTTTGCGGCCGAAGTGGCCATTGTGCCCTTGGGCTGAATATAATAATTATAACTCCCTTCTCCAGGCTACCAATCACAGTGCTCCGAAGCACCTCACTCACCTGGCTCTCTCAGATATCTCAATTCTAATTAGCCATTGCACTGCACATGATCAGGTCCTTCTCACGGCAGCTCAGCTCTGAAGTAGGCTACAAGTGAAGACAGACACATCAGGGATGCATCTGCACGTCCTTATCGAATTCCGAGGCGCATATTGAAGGTGTTAGAAGAACTTTCCACATTTACTTTTCGTCAGCCATCAAGATGAGTAGGCCTAACAAACAGCAAAAGCACTAGCCTATGTCAATATTCTATCCCCCATTGTACAAAAGTTGATCTATTCTATTGGTCAACTTGTCCGTCCGTGCAATAAATACATTTTCCAAACATAGTCTGGGACAATTGTGGGATGCAATAGATCCCAAATTAATACAACCACTCACATTACCAAGCAATGAGGCTGATGCAACGTATCAGAACGTTTAGCTTAAAATGTTGATAAATTATTAGGCTATTTCTTCACTTTATAAGTGCAGCAATGCTCACACAGCACTAAGTGCTAATGTTTCATAATGCAATCGATCAGGGGAAACACCTAAGATCAAAGTGACCACAAATGGGATTATGCATGTAATGCTTTATTATAAAGGTGCATATCTATGGTGAACATTGGTAAAGTGTATTAATGTGCTTCATTTTAAGAATGTATTTGGCCACTTTAGTTTTGTGATACAACCCTAATCAAAACATATGGGCATGAGCTGTTTCTTGCCTTACTGCACGTGCTGGGCATCATTCACAAGTGATAGGCTAATAAAATAATTTTGATTCAGAATGGATCTGTCTCGGAACAGGGGCAGGGGGAAAACAAGTTATGTAATCTATGCACATAAAAAGCAAATGGAGGACGCTTTCCCCGTGGTTCATTTTCATGCCAGCCAGGTAGGCTATACTCCTGTTGTAAAGAGAAGAAATATGCTTGAAATTAGGAAAGTTGAGAAAGAAATATAGTAGGCCTAGCCTATAGAATAGGATCCTACTCTTTTTAGTAGAGGCCATAAACTCAGTTTTTTCACACAATTGCATAGCCTATAGAAATGTTGGGCAACATGAGCTCATGGGCTCTTATGAAGTGTTTGATTTTTCATTGATGTCAAAGTGATTAGTGGGACAATAGAGTGCTGAGTACCAGGCAGTTAGCAAGTTTGGTAGGCTACTAATGACCACCAGCAGCATCAGAGCTTGGAGAAGCCTGGTTAAACGGTCATGTGGAACGGTCACGTGGGATTTGACTGCAGTAATGACTCGTGACCACCGATGTGGAGGTAATATGGTCACCGTAACAGCCGTAAACATAACTGCCAATCATTCCACAAGTTTAAACTAGGATGGATAAGAATTTTGGGTAATGACACATCTGTTAGATTTGTGAGTGTCAGTAGAGAATGCTGAGAGGAGGAAGACTCATAATAATGGCTGGAATGGAGCATGTGTTTGATACCATTCGACTTATTCAGCTCCAGCCATTACCACCATCTCGTCCTCCCTAATTAAGGTGCCATCAATTTCCTGTGGTAAGTGTGTGATGGAGGCCCATATTCAGTGAAATATAGCTGTGAGGAGGGAGGTGAGAGGGGATGTCAGGAAGGTTTGGGCTAAGCCTGCTCCCTCCATCCCCTGCCCAGCAGAGATGTCAGCTAGCAGAAGGACATCTTTCTTGTAGGCAGGGGGATGGACGGAGCAGGCTCAGCCTTTTGCTTCTCTATATAGCCATGGTCAGAGTCTGACAGATCTATTATTTCTGTTTCTGGTGGTGGTTTGTGTTGGATCCCTAATTAGAGGCAGCTGCAGTGCATTGTCTCTAATTAGGGATCCTACATATGTTTGTATGTTCCACACCTGGGTGTGGGTCATTATATCTCCAGTCACGTTGAAAGTAAGTGTGTTTTCGTGAAATCATTGTTTTTGTTGAATAGTTCGTCATTGAGTGTCTAACTTGATTAAAGTGTCATGTCGAACTATACCTGCGCTGTGCCTTGGTCTCTCCATATACCAACACGTGACAGAGCCCCTCATACACACAACCCATCCATGAGACTGACTACACACACAGTGAGACATCCACACCATCCATGAAACTAAAACACCAAAATCCATGAAACACATACTACCAGAGGTCCCTGGTCGTACATGGTACCCTAAAACACATCAACATTCTACACTAAATAAAAATATAAATGCAGAATTCAACTATTTTTACTGAGTTAGTCAATTGAAATGAATAAATTAGGCCCTAATCTATGGATTTCACATGAGTTGGAATACAGATATGCATCTGATGGTCACAGATATCTTAAAAAAGGTAGGGGTGTGGATCAGAAAACCAGTCAATATCTGGTGTGACCACCATTTGCCTCGTGCAGCGCAACACATCTCCTTCGCATAGAGTTGATCAGGCCGTTTATTGTGGCCTGTGGAATGTTGTCCCACTCCTCTTCAATGACTGGGTTAAGTTGCTGGATATTGGTGGGAACTGGAACTCGCTGTCGTACACGTTTATCCAGAGCATCCCTAACATGCTCAGTAGGTGGGGACATTTTCAGCTTCCAGGGATTGTGTATAGATCCTTGCGACATGGGATCGTGCAAATTTATGCTGAAACATAAGGTGATGGTGGTGGATGAATGACATGACAATGGGCCTCAGGATATCTCTGTGCATTCAAATTGCCATCAATAAAATGCAATTGTGTTCGTTGTCCGTAGCTTATGCCTGCCCATACCATACCCTCACTGCCACCATGGGGCACTCTGTTCCCAACGTTGATATCAGCAAACCGCTCGCCCACACGATGCCATCTGCCTAGTATAGTTGAAACCGGGATTCATCTGTGAAGAGCACACTTCTCCAGCGTGCCAGTGGCCATCGAAGGTGAGCATTTGTCCACTAAGAAATTATTTGGTTGTGCAATCCCACAGTTTCATCAGCTGTCCCGGGTGACTAGTCTCAGACAATCCAACAGGTGAAGAAGCCAGATGTGGAGGTCCTGGGCTGGCGTGGTTACACATGGTCTGCGGTTGTGAGGCCGAATTCTCTAAAAGGACATTGGCTCATGGAACATGGGACCAACACTTTACATGTTGGGTTTATATTTTTGTTCAGTCTAGTATCCATCTGGTATTTTTTGTGGATGAGCAAAAGAACCAACAGCATTGCACATCTTAGAAATTAAGTATGTAGTAGAATATGAGAGAGAGAGAGAGAGAGAGAGAGAGAGAGAGAGAGAGAGAGAGAGAGAGAGAGATGTTGTCATTCTGTACAGAAGCACATAGTCATGCCCAAGAAGGGTGACTCAGCTTCTGATTGGGCAGACTGCTGAGGCTGCAAGTTCAGTGGGTTCAGCCATGGCACAGATAGATGTAGCGAGAGAGAGATGGAAGGAAAGAGAGAATGATTGTGAAGGGTGGGAAGTGGAAGAGGGTAGATAGGAAGTGAGGGAGTATGGAGATTGACAGGGGGTGATTGATTGAAGGATAGATTAAAGAGAGTGGCGTGTTGAGTTGCAGTTAAGTGTCTTAAACTGTGCATTAGAGACTGGAGTTTGGACACAATATACTGTAGTTAAAGAACATGAATAGTTTTTCCAGAAGGCCATTATTAAAAAAATAATTTAAAATCTACTTGTAATAAGGGATTATAACAGTTATCAAGTGATTAACTATGCATCACAAAATGCAAACAAACATGCAAATCACCTCAACAAACAACACATACTGCTTCTTCAGACGGTCACCAGTATCAGTGGACTTACAGTGACATACTTGGGGTTATCTCCGGCCGTCCTGATTCCTTAGCATGAAAGACTGTTTTATCAGTGTTGGAGAGAGGGAGATCGAGGAAGAGAAAGAGGGCGTGTTAATTTCAAAGAAGGCATATTAACAGAGGGGTGGATACTGAATGGGTGCTGTGATCTGAGATATGTGTAATGGATCAACTGCGCCACCTTCTGGTCTAAAAGGGAATGTCTGTTTGTGGTATATACCTCACCCTTACTGTACTTTACCTTTACCATTATATCAAAAACAGACGGTGACACTTTTAGGACGTGGAGCATTGCATTTACTCACATGTCCACCACATAACCTACACTCACCTAGACATGTAGCCTAGTTGTCGTATAAACACACACACAAACACTACTCTCATCCATCAAGACAAGTTTGTGGTTGTAAATCCTGACACATCTTTGAGCTCAGGTTTAGAAGTGACAAGTAGATGGAGTATTATCGCATGCTTTTTGAGAAAGAGCTGTCCCTCTGGTCCTTGAGGTTCATACAGTAGGCCTATATTCATTCAGTGCACTATAGCTGGACTGTGTGTGTTTGTCATGCATGCTTTGTCTGAATGGAACAGTCAGAGTGTGAGGTCAACGTGAGTGAATTCAGAGTCTCGGAATGCCCCAAAACTCCTCTGCCTTATTCCTGTCCCCGCCAGCCTCACATCACACACCAACCAACAGGATATTTATAGCACAGCAGTGCTGTCTGTTTGTTGCTAGGAGACCGCCTGCTGCAGAATTCTCAAGCAAGCAGTCCCCTTTTCGTTTACAAGATGAGATGTTCCATGAAAATGGCTACTATACAAATCATTGTATATACAGGTGACTGGGTTATCCAACCAACCCATTTATTTGTCTTTACAGTGTGAGTGCATCTGAGCTGTAAGCCTATTCCTCTTAGCCACACAGGGCTTTTGCCTCAACATGATGTGCAGTATTAGATTAAAACAATGCATAACACACTCACACAAATAAATACATAAGTGCCTGCTCATGGGAATGGACATGGACAATTGTTTTGCCTCTGAGAAGGGTCCTGGGAGTCTTCTCAGATAGAAAGCCAGACTGCTGCCTGTAAGACATCTGCTCACATATTTAAATGTCCTAGCAAGTCCTGTTTCGTGTCTTAGTTCTTCTGGGGGAGAGTGGTATCATTGTTATTGAATGAACCTTGAATGAAGAGAATGTGCTGATCATGTTCATTCCTCAAGGGTCAGGGGCTTCAAGCTGTGATTGTAATGGAAACTAACTGGCTTTCTAATTTGTGCCCAGCTCAGTAACACAATGTTGTTCTTTGGTTTGTGCTGCTTGTTGCATCTTTTACTGTGTCCTGATAATATCACAGTGTGGTGAATTCAGTTAGCAAGATTCATGCTTGTGCTGCATCTCTCTCTCTCTCTTTATCCCCACCCTCCCTTGCTCTTTGCTGTATTTCCTGGGGGAAATCCTCATTACCTGCAGTAGCCTGCATAAACAGTTGAGATGTGTGTGTGTGTGTGTGTGTGTGTGCGTGCGTTTGTGCTAGACAAAAACAGCATGACACACTCACTGTGATGTTTTGTTGACCCCTTGGGGCTTGGGGTAGTCATTTTGGCTATAATGGATAGTCGTTTTGGCTAAAATGAATAGCCAAAACGACTATCCTTTGGGGAGTTTTTCAGCACAGGCCACAGGCAAGTCTACAGTATATTTGCACAGTGGAAATAACTGATGGTATGGCTGTGTTCCCTCTGGTGGACAAAAATCCTACTACAATTTCTTAGAATAATAATATATTTATTCTAAATTCTAATGGAAATTCAGAAGAGTGTATGAAACAAAATTAATAATATTGTTTACTTTATGTTAAAATAGGCTATGCATTAACTATGCATCTTGTTGTGTGATTAGTTCCCAAATATGTTTGTAATAGAAGCATAGCCCAAGTAATTGCATAACAACATGGGGGAGGATCTTCGTCAATATTTAGATTTGTCCTTCTGTAAATTGATCATGGTACCATGGGCATGAAATAGCCTTTTTAGACTGGCCAATCAAATACCTTGTCAACTTTATTTTAAAGCCATTATAGCCTACATCTTTCAACATAGTCTACAAGACTGTCTCCTGTCCTATCATGAAAGATTTCCCGCCCAAAGTCATGGAGTCCGAGTCTATATGTGTGTCAGTGTGTGATGTTATTTTTTGCTCTCACGAGGAGAGCCCCCTGTCTGATTGTCAGACAGGCAACTTGCCACCATGCGCCTCTCCAAACTAAACTCGTCCAGTCTAGCCGTCTGACCTCCAGACACCCCTTGCCTTCTGTTTCAGCAGCCTGGCCTCAGAGCCATACGAAACATACTTTATTTATTTTCTGAGCACCTCCAAGATTTATGATACCTACTAATGGTCTAGTTACTTTAAACAGAAACAAAGGTAAGGTGGTTGGTCATGTAGGACGGGGGGACATTTTAGCTTCCCCTTCCCCTTATTCTAAACTTAACCCAATTCACCTAACCTTTATCGTTTTAGTTCTCCTAACCTTTCATGTAAATCATCCTAACCTTTGTCATTAGTTCACCTAACCACCAATGTAAATTCTCCAAATAATTATCCTTTGTTGTTAACTGAACAAGAAACCTGGTCTCGGAGAAAGACAATATACTACCAGAGACAAATACAGTGCCTTCAGAAAGTATTCACACCTCTTGACCTTTTCCACAATTTGGTGTGTTACCAAAGTGGGATTTAAATGTATTTAATTGTAATTGTTTGTCAACTATTTACACAAAATACTCTGTAATGTCAGAGTGGAAGAAGAATTCTAACATTTGCCCAAAAATACACAAATAAATAAACACTAATATATCTTGATTAGATTATTCAAGTATTCAACCCCCTAAATCAATACATGTTAGAATCACCTTTGGCAGCAATTACAGAGTCTTTCTGGGTAATTCTCTAAGAGCTTTCCACACCTGGATTGTGCAACATTTGCCCATTATTCTTTTCAAAATTCTTCAAGCTGTCAAATCGGTTGTTGATCATTGCTAGACAACCATTTTCAGGTCTTGCCATAGATTTTCATGCAGACTTCGTCTTTTTATTTGACCTCATGAAATTTGTGAAATCTCTGTCGGGTTCCTTTCTCTCTAGTAACTGTTAGGAAGGACTCCTGTATCTTTGTAGTGACTGGGTGTATTGATACACCATCCAACTTGTAATGAATAACTTCACCATGCTCAAAGGGATATTCAATGTCTATTTCGTTTTCTACCAATAGGTGCCCTTCTTTGTGAGGCATTGTAAAACCTCCCTGGTCTTTGTGGTTGAATCTGTGTTTGAAATTCACTGCTCGACTGAGATAATTGTATGTGTGGGGTACAGAGATGAGGTAGTCATTAAAAAATCATGTTAAACACTATTATTGCACACAGAGTGACTCCATGCAACTTATTATGTGATTTGTTAAGCATATTTTTTCTCCTGAGCTTACTTAGGCTTGCCATAACAAAGGGGTTGAATACTTATTGACTGAAGACATTTCAGATTTTTATTTTTAATGAATTTGTAAAAATTGCGAAAAACATAATTCCACTTTGACATTATGGGGAATTGTGTGTAGGCCAGTGACCAAAAAATCTCAATTTAATAAACGTTAAATTCAGTCTGCAACACAACAAAATGTGGAAAAAGTCAAGGGGTATGAATACTTTCTGAAGGCACTGTATATGTATACTACTATACATCCTCCACAACATACTGTATAATAACTTAAGTAATCCCATTGGTATGCTATTGTAGGACGAGGTAAGAGGTATGATACTATACATGCTATAATTCGTATGATATTGCAGGACAGCTGTTCCATTCATAATGTAATGTAACATAGGTGTCGTACTAAATGAAGTGGAACAGATTTACATACAGAACAATACGAATTGCCCTGAGACCACGTTGCAACGCAGCCTGCGGCGTTTCAGAGGGCGCCCTTTGCTGCACCGCTCCAGCTGCAGTTGTGCGACTGTTCTGTCACGGTCTGTTTATACGCGGCCGGCAGATGCGTGAGAGGCAGGGAAGCCTAGGAGATTCGGTAACATCATTAATCATCCTCGGCGCTGAGACCGCGTGATTCTCAGCCCCTGACGTAGCTCGATATGCTCGGGTTAATAACTTGTGATGCCGGCCCAGGCAGCCACTATATTCAGATGTTGCTTCATTTCCCACCCTCTGTCTGCCAGCTTGTCCTGCCTGCATCCCCAGTCAGGCATGACAACAGCAGTTTCATGTATTTATTTATTTAACCTTAATTTAGCTAGGCAAGTCAGTTGAGAACAAATTCTTATTTACAATGACGGCCTACCCCAGCCAAACAATGACGGCCTACCCTGGCCAAACAATGACAGCCTCCCAATCACAGTGGGATTGTGATACAGCCTGGAATCAAACCAGGGTCTGTAGTGACGCCTCTAGCACTGAGATGCAGTGCCTTAGACCGCTGTTCCACTCGGGAGTCAAGTAGAACATGACCCAAAAACGGCCAATTCTTAGGAGGCGGCAGAACTTCCCTTTAGTTGTTCAGATATGTAGAGCCAAGTTTAGATGATTTCAGTTTAGATTCAAGTTGGAGTGTTAGTCAAGATACTTCAAAGCACCTAATTCCATATATATATTTCACATGATCATTATTTAACAATCACACAAATAACAAACTACTCTTTAGTTCAGCAAAGGGAATGTGTGTAGTCTCAGCTCTGTCTGTGCAGCTTTATTGCTTGCTTCACTTGATGCCTTTTAATATGTAATAACAAACCTGAACAATTATTTTTTGAAAAACAAGAAAACCATGTCTAAATAGGGCCTTGAATAGCAATAAAAGACAATGAGAGTGAATTATTTTATGTTTCATCAGCCCCAGTTTATGCATTGGCTCAGGAGAGTGTTGTCTGTCTCTCCATGTCTCTCCACCACGTCTCTGCCTCTGTGTCTATCTTGTTGAGGAGGATTATAGCAGACACCTAGCTCCTGACTGGAAGCCGCCTGTCAGAATGGCTCTCCAACAGTGACCACAGAATATTTCATTAATTAATTAGGGTTTTGTGATGTTACATGCTCTCACATGCCCCATTTGGCCAGAAGCCTTTCCTTTAAACACATTTACTCACGCGGGATCTCAATCCACTGTACATCAAAGAAATGAATCTGCAATGATACAGTGCTCATAAAAACAGCAATTCACACAAAAGTACCCTCAACAACATACTGTACATGATTGGTCCAAATTGCCCTTATGAAAGTCAGTATATTTGTCTGCCACATCACTGATTCCCTGTTTGTTAAGAGTTTTAATTTACTTCAGTGCTAAGTATACAGACAGCACAAACCCAAGTGATAAAGTGTTTCTTCATATACACTACCAGTCCAAAGCTTTAGAACACCTACTCATTCAAGGGTTTTTCTTTATTTTTACTATTTTCTACAATGTAGAATAATAATGAAGACATCAAAACTATGAAATGACACATATGGAATCATGTATTAACCAAAAAAGTGTTAAACTAAAATATTTGAGATTCTTCAAATAGCCACTCTTTGCCTTGATGACATCTTTGCACACTCTTGGCATTCTCTCAACCAGCTTCATCTGGAATGCTTTTCCAACAGTCTCAAAGGAGTTCCCACATATGCTGAGCACTAGTTGGCTGCTTGTCCTTCGCTCTGCAGTCCAACTAATCCCAAACCATCTCAATTTGGTTGAGGTCGGGTGATTGTGGAGGCCAGGTCATCTGATGCAGCACTCCATCACTCTCCTTCTTGGTAAAATAGCCCTTACACAAACTGGAGGTGTGTTGGATCATTGTCCTGTTGAAAATGTAATGATGTCTAATGTCCATTGCTCGTGTTTCTTGGCCCAAGCTTCTTATCGGTGTCCGTTAGTAGTGGTTTCTTTGCAGTAATTCGACCATGAAGGCCTGATTCACACAGTCTCCTCTGAACAGTTGATGTTGAGATGTGTCTGTTACTTGAACTCTGTGAAGCATTTATTTGGACTGCAATTTCTGAGGCTGGTAACTCTAATGAACCTATCCTCTGCAGCAGAGGTAACTCTGGGTCTTCCTTTCCTGTGGCGGTCCTCATGAGAGCCAGTTTCACCATAGCGCTTGATGGTTTTTGCGACTGTACTTGAAGAAACTTTCAAAGTTCTTGACATTTTCCGGATTGACTGACCTTCATGTCTTAAAGTAATGATGGACTGTTGTTTCTCTTTGCTTATTTGAGCTGTTCTTGCCATAATATTGACTTGGTCTTTTACCAAATAGGACTATCTTCTGTATACCCCCCTATCTTGTCACAACACAACTGATTGGCTCAAACACATTAAGAAGGAAAGAAATTCCACAAATTAACTTTTAACAAGGCACACCTGTTAATTGAAATGCATTCCAGGTGATTACCTCATGAAGTTGGTTGAGAGAATGCCAAGAGTGTGCAAAGCTGTCATCAAGGCAAAGGGTGGCTATACAACATTTATTTTGATTTTTTTTGGTTACTACATGATTCCATATGTGTTATTTCAGTTTTCAAATCGTTAGCTTTACATGCAACTTTTTTCCAGGGATTCAAATGTTCTACAACATTAGGGTACTCTCATGTGCCTCTTCTTAATGTGCCTCCCAGAGATACAAATATTTCCCTTGCATAATTGTAGAGTTTCAGAAGCCTTGTCTTTTTTTTGCCTATGGAAAAAAAGCCTTCACGAGGTAAGCCTACTCATCCAAATAATTTACGAACAAAGATTTGTTTTGTTTGTCTCCAGGCTAAGGAACATGAGACATGGACATATACATAGGAAAGCTCTCTTTGTTAAAATCAGCGCTTGCGCACTGGGGATCAGTAGTGAGGATAATTGTGAATGGGGGAGTATTTTGGGTGTACAGTCATAAGTCGGACTCCGAGGAGCCAGGAAGTATGCCGCGCGACAGATAAAGTCGAGAGAGCGGGCGTTTGTTGTCAGTGGACCGGGATCACACGCTTCAGAGTGAGAGGGAATTATAGCCAAGTGCGAAATTGAGCCTAATCCATTGCAGTAGCAGAGACTGACCACTCAGTAGTTTAGATTTGAGAGCGGGGAGAGATCACGACCCTGCGTACAATAAGGTAAATATCACATTAGCACATTTCTACCCACTATCAAAACAAGACGGAAGAGAATAGAAGAGGGATTGCTGTTATTTCACGGCAAAGGGTTTTCTTGCTCACAAAACAATTCAAATCAAGGAACATTTCTCAGCAAAGCTTCAAGATGCCTCGGGTGGTCCCGGATCAAAGGAGCAAGTTTGAAAACGAAGAGTTCTTCAGGAAACTTAGTCGGGAGTGCGAGGCAAGTCTACTCATTGGATACATTTGATCTGGTAGCGGAAACAAAATACCCCATTAAGTGGAAATGCACGTTGCGCTGAAAGAGACAGCACTATAGCCTTTGTATTACTTTCTTACTGACATATGGATATTGTTTCAATTATAGATATGAAGCACTGTTGAATTTATGTGATACGTTTTTTTCATATTTTAATGCCTAAATAAGCCTACACTTTTCATAAAAGAGGAAGGAAAGTTATGAAAATATTTTTAGTTTTGATTTGTTTTAAGTCCATCAATTCATCTCAGTCGCTCATCACCTCACTGCGCGAAGCTCTGTCATTCACGGTGACTTTGCCTCATGGCTAATGTACATTTATTTCCCATATTTTATCATTTCAATAGGTTAAATGGAGATGAATTTGAATTAATTTGATCTGATACCTCGGAATTGTAAGACTTTATAAAAAAAATATACAGATTTAGACTATCATCTGAGCCATTAAGTAAGCCATGATTTATGCCTTTACAGTAAAGTATATGTATGTTAATTAGGTTATGTCTTTTTTTCTGAGATTACATTTATTAATGCTTTTTTTCCATCATATTTTCAGATAAAATACACAGGTTTCCGAGACAGACCGCACGAGGAGAGGCAAGCCAGGTTTCAGAACGCTTGTAGGGATGGTCGCTCAGAAATAGTGAGTAAAACATTTATGTTCAGCAATACAACTGAGATAATAAGACTATAACCAGACATCATTACACTAAACTTAAGTGTATGTCAATATTTTGCATAAATAGACACCCGGAACGGAGCTAGATATTTTACATCAGCCACAACATTGCTTCATCCTGTAGGCTATTATCTGGCAAACAACACAAAAAACCTCCTCATAACATTATTTCACAAACATTTCACAACAATATAATATGATTAGTTCCCTATCCAGAACTGTCATAAACATGTGTATCAGGTGTCTTACAGACAAGGCTTTTAAGTTCTGCATCTGTCTCAATAGGCTTTTGAGGAGAGAAACCTGACATGAGCATTGACAATGAGTTAAGTCAGGACAGAGCTGGTCTGGCAGCGCGGACTGTCGCTACATAAAACGGACCCTCTGCTCTCTCCTTTTTCAGTCATCACGATATTTTCACGTAGGCTACACTCTTAAGTAATTGAGCCTGGCCCTGGAGGACCCTTTAGGGGTTCTAAAAAAATGCCACACAGGGGGAACCTTTACAGGTCTAAAAGGTTCCTTGAGGAACCCCTCTGAAAAGGGTCTGTGTAAAGGTTCAAACCGGAACCTTTTTGTGATGGGAGGGGTTCAATTTTTAACCTTTTAATTGTAGAGGTGGGAGTCTATCAAAAGATTACCCGTTGCAGCATTGAAACATTAAAGGTTCCTCCAAGAAACGTCTCAACTAACCAACGTCTCAACTAACCAAATGGTTCATTGAGGAACTCCAGGGGTTCCTTGAGGATCTCCAGGTTTACTCAAGTCCCTATTGTACTACTGCATGTGTTGTAATAAAGTCGAATGTATTATTTATTTTATGTAGGCCTAGTACTTATATTCTTAGAGTAGCCTAATATTTCACTTTTTTTGAGTCAGATTTTTTATATAGTTTTGTTAAGCTAATTCAAATCAAGGATTTTTCTTCAAGCCATGAAACAATAAAGTGTATTTACTGCCATTTTCAGACAAAAAGATTCATAAAGATGTTCACAATAATAACATTGTGACTAGGCCAACTTCTAATTAGTTATTTTTTTGTGATTAAAGTATTTTCACGCTTTATGGCAATTGTTTGATTTGTTACTGTCACTGTTCACCCAAGTGTGTCTATTTCAAAATGCAATTATTCTGACTGAGAAAGACATTTGAAAGTATCATGATCATACCTAAAATGTTAGTCAATTAAATAAATGCAAACAGACTTTGATAATTAAATAAGGCGGAATATGTGCTATGCTCATATAGCCTTAGTAATTACATGGTAATAACATTTTATTTTGTGTTAGTATGTGTTTTGTATATTCTGCCTGTGTTGTTTTTTTCCTTTATGCTGTTTGAAGTAATGTTGTGAAAACAACATAAAACATTGTTTTGGACCTCAGTTTTTAAACAAATATTTACCTATGAGCTGGTAAATTCCATAACATCCACCAAGCACAGGGAACATAATTCAAAATAAATAAACTAGACCCTGTGTCATTAGTGTCAGGTAGGGTCTGCTTTTAAACTATTATTGATTTTCCTTCCCCGTCTTTCTTACTGTGTTCCTCCTATCGCTCACTCACGCCATCTCCCTCTCATTCAGTCTCTCTGTATTTTCTAAAGTCAGTTCTCTATTGCCCAGTATTCCAACAGTGAGTGTTGGTAAAATAGAGTCAGATGTGCGTAACTCTATACTTCAAATAGAGAAAATTATGACTCTTGTGTTTTTTTCCTTCTTTCTCTGAGTGTTGGGAGCTCTGGCTCCAGACACTCGTCTCTCTAATGTGAAAAAGAAATGACGGGCTGCATAATTTATACTCGGGCCCAGCGTTCTGATCCTGTTTGTATTGATTTCCCTCTAAAAGGCTTTTGTGGCGACGGGCACCAACCTCTCGCTGCAGTTCTTCCCAGCCAACTTGCACGGGGAGCAGAGGCAGACGCCCACACGAGACTATGTGGACTTTGACCGGGAGACGGGAAAGGTAATCCTGACAGCTCTTTTCTTTTCTCTTTATTGTCTCTTCTTTTTTTATCCTCCCCTATAATCTCATCTGTTCATCTCTCCCGAGAGGTGATTTTGCTTATACTCATCTATGACACTCTTTTTATTTCCCAGACATTTCTGTAAACTCATGTAACCACCACTAATGATCTGTAAACAGCTTGGTATGGGCGCGAGGTATTCCTAGAATTTTTTCACAAAAAGTTGAGGTTGAATCTCACGACAGTTTGATTGAATCCAGGCTGTTGATTCAGAGTGATGTGTTCTCTGGGTGGGATAAACCCTTGGCTTTCCGTAATTATATGTTATTGCTTCACATGGAACACTGCCCTGCCGTCCACTAAAAACCTCTCAATGAAATACTTCAATGTTTCTCCTTTTGTTTATTTTTTTAACATGCCCATTTTTCTCACTGTAATTCCAACACATTCTACCAACTCAATGAACACACGGCTACAGTATGTGGTTTTCCTCAAAGCCATAGGGATGGAAGATGGTGACACTGTTCCAACCATAGAAATACAATCATAATCATACACTGTAGTAATAGTAATAGTATAGCACAGTATAGTATAGCAAAGTATAGTATATAAATAGTAATTGCTTTGCCTGTGATTCTGACAGTACTACAGGGCAGGGCTTATTATCCATAAGGAGGCCTACAAAGACCACATTCACAACTGGATCAATGCAACTTGACAATTGACGGCTGCACCATCCACTCCAACTCCACAGTCAGGAACCTTGGTGTTACATTTGACCCAACTCGGTCATTTGAACCCCACATCCGGAACATCACCAAGTCAGCCTTCTTCCCCCTGAAAAAACATCTCACGACTCAGACACTCTCTCACTGACCTGCTGAACTGCTGTTACCCTCATTCACCTCTTTGTTTTATAACGCCTGGACTACTATTCTCCAAAACACTAGACAGACTTCAACATATCCAAAAAGTCCTCACACACACTAGACTACATCTACTCCACCCTCGTCAAACCCCACTGGCTCCCAGTTCAATATTGGATCATCTTCAAATTGCTCATGCTCACCTACAAAGCACTCAATGGCCTCCTCACCACCCCTCGCACCAGGCTCCGCTCCATGGGAGACCGGGCTTTTAGCAGTGCAGCTCCTAAACTCTGGAACCCCCCCTCCCCACCCCTTCATGTCAGAACCTCACAATCCATGCACATATTGAAGTCCACACTAAAGACACCTCTTCACACAGGCTTAGCTTTTATCCTCTCTCTAGTTCACTTCCCTGTCATCATGTTTAGTGTTCTCCATAGTTAGTCTGTCCTGATGTTTAGTGTACCTTTATATACTTACTTATTTAGTATGAGATTGTATTGCTTTTTATACTGCTGAGTTCTAGTGTATGTAAACTTACTTTGGGTGTCGTGAAAAGCAATTAAAATAAAATGTATTATTATTATTACAGGCGTGTTGAGGTGATGCAGCCATGACAGCTGATAGTCCATGGGACTGTCTCCAGGTCCTACCAACTCTGTTACTGTCAAATTAAACACAAATATATTTGTAACATGCAACAGGTGTAGACTTTACCCTGAAATGCTTACTTACGAGCCCTCTCCCAACAATGCAGTTAAAAATTAAGAAAACTTTACAAAAAATTAAAAAGGAAATAGTTACACAATAAAATAACAATAATGAGGCTATATAAATTGAGTACCGGTACCGAGGGTACGAGGTAGTTGAGGTTATTGAGGTAATATGTACATGTACGTAGGAGTAAAAGTGACTAGGCAATCAGGATAGATAATAAACAGAGTAGCAGCAGCGTATGTGAAAGTGTGTCTATGTATGGCGTCAATGTGCATATGTGCGTGTGTGTTTTGTGTGTGTGAGCGTATGTAGTGTTTGTGTGTGTGTATTTGTGTGTTTGTTGGAGTGTCAGTGTACTATGTGTCAGTGTGTGAGTCCAGTGAGTGTGCATAGAACTGGTGCAAGAGGGGGTCAATGTAAATAGTCAGGGTAGCCGTTTGATGCAGCTCTCCAGGTCCTGGATGGCAGGGAGCTCTGCCCCAGTGATTTAGGCACTACTCTCTGTAGAGGCTTTCGGTCGGATGCCAAGCAGTTGCCATACCAAGTGGTGATGCAGCCTGTCAAGATGCTCACAATGGTGCTTTTTGAGGATTTGAGGACCCATGACAAATGTTTTCAGCCTCGTTAGGGGGAAGAGGCGTTGTCGTGCCCTCTTCACGACTGTGTTGGTGTTTTTGGGCCGTTATAGGTCCTTAGTTATGTGGACACCGCAGAATTTGAAGCTCTCGACCCACTCCACTACAGCGCCGTCGATGTGAATGGGGCGTGCTCCGCTCTCCGTTTCCTGTAGTACACGATCAGCTCCTTTGTCTTACTGACATTGAGGGAGAGGTTGTTTTCCTGGCACCACACTGCCAGGTCTCTGACCGTCTCTCTATAGTCTGTATTGTTGTTGGTGATCAGGCTGTGGTGTTGGAGTCGTGCGTGGCCACGCAGTCGTGGGTGAACCCCTGAGGGATCCCTGTGCTGAGGATCAGCGTGGCAGATGTGTTGTTACCTACCCTCACCACCTGGGGGCGGCCCGTCAGGAAGTCCAGTTGCAGAGGGAGGTGTTCAATCCCAGGGTCTTTAGCTTAGTGATGAGCTTGGAGGGCACTATGGTGTTGAGCTGTAGTCAATGAACAGCATTCTCACGTATGTGTTCCTTTTGTACAGTTGTGAAAGGGCAGTGTGGAGCTCATCTGGTAGGCTCGCGTCACTGGGCAGCTAGCGACTTGGTTTCCCTTTGTAATCCGTGATAGTTTGCAAGCCCTGCCACATCCAACGAGCGTCAGAGCCGGTGTAGTAGAATTCGATCTTAGTCCTATATTGACGCTTTGCCTGTTTGATTGCTCGTCAGAGGGCATAGCGGAATTTCTTATAAGCGTCTGGATTAGTGTCCCGCAGCTCTAGCCTTAAACTCAGAGTGGATGTTGTCTGTAATCCATGGCATCTGGTTGGGATATGTACGTATGGTCACTGTGGGAATGACGTCTTCGATGCACTTATTAATGAAGCAGGTGACTGATGCCATCGGATGAATCCCTGAACATATTCCAGTCTGTGCTAGCAAAACAGTCCTGTACCTTAGCGTCCGCTTCATTGGACCACTTCCGTATTGAGCGTGCCACTGGTACTTCCTGTACTTCGCCTCTAGTTGCACAGGTGAAATGCTGGTAGAAATGAGGTAAGCTGTTTTGACCTTTTACTTTTCTGCATTAAAATCACCGGCCACTAGGAGTGCCGCCTCTGGGTGAGCATTTTCTTTATTGCTTATGGCCCTATACAGCTCGTTGAGTACGGTGACCAGAGAGAGACTTTCAAAGAATACAGCAAAGGGCTGCTGTTATTATGAGTGAGTTCATGTTTAAGTTTTTATTCAGCACTGTCAACACTGTTTTTATTCAACACTATTACAAGACATAAAACGCGCTCCTCCGTACTTACGCTCGCACTACAGCTGCAATGAATGAGTAGCCAAGTGTATCGCTAGCCCGGCATTTTATTATTATTAGCAGCTCGTCGTGTCTATTTCAATATTGATGAATATTTCACTTTCTCTGGTCATAGGAACAACATTACACTGTGCATGAGGCAGATGCGGTGCGACTCGAGTTTTGCCATCAGGTGGAAGACGTCCCCTCTCTCTGGTCAGTCTCATCGGGGGAAAGGATGGAGACTGGAGATAGCAGAGACCATGAGAGGTGGACCCTGTGCTGCTCTCTCCCTCCATTGAGACTAATACTGTGTTCAGAATAACTGTCTCCGACTTCCGACTTCAGTGCAATCAAGACAAGTGAGAACTCTGGAAAAAAATTAGATCCGACAGGGAAAAATCTTTTGAACATTCATCCAACTCGGAATTCTAAGTCGGAAACTCTGGCATCTTTCTAGAGCTCTGACTTTCCAACCTGAAGATCACTGATGTCATGATTTGACCTAGGTTTTTTTTTTCGAGTTCCCAGTTGTCTTGAAAGCACCATGACCATCAGATGCAGGTACCATCAGTCCAGTAAAATAAAAAAGCTAATTATTTCAATTTATGCTCCACAGTACCTCGCAAGTGCTACACCAACTTATCTATTTTGTTATCAAAGCTTGAGTTTTGGTCTGAGAATAACAATATTGTCAGGCCAGGCATATAGCCAATTATCTATTAGGCCTACTGCCCAAACCTCATTCCTACAGATCTGTTACATTTTTTTTTAAGTCATGTTTTAAAAAAAGAATCTGAGTGGTAAATCTTTTTTGACTGCGAAATTGATCTTGATTCAGAAAAGGTTGGGGACTTCTGGTACAAATCTTGAGGTATCATGAGGTATTCTTACTCAGGCGAGCAGAAGCTCGAGACTTCCTTGATATTAGAGATTGCGCACCAGCTGTTGTTAACAAAGAGACACACCCCACCCCCACCCCCCTAAAGTTTGCCTGACGTTGCTGTTCTGTCCTGCCGATGTATAGAAAAAGTAGCAAGATTTATGTTTTCAATGTCCTTGTTCAGCCTTAACTCCGAGTAACATAGGATATTACAGTTTTTCCGATCACCTTGATATGGTAGTCTCAAATGGAGCTTGTCCATTTTATTCTCTAGTGACTATATGTTCACCAATAGAGCGGAGGGTAGAGATGGTTTATCCACTCACTGATGTAGTCTCGTCAGGTATCCCGCACGCTGGCCTCTATAATGGTCCAGGATGAGCAGTATGCCATTTACCTCCAACAACCGAATAAAGTAGGTCATAAATTGATTATCTAAACCATTAAACACCACTGACTGATTGCATCCCTTCCATTTCCAATGGAGTGCTCAAAAAAACATATACATCGTTAAGCCCTGAAGATTTTACTAGTCATTGTATAAAGATTGTATATACTTTTTTGAACAACAGATTAGATAAGGAATCTTAAAACTTGAATTCTCCCCTGACACCTTTATTTTCACACTAATGAAGATGCAGTGTTTAGAAGGATTGTATTTTTTGTTACTGTTTTGTTTGTGTATTAATTTGCTCCCCTGGAAGCACCTGTTCACGGACAGTGCCTCGCTGAAATGTGCTCATTAAAAAAGCATCTGTGGGAAATCGATGAACTTTCGGCTCAAGGCTGACGGACTAATCTTTGCCCATTAATTATTTAAAAAGGCGTGACTGGGAGTTGTCAGGCGTGCCGAGCACTTTACAGATGAGGCGCTGAGTGTCCGGGGCAGGGCCCGATAGTAATCCTATCCTCTGTCACTTCTAGCAGGCTTAGAGACCATGCAGCTTTAATGAGCCCTGGGCCCTCCGTCCCTCCTCTTCCAAAATAAGCCCCAAGGAGCTCCTAGTCACAGACACGCTCCCAGCACTGTCACCCTACACAAACACATGCATGTTTGTACACATGCTTGCACACCCACACACACTTGCACGCGCACACACACACACACAGGGTGTAAATCCCAAGATGGGTGCTACTGCTCTGCTCCTTGACATAAGTACTTCTCTTTAGGAACTAAGGTGGAACTTACTTGGAGAATGTATGATTTTTCTCTGGGCTCCCCATCGCTCCCTCCCCCCCTCTCTACTCTTCCTCCCTGCAGACCAGTGGTGTCAGGCTGGGAGAGATGTTGCGTACGCTGCAACCTCTGCTCTTAATTAGTCTGATTGTTAACCTTTTACACAAACACATCTCACACTGCCTGGCTAGGAGACGTTAAGAGACTGAATGAAAAAAAAAAAAGTAATGTCTTCCGTGAAAAGTGAAAGTGTGTGCAGTCAGTGGTGTCAGAAGAGGAAACGTGACAACTGGTTTAACTGAAATAAACTAGGTCAACAGGTTTGTGTCTGCTGCTGTATTAATTGAATACATTTTTAAAAGTCTGAAATAAAAGATAAAACTGTAGAGGTGAAATATTGAAGCGTTTCATAAAACGAACTCCTTTCGCTAGTAGAACGTGTATGATTTGGCAAAGCATCCTGGCCTAGCTGTTTTCATGAGGGAACTGTCCAGGTGTGGCCTATAGATACGTCAGCCATGTCTCTGTATATATGGCATGATCCCCCTATGCCCAGTTGAAGTGTGAGGTCCATAAAGAGCATATAGCATGCAGCTCTCTCAGATGAATAGGGAGCAGTTATAATAATCTTTCCATGAAGAGTGAGTGATTTTATGGGTCTTGGTGTTTCTGGATGATGGAGTCAAAACCAACCACAGTGCAGTGTGAGCCCAGGGACTCTCTGTCTCTGTTTGTCTCCTTTCTCTGGGTCCCTCTCTCTCTCTCTCTCTCTCTCTCTCTCTCTCTCTCTCTCTCTCTCTCTCTCTCTCTCTCTCTCTCTCTCTCTCTCTCTCTCTCTCTCTCTCTCTCTCTCGCTCTCTTGGTCTCTCTCTCTCTCTCTCTCGCTTTTCTCTTCTGGTCTCTCTCTCTTTCTTGGTCTGTCTATTTCTTGGTCTGGAGCCCCCCCAGTAGAGCTTAAGTACAGGCTCCGAGTGTCACTACAGGCTAATGGGAACCAGCTGTGTGGGAGGTTCATTTTAGCGGTAGCTAGCAGGACCTGGGGAGGAGCTGTTAACCCTGTCCCAGCTAAGGGATACCAGTAGAGGACTGCTTCTTATCAGGGCCCTGGTCAGTCCAATGGATCATCCACACTGCCCTAATGGTCATGGACCCTGACTCCTAGTCCAATATTAAGTTGATTAGATTGGAGGGCCAAATGATAGCTAACAGTGACTTCAGAAAATCATCAGAGACAGAAATGAATACACAGCAGCATACTGTTCAAAATTCACTGAGCAGAACAGGAAGTTCTGTATTATTGCCACATATAGAATGGAATCCTTAACTCAGGTCCTCTTACTGTGACAGGCAGCAGAAGTGCAGGGGGTTTGATTTGCTACAGTAGCAGACAGGAGGAGGGGGATGATTCAATGTGTCGTAATCAATTATTAATCTGTTCCAAGTGAAGTTTACCTCAGACGTGAGTTCAGAGAGGTAGGCGGTCTCTGATAAGGATCCTCCATTGATGCTTTGTTACTATGGAACTGCATGGATACTGATGACCACCATGGGATTGTAGGGTGTGTCTTTGGGCTAAATCAAGAACCTCTACACAGAGTACCTGGACTGAAGTCATGCCCATTTTATATAATGTGATTTTTACTGTAACAAGAAAAGGGAAGACAGACTCTTACATATGAACTCTGTCTCCTCAACTTTAACAAAATCTTGTTGAAATTTGAGACTTTTAGGGTTTTGGAGGGGGGTTCAGCTGTAAGGGTTTAAGAGATATTATGTTTGGCATCTTCTCCAAATCTCCCTCTCTCCCTCTCTGCTCTGTTCATCCATAGCACTTGTGTGTGGTTTCCCTTTATACAAAGCACAAATTGGGTCCGTCTGCATGGCCATGCCACAAGGAGAGAGCGGAGGCTTGTTAACTGATTGGGGGAGTGCTCCTGATATTGGCCGCTTGCTGCTGGTTTAGACCCTCCAGACTGTGCTTCTACATTTGTGTTAAGAGCTAAGAGCACAAAGGCATGAAGAAAGTGGTAGAATGACTTAAACCTTTGAGCTACAGTCTTGGTTTTACAGCAGTAAGGCATAGTAAGACTGTGTAGGTGTGTTGGTGTCTGTCACAGGGCCAGAACTGAGAGAGAGAGACAGAGAGCGAGCCTCAGAGGCAGCAGACTCTATAAATCTTTGGCCTGTCTCTGGATGTAAGAATTTTTGCTCGGGGGCAGATAGCACGGGGAAGATTCAGAGTAAATGACTCCATTATGAAAGGGACTGCAGTCTGAGGCGTCACCGCAGGAATTGGAGTTTTAATAGTTTTGTGTTAAAGCTTGTTCGCTTGTTCCCAAGACCAGCTAGTGTGTGTGAGTGAGTGGGTGTATCTGCGCGGGATTGTGTGCGTGTGTGTGTGACTGTGTTTTTGTGTATGTGTTTGTCTGCCTAGAAATTGCACTTACGTAGCCAATCTCCATATTCATGACGGGTCATGTGCCACAAAACATGTTTTTGAGCTGCATGGCGCCAGCTTGACAGTTAACCCTGTTACAGAGCCAGAGAGGGGGGAACAGCTTTCATTTAGCCGCTCCGCTCACTGCTGCTTCTGCTGGCGGTGGTGGTTATTGAAGGAAACTAAATGTTGAGCAAATGAATCTCTCTCATCTTCAGCCCCATCATGAACCACGCCGCACAATTATCCATTGGTCGGTTGCTAAGTTGAAAGGTTATGTCCTTAATGTCGTAAAGCTACTATAATTACTCCGTATATATTTAATGGAGATTATACTTAAGTCTGGCTGAAGTGGACCTGGTAGTAATGAGTGTCAGATGGGGGATGGGGTAGGGAGGCATCGGCCCTCACTCCTGACACTGATGAGGAGAGAGGTGACTGGGCGAAGGTCAGGGCAGAGGGAGGATGATGGACTAGCGTCTCTGTGAGGAGCGCAGTGGGCCGGCTCGTTCTGTGGTGGGGCCTCTTGTTTCCGTCTCCCTCAAACAGAAGCCACTCCACTAGCAGATTACTTGTCAATGACATCATCAAAGTGAGCCCACTAATTGATTCCTGCTGCTCTGTCATGCCCAGTGTGCACTGAGCCCTCCTCGTGTTCCTCTGATCTGATCTGATGTTAATTGTTTGATGTTTGTTAAAAAGAGGGGTCCTTTGTGTCCATGTCCTTTTCTTGAATTTGGTTTTTACCAAAAATTTCCTGGTTTGACTGTCTGTTAGGACAGAACTGTCTGTGCTGGGGAAAGAGTAGCTTTGTTTTACCCAGCACTAGCCAATCATACGCCTGCCTCTAGTCTTGCCATAGGGTTCTAGTTATAGCTCCCCAGCTCAAATTTCCTCTTCCTCTATCCCAAGCCTAAGATCAATGATCACTCGCAGGCTTTATTGTGGGGTACAAAGAAATGTAATGTTTCATGGCTTCCTTAATGAAAAATGGAATCTTACAGTCAAATGAAACAGGTGAGCTCTGGTTGGCCATTATCATGGCTACTTTCTAAGTCGTACTAAAAATATGACATTTACTTACTTACATTATTTACTGTTCTAGCAGTGTTCATTTCACAGCGAGACGTCAGAGCATATTGACTCATAACTGGACATCAGCGTTAGCCACTTAGCCACCTAGCTAACATTAGCCACAACAAATTGGAATTCGTAACATATCATACATTTTTCTAATTTGTAACATATTATACGAATTGCAATTCATAAAATAATGTAAGAATTGCAATTCATAACATATCAAATGAATTGTAATTCGTATGATATCATAAGAAATGGATGATGGACATCCACAAATGAATACATACCATATGAAACATAACATATCATACTAAATGGAGGGAGATTTATATTTATTATGTTACGTCGACCCCTGAGTCCAGGTTGCAATCATCTATTGCTCAGTCTGAGGGTAATAGCAAGAGTCACAAGAATTCTTCATTTCTTTGTTTTCTTTATGCAGACATTGCTCTTTTCCACCAAAAGTGATGACACTGCAGATGGAGATGTTTCAGTTGACCACTCTCACCCCTTCCTCTCCTTCGCACTCTCCTCCTGCCAGTTGAAAGATTTCCTTTCCTTTGTTATCCCATCGCCTTGCCCTCCAGAATAATGAACATTCCATGATACTGTGGAATTACTCAACTGATTCTGATTCATGGGAGTTTGGAACATGGGGACTTGTTGTAAATCACCTAACTGGATGGTGATGTTGTATCTGAGCAGGTCACTTAATCAAAATATCATGAATGGATTAAATATTAAATACACTAAATTGTTCCTCTGTAAATGTCAAAGATGGATAGCCCAGATGAGTAGGTGAAAGACTTCACTGTCTGTACTGAAGCAAGTCTGAGCGTCCCACCCTCCATTCATCCTCCTGAGTGGAAGCAGTCAGACAGCGTTGTTGTCTGGGAGGGAGGAGAGGGAAGCATCCTTCTTGGGGATTTGATTCTCCAGAAGCCTCAGGACGCAGGTGAGAAATACAGCGTGTATTTGCCGACTGCATTCCTGGTCACTATTCCAGGAACTATGTTCTCTTCTGGCCGCAGAGGGAGACCTGTGTGGTCACCTGGCCGCAGAGGGTCGTGTCTCACCCCTCTGCCTCCAACCTGACACTGTGATGGGTGCCTCTGGGGAGGGGCCAAGCACCCTACAACCCAGTATTTACTGTCCAGTTCTCTGTCCCCCTAATAGTATTGTACAGAGAGGGAAAATGGCAGACGTGAAGCTGGACTTGGTTCCAAGTATTTCTAGAGTGCCTGAGTCCCCAAAGATGCTCTTGGCAAGCCTGCTGATTCTTTATTTTGTCTGTCGAAAAGCTAGCCCGCCATCACATTCATTTGAAATGATAATATTCTTCTATTGTATTTTCAACCATTATTTTGTTAATTTGTTCATTTATTGTTCAAAATGTAGTTAATTAACTACTTTTAGATAGTAACAATTCCATATTTTAACTACAGTAATGTTTATATTAGTGTCTGTGACTGTCTGATGTGAATTCTCAGAGTCGTGGTAGACTCCGTCATTTCTCCTCTGTAGCCTGTCCCTGCAGTCTCTCTCCCGTTCTCCTGTGGTTAGAAACTTAATCCAAATGCTGGATTTGCCATTGTATGATATTTACTTAAGTTAAACAATCATCTGTAAACATTTAGAAATGGATATCATGTGTATGGTGTTCGTGTGAGAAATAATGTTACGTAGTGTACTCTGTGTCCCCAATCACACTAGTCCTTATTCCCACTAAAATATAAATGGTAGAAAAAAGTGGCATCACAACCAAACTGACTCATAATCTGGCTGACAAAGTGACACAGACTACGTTTTCCTTATCACTTATATAATACTGCTTAATGTCACGAGAGGGTGCATACACAGACCAAGGTCTGTCTTTATTCGGTGTGTGGAGAGACCAAAGCTCAGCGCAGTTGAAATTCGACATATCCATTTAATGAAAACAAACTATGAATCATGAACTTCTTACAAACAACGTAATACGACCGTAAACACACTTACTTCAACGTGACTGGAGATATAATGACCCACCCCTAGGTGTGGGACATACAAACATAAGTAGGATCCCTAATTAGAGACAATGCATAGCAGCTGCCTCTAATTAGGGATCCCACACAAAAAACCCACATAAAATCATATCTAGATCTGTCAGACTCTGACCATGGCTACATAGAGAAGCAAAGGGCTTCTCTATGGCCAGAGCCTGACACTTAATTTGATAGCTTTTTGGGTTGTACAATTCTAAATAATATAAATGATCAAATAAAACTGTATCACGGACTGGATTGGCAAGATAGAAACAGTCAGAGTAATTTTTGGGACTTTTACAATCGAATTGGGGAAATGACATAGAGGAAGCCTCACTGAATATGAGTCAGTTACTGCATTACAGAATCTGGCTTATCAGGCCCAGTTATACAGTGTATCAGAGCAATAGTCTGTCTGCCAGGCTGTCTGTCTGCCAGGCTGTCTGCCAGGCTGTCTGTGTTTGTATGTATGTTTGTTTGTGAGTTCTGCCCTGGCATTGTGTCAGGTGAATGCAGGGCAGTTAGGGGGCTATAACTGGGTTTGGGCGGGGGTGGGTCAGTAAGAGGGCTATAACCGGGTTGTCGTGACTCGTGGTGAGGGGTAATTATAGGGCTTGGGGGGACGAGGGGCGGGGAGAACTGGTGAGCGCACGGGGCAAAACAAGGCTAATACCTCTGTCGCTTTGTCCCTGTGGCAGGTGGTGTGGGTGGAGTAACAGAGACTTGTGTGTGAGGGTGTGTGTCTGAGTATTTATGAGTGGGTGTGGGTGGGTATATGTGCCCAAGACAATAGTGTAAACGTTCAACTTCATCCGCTCTGATTATAGAGAGAAGCATGCTCTATCTCATTCTGCTTTGCCTTTGTGTGTGTCTCAACTGCACCTGGTCACACCTGTTTCTGTGTGTATGTGTGTGTTTGTGGGTGCGTGGGTGGGATCTCAAGGATGGAGGATGTGTGTGCTCATAGATATGGATAGACTGACACTGTATCTGAAAAGTAAAAACAGCTCAGCCCTGATTAGGATTGCACACACTGCTCCCGTAAAGAAATTGTGCTGACTCGACTCCCAGGGACTTCCTGCTTCACCATATCTAGCTAAGCAGAGGGAAGGGAACAGATAGAGAGAGGGAGGGAGGGAGGGAACGAGAGGAAGGCTGGGGGTTGGGTAGCCAGGTTGAGAAGCAGCTGTGGTTTGGTTGCTGTAGACAATGAGTGTCAATCAGTACAGTCTGGTAGGGTTCCTCCCTCCAATGCCTGGAGCCCCCGGCCAGCCCCTCTGGGTCCCTGCTGTAGGGGGGCAGGCTGACTGGCCCGGGCCCGGAAGGCCTTACTCACACACACAAACTACACATCCACACACACACACCCTTACAAACACACCCACGCAGTACACATTCACACATCCACATCGCACACAAGTCATCTTAGGGGCGAAGGTGACGTCACTCACACTGTGTATTATTGCATTACAGACTATAGTGTGTGGGTATTCCACCCTGTATTTACCATTGCCAGCATTAGTGTGTGGGCACTGGTACCTATTTAAGACCAGTTTGTTTAAGTTCACATGGTGGTTTGTGACTACTTTCCTGTGTACAGTATGAATGGGCTGTTGGTGAGGAGGTGGTGGTAGAACTGGGCACCAGAGTGTTTGTCACTTCCTGCCGGTTGCTGACCTGCCCAGTGGGGGTGGCTGAGTCACTAGGGGGGCACAGAGGAAGCTGTTACAGCCCAGCCAGAGGGCATGGTGAGGGGTTGGGGTGAGAGGGGTGAGGGGTAGGCAGCTGGCATGGTTTCACAGACCTGGAGGCGAGAGGGGAGGATAGGGGAACAGGGGCATCTGTCTGTGTGCGTGTGACTTTGGACCGGAACCTGAAGACTCCCAACCTAGATGTAGCCCTGCTGCCCAGAGCACAGCATTGTGGGATTGTGGTGGAGGATCATGGGAGGATGGGGGTCAGAGGGTGTCGAGTCAGGAGGCTGGAATCAGAACAGGGTTTTGACTAGATAGCATACAGCTTGTGTCAGAGTTTACCACAATATACTTTTTGTAGCAATCAGAACAGGGTTTGACTAGATAGTATACAGCTTATGTTAGCACTTACGCAGGAGTTTAGGATAATTAACGTAGATGGTTAGGAGAATTAACGTAGCAAGTTAGGAGAATATGTTAAGGTTAGGAAAGGGGTTAGGGTTGGCTTAAATGCAAAAAGCAACTTTTGACATCAATTTGACATGTTTTTAGGCATGACCTCAGAACAGCCAAGATGACACAGCATGGTGACTGCCTGGAAATACACACACTACAGGAGGCAACCACCTCATACTTACCCTGGAGACACAGAGAGAGATTTCATATAGATATCATTATAACACTTTATATAAACATAATGACACGTGAAATGTCTTTATTCTTTTGGAACCTTTATTGTTTATTTCACTTTTGTTTATTATCTATTTCACTTGCTTTGGCAATGTAAACATATGTTTCCTATGCCAATAAAGCCCGTAAATTGAATTGAAATTGAATTGAAATTGAGAGAGAGAAGGGGCGAGAGAGAGAGAGTCAAATAAAGAGAGAGAGAGAGAGAGAGAGAGAGAGAGAGAGAGAGAGAGAGTGAGAGCTCAGGCCCTGAGTGGGATCTGTCACCCCCACACACTCATGGTCACTGTGTGAATAATACACTCACACACCAACACATGTCCCAGACACTCATTGATATAGCATTCCTTCTGGTAATAGCATAATTAGTACTGTGTTATATCAGTTGTTTCCTAGCGTTAGCACATGCATTCACTCACACACACAGACAGACACTCACATTCACACAAACTAGCACCCACGAGGTGTGTGAGGACAATGGTCCTCTGTGTGCGGGCTCTCTGCCCTCTCTGCCCCCTGCGGCTGGGACAACAGCCCTGCTCTCCTTCTCTCTCAAGCTCTCTAAAGTGTTTTTATTTTACTCTGTGAACTCCCAGATCTGCTGACGAGCCTTTGGCACGTGTCTAAATGAGGAGCCCTGTGCCAGAGGCTCGGCTGCGTCACGCTCGTTGCCAGGCCCTGTGCCAAGGCTCTGCTAACAAACGTGTGCAAAGCCTGAAAGAGACCGGCTAGCCTCCAGTCTCATCCGAGTGTCCTGTTGTACCCCAACATGATTGCTATTGTCAAGTGCAAAACCAGGCCTCAGAAATATACTGTGTGATGTTGAGTGATTGAGCTCCAGTACCTACATTCCTGCATCTACTGTTTTTCATATTAAAGGCATTCCCTAAGAGCATGAATGTTGTGCAACTGCTCTTTTAAGCACAGCGACTTACAGAGATACTGAGGGTGGCTGGGATGGATGGGATGGGAGGGTGGCTCAGCCTCAGAACGGTTGTGGTTAGGCTGTAGAAGGGAGGGAGGGGAGGGGAGGAGCGTCCCAGTGGAGTGGAGCTGACCTGGGATGGGGTCAGGGTCTCCCAGGGCTGGCCAGGGCTGGGACACCAAACTGACCACAGTATACAGCTCCAGTCCTTGTGTGCTTTTATAATATAATATACTGTTGCTTAGACCACAGCAGAATGTTGGTCAAATCAATACTTAACTTTGAGACTTTTCAGTAGTATACACGTCTGTCATCGTTCCCTGTGGCTCCATGTATGGCATTTATGTACAGCCCAAAATCCTGGTCCTGCATAGGATTGCTCTTGTGGTTTAGGGGTCAAGGGTGCTCTCCTCTCAGTCTTTATGGAGGTACTTGGCCCACAAATCATGGCTGTGATGGTTTTATCTCATTTCCTTTGTGGATGTGTAGACAATGGACCTCTCAGGCCAGAGCCTGAAGTCCCAACTAGTGGTTTTGTGTTTGTGTTCTGTTTTTGTCCTCATGTCATCATGGTTCAGGACTCTGGGTTAGCTGAGTCAGTTAGATTCTGCCATGGTGGCATCTTTGGACCCAGTACTGCATACCTAATCACTGCTCTGTTTAGACTTGGGTGTTTCATCAATTCAAGTTCTTTGGCACTTTTATTCACAATGTACCTCTTTGGTATGCTATGTGTGTGTGTGTGTGTGTGTGTGTGTGTGTGTGTGTGTGTGTGTGTGTGTGTGTGTGTGTGTGTGTGTGCGTACCTGCGCACAAATGATCGTGTGTCAGTCACTGGGGTGTGGGGGATGTGGGGGCTGACATTTATTTCTGAAGCGGAAGTTTGTGGTTAGATCTTTTCTGCGCTCCCATCTAAAACTTTTCCTCTCCAAGTAGCTGTGCTTTTTAAAAGCCATGCAGTTTCTTACAGATGTGGAAGTCATTTCAGCAGTGCTTGTGTAACGACTGGAGGAGCCTCTCCGCTGCTGGGTCTGGGCTGCGCAGACTCCAATCTGAGAGCGGAGAGGCTCCCCAGCCTCGCCCCAGTGCAGCATGGGAAGGGCTTGGCCCTCTCGTAAATGAAGCCCCTGTTTGGAGGCTAGTTAGAAATAGCCTCCAAAGAAATGCAAGAACGTGGGACTGGGCTTGTATCTGACAGAAAAAACAACTTCACCAGAATCCACATCTAACACTGCTTGTGTGTTTGTGTTTTGATTTCTAATTTATTCCTGATCATTTGTTTACCCAGATAGAAATACTGCTTTCCCTCAGTGTATGTCTGACAGCATCTAAACATTGGGCAATGGTATACACACGCACACACACACACACACACACACACACACACACACACACACACACACACACACACACACACACACACACACACACACACACACACACACACACACACACACACCTTAATGTCTCTGAGATAGATAGATGAGGGGTGCACCCCACTCTCCTGGGTCTCTGTAATTGGATTAATTGACAAGTGATCACTTCCACATTGCTGGAGGATATGACATCTGCCTCGAATCTTTCTCCTCTGTCCTACTCTGTAGAGAATTGCATCGTTGGAAGCAGGATGTCACACTGGGTGACACGTCGGTCTTCCACTTCCTGTGGGGGTGGTTGATTGGGGAGGGACGTATAGGCCTATACAGTATAGTCTTAACAAAACATGGCGTCTGAGTGTGAAAGTGTATTACTGCCTTCACTAGTTTGAACGCCCCATTATGACTACTCTGGCCGTATTTTGGCTAGTCCGCCTCACCCCTCCCTCTCCTCTCAGACATACTGCCTTGAGTGTGAGTTAATGTATCTCATTAAGTCTGCATATCTACCATGTCTCTCAGCACCTCTCTCGCTGTATACATCTAAGCACCAGAGACGGACATGTTCAAACCTCTCTGTTTCAGCTTTGTCTTATTTTCTGTGTGTCTGAGCTTGTTACTCGTATAGGGCTTTGTGTGCAGAGAATGTGCCCATGTTGTTTGTTCATGAGCACATTCATTTGCCCTTCTTATTTGTAGTGGTCTTGTGTAGCTTTATTATTACAGAGTGCGGGTAGTCTTGACTATACACATAACGACCCGAGCCAAGGTGAAAGGCACATTTGAGCTGCGCTGGTGAGGAATATATGGAACACTAATTCAAAGCATTTTATTCACTTAAAAGCCTTTTTCAAAGACAGAGATGGAGAGGAGCATATGCATCTAAGTGGGTGTCCGGTCCCTCTGGGCATTTATGAGCAAATAATATCTCAAAGAGAAGATCAGGATTGTTTTGACTCTAGGAATCAACAGCTTCCCATGAATTGAGTCCCGGTATTAAACCCCGCCCCATCTCTCTCTCCCTTGCGCTCCGACTCTGTCTGTCTGTGTCTCTCACTCACACTCGCTCTCTCTCTCTCTCACACACACACACACACACACCCCCACCCGTCTTCACAAACACACTGATCCTCTGTGTCTTATCCCCTGCGGGCATCTACCCCCTTCCTCTGAGCAGGCAGCAGCCTCCACCTCCCTCCAAACTTGTTGCACCACACATCTCTGTCTGTCTCTATTTTACTGTAAAAATAATTGTAGCTATTTTTCTTTCTCTTTTCCATTTCTCCATCCTCCCCCCTGTCTCCCCTCTCTGTCTATGGCCAGTATGTCTATGATAAGGTAGATTAACTTTCTAACCTTACCCAACCGATAAACCACTATGTTACCTCCAGCCTCCCTCCTCAACAGGCCATAAATCACTCCACCACCACTCCACTCAATCTGCCCCCCTCCTCATCACTTTCCTCTCTCTCTAAACTGCATTATCTGGCTCCACTCAAGCCCAAAAGGGTTAGTGTGAAGCAGTAGGTCAGGGCTACAGAGTTCAGTTCACACACATCAAATCACTGATAATATACTGGATGTATACAGTATATATAGCTATAACAGATTTCCTCTGATATCATTTAGACCTTCCTCTTAAACCCAGTGCCCTGTTTGTTGTGAGAGTGGATGGGTTGAGCAGCTCCAGTGTATAGAAAATATACACACAAAAGTATGCGGACACCTGCTTGTCGAACATCTCAGTTAGCGTTCCAATTCATTGCAAAGGTGTTCGATGAGGTTTAGGTCAGGGCTCTGTGCAGGCCAGTCAAGTTCTTCCACACCGATCTCGACAAACCATTTCTATGGACCTCGCTTTGTGCACAGCGGCATTGTCATGCTGAAACAGGAAAGGACCTTCCCTAAACTGTTGCCACAAAGTTGGAAGCACAGAATCGTCTAGAATGTCATTGTATGCTGTAGCGTTAAGATCTCCCTTCACTGGAACTAAGGGGCCTAGCCCGAACCATGAAAAACAGCCAGCGCTACGTTGAAATTCACTGAGCTCTTCAGTACGGGCCGTTCTACTGCCAATGTAATGCTATGGAGATTGCATGGCTGTGTGCTCACTTTTATACACCTGTCAGCAACGGGTGTGACTGAAATAGCCAAATCCACTAATTTGAAGGGGTGTCCACATACTTTTGACCATGTAGTGTATGTCTGTATGTATAGATAGTATATACCATATTGCCTCCTCTAAATAACCTGTGGGAAAGGGGGGGGTTTTAGTGGAGCTGCTTTTCTCATATGTCTGCATTGTTGGCATCCCCCCAATAAAAACTGTGTGTTTAGCCTGATAGAGTCATGAATTTTCCTTCTGGAAGGACCTGAGACAGACTGTTTAAATGTGTTATTGATGGCTGAAAGGCCTGTATTGGTTGGGGGGAAGCTCTGTTTAAGTTGGCTGGTGGAGGGCAAAAGGTGGAGGAGAGGTCCAAAATGATCAAAATATACCGTATGTATGCAGTCATTCATCTTCTGTTTATTTTAAACTCACGGCCCCATGGTATATGGATTCTCAGAACCACTTATGGTGCACGTTTAAGTCCTTGGAAATGTTATATCTTGCATAACCACGTGCCTGTGCTGTGGTGCAGTTTTCACATTCATTATTCTCCATATATTTCTATGTTATACTTGTAGTCTGTGTGTCTTTGTCAAACACTGTGTTGTAGTGTGCTGTGTTATAGTGTAGTGTAGTGTAGTGTAGTGTGTTATAGTGTAGTGTAGTGTAGTGTAGTGTGTATTCAGTGCAGCTTGTGTATTAGATCTATTCAGTTGACAGTTGCCTCTGATAAATTAAAGTACCACCCTGTGTAAATGTCTTCAGTGCTTTCAGAGCAGGTTGGAATTGACTTAGTTTTCTCTAAATCCCTGGTGTAAAGTGGAACATTTGAATACTTTTTGTAATGGAACCCAAGTGTGGACCTGATAGAGAGATGAGGGAGTACAGATGGAGAGATGAGGGAGTACAGATGGAGAGATGAGGGAGTACAGATGGAGAGATGAGGGAGTACAGATGGAGAGATGAGGGAGTACATATGGAGAGATGAGGGAGTACAGATGGAGAGATGGTGATGAGGGAAAAGAGTAAGTTGCCAGCGAGGAAGAATTACCATTTGGATGGAGAGTGGGGATTGATGTCAGAGTAATAAAAGGGGAGAGAGGAGAGAGGATATGGTTCTAGGTGCTAGACTCACCTGACACTGTGAACTCGGCTATCCTGTGAAATCAATGTGATATTTCTATGGCCCTGAACCAAACAGACAGCCATATACTGTACCCCCTTACAGTGGGTTTTGACCAGAAGTGGCACCTCCCCTCGACAACGCTTCGCTCCGCTTGCAATTTGCATAAAGTAGAACAGAGCTCAACTTTTTCTACCGCTCCGCTAGCAAGTTACTCGCCGCTCACCTTCCCACAATCCCCTGCACATTTCTCTGCATGCCCTCATTGAAAATGAAGGGGGGTGGAACTTCTTCTGCCAAATTCATTTTTGGTGAAAACCCTATGTTACTCTTTCCCACTCTGTGGTAAAGAGTCCTATACATAAACCCCCCCCCCCCCCCCCCCCCCTCTCTCTCTCTCTCTCTCTCTCTCTCTCTCTCTCTGTCTCTCTCTCTCTCTCTCTCTCTCTCTCTCTGTCTCTCTCTCTCCCTCTCTCTCTCTCTCTCCTTCTCATATGGATAATGGATATTCACATACTTAGCACAAGGGCATTCATGTATACACACGCACTCATTTGTATAAATAAAGTCAGGATTTACTGATCTGTCATAGGAGAGCCTTGGTTTTTTATCTCTCCATCCTACAGCAGCCTTTATAAATAAACAGCAACATGTCAGGAAGCTAGGCTGTGCTTTGGCTGGAAGAGAGAGAAAGTGGAAATGTTAGTGTATGTATTGGGGGGGGGGGCAAACCACTGTCTCTCCTATTTTGCCTTCCAATCCCCATCCTTCTTACCCCTCCACTGGGCCTTAGACGGAGTGGGAGAGGACAGACACAGACATGTGTCTCTGATAGTGAACTGGGTGGCCCTGTATTTGAGAAAACCTTACTACTTTTATCAGAGTGGTTGAAAGTGAGCCACAATGACTGTTGTTGAGTAATGTATCAATGTCTGTGCATTCATTCTGAAGTGTATGTTTTCCTCTATGTTTCAGCTAGAGCTTTGTTGTGTCTGTGTGGTCTGTCTGCAGGTGTACCTTAAGGCCCCTATGATCCTGAATGGAGTGTGTGTGATCTGGAAGGGCTGGATAGACCTGCAGCGCCTGGATGGGATGGGCTGTTTGGAGTTTGATGAGGAGAGAGCACAGGTACTGTATCATACAATTAAATTACACCCCCTAGGCCCTAAGCACCACCAACACAAAACACACAACTAGATAGAACAATTGACTACATTATATACACACATTTACATACACCTCTAGACAAACTACTTTTGAATTGCTTAACTTAAACTAAACTAAGCAGGTTGTGCCCCTAACCCTACATATACAAACAAAACACCCACTCACCAGTCCAAACAAACGATGTGTCTCTGTCTGTCTCTCCCACTCTGTGTGTGTTCAGCATGAGGATGCCCTGGCGCAGGCAGCCTTTGAGGAGTCGCGTCGGAGGACCCGGGACTTTGAGGACAGAGACCGATCGCACCGAGAGGACCTGGAGGTGAGATGGGCCCCCTAGTCACATGATTAGTGCTAACGATAAGAAGTGTTGTTGGAATATGATGATTGGTTGTGTCCCCTGTGTGTTTCTTACCATGAGAACTCTTATTGTGTGAATAACCCATCTAGTTTTTGACATTCACCATTAACACAAACATGGACTCATTGTGTGTTTGTCTGAGAGGTTGTGTTTGTGTGTGTGTTTTTGTATTTTATCTTAAAGCATTTTTATGGAATGTAGGTTTAGTGCATGAAGAGTTTATTCATGATCAGAACACACAAATCCTAAATGCAACCCCTCTAAGATGAAAAACGAATTGTGTTTTTTTAGGACCCTGTGGCATCAAAAATCTGGGACTGATGGCATTCAAGGACCAGGGTCTGTCTTCTTTGCTTTTCAATGTCACTCTGTCATGCACTAAACCGTGTGTGCGGTATGTGTGCGTTGTCTGTGTAAGTGTGCTTGTGTGCATAATGAGGTGTTTGTGAATCGACACGAGAGCATGTGCATGCATGTGTACAATGTGAAGTGTCTGAGTCTGCCTGCTTTTGTTCCTGCATGTGCAGAGAGACTGAATGAGTGAGTGACAGAGAGAGAAAACAAAAGTTACATATGAACTGTATCTGTTGAGTTAACACACTGTGTAATGAATGCTTAGTGATAATGTGGGTTCCTTCCCTCTCATTCCACATAAACTGTCTCAGGGTCAGTCATATGAAATATGCTTTATGGATATTTTTTTAATGCATTTTATGATTTTTATGATAGTGTGGAGGTCAGGACATCCTACCAGGGTATAAGCTGGAAGACTGGAAGACAGACCCTCCACACACACTAATGGAGAACAGACCTCCACACACACACCACCCACCCTCACCCTGCTGCCGGAGGAGTCCGCTGCAAGGCCTGCTGGGACATATCTGCCACAGCTTGGCAGCACATGATGAGGGAGGGAGGGGGATCTGAAGCAGGGCTTTCATGTTCACATCTAGTATTTCCTACCTCAGAAACATACCTTCCAGCTTCCTCAGGAAGAATCTTCTCTTTTCTTCTGAAAATCTATGAAGCAATGCTCTTTATGGAGATATTATGTATTGGTCAAAGAAATATAATATATAATAACATCAATCCTGGAGGAGATCGGCTCAAACAGAATAGTGTGTGGAAGGTGTGCACCTAGTCAATGCATGACATATACTGTATTCTAACGGAACGCTTTCCATGTGTTTCATTCTCAAATACTGACTGTGGTGGAAACATGAAACCCCCTAATTATTCACATTTAAATGTTAGTTTTTTCCATCCAAGTTACAGTATGTTACAGAAATAGCAGAAAGTCGTCTCATAGACGGCTGTAATCCAGAATTTTCTGATTGGACTGTAGCATTTTTACGATTTCTCTAATTAGTGAATCCCCTTGCTCTGATGTCCTCTCAGGGAGGGAGAAATATGATATTGTTGTTTTTATTTTAGATAAAGATTTGCATTTGGACATCAGGACCCTGTTTTTATGTCATATGGGCGCCTGGCTCTTGAGTACATTCAGCCATTGCATTTCTGTGGTCTGAACTTATACTCAGTCCACCATAACTCAAGGCCAACAGCACAATGACAGTCTGCCATCAGTGGTAGCTGGGAGGCCTCTTAAGGGTTTAGAAACCTGTCATTTAGTTCAGAAACCACAGTTCTTCTCTAGCAGGGATGTCAGTGTCAGCTCTTGAGAATGCATGTCTAAGTACAGCATATAAGGTTAATTCCTCTGCTGTGTGGCCTGTACGTGTTTTGGTCACTGTATAATGAATATTGTCCAGGTCTTTCCTGTGTGTGTGTGTGCGTGCGTGCGTGCGTGCGTGTTGGCTCATGTGTGTAAGAGCAATTCAGGACAGGACAGTGATGGCCATCTAGATGATTGATGAAAATAAGATGGAGGAATAATAAATGGTCAATTTTTCATTAGGCCGGGCCCCATTCTGCAAATGGAGTTAGAGGATGAATAATGTGCTGGCAGTAAAAGTATTAATATAGCATTAGTATTGATTTTTATTAAGATCCCTGTCTGCCGTGCCTAATCTCAGCTCTATTGACTTGTGGTACGGGCTAGCGCTCTTCCTGCTGGCTCGATGATCAATCACCCCCCCCTCCCCATGTAACTACAGTAGCACTCCACTCAGGGCTGAGGCTTACTGTAATGTTTATCCTCAAAATAATATTCCTTTGTCTGTAAGCTGCACTTCATACAGTACATTATTATGTATTGAGTCCACATTTCATATCATTATAAAAAGTTGGATCCATGATTTTTCTGTATATTACTCCTTAATTCTGCTTGTCCAGTTCACATTGCATTGTGTGTGGCCTGAGACATAGTTTTTTCTTCAACCATTACCAAACCGTAACTGGTGTATTTGGCTCAAAAGGGACCTTTACATATAATTCCTTTCCTCTGACTCAAGGACACCTCTGATGCCTTCCATTTGTAATCTGGGTGAATATGTGTGGTAACTAAGGGAGACGCGTTTGTGTGTGTGTGTGCCCATGCATATGTGTGTTCTTGTTGTTGTTATTGATGTTGTTTTTGTCTAAATCACTATGCAACTACTGAGTAAAACTTTGATCGGCCACAAAATCGGCCATAAATTCAGCCATAAAATCTTGTTAAGTTAGTTAAGTTTATATAACTATAGGCCTCTTAATTGTTTGGAAGACACTCTATTTAAGTTTATGGTTCTGAAGTGGAAGAATGGATGAGCATCTGTGTCATTCAGGATTAAAGTAGTAGACTGAACCAGGCTTAGAAGGAGCTATTATGGTGAGTCATTTGGATGATGACAACATGCCATTTCAGCTGAGAGACTTGTATCAACTTATGCTTTCTCCCTCTGTCTGCATGTCTGTCCGTCTGTCTCACAGATATCTATGTTGGGAGAGATTTAGACTTAGACACATAAACATATGTATCTGTGACAGGCAGACAAGTCATTTTTTATTTTTAAAGCGGGTTATGTAGAAGACTTCCCCGACAACTAATGACTGTCTGCTATTCGGCCCAAAAAAGAAAATCAATTTTTAGCCTCTGCTGGAAGCTCTCTGGTGCCCTCTGCAGAATATACTGTATGACATATACTGCACTCACTGTTGCCCCATCTAAGGCCATTCTCAACACATTAGACACACACTCATGATGATATTGTGTGCTATATTAAACCCCCCCCCCATCTCTCTCTCCCTGTGCCAACAGCCCAGGCGACAGCGGGACCCCAGCCCTGGCAACAACATGGGCAACAACGCTGATGATCACAAGATACGCTAGAGGCCAGAGAGACGTAGGGGGTGGGGTCAGGGTGACCTGTCCATCGTACTATGCCAGTCTCACCCCCTGTCACCAAGCTGTTAACTGGAGAGACCAAAGTCCACATTGCTGGGGATTGAACTGGGAGTGGGTGGGGGTGGGGGTGGGGTGGGGTCCTTTTTAGTTTTAAGAAGGGACTGGGTGAGGTGGGTGTCCATTTTTATGTGGTGTAAGGGGATCGACCCAAACATCCTTGTCTTCTGGGGGGTTTTGCACTATATGAAACATTCAGTTTAGTACCCACATTGCCTTCTGTATGCATGGAGCGCCTACCTACCAATCTTTTCTTTTGTCCCCCTATGCAAGCCATTTCGGCAGCACTTTCTTTTACAATGCTTTATAAATAGGAAATGACTGGGTGATTAAATAGAATACATTTGTTCTAAAATAATTATGTATTCTTCCAAATTGTTATATTTCTAATAATTCCAAATGTCTTCTTCCATCTAATTGTTTCCCAGAAAGTTTGTTTCAAATCAAGTAGCACCTGAGGAGCACTGAGCATACATTTATTTCCCGCTAAATTCTAAGCTTTTGATAATTACTTATTAAAACAGCAATCAGCAGTTGAAACAATAACAAAGCGTCCACCCTGCCCGTTTCGGTAAAAAGCTGAGGGATGAGTCTGGAGAAATGTAACCACTCTCAAATTCATAGATGCAAGGCCTGACCATCCATGATATCAAAGTTATAGTTTTAATCATGTTTTGAGGCTATATAGTGTTTGTTTACATTTATTTTGTTTAGAAAAATTGGAATAAAACAAGCTTCCCAATGGGCACACACTGGCTGAATTAACGTTGTTTCAACATAATTTTGATTAAATTACGTCGAACCAACGTTGAATAGACGTTGAATTGACGTCTGTGCCCAGTGGGTTATATTTTGGGTTCTGATGCGGTACACAGTTGAACTAAGCTCACAAGGCATTTATAAGTTATCTTCTTAAGAATCAATGGGTATATGTAATTCATTTACACTACATGACCAAAAGTATGTGGACACCTGCTCATCGAACATCTCATTCCAAAATCATGAGCATTAATATGGAGTTGGTCCCCCCTTTGCTGCTATAACAGCCTCCACTCTTCTGGGAAGGCTTTCCATTAGATGTTGGAACATTTCTGCAGGGACTTGCTTCCATTCAGCCACAAAAGCATTAGTGAGGTCGGGCACTGATGTTGGTCGATAAGGCCTGGCTCGCAGTCTGCGTTCTAATTCATCCCAAAGGTGTTTGATGGGGTTGAGGTCAGGGCTATGTGCAAGATAGTCAAGTTCTTCCACACGATCTCGACAAACAATTTCTGTATGGACCTCGCTTTGTGCACGGGGGCATTGTCATGCTGAAACAGGAAAGGACCTTCCCTAAACTGTTGCCACAAAGTTGGAAGCACAGAATCGTCTAGAATGTCATTGTATGCTGTAGCGTTAAGATCTCCCCTCACTGGAACTAAGGGGCCTAGCCTGAACCATGAAAAACAGCCCCAGACCATTATTCCTCCTCTACCAAACTTTACAGTTGGCACTATGCATTGGGGCAGGTAGCGTTCTCCTGGCATCCGCCAAACCCAGATTTGTCCGTCGGCCTGCCAGATGGTGAAGCGTGATTCATCACTCCAGAGAACGCGTTTCCAATGGCGGCGTGTTTTACACTAATCCAGCTGATGCTTGGGATTGTGCATGGTGATCTTAGGCTTGTGTGCGGCTGCTCTGTCATGGAAACCCATTTCATGAAGCTCCCGACAAACAGTTGTTGTGCTGATGTTGCTTCCAGAGGCAGTTTGGAACTCGGTAGTTAGTGTTGTACTTGGCGGTCCCGTTCTCTGAGCTTGTGTGGCCTACCACTTTGCGGCTGAGCCGTTGTTGCTCATAGATGTTTCCACTTCACAAAAACAGAATTTACAGTTGAACCAGGCAGCTCTAGCAGGGCAAAAAGATTATGAACTGACTTTTTAGGAAGGTGGCATCCTATGCTTTGCCACGTTGAAAGTCACTGAACACTTCAGTAAGGCCATTCTACTACCAATATTTGTCTTTGGAGATGGCTGCATGGCTGTGTGCTCGATTTTATACACCTGTCAGCAACGGGTGTGGCTGAAATAGCCAAATCCACTAATTTGAAGGGGTGTCAAAATACTTTTGGCCATGTAGATCATATGTCCAAAAATGAATGTAGCAACTGTAGTTTGAAAATAGGCCTACACTCTTAGAAAAAAGGGTTCAAAAATAGTTTTTCGGCTGTCCCTGTAGAATAACCTTTTCTGGTTCCAGGTAGAACCCTTTTGGTTTCCATGTAGAACCCTCTTTGGAAAGGGTTCTACATGGAACCCAAGAGGGTTCTACCTGAAACCAAAAGGGTTCTACCTAGTACCAGAGAGGGTTCTACAAAGGGTTCTTCTATGGGGACAGCCGAAAGAACCCTTTTAGGTTCTAGATAGCACCTTTTTTTCTAAGAGTGTACCATCAAGTACAAAAAGTTACCAATCAATCACCAATTTATTTTGTATTTATAAAGGACTATAAAAGATTGCCTAACAGCTATAATGTATCCTATTATAGCACTATTTTAATGATATTTTATTTTTTATTATTTTATTCATGTTTTGTGTGAAAGTCATGATGTTTACTTTTTTATTTCTTTTCTTTATATATAAATACTGTATTTCTATGTCTTTATTCTATCGTATGGGATATCAGTAGAATATATAAAGTTGTGTTCTAGAAAAGTAACTTTTACAAAGAGGCTGCTGATTTGCTGGATGAGGAAGGTCTAGCATCCTCAGTGCTTTCTGTCTTCCTGTCTCCTCCTTCATGTTAGCAGCATAATTGAACAGTCTTTGAACATGACTCTAGCAGCACAGAGCGCACAATGAGGTCAGTGTCTCTGAGCTGACTCTTTGGAAGTTGAGGCAAAGAGGCTTTCTCCTCTGCATAGTTTTTTTTATTATTCTGTTTATTTCACATTTCATCCAGATCAGGGTTAGTAACGTCTTAAGACGTAACTTTCTCACTATGTTGAACTATTGCGGCTTCATTCCAGAGGTTTGTCGCACATTTTGATCCAGCTCTGGGATCTATCGCCCTGAAAATTATGCATTATCTCACTAACATACCCTTCTGTTTTGTTTGGTATGTTTCAGGTAATCTGAATATCCTTGAGTTTGATCAACTATTGTGCTGTTGTCAGTGTTTCTTTCTCTTCCTCTACAGGAATACAGTTTTAACAGTTTATTCATATAAAGTTGTACTGGGGATTAGAGAAAGCAACATATTTAAAGAGATTGAAGACTCTATTGCAATAAACGATGTGTATAAACCCTGGATGACTAACACGGGGCACTGTACTGAAGCCACCGTGCAACCATCTTGGTAGTCCTTCTCCGTTGTAAAACAATATTTTGGAAGCTATAGAAATGCATTTATTAATGTGTACATTCGTTTTTTGACACATTTACTCTATTACAGACACATTAATGCATACTTTTAAATTATATGAGAGCTAAACATAAAAAAAGCTAAAATATCAACAACAAAAAATTCCTTTAAGTAATTTTTTTAGAGTACTAATGTTACTGTCCCTGTTAAAACAACAAAATCCTTAAATACAGGTCATTTTGACCATACATTATTTGTAAAAAATACTTTAAATTCATTCATTCCTATAGATGCGGTAAAGAGGTCAATCGAACTTGACCAAAACAATGGAATTGCCATGGAAATGTGTGGGAGGAAAGGGCCATGGGGGAAAGAAACTGAGTCTCCTCATTGCACCTCAGCAGAATAACCTACATTTAGGTTATTGTTTATATAGTATGTATTTCACACTATGTTGAGGTACAAATCTGAGTATAATGCTTACATGGATGTCAACCCCAACACATGTTCATGTCATCATTACCAATCAATTGCATTACAGTTAAAAACGAATTTGACTACCACCAATGATTTCTGTATGCTAGCTCTACTAAACAGTTCATACGAACGGGAGTATTTAGCAGCTACTTTAGCAGTTACTTCTTCTAAACCTGAAAAGGGACAGCTTCTACAGACAAATATCCAAATCGGACTTAATAAACCACATTGTGGACCTTAAATAATGATTTGAAGAATACTCACTTTGTTAGATCAGATTTGTTGACTGTGCGCCAATCTGGTATGGAGGACTGCTACTACTGGGGAGTGCCAATATGGCTGACCGGTGGCTTCAAAGCCTCTCAATGGCCAATACATAGGAATCAGCAATCCAGGGTTTATATACACCAATGATTGCAATCCAGCAATGTTTCAACCAGTCATTAAATATTGGGATCAAATACACCGAGTCAGTCAGGAGATTTCCACAAAAAAATTAATCCCCCACAAAATAAGTAAGATAAATCACTGAAATATAGGCAGTATGTTATTCAGTTTGAACAGAGATGGATGGGGCTCAATAAACTGTATATGAAATTTAAGGAGAACGCTAAGGTCAAGTCTAGCAGCAGTGATGAACCTGTGGTTTTCTTCCATTTATTTCTAATGCATCAACTCAGTATTTTATTCAACATTAATTTGCTTTAATTTGAATGAAGAGGAAAGGTGGCAGAAGAAGCCTATGTTTTGTAAAGGGACGAACGGTAGACAACAAGTTGTAAGATGTGGATGTGCAGGTCAGAAAAATGGGGGTTTAGGTGGACAGAGGGAGAGGCAATGGTTTGTCACACTTTGCTATGGAAGCAAGTTCTAATTTCATACTGCATGTGATTGTATTTCCTTGGGTTAGGTTCTTAGGTTTTTATCCTAAATACTTTTATATCACATATTTGCATAATGTTTCACATCCCACTAATGATGCAGTTCTTTTGCATTTCCAGCTCGTAAAAACAATGTGTATGGCCTTAGCTTGTTGCTTTAGTGTATCAAAGATTTACTCAGTGTTTCATCTCAAGGTAGCATACCAATGTGGGTAGCAGGAACGAACATGCTTACGCAATCTTCCATAGAGCATTGTGATGTTTATACAATGTATACAGTATTTCACAATATTCTGGGTGCTCTATTTCAAGTGGTTTGTTTGATATCTACTCCAGTGTATAGATTACCTGATAAAAGTGTCAGTGTACAAAGCGTATTGGACACTCAGAAACTAACTGGCTACAACCAAAAACAAATAGAAATCTTGGGTATTTATTACTTGGAAATACACCTCAAAACACACTACACGTTTTAGATGTTGTGCATTGCAGGTACGTTCTCCTGGAACAGGGTGATCAAATATACATCCTACATCTGTAAATAGTGTAATCTGTGTGCATGAGGGTCAGGAATGTCCAAAACACTGGAGTTATGATATACCCTACCTAGTGATGGTGTCCCAGCCTATATTTCCAACATAATTGATTACAATCCCTGGAGAACAGGCCCTCCTCTCATTTCTCCCTTCATGTGCAGGCCTAATCCCCAGAGCCCCAGCTAGCTGGTACCCCTGTCTGAGCTTCTCCCGTCACTTTAATGCTGGCATTAATGAGAGTTACACACCAGAGACTGTCCTAGTTTGCTCACATTTTTATTTTATTTTAATTTTTATAAATTGTTTATTTTATTATTTGTTTTAAGTTATTGATACAGGTTGACCATTGTTTTGTTCAGGTTATGCAATGAAGAACTGTGTATTTCTGTGTTTAACGGCCTATCTTTTAAAGTTTTACTGAAGAATTTAGGTTTCTTTCTCTCTGTTTTATGGTTTAGCTTGTATGGCTTCTTTTGTTAAGGGGAAACGTAAATATGAAGTGTTGAATTTGACATGTTTCGTAATAAATTTGTAACAATCCTTGTACTTTGTCTTTTTAAGCTTTAATATTGCGGATATATTGTAGCTTCCATCAATGTAATTGTCTTCATCATTTGCAATCCCCCATAAATTATCTTGGAAACATATATATATACACTACTGGTCAAAGATTTTAGAACACCTACTCATTCAAGGGATTTTCTTTATTTTTACTATTTTCTACACTGTAGAATAATAGTGAAGACAAAATTATGATATAACACATATGGAATCATGAAGTAACCAAAAAAGTGTTAAACAAATCAAAATATATTTTATGTTTAAGATAGCCGCCCTTTGCCTTGATGACAGCTTTGCACACTCTTGGCATTCTCTCAACCAGCTTCATGAGGTAGTCATTTCAATTAACAGGTGTGCCTTCTTGTGGTAATGCTTCAATTAGTTGGTTGTAATTTCCATATATTTTTGTTACCTGCATGTGTGACATAACTCCACCAGTCCTATTTATGATATAATTTACAAAGATTATACCTTTAAAAATATATGTTTATCAATTAGTATATTTGAGTTTAACCATATTTGTTGTATTATTACTTCTGTCTTTTCTGGTGGATTAAACTGACATTGCAACCAACTTTCTGTGGCTTTCTGTGACCGAAAGTAAGAGGTTGTAATCTGAATCAAGGCACAATGTCCATTCTTGAACATGGGGTGAGACATTTTAACTAATCTGCAAGAGAACCCGTTCGGATTTAAGTATAACTTTTGTATGACTGAAGCCTTTAGTGATAGGTCTAATGCTTTAATATTTAATAATTTCTGCCTTCTGAATTAATATTCATTATATAAATAGGCCCGTTACATTTTGTCTGGCTTGACATTCCAAATAAAATGTAATATTTTGTTGCTCATATAATTTAAAAAACAAGTCGCTAGGTGTAGGCAAGGCCATAAGCAAATAGGTAAACTGGGATATTACTAAAGAGTTAATCAGGGTGATTTTTCCACAAATAGACAGGTATTTTCCTTTCCATGGCAGCAAGATCTTATCTATTTTTGCCAACTTTCTATTCAAATGTATTGGAGTGAGATAATGTCTTTCTTTCGGGATATGAATACTGAGTATGTCCACATCCCCGTCAGACCATTTTATTGGTAAACTACACGGTAATGTAAAAGTTGTATTTTTTAGTGATCCAATAAGTAATATAGTACACTTTCATAATTTGGTTGTAATCCAGAGGTTAGAAAAAGTATCTAGATACTCAATGAGGCTGTGGAGGGATCCAAATTGTATTTAAAAGAAAACATGAATCATCAGCGTACAATGACACCTTTGTTTTTAAGCCCTGGATTTCTAATCCCTTGATATTATTGTTGGATTTCAATAGCTAACATTTCGATGGCCAAAATAAATAGATATGCCGATAGTGGACAATCTTGTTTTACTCCTCTTGACAGTTTAATACTTTCTGAGAAGTAGCCATTATTTACTATTTCATCACGTTTCAGGAGAAGACCCAGATGCAGACAGTGTGGAAGTAATTACAAAAACAGGGGCCAGCAAAAAGGCAGGTCAAGGGCAGGCAGAGGTCGTAACACAGATCAGAGTCCGAAAGGTCCAGAACAGCAGGCAGGCTTAGGGTCGGGGCAGGCAGAGCTCAATAATCCAGGATGGTGTGACAAGGTCCAGAACGGCAGGCAGGCTCAGGGTCGGGGCAGGCAGAGCTCAATAATCCAGGATGGTGTGACAAGGTCCAGAACGGCAGGCAGGCTCAGGGTCGGGGCAGGCAGAGCTCAATAATCCAGGATGGTGTGACAAGGTCCAGAACGGCAGGCAGGCTCAGGGTCGGGGCAGGCAGAGCTCAATAATCCAGGATGGTGTGACAAGGTCCAGAACGGCAGGCAGGCTCAGGGTCGGGGCAGGCAGAGCTCAATAATCCAGGATGGTGTGACAAGGTCCAGAACAGCAGGCAGACTCAGGGTCAAGGCAGGCAGGAATGGTCAAAACCGGGAAAAGTAGAAAACGCTGGTAGGATTGACGAAACAAAACAAACTGGCAACAGACGAACAAAGGACATACACAGGGGATAATTGTGAAGATGGGCTACACCTGGAGGGGGGTGGAAACAATCACAAAGACAGGTGAAACAGATCAGGGTGTGACAATTTTACACCTAGGGATACTATACATAAATATGATATATTGAACCTTTATTTAACTAGGCAAGTTAGTTAAGAACAAATTCTTATTTACAATTTCTTATTTACAATTATTATATAGCTTAGCCACAGAAACATTTTGATGTACTGTACAGTTTGATTATAAATAATTTGTGTTAATTTCACTAATTATAGAAATGTAGTGGTGGTATACAGAAGATAGCCCTGTTTGGTAAAATACCAAGTCCATATTATGGCAACAACAGCTCAAATAAGCAAAGAGAAACGACAGTCCATCATTATTTTAAGGCATGAGTGAAGGAAAGCAGGAAAGCAGCTAACAAGTACTCAGCATACAGTATGTGGGAACTCCTTCAAGACTGTTGGAAAAGCATTCCAGGTGAAGTTGGTTGAGAGAATGCCAAGAGTGTGCTAAGCTGTCATCAAGGCAAAGGGTGGCTACTTTGAAGAATCTCAAATATAAAATATATTTTGATTTGTTTAACACTTTTTTGGCTACTACATGATTCCATGTGTTATTTCATAGTTTTGATGTCTTCACTATTATTCAAAAATGTAAAAAATAGTAAAAATAAAGAAAAATCCTTGAATGAGGTGTGTCCAAAAATTTGACTGGTACTGTATGTATACACTATATATACATATTTGGACACCCTTTCAATGTGGCACCGTCATAGGATGCCACCTTTCCGACAAGTCAATTTGTAAAATGCCTTCCCTGCCAGAGATGCCCCGGTCAACTGTAAGTACTGTTATTGTGAAGTGGAAACGACTTGGAGCAACAACAGCTCAGCCGCGAAGTGGTAGGCCACACAAGTTCACAGAACGGGACCGCCGAGTGCTGAAGCGCGTAGGGCATAAAAATTGTCTGTCCTCGGTCGCAATACTCACTACCGAGTTACAAACTGTCTCACACTTCAGCACAAAAACGGTTCTTCAGGAGCTTCATTAAATTGGTTTCCAAGGCTGAGAAGCCGACTGGAGAGTTGGCTGGATTGGTGTAAAGCTTGCCGCCTTTGGACTCTGGAGCAGTGGAAACGCCTTTTCTGGAGTGATGAATCACGCTTCACCATCTGGCAGGCCGACGGACAAATCTGGGTTTGGCGGATGCCAAGAGAATGTTACATTCCCCAATGCATAGTGCCAACTGTAAAGTTTGGTGGAGGAGGAATAATGCTCTAGGGATGTTTTTCATGGTTCAGGCTAGGCCCCTTAGTTCCAGTGAAGGGAAATCTTAACGCTACAGCATACAATGACATTCTAGACGATTCTTTGCATCCAGCTTTGTTGCAACAGTTTGAGGAAGGCCCCCATGCAAGTCAATGCCCCAGTGCACGAAGCGAGGTCCATACAGAAATGTTTTGTCGAGATCAGTGTGAAAGAACTTGACTGGCCTGCACAGAGCCCTAACCTCAACCACAGGCCTAATCACCCAACATCAGTGCAGACCTCACTAATGCTCTTGTGGCTGAATGGAAGCAAGTCCCTGCAGCAATGTTCCAACATCTAGTGGAAAGCCTGCCCAGAGAGTGGAGGCTGTTATAGCAGCAAAGGGGGGGACCAACTCCATATTAATGCCTATGATTTTGGAATGAGATGTTTGACGAGCAGGTGTCCACATACTTTTGGTCATGTAGTGCAGTTGTTTTCAAACGTTTTTTTCGGCGACCCACATTTTCAAAATCACTGGATATTCCGATGCGATGCTGAGCCAGAATGACGATAACTTCATGCATGCGTGTCGTGTTTTCAACGTACTGTCACTGGTCAGCTGTAGTAGTTCAGTCACCTCAGATGGCGTTATGGTCAGCTCAATGAGTGACAGTGGGCTTTCAAACTCAAAGGGGTTTTTAATCAATTTCTTGTCCCTCAAACCATCAAGCCTCTCTTCTGGAAAGTAGCGATTAAAATTGTCTATAAGTGCTGTCAGATGTGCCTGAATAAGGCCAGTCATGCGCTTGATACCGGTGTCAGTCACATCATTTTCTTCTTGGTTTGGGCCTACTGAGCCGCGCCAGCCAGCTTCAGCGACTTTTGGAAAGCAAGCACTTGTTCCCAGTTTCTGAAAACATAATCATGCTGTCCTTGCAATTTCAAATTTAGTTCGTTTAGTGACGAAAATATATCTGCAAGGTATGATAGGATAAAAATCCACTCACCAGTAAACAAATCAGCATGGGGAGATCGCTTCTCAAGGAGGAAAGCGTGTATTTAATTTCTGAGTTCATACACTCTGGTAAGCACTCTACCTTTAGACAGCCAGCGCACATCTGTGTAGAACAGTAAGTGTGTGTGTTCCGCACCCATGTCCGAGCACATTACATCAAAAAGACGGTTGTTGAGTGCGCTGCCTTTAATAAAGTTAACAACTTTCACCACTTATTTTAATGCACTGTCAACATCGGGAGGCATTCATTTTGCTGCTAATGCCTCTCTGTGGATGAAGCAGTGATTACAGACGATTTCTTGCCCAGCTGCCTTCTGAATTCGTTTCACAACTCCGCTGTTTTCCACGTCATGTTCGCGGCCACAATCACTCGTTCTTCCCTTACAATTAGCCTAGCACTTAGTCAAGCCCGCACTTACTAACTACGTAGTTATTCAGTTGAGCAAATATGTATTCACCTGTCTTAGTAGTAGGGAGAGTCAAACAGCACAAAAGATCATCCCAAAAATAATTTTCCCAGGCGTATTTTACATAAACCAGTAAAGTTGCGATGTTTGAAACATCTGTACTTTCATCCTAATGGATTGAGAAATCGCCCGCTGCTTTTAATCTAGAAATAAATTGCTCTTCAAGGTTGTCTGAAATGTCATTCATTTTTCTTGAAGTGTTGTCACTGAGGGGGATCGTTTTAAATGTATTAGCTGTCTAGCACTGCGATAATCATGTACAGTCGTGGTCAAAAGTTGAGAATGACACAAGTATTGGTCTCCACAAAGTTAGCTGCCTCAGTGTTGATGATGGCAATTTGCATATACTCCAGAATGTCATGAAGAGTGATCAGATGAATTGCAATTAATTGCAAAGTCCCTCTTTGCCATGAAAATTAACTTAATCCCCCAAAAACATATCCACTGCATTTCAGCCCTGCCACAAAAGGACCAGCTGCCATCATGTCAGTGATTGTCTCGTTAACACAGGTGAGAGTGTTGACGAGGACAAGGCTGGAGATCACTCTGTCATGCTGATTGAGTCAGAATAACAGACTGGAAGCTTTAAAAAGAGGGTGGTGCTTGAAATCATTGTTCTTCCTCTGTCAACCATGGTTACCTGCAAGGAAACACATGCTGTCATAATTTCTTTGCACAAAAAGGGATTCACAGGCAAGGATATTGCTGCTGGTAAGATTGCACCTAAATCAACCATTTATCGGATCATCAAGAACTTCAAGGAGAGAGGTTAAATTGTTGTGAAGAAGCCGTCAGGGCGCCCAAGAAAGGCCAGCAAGCTCCAGGACCGTCTCCTAAAGTTGATTCAGCTGCTGGATCGGGGCACCACCAGTGCAGAGCTTACTCAGGAATGGCAGCAGGCAGGTGTGAGTGCATCTGCACGCACAGTGAGGTGAAGACTTTTGGAGGATGGCCTGGTGTCAAGAAGTGCGGCAAAGAAGCCACTTCTCTCCAGGAAAAACATCAGGGACAGACTGATATTCTGCAAAAGGTACAGGGATTGGACTGCTGAGGACTGGGGTAGAGTCATTTTCTCTGATGAATCCCCTTTCCGATTGTTTGGGCCATCCGGAAAACACCTTGTCCGGAGAAGACGAGGTAAGCACTACCATCAGTTCTGTGTCATGGCAACAGTAAAGCATCCTCAGACCATTCATGTGTGGGGTTGCTTCTCAGCCAAGGGAGTGGGCTCACTCACAATTTTGCCTAAGAACACAGCCATGAATAAAGAATGGTACCAACACATCCTCCGAGAGCAACTTCTCCCAACCATCCAAGAACAGTTTGGTGACGACCAATGCCTTTTCCAGCATGATGGAGCACCTTGCCATAAGGCAAAAGTGATAACTAAGTGGCTCGGGGAACAAAACATCGACATTTTGGGTCCATGGCCAGGAAACTCCCCAGACCTTAATCCCATTGAGAACTTGTGGTCGATCCTCAAACAAAAACCCACAACTTCTGACAAACTCCAAGCATTGATTATGCAAGAATGGCCTGCCATCAGTCAGGATGTGGCCCAGAAGTTAATTGACAGCATGCCAGGGCGGATTGCAGAGGTCCTGAAAAAGAAGGGTCAACACTGCAAATATTGATTCTTTGCATAAACTGAATGTTATTGTCAATGAAAGCCTTTGACACTTATGGAATACTTGTAATTATACTTCAGTGTACCATAGTAACTACTGACATAAAGATCTAAGAACACTGAAGCAGCAAACTTTGTGGAGACCAATACTTGTGTAATTCTCAAAACGTTTGACCACGACTGTATATAGCTGAAGGCAAGATTCATTTCTCCGCAACAGTGTGGGGCATTTTCACTTTAGCTACACGTTACGAAACCATATAAGAAGCTAACTGTGCTTTCTCATTCAATGTTATGTTTTTATTAAGAACCTTAGCAGAAGACTTCATCTCTTGTGCTTTCCTTTGAAAGAAGTCCAGCGGCTTTCCTGCCAGCTCGCTGTGATGAGTGCCTTTTTAATTTGGATGGCCTCAGACTCTCGTTGGCGAGTTTCTCCCCACATACCACACATACAGGCCTTGCATCCTGGTTTGCATTGGAGCAATTAAAAAAACCAACAAAAAAAAAATAGTCCTCGTATCCTCTCGTCCCCGATTTCTTTTTCATTTTAGCTGGCTCTCTGCTTGAGGCTCCGGCATTACTCTCACTTGAGTTTTTCTCAAGGTGTTCGGCATGTAGCTCAGTGGGTAGCATAAGCTCAGGGTGGCTGGTCTCGCTGGCGGGAGCTTGCCTAGCAGCAGTGCTAGCATTAAGTGGTTCTGGTTCTAGAACTCTTTTTCGGATAACAAATTGATCCATGTTGCTGTTTTAACTAGCTATGTGAAACTAAAGTAAAATGAACGGTTGGAAAACTGTAGTAAATGGCAATATTATTTTTTAACTTCTAACAAATAGCACATAAGGGAGATGAACACGTGTTCAACGTACAGCGGTTATTTCGTCTGATGTAGGTAAACTTGGCCTACACAGTGCTCAGTTTAGTATACCGCCCATGTGGCTGTGGAGGTGTACTGTAGACAACAACCTTCATTTTAATCTTGAGAGAAAACCAACGACAAAATAATTATGAAAACATGTTTGCTGACCCAATTTTAAGTCGCGACCCACACATTGAAAAACACTGATGTAGTGTATGTTAATGAACATTCTGCAGAACCACCCAGTTGGTCAGCTGACCAGGAAGTGGCAGTTTCTTCGCGACGCACAGGAAGTTGAATAATCAGCTGATACTGGAGGTGTTTTGATGGAAGTTGTTGTTTGTGGAGAGTTTTTATTCCTTATCTTAAATTCACTATAAAGACACATCTAACGATACAAGGAATTCGGTGGACTTTTAACTAATAATGACGTTTTGAATATTAGCTAAGTGACCGTTGTAATTACAATTCATAGCTGGATTGCTATTGAATCCTCGATAAGAAAGAACATAGCAACGTAGCTAACGCCAGTCAACGGTTTGAGACGTTCTTTGTTTATGTTGTGCCAGACAGAACTGCAGTGTTTGGTTTCCTCTTTTTGATGATAGTTTTATATTTATTTATAATTGTGCGTGAATGTCGATTACAATAACGTTACAGGGGATCTAATTAATGTTAACGATAGCTACCTAGCGTAACTACAAGTCACCGATAATTGTTGACAAGCTGCTGAGTTGTCCTCGAGTCTGATCATAAGCGAGACAGCTGAGCTGTTTAGATAGTGACGAGTGTGGAAAGATTTCACTCTAGCTGTTGTGTGATCGTCATTTGCGCATCACTCAAGTCAGTCCGCTCATCTTCGACCTGTTGGTAGAACTAGCTACATGTCAGCCACCAACTTTAGTCTCAGTTGGCTTTGTATTTAATTTAGCAAGTTGGTTGCGCAATTCCTGTATGCTAGCAACTTGTCAGCAAGGGTCACTTCAAAGTATGCTAACAGTAGTCGCTCGTTGCTAATTTTTTTGTGTCTTGGTCTCTGAAAAGGTACCATTTGTCTCACTGTCAATATATTTCAGTGTGTTTTATGTAAAGACGTATTGTTTATGTTTATGAATTCATTATTTATTGTGTTATTAACTTAATGTTGAATATAAACAATAGGAGTGTTTAAGAAGAGAAGGATTAGGCAGTCTAGTATTAAATAAAGTTCCAGTTCTGGCACAAGCAGAGAACCTTGTTGAAAATCCTTCTCCCTACTTGCCAATGCTGGATCTGGAAGTTGTTCCTGAAAGATCTTTAGGAAATGAACAATGGGAATTCACATTAGGTAAGTGACTCCTGAGGAGACTGTTTATTTCTTCAACCTACCATACACCTCAACTAATATGCATGTTTTCCCTGTCAGTCATTTTTCATGTTTGTTTGTCATTTGTAAATGAGAACTAAAGGAATCTCTAATATCTTGTCCATGTTCTTGTCACAGGGATGCCATTGGCCCAGGCTATTTCCATTTTACAGAAACACTGCCGCATCATCAAGAATGTCCAGGTTCTTTACAGTGAACAAGTAAGAGATGAGATAACTGCTCTTGTGTGTGATGTACGGTGTGGGTGACATTTTTTTGATTGACTCTCCATTGAAATGATATGTTATGTTTCTGTGCTTCTAGATGCCACTCAGTCATGACCTCATACTCAACTTGACTCAGGATGGAATTAAACTGCTGTTTGACGCCTGTAACCAGAGACTGAAGGTGAGGGAGACATGCTCTGGTTGGTCATGGTCATGGCGCTAAATGCAATATGGCTGTCTATGTTGACTTATCAAGTCTCTCACTGCTCTCATGTTTAGGTGATTGAAGTATACGACTTGAGCAAAGTTAAATTGAAATACTGGTGAGTGATCTCTAGTTCCTTTTCTAATACCTGTGTGACTGTAGATGTGTCATAGCAAATGTATACACTATATATACACAAAAGTATATGGACATCCCTTCAAATTAGTTTGGCTATTTCAGCCACACCCGTTGCTGACAGGTGTATAAAATCGAGCACACAGCCATGTAATCTCCATAGACAAATATCGGCAGTAGAATGGCCTTACTGAAGAGTTAAGTGACTTTCAACGTGGCACCATCATAGGATGCCACCTTTCCAACAAGTAATTTCTGCCCAGCTGCCCGGTAAACTGTAAGTGCAGTTATTGTGAAGTGGAAACGTCTATGAGCAACAACGGCTGATCCGCAAAGTGGTAGGCCACAGAAGCTCATAGAACGGGACCGCCGAGTGCTGAAGCACATGGTGCGTAAAAAATAATCTGTCCTCGGTTGCAACACTCACTACCGAGTTCCAAACTGCCTCTGGAAGCACCATCAGCACAAGAACTGTTCGTCGGGAGCGTTGTGAAATGGGTTTCCATGGCCAAGCAGCCGCACACAAGCCTAAGATTATCATGTGCAATGCCAAGCATCGGCTGGAGTGGTGTAAAGCTTGCCGCCAGTGGTGTAAAGCTTGTGAATCATGCTTCACCATGTGGCAGTCCGACGGACAAATCTGGGTTTGGGGGATGCCAGGTGTACGCTACCTGCCCGAATGCATAGTGCCAACTGTAAAGTTTGGTGGAGGAGGAATAATGGTCAGGGGATGTTTTTCATGGTTCAGACTAGGCCCCTTAGTTCAAGTGAAGGGAAAACTTCACGCTACAGCATACAATGACATTCTAGACAATTCTGTGCTTCCAACTATGTAGCAACAACCTTTCCTGTTTCAGTATGACAATGCCCCCATGCACAAAGCGAGGTCCATAAAGAAATGGTTTGTTGAGATCGGTGTGGAAGAACTTGACTGGCGTGCACAGAGCCCTGACTTAAACCCCATCGTTCACCTTTTGGGATGAGTTGGAACGCTGACTGCGAGCCAGGCCTTATCGCCCGACTTCACTAATGCTCTTGTGGCTGAATGGAACCAAGTCCCTGCAGCAATGTTCCAACATTTAGTGGAAAGCCTTCCCAGAAGAGTGGAGGCTGTTATAGCAGCAAAGAGGGGGACCAACTACATATTAATGCCTATGATTTTGGAATGAGATGTTCGACGAGCATACTTTTGGTCATGAAGTGTATCTGACAGTTTGTCTGACTGGAATGTGCTACTACATATACTGTAATAGTATCTAGGCCTAAATTGTGTCATTGTCTTGCAGTGGAGTACATTTCAACACTCAGGCTATAGCACCCACCATAGAGCAGATTGACCAGTCCTTTGGCGCCACACACCCTGGAGGTAAGGGAAAGACACTCATCTCACCTTTTTGTCACCAATCAGCAGATATACCTTTTTGCCTTATTGATAGTACTGTGGAATGCTCCAAGGCTTTTGTCTCTGACCATGTATTCCTCACTCCTCAGTATACAATGCTGCAGAGCAACTGTTTCACCTGAACTTTCGAGGACTCTCCTTCTCCTTCCAGCTTGACTCATGGAATGAAGCTCCCAAGTATGAGGTGAGACTATTACCTGTCCTTTCTAGATTTATCCCTAGTGTGCTGTTTTTATCTGACTGGCTTTATGGTAAACCCTGTTTGACATAGCTGCTACACAGCAAATGTCTTCCATAACTTGCTCTTCTTGTTCAAACCTTACTGGTTTCCTCACCTATTTTTTATGCTATATTTTACCTGGCAGACAACCCATGATAGACTGTGTTTACCAGATAAATAACTAGTATTTTTGTCTTAGAATATGTTTTCTGTTAGCGATAATGAGAACCCCTATGCCTCTTTTCGACCCCTTGGCAATGAACAAACTAATGTACATATGCTTCATTACCAATACAGCATGAGTATTTGGTTTTGAAGCGTTTGGTAATGCTGGAATACAAAACAAACTGGCCCTTGAAAATTGCTCAGCATGTATTTATTATGAAAATACATTGTTATAAAACTGTTGATGTGAGTACTTGTGTGTCTCTGTTGAAATGCACACGCCAATCTACTCCCAGTTGTTTTGCTTTGACAGCCTAACTTTGCCCATGGCTTGGCCTCCCTGCAGATTCCGCACGGGGCCACAGTGAAACGGATGTACATCTACACTGGGAACAACCTACAGGACACCAAGTAAGAACACAATGTATTCACAAGCATGCCTGGAATAATGGTTGAGCATGGAAAGTTTATAGGGTGAAGGGGAAGATTCTGTGTGTTTGGTGAGCTTGTTTACTCAGATGGAAATTCTTTGACTTACACCTACTTCTCCTTTGAATAATGTTAGGTTTAAATCTGATGCATTTGAGATATTATCTAAATACTTATTATGTATTAAGATATGTGTGATCTTGGATTGCAAAAGAAAAAACATGAATTTGTAATGACCTGACTGTGACTCGCTCTGTCGTTCCTCAGGGCCCCAGTGATGCCCCTTGCCTGTTTCCTTGGCAATGTTTATGCAGAGTGTGTAGATGTGCTGAGGGATAGGGTGGGGCCACTTGGTCTGAGACTTCGCCTCCTCACTGCAGGTACTTAGCAAGGGGACATTTGAACCATCAGAACTGTGGAATTAAAATCTAAATCTGTTCAGGTTGGTATTCCTTTTGAGGCTTCCTGAGCACATGCCACTGGAGGATGTAGGTATTTTCCTCCTGTAGCGCAATCAGTCCTCAACTCTAATTGGATCAGGCTACTCTTCTCTTCCCTTTAATGTAGTAATTCATCCAGTACTGTTGTAATGGCTGTAACAGAGCCTCATGGTCTGGAGCTACAATGTAATACTTTCCTGCCAGTCCCTCAGGTCTATCACGTTACATGCTCTCTTCAGTCCACACACGTTAGCCCCTGTTAATCTCATCACCATACAGTATATCACCTCTGACATGCCCCTCCACTGGGGAGGCTGAGCTAAACAAATAACCTACTACACCCTTTAGTAGATGGTGAGGAGGTCTATCAAAATATGCTCTCATCAATCCCTCATCCAGTGTTTAGACATGACTCCTTAGACCAGCTGTTTTGTTTGTCTCTGTGGTTTGATGTATTATATACAGTTCTAATGAAACATCTGAGAGGAAGATGTGCTCCAACAATTTTGCAACACCAGGTCATATTAAGCTTGCATAATGAGTGGTTTTGTTCCTATCCTCCTCAGGTTGTGGGCCCGGGGTGATGGCTGATGCCAAAGTGCGTGCCGTGGAGAGGAATATTTACTTTGGAGACTCCTGTCAGGATGTGCTGAGCGCTCTGGGCTCGCCACACAAGGTGTTCTACAAGTCTGAAGACAAGGTTTGGCCCTCTACTCTGCTTCCTTCTTCCTTTCCCTTGACCTGCTCCTTTCAGTTGATATGGTCCTCTCTATGTTGATAAACAAGCTCTCTTCATTTTTGGGTTTCCTGTTTCAGATGAAGATCCACTCTCCGTCACCTCACAAGCAGGTCCCGTCCAAATGCAATGACTACTTCTTCAACTACTTCACCCTGGGGGTGGTGGGTATTGGTGTTACATGGGGGGTGGTCAGAGAGGGCTTGCCTTTCTTATGTTGACATTAAAGTTCAATGTAGGATGTTGCTTTTTTCTTACCTCTGTTTGATTAGTCCCTTTTCGTTTCTTTCCAGGACTTACTCTTTGATTCTAGCACACACCTGGTGAAGAAGTTTGTCCTTCATACTAACTTCCCCGGCCACTACAATTTCAACATGTAAGACTTTCTCTGCTTCAGTTAAGACAGCTGGCACCTCATTGGTCCTTGGCTCAAGTATACAATTTTCCGACATGATCCATTTGAATAAATTATTTCCAGTAGAGCCAAAAGAGGCTATTAAACTCATTAGTGTGTTAATGTGGTCGCAGGAGTGCTGTTCACTACACTCAGTAACATGTAACTTTCTCTCCCAACACTAGATATCATCAATGCGATTTCAAGATTCCACTTGTTATCAAGAAAGGTGAGAGTTTTCTAATCAGCGTTTTTATTGTATTTCATGAGGTCTCCTCACTGACCTCTGTAAAGTCTCCTCACGTATCCCTATCTGTCTTTCAGAAGGTGCTGACGGTCAGGAGGAGGACTGCACACTCACTACCTACAGCAAGGTCAGACATGCCTTCACTGCTCAGTCTTTGCCTAGCTCACTCAAGAGTAGTGAATAACACCCCAAGAGCAACTATGGGTGAACGTTATAGCTACTTCAGAGGATGTTTGTGTTCTCCTGACTGACTATGATTGTTTCTCCCGTAGTGGGATCAGATTCAGGAGCTGCTTGGACACCCCATGGAGAAGCCTGTCGTGCTCCACAGGTAAGAGATGCCTGGGTTAGAATTTACATGACTTCTGTCTGTTGAAACATTTTCACTGGACAACTAATTGCTGGCCCTACAGTTAACAAAAAAAAGTTGAAAAAACTATCTGTTTCACAGGTCATCCTCTGCAAATAACACCAATCCCTTTGGCTCTACGTTCTGTTTTGGACTACAGCGAATGATCTTTGAGGTAAGAACACTTGGTGTGTCATGAGTCGAGTGATGATGGTATTAGATTGAGAAGTACAAAGGCCTGTATGTAGGTTAACTATGTAAGGTATGCGTCTGAACTGTGCCAACTTGTCGTCCCAGGTGATGCAGAACAACCACATAGCTTCAGTGACCCTGTACGGAGCCCCCAGACCCAGCAGTCGTGCCAGAGCCGAGGCCAGCGGCCACTGAACAGCATCCCACTGCCAACCCAGACCCAGACCCAAACCCAAACCCAGGCTCCAACCCGGTTCCGGCCTGAGGGCGTTCTCCCCTCTCCAGTCCGCTCCACAGCAGCCCTGGGCTGATCAGCAGTTGACTCTCTGTCTCAGCCACTGCCATCTTCACACCAGAGAGGCCTGCTAGGAGCTCCTCTGGACCCATCTGCCCCTGTGTGACGGGCGCCTCATGCAGTGTCCTGCTAGGAGCTTTACGGCAGCCATCATCCCTCCCCCCTGTCCGAATGGTCTTCATCATTAGAACACTCGTTAGCCATCGTTAGATGTGTTGACAGTGTTTCATCAATGCACATTTGTATGCCTGCAAGCACAAACAAATGCACACCTGCTTACACAAATGAGCACCTGCACGCATGCTGTAGTTTTTTTTTTTATTGACATTTTAATACATACATACATACTTATTTGTTCTTAACTGACTTGCCTAGTTAAATAGTTAAATAAATTCATGTACATCAGAAACGGATACCAAAAGCCTGACACAGACACCAAAACCATTTCAATCCTTTCTCCACTATGTTCAACGCATGCATATGGATGCAGGCTCATCTGCAGCACTAACACTTGCATATCAAGTACATCATTTCATACACGGACATACACATATAGAAACAAACATGCATGCACATTGACATAAACCAATGCATGCACACAGAAACAAACAATTGCATGAACATAGAGGTTGTTGTTTTTAAGAGGAGACTGGTAAAAGATTGCAAGCACAAACTGGCCACACCATGGAGTGTCCTAGTGCTTTGCATGCTCTGAGGGGCACAGTCTTGGCACATGAACAAACACACATACTGGCCCACACACACACTCATACACTCATGCCATGACCAAGTCCACAGCATAATCCATCTCCTATTGCAAGGCATTGAAGCACTAAATGCATTTGTAGTTTGTTTTGTGTTTTTGCATGGAACGATAAAAACATTGGTTTTAACATTTGCACTAAGATACACCATATTTACTTGATTATTGTCTCCTATCCACTAAGGATTGTGTATTTTGTTTCCATTAGTTCCCACACCTCTATCACCTGAATTGACTTTGAAGAGAAAAGCCGTGCTTAATTCCTTCCAGATATACACCATCCTTTACAACCTTCCTCCCCATGCTCTCTCATGATTGGTCCCTTTCTCCATCCATTTCCCCATCCTCATCTCTTTTTCTATTCCCAAGATATATCTAAATTAATCCAGCTAAACCCCTTAGATGTACTTCATCATCGCTGTCATTCTTTATAAAAAAAAAATGTTTTGTTAAATTGCCAACATTTTAGCCAAAGATGTTTTAGCATGTTTTATGTTATCCAGACATTTTAGTTTGTCAACTTGACCTCTTGCCCAGAAGAGCAGACATTCCCTCCTAAAACTATATATTTTTTATTGCAGGCCCCTAAACCATAAACTTAATCTCATCTAACTACTTCTTGAATATATAATCTTTATAATTGCTTTGTGCTTTTTAATGCAGATCTTTTATTGTTCAGTTTTTACTCTACCAAGATGTCTCCTATATCTGTAGCAGGTAGATTTGGGACTGTGCAGCAGCAGTTGCTTCTGGTGTTTGTACAGATTTGTAAATAGTGTGCTATTTTGTCTTGTCATTTTAAGATAATGGTACAATGTGGGCCTGAATTGTTTTAAGGTCAGAGCACACACCAGCCGCAACACTTGTATTATGAAGGAATTCTGTTTGATGTCTCCCCCCAGTGGAGAGAACACTGGCTTTCGCTCCTAAACCCTGGGCCTGAATGGTTAATTAATCTCTCTAGCTCAGCTTTAACCACTATTAGTACTAGAGACAGATGCTGAAGACAGGATAAATCAGAGACGGGTTACTGTTGGATAGGGAAGGAAACCCTGTACACTGTTTAGAACCCCCGGTGTGTGTGTGTGTGTGGTCAGTCGCCCTGTTATAGTGGGTTGATCATGTACTGGTGCTAGATTAGAGGTATGTCATGTTGTTATTCTGTCACAGGTGGCTGGTCTGCCTGTCAGCCCCAGTCAGACCAGCCCTCCAGGCCTCAGCTTTGCAGTGTGTGATGCAGGCTCATTACATGGGCATTGTTCATTCTGTTACATTAACTTGTTTCATGAGTTGCGATGAAAAAGCCTGTTGTTGTTCAAATTGTATCCCTTGCTTTGTTCCAGTAGTATACAAAAAAGAAAAGAAAAGGAGAAGCTAAAATGCTTTGTTAACGTTGTGCCTCATTTCCCACCAAGCCTGTCTTGACTTCTCTCTGTAAATGAAACTATTGAACAGCATTGAGTATGACTGAGTATGACTGAGCATGACAAGCTAACATGATCGACTGACTGTCACCCATAAGCCATCCTTTTCCTCTTGCTCCAAAAAACATGACAAGTTGAAGAATAAAGACTTGATGTACAGTACAGGTCCTGAGCTCAGTCATGAAGGGCTAATCCTCATCTCTCAACAACCCCTGGCGTTCTGATTGGAACATTTGCACAATGCATTGTTTTGGTTTGTTCTAGTTGCTGGACACAGAAATGTGTATATCACTGAACATCTCACAGCAAGACTCTGGTTTTAACATCAGTCTGACCACCACCACCCAGCAGCCCTTCATGACCTGAGCTACACACTGGTCGTTGGGAGTTCAAATACAATGCAATGCACTCCCGGCCTGGTAGATATATTGCATCTGATTTAACTCACTGTAGATGAGTTTGCATTTATATTAGCGAGAAAACAAATGCAACACAACCAATGTTGTGGTAACATTTCCGGAATGTTACTGCTGAGAATGAGCTGGGCTGTGCTTGCCCAATCTCAGGTGGACATATCTTTTTTTTAAATGCTAGGAGCAAGTGAATGCTTAATTTTCATCAGTTGGAATTGATCCTATTTTTGCATTAGAATGAATGAATGACTGTAATTAAAACTAATTATAAATGGACAACTTTAGTTGAGTGTAATACTCATATTAATGGTATGTATTGTCTCCCTTTATATTGTGTTATATCCACGTTCCACAAAGTAGTTATTTCTGGTGGATTCAGCCAATTTAACCCAGTTCTGGAAATGGGAGTTATCCTTAATTCAACTTGTGAATCCAATTAATTGCAATGTGGTGTCTTATATTTTGGATAGCTTTACTTCTGTACAATAAAAAAACATGTAGATCAACATTATCAAGCATGTCATAAAAAGCAATAACCGTAGCTACGGGGAATCAGAGTGGTCTGCTTAAAGCTTGCACAATTGCTCCTGAATGAAACGATGCAAGAATGCTGTGATTGAGATGAGCTCCTCATTAAATCTACTGTCTGAAACTCAACATTTAGAATTTTATATAAAAACTGCTCATTCTGAATTTTGTTCATAAAAAAACACAAAAAAATCCTGTTACTGTGTGTACAAAAAGGATATGAAAGAATTGATGTAATAAATATGGCAAGAAAAGTATTGAGCTGTATTTTATTTGATTTTTAAAGAACAAACAAAAAAGCAATACATGCACATGTTTTCCACCAGGGACAATTTCAGTGTTAACTGATTGCTTTAAATTTTTATATCAACAGCATGTAGTCTACTTACAGCATTTGGACTACAGTTGTAGGTATAACTGAACATACATGTTTAAAAAGAAACAGCATGTATGGATTCAGATTATCAGAAGTATTGTAAATTAAAGCACACCACCAACCCTTCTTAACTGTTCTTGGTTTACTAAGGGCTTTGGTTTGTTGCTTGGTGATTGTCATCTTCAGTGTAGCTAATTGTGAACTAAAAAAGTAGGTGCTGTGCACATAACATTCATGGATATGTAAACTCTTTGTACAACTGTTTGTACATCTGCTGGAATGTTTCTAATAAAGTTGTCGAACTACACTGAACAAAAATATAAACGCAACATGTAAAGTGTTGGTCCCATGTTTCATGAGCTGTATCGCGCTGCATGAGGCAAATGGTGGTCACACCAGATACTGCCTGGTGTTCTGATCCATGCCCCTACCTTTGCTTAAGGTATCTGTGTCCAACAGATGCATATCTGTATTCCCAGTCATGTGAAATACATAGATTAGAGCCTAATGAATTTATTTAAATTGATTTCCTTATATGAACTGTAACTCAGAAAAATCATTGAAATTGTTGTGTTTATATTTTTGTTCAGTATATATAATGAGGTTTCTTGGGGACTTGTGGATGCACTGAGCTGTGTCTCCCCTAATTTCCCTTTCAAGTCTACCTACATGTATCATCTGATGTGTAATCGCACACAAAGGGTGTGTTCGTAAATTCAATCTGGAGTGCCAGATTGCGCTCAGAGTGCACGTGTAAATTCAGACCATTAGTTTCGCTCTCTGACCGTTCAGAGCACACACTGGACGCTCTGGCCGAGGAGTAGGGTTAATCCAAGCGTTCTGATCTCACAACGGCAGTCAAGCACCCAAGCTAAATGGCTAATGTTGGCTAGCTTGCTAGCTACTTCCAGACACAAATGAGAGAACACTGAACTCGGACCATTCTACTCACCCAAGCAGAGCTAGTTTGGCCGTTTTCATGTTATTCTGAGCGTTGGTGACGGTAACTGTGCTGCTAGAAACAATTTAATTACGCTTTTTTGCCGACATCTATATTTTTCTTGGAAACATCCCCTCTTAGAAACAAGGTAAATTTACCTTGGCTGTAAACTGTTAAGCAAAAATCACTGTATTACCTAAAAATAACTACCAAACATTCAATCACAGCTTCCATTTCCAAATTACTCGTTCACAGTGTAGTCCCTCTAATCAACATAACACCAAGCCCTCAATGCTTTACAAACACTTTAACATCATAGTCCTGTTCCACTGTAGTCTCTGAGTCCTTCTGTCCTGTTGTCCCGAGTACCTTGCCCCTCCACCTAAAGGGCCACGGGGTGGGCGCCATTTTACTGTGACAGCTCAGTTGGGGGTCATGCAGCAGGTTCCACATGAGCCAGATCTGTGGCACTGTCAGGCTGTGTACCACCATCAGCTCCCTATAGAAACAAGGGTCAAACACCTGGAGGTGGGGAGCAGCAGAGGGGCGCACAATACCAAATGTACGGAAACCCTCATGGCGTGACGGTTTCACTCCAATTCTCTGTAAGCACATGCCTAAGAACACATCGTCGATGGGGAATAGTTCTACCTGCTGACACGCTCCACTCAGCCGCCTGGCGGTGTGACCAGACATCACAAAGCCTCCTCCTCCTGCATATGATGGATACATAGTCTGGCCATACACAAACTCTGGCACAAAGTACTTGCTGCTGTGCCGGCGGATGGGGCGGGCGTGGTGGATTATGTCACCCACAAAGAGGTCCTTATCAGGCTTCTGACCCTTCAGCATCTGCAAAATGTTGTCTATATTCACATAGACATCAGCATCACCTTTGAAGATGAACTGGACATTGGAGCAGCTGTCATTCACCCACTGGAGGAAGTGGGTCTCTTTAAGTGTCAAATTGAAAAACGTGTCATCAAAGTCCCAGAGGAGAATGTCCCCAAAGGTGTGGCTCTCATAGGCAAGGAGCCGGTCCCATAAAGGCAGGGCTGTCTTGTTCCTGGGTACCCCAAGGAGGAATACAGTCTTCACTGACTGCAAATCCTGGAGCACACCCTCTCTTCCCCAGGTGTGCCGCACTACCTGCCTTCTTTCAAAGTCTGCTGCTACTGACTTGATAGTAATGAGCATGTAGAGCTCGCCTGAGCACTTTCCTGGCTGGTCTATCAGCAGTTTGAAGTCTCGGTTGTCCTTATCTCTAAGGTAGCCCTCAAAGTCAAATGGTGGCCGTGTGGGTAGAACAGGAGCAGCCTTTGTTGAGGCCACCTTCTTTGTCCCCTCGTCTTTCTTTGACTTGGATTTAGATTTGGTCTTGGCCTTAGGTTTGGATTTAGACTGAAGTTTGGACTTGGGATGTGACTGAGGCTCAGACTGGCACTTTGTCTTATCTGGGGGCGTAGAGAGGACAAGTTTAGTCACATGGCTCTCTGGTAGAGCCCCTAGAAGAGCACGGGAGCTTGTAGAGCCCTGCTCTAAGTGCCAGGTGTCCCATGTGGGAGTGAAAAATTGGTGGGCATACAACAGCAGACAGAGTAGCCCCAGCATGAGCAGGGTGCACAGAACATCTCCTTTTATGTGAATTCTCCTCATTGTGTCCCACTGAACCTATTTCCCTCTGAGGTCTACAAAGGCTGATTTCATTTACAACTCCTCTTTCTGAGGATCTCTGAGATCAGAAAGCTCCACACAGCATCCTGTGAAGAGTTCACAATACCGATCATCCATGCGGAGCAATTCCCGAGAGGTTTTCTGGGGGACCCTGAGGTCCTGCCGCTCCGTAACCCAACACTCTGCAGTCCTTATGTTTCCACTCCAGTATCTCAGTGAGGTTTTCCTTTTAGTCTGCAACATTCATTCCATTCCATCTCTTCAGCAGGCTGTACTGTAATAAATCACAAGAATTACATTGTTATCATGCAAGGAAAGGAAGATAAATATATAGCTATTTTTTTTACTTATATTTATGTTTGCAGTTACTTTGTATATTCTGTTTCTTGTTTTTCTTTGACGTTATTATTCATAAATGATATGTGACTCCATTACAGTGATATCTGCAGTTGCAACTGTTCAAACTCATTTCCCCAAGTTTCCAGAACTAATGCAAGAATGTTCCTACATTTTCCTATAGCAGACACGCCCCCTCAAAGGAACAGAACAGATCGTCTCCCAGTAGTCTACAGAAATTGACCACGGTTTCCAAATTAGCGTTCAAATGACACCTCAGAAGCAAATCGAAAGCCAGACCAAAATGTTCCAAAAGATTTTGAAGAACGACTTCATTTCCACCCTCTCCTATAGGACCTAACCCCAAATCTGGTAAACTCGGATATAGGAGGGCGTGTCGGATATTATGTAAACTCTACATAAGATTTCAAAATAGAAAAGGATGTCTTGTGTGCATTAGAACATAGTGTACCAAACTTAATTTTCCTATCGTAATCTCCTTCACAAATTGAACTATTTATTTGTTTACCATGCAATTTATAATTAGCAAAAATGCATCTGAAAAATGCATAATTTTTCGTCAGCAAAACGTTTACCCTCGAAAGGAAAACTTTAGTCCCATGTAAAAAAAGAAAAAGCCTACCATGACACACTACATTTACATATAATTGCCAGACTGTTGCATGTTTGCATAATACATGGAGCCCTATAATGAATGGCAGCGTTTGTATTGTATCTGTATATGTGTACAAAGTATTCAATCTACGCATCAGTCATCATACTTACCACGACAGATGAAAGTCACCAAAGCAATTCATAGCGCCACTGCCAAACCCGGGAACATCTGGTTTCTGTATGAAATCTGTCTTTGACAGTGCTGGGGTCCAACAAAAACGAAGTTTAAAATGGGGAGAAAAATACATGAAATGAATACAGACCTACATGGTGTATGGAGGGAGGCTCAGTAAGGTAGAGTTAACTTTTTGAAAAACGTGCAAAATTGGCAAGACAGCATTTTAACGGTGTTCATTTCACTGTCCACGTGACACGTGTGGGAGTCGCTGGTCCAGCTGTGCGCCAGATGCCAGCGCAGCAACTGGAAACGGACTCTCCAAGAATATAAAGGATGGGGAAAGGGGGGTGCATAATGATCCGGACCTAGCAGACTTATTTTTTTGTCAGACACTTTGTACTTTTATCATGGTGATTGATGCCCATATGTACTTCTAGCCCCTAGCTTCTAGACCCCATCCCCGCAGGAGGCCTTTTGCCTTTTGGTAGGACTTCATTGTAAATAAGAATATGTTCTTAAATGATTTGCCTAGATAAATAAAAGTAAAACAATTAATAAAAAAAATGTAATGGCTGCAATTTAGGAGCTGAATTCACCTAACCATTCATTCAACCAACAAGACTTGAATGAAAATACTACAATAAAAAAAAAAGACGTATTAAGTTAAAATATCATTTAATTCAGAGTTACATTTTCTGCACACACACAAAGTTTCCTGTGTATTTACAATCTACAAAAAGTAAACATGTATCACGCTCTGGTGTATCCTGGTCCCGTTTAACATTAAAGAAGTACACATTTCTTTGGCTACAAAACCACATTTACAACTTGACAGTTACTCCCACCCGCTGACTCCTCTAAAACATCACTGCTGTCCAGTGGCATCTGGCGGTGCAGGAGAGGCCTGTCTTTTCTTCAGGCCTTGCTTCTAGAGAACAAGACTTTCTTCGCACTTATAAAGCCTCCTCTACACTGTAAAACATTACAGCCCCATTTAGTTCTGTCCACTTACTTCTTCTTTTTAACTCAAAGAGCTCTGACAAGTTTTGGATTTTGAACTCAAATGTATGAGTTTTCGAAAAATAAACTTGCATTAATTAATTGTGTTGACTTTTGTCAGATATGCATGTGTTGATTGAACTTGGGTATATAAGTTATCAGTTGAAAAAAAATACACTTTTGTGGTAAACAAGAAATAATTAGTGCCATCGGCGGAGGGAGTACTTGGCAACGGCTGTGAATCGAGGCGGAGGAAGCAACACATCGTCCTCAGTTCTACTTTCTGACTTAGTAACGGACTTGTGTGTGAGGCTGAACTGCCACACAAAGAGGTGAGTTCAAACCATGGTAATGCCAATTGGTTTAGTTTTAACTTTACCGCAATATTCGTTTTGTTAGTTAAAAATATAGGTTCATTTTTGTAACACATTGTATTAAGTGGTTTTTTTAAGCAAGTAGCCGATGTCCAGTTTTTTATTCCTTTATTTATACAGGGAGTCAGTCTGAGACCAAGGTCTCTTTCACAGCGGAGTCCTGTTTACAGAAATCATAATGACATACAACCATAAAAACACAGTTACACAAAACAATTGCAATCAACAACAATACGTTCATTTAAAATCGCTTTAAATTTTCCAATAGAAACCAAGACATCAAGCTTAAGGGTTTTTTGGAACTCATTCCATGAATGAGGGGCATGATATATAAAAGCAGTATTACCCAAATCAGTATGTACCCGTGGAACCTCTAAGGTTAACCAATCTTTGGAACGAGTTTTATAACCACCAATACTCCAGGTTATTTTGGAGGAGAGATAATTTGGTAGGTTTTGCATTATAGCCTTATAGACAAACATCAGCCAGTGTCTGGCCCTCCTGGAAACCAATGAGTCCCATCCAACCAAAGAGTACAGAATACAGTGATGCGTACGAAACTTGGCGCCTGTTATAAAACAAAGAGCTGCATGATAGACCGCATCCAAGGGCCTCAACACTGAAGCCGATGCATGCATATACAATAGGTCACCATAACCAAGCACAGACATAAAAGTAGCTTCAACTTCAAGTCTATGCTGAAAGGACAAACAGGCTTTGTTTCTATAAAATAAGAAATCTTAGAATTAAAATTGGTTTATCAAATCTGTGATATGTGCTTTGAAGGAGAGATGTTCATCTACCCAGATACCAAGGTATTTATAGGATTGAACACGTTCTATGCCAGAGCCTTCCAAGGTACAAATCTTAAAATCATCGACCTTTTGCTTTCTGCACTTTGAACCAAATATATAATATTTTCCTTTACTTGTATTTAACACAAGCTTAAGATCTAAAAGGGATTTCTGTAGACACAGAAAATCAGACTGGAGATGAGCAAGAGCCTGAGCATGGGATTTGCCAGTAGCATGCATAAAGTATAGTGTCGTCAGCATAGAAATTATATTTACAGTTTCTTACATTGGTACAGATTTCATTTATATAAAGAGTGAACAATATAGGTCCCAAAATCAACCCTTGAGGAACCCCCTTTTGAACAACCAGAGAATTTGACTTCATGCCATCAGTTATAATGGCCTGAGTTCTATCACTCAGATAGTTCCCAAGCCATGAGCAAGTATTCCTAGCAAGACCAATCGAAGCCAATTTCTTCAGAAGGGTGGAATGATCAGCTGTATCAAATGCCTTCGAAAGGTCAATAAACATAGCCACACAACATGAACCCCCATCCAGTGTTTGAGCAATGTCATTTACAACCAGAGTAGAAGCTGTGATAGTACTATGCCCAGGCCGAAAGCCGGACTGATAAGGATTCAAAATTGAATGTTCAGCTAAAAAGGCACGCAGCTGTGCCACTACAAGAGATTCTAACATTTTAGCTAATTTCTAATAATTTAGAAATAGGGCGATAGTTTTAGAGTAGGTTTGTGTCACCACCCTTATGCAATGGCAGCACATGGGCTGCTTTCCATACCCTTGGAATGATACCAGTTTTTTATGTTAAATTAAAAATATATACAGTGGGGAGAACAAGTATTTGATACACTGCCGATTTTGCAGGTTTTCCCACTTACAAAGCATGTAGAAGTCTGTAATTTTTATCATAGGTACTCTTTAACTGGGAGTGACGGAATCTAAAACAAAAATCCAGAAAATCACATTGTATGATTTTTAAGTAATTAATTTGCATTTTATTGCATGACATAAGTATTTGATACATCAGAAAAGCAGAACTTAATATTTGGTACAGAAACCTTTGTTTGCAATTACAGAGATCATACGTTTCCTGTAGTTCTTGACCAGGTTGACCCACTCCTCCATACAGACCTTCTCCAGATCCTTCAGGTTTCGGGGCTGTCGCTGGGCAATACGGACTTTTAGCTCCCTCCAAAGATATTCTATTGGGTTCAGGTCTGGAGACTGGCTAGGCCACTCCAGGACCTTGAGATGCTTCTTACGGAGCCACTCCTTAGTTGCCCTGGCTGTGTGTTTCGGGTCGTTGTCATGCTGGAAGACCCAGCCACGACCCATCTTCAATGCTCTTACTGAGGGAAGGAGGTTGTTGGCCAAGATCTCGCGATACATGGCCCCATCCATCCTCCCCTCAATACGGTGAAGTCGTCCTGTCCCCTTTGCAGAAAAGCATCCCCAAAGAATGATGTTTCCACCTCCATGCTTCACGGTTGGGATGGTGTTCTTGGGGTTGTACTCATCCTTCTTCTTCCTCCAAACACGACGAGTGGAGTTTAGACCAAAAAGCTCTATTTTTGTCTCATCAGACCACATGACCTTCTCCCATTCCTCCTCTGGATCATCCAGATGGTCATTGGCAAACTTCAGACGGGCCTGGACATGCGCTGGTTTGAGCAGGGGGACCTTGCGTGCGCTGCAGGATTTTAATCCATGACGGCGTAGTGTGTTACTAATGGTTTTCTTTGAGACTGTGGTCCCAGCTCTCTTCAGGTCATTGACCAGGTCCTGCCGTGTAGTTCTGGGCTGATCCCTCACCTTCCTCATGATCATTGATGCCCCACGAGGTAAGATCTTGCATGGTGCCCCAGACCGAGGGAAATTGACCGTCATCTGACTAACTTGCCCTCCAAATACACCTCCTCTGTTTTCAACCAGGATCTCAGCGATCACTGCCTCATCGCCTGCGTTCGCAATGGGTCAGCGGTCAAACGACCACCCCTTATCACTGTCAAACGCTCCCTAAAACACTTTTGCGAGCAGACCTTTCTATTAGATCTGGCCCAGGTATCCTGGAAGGATATTGACCTCATCCCGTCAGTAGAGGATGCCTGGTTGTTCTTTAAAAGTGCTTTCCTCACCATCCTAAATAAGCATGCCCCTTTCAAAAAACGTAGAACTAAGAATAGATATAGCCCTTGGTTCACCCCAGACTTGACTGCACTAGACCAACACAAAAACATCCTGTGGCGCACTGCATTAGCATCGAACAGCCCCCGCGATATGCAGCTATTCAGGGAAGTCAGGAACAAGTACACACAGTCAGTTAGAAAAGCAAAGGCCAGCTTTTTCAAACAGAAATCAGAAACTCCAAAAAGTTCTGGGACACTTAAGTCCATGGAGAATAAGAGCACCTCCTCCCAGTTGCCCACTGCATTGAGGCTCGGAAACACTGTTACCACCGATAAATCCACGATTATCGAAAATGTCAATAAGCATTTTGCTACGGCTGGCCATACTTTCCACCTGGCTACCCCTACCCCGGCCAACAGCTCTGTACCCTCGGCAATCACCGCATTCTTATTGGCAGACTCAACAGCCTTGGTTTCTCAAGTGACTGCCTTGCCTGGTTCTCTAACTACTTTGCAGACAGAGTTCAGTGTGTCAAATCGGAGGGCCTATTGTCCGATCCTCTGGCAGTCTCTATGGGGGTGCCACAGGGTTCAATTCTTGGGCCAACCCTTTTCTCTATATACATCAACGATGTCGCTCTCGCTGCTGGTGACTCTCTGATCCATCTCTACGCAGATGACACCATTCTGTATACATCTGGCCCCTCTTTGGACACTGTGTTTACTAACCTTCAAACAAGCTTCAATGCCATACAACACTCCTTCCGTGGCCTCCAACTGCTCTTAAACGCTAGTAAAACTAAGTGCATGCTTTTCTATCGAACGCTGCCAGCACCCGCCCACCGGACTATCATCACTACTCTCGACGGGTCCGAATTAGAATACGTGGACAGCTACAAATACCTAGGCATCTGGTTAGACTGTAAACTCAACTTCCAGACTCACATCAACCATCTCCAATCCAAAATTAAATCCAGAATTGGCTTCCTATTTCGCAACAAAGCCTCCTTCACTCATGCTGCCAAACATGCCCTTGTAAAACTGACTATCCTACCGATCCTTGATTTCGGCGATGTCATTTACAAACTAGCCTCCAACACTCTACTTAGCAAATTGGATGTAGTCTATCACAGTGCCATCCGTTTTGTCACCAAAGCCCCATACACTACCCACCACTGCGACCTGTATGCTCTCGTTGGCTGGCCTTCATTATATATTCGTCGCCAAACCCACTGGCTCCAGGTCATCTATAAGTCTTTATTAGGTAAATCCCCGCCCTATCTCAGCTCACTGGTCACGATAGCAACACCCACCCGTAGCATGCGCTCCAGCAGGTATATCTCACTGGTCACCCCCAAAGCCAACACCTCCTTTGGCCACCATTCCTTCCAGTTCGCTGCTACCAATGACTGGAACGAATTGCAAAAATCATTGAAGCTAGAGGTTCCTATCTCCCTCAATAACTTTAAGCATCAGTTGTCAAAGCTGCTTATCGATCACTGCACCTGTATATAGCCCTTCTGTAAATAGCCCACACTACTACCTCATCGCCATATTTATATTTATTTTTGTTATTTTCACAAATCTTGCACTCCAGTATATCTATTTGCACATCAAAATTTGCACATCCTTCATTCCTGTGTTAATGATGATAATCTGTAGTTTATCTCACCACTATGGTCTATTTATTGTCCTACCTCCTAACCTTACTGCATTTTTGCACTACATTTTGCACTCTGTATATAGATTTTCTATTGTGTTTTTGACTATGTTTGTTTACTGTGTAACTCTGTGTTGTTTTTGTCGCACTGCTTTGCTTTGTCTTGGCCAGGTCGCAGTTGTAAATGAGAACTTGTTCTCAACTGACCTACCTGGTTAAATAAAGGTGAAATAAATAAAAAAAAATAAAAAGATGCCAACTGATCTTGAACTTCTTCCATTTTCTAATAATTGCGCCAACAGTTGTTGCCTTCTCACCAAGCTGCTTGCCTATTGTCCTGTAGCCCATCCCAGCCTTGTGCAGGTCTACAATTGTATCCCTGATGTCTTTACACAGCTCTCTGGTCTTGGCCATTGTGGAGAGGTTGGAGTCTGTTTGATTGAGTGTGTGGACAGGTGTCTTTTATACAGGTAACGAGTTCAAACAGGTGCAGTTAATACAGGTAATGAGTGGAGAACAGGAGGGCTTCTTAAAGAAAAACTAACAGGTCTGTGAGAGCAGGAATTCTTACTGGTTGGTAGGTGATCAAATACTTATGTCATGCAATAAAATGCAAATTAATTACTTAAAAATCATACAATGTGATTTTCTGGATTTTTACTTGTTCTCCCCACTGTATGTGTTAACACTTTAGTAATCAGTGGTGCAGCACTAACCATCAGGGCAAGGCAAAGACCATCAGCCCCAACTGCTTTTTTTGTACCAATAGCCAGTAAAGCATCAAGTAACTCATTTGTGGTAAAAGAAAATTCTTGAATATCAGCACCAGAGCTGCTCTGCTGAAATGCTTGATCATTTCTAGACACAATTACCCTTTCATAATGGTTTGAGGTTCTTTCAAATAAAGAGCCAGCATCAATAAAATGGAGATTAAAAGCACCAGCAATTAAATTTTTTTCAGTGATTGGCCCTGTGTCTAACATGATCTGTTTTGGCAATGAGGAGAAGGAACTGCTCTTCAGGGTTTTAACTATTTTCCAGAATTTAGCTGGATTCCCATGACAATCAGAAAGTGTGTTTACATAATATTCTGCTTTTGACTTTCTTATAAGACCTATGCAGAGGTTTCTCAGCTGCTTAAAAGTCTGCCAATCAGAGATTAACGCTGACTGTCTAGCTTTAGCCCATGCCTTGTTTCTTTTACGCAAAGCCTCCGAGTTATCTGGAGTGAATCAGGGATTTGATCTATTTTTATATTTGGAGCATGCCTATCTGCAATAGAGTTAAAAAACACAATAAAATGATCCAGCGCTTGCTCAGCATTGGAGATGCACGAAATGCAGTCCAGGCTGCCAAGTGAAAGATCTTGAAAAAATGTTGCTCACTAAAATTCCTAAAATTTATTTTAGTGATAATGCGTGGATTAGACTTCTGCTGTCTAACATCTCTCACACATACAATAGGGCAATGGTCACTAATATCTAACGGCAATATACCACAAGACAAATACTTATCAGGAGCATTTGTCAAAATGGAGTCAATAATTTATTTTAAGTTTGGGCGTGTTGGCTTTGTTATCAGCTGGGTCAAATTGAGACCCACACACAATTCCTTAATATGATTTGAGCTCTGTGCTAGCCAGTCGAGATTAAAATCTCCAAGACTACTTCAGATGACAAAGGAGCCTAATAAATCAGTTAGCTGGATAAGCCTTTCTTTTTTTCACAGGGAGGGCGATATACACCAATCACATTAATATTACAACTATTTCCAAATGTAAGCCTTAGAGCCAGAAGTTCAAATTCTTTTGGAGCAGAGCTACTTTTTAACAAAGTGACAGAAATATGGTGTCTGATGTAAATATGGTGTCTGATGTAAATATGGTGTCTGATGTAAATACGGTGTCTGATATGAATTGCCACTCCTCCTCCTTTACTCTTTCTATCTGCTCTGAAAACCTTACAGCCATCAAGAGCAACATCAGCATCAGTTATATTTTTAGATAGCCATGTTTCAGATAGGAGAATAATATCTGGATTTGTGTGTTCTATTTGCACTTTAATAAAATCCATTTTGGGCAAAAGGCTTCTAATGTTCAGGTGTAAGAAACCAATCCCCTTGCGATTTTTAAAAACATGTGCATTATCAATAAAAACAGGTGTTCCATCAACAGGCTTAAACATAAAATCAGGATATAGCAAAAGAACTGTAGTCAAGTTACTCTGAACTACCCCATCAGGCCTATTATTACATCTTGTCAATGTCTGACCTAATCCTCTGGAAACATGAACAGGAATATAAGAGATTTTTCTAAAATTCATTTGATCATAGCGTCAAGTATAAGAGACTCAAAGTAATGTTTGATGAAAGAGTGTTGGCTCCATACCTGTTTAAGTGCAAACCATCTCGTTGAAAAAGATTTGGCCGGTCTAGAAAGGCTGTAAAATTGTCCACAAACGGGATTCCATTTGTCTAGCAGTAGCCCTTTATCCATATATGTAGCTGGCGAATACGACTAAAAACAACGTAAGTAAAACGAGGCGATGGAAGTGGACCAGAGATGGTGCACTGTTTACCTGAATCAAGCATAGTGTCAATCAACTTTTTAAAATCCTCTTTCAGTTTCTCAGATTTGCGAAGTCTGATGTCGTTTGAGCCAACGTGTACGATAACAGCTTTGGCAGTGCAATGATTGCTAATAATTTAAGGCAAAATGGGGTCCAGGTCTAGGATCCGAGCGCCAGGGAAACAAAAAATCTCTGCCTTTTGCAGCGAGACATTTCGGATCATTGATGAGCCCACAACCAGAAAGGCAGGACTTCTAGGTGGTTGAGCCACTCGTCGCCCGCGTGTGAACTGCCTCCGGGCAGGCGGTGGTGTACTTCCAGAAACAGCTGCCGGTCTTATCGAGTGAAGGAAGCACCGTTCTGTGTGGTTTTCGTCCACGACAGAAGACACCCGCACCGACAATGACCGGCTGGTGGTACCGGGCGCCTCCATCTCCTCCAGGCCCTGAAACCTGTTTCCCAACTTCAACGCCTCCGCGGCTTCGACAGGTAAGCGCCTTCCCGGACCCTTAGTTCCTTGGACAACCATCCACGGCTCAGAAAGCGGCACAGAGGGAGTGGAGCAGACTTGGGTCCTGGGTCTTGCTCCCAACCTAGGCCAGGGATCCTCCTGAAATGCTGACGTGGCCGGAGATCTCACTGCTTCACTGGGATGTGGGTTTCCAAGCCAGGGACAGGTGGTATGGTTATCCGTGTTGGAAAATGCTACCATCGAATCAATTAGTTTTTCATCCTCCTTTATCTGGTACAAGATGGACACCCTCCCTTCTAACTCAGCCACTTTTTGGCTCAAGAGTTTGCAGGAGTCACATCCTTCCTTAGGTAGATCCATAATGTCACAAATTTGATCAAGTCATAACCGAGTACATGCAGGACCTGGTTCATTAGGAGGGTATTGGATAAAGCAGAGACAAGGCCCACCGATTACAGTTGATGAAGTGGAAATGTAAGTTGTGTGTGTTTTCCTCCAATGGCCAAGGAAGAATAATACAGCATTACAAAGAGCGTCATGGACATCATCGGAGGTGTTCAGGCCTCGTCTGTATTTATGAAGACTGTTTAAACACATATCAAACCCACACTGAACTTAAAAACCATTTGAAAGAACATGCAATAGAAGGACTTAAAATTGTGACTAAGTTATGCTGTGATTTGTGTACATTTTCAGAGCCTAGTAACATTAACAAATATTTTTATCATCTAAATACTAATTTAAGGAACAGGGAATCAGTTAAATGTCCATTTGTAGATTGCACTTTCAAGTCTAGTGTACTGTCAACATTTACTGTTCATAGAAGTCGCTATCATAAGTTTTCCACCCTAAATAGTTTAAGACCAGAGCTTTGTTTACACCATACACTTACAAATTAAGTAATAGAAGAAGATTCTGTTCCTGATACTGAAGTATCACCTTCATATGACTCTGTACCTGAGGCTGCACCTGCCGTTGATAATGGAGAAGCCATTAAACACCAGTTGGCATCTTAATTTCTCCACATGCAAACAATTTTGCATGATTGCCAGAGCCACCTGAAGGACAAACTGCTGTCAAGAGAAGGATCGCGAGACCACGCTTCTCGAAGTGCAGAAGAAGGATCCAAATCTACAGCTCCTGGATGAATTTATGTTTGCAACATTCTCACAGCGAAGACAAGAGATCATTGGTGATGAACCACTCATCTCTGCAGTCAAGGACAGATGGCCTGCATTGTTTAGTGAGAGACAGGTAATCCTTTTCCAACCGAGTACAGCATTGAAATCCTGTATTTTGTTATTTTAGAGCTGACGTAGTCAGAAAGCATGTACTTTGTTGCAATCATTGCAATCATTTTTGTGATTTCTTTCTGTTTTCTGACCCTAAATCTCTATACCACTGTCATTTTCCCTCACTCAAGTCTTTTTCTCGGCTGTTTTGTACCTATTGTAAGTTGCTCTGGATAAGAGCGTACGCTAAATGACTAAAATGTAAATGTTTTGTCATCTGTCTGTTTCAGCTAAGTGCCGAGTTCAGAAGGATTGTCACTAAAGACCTGATGGAGCCTTTTCTGGATGGACTAGATGCCATGATGCCAAGGCTTTTGGAGCTGTATAAAGCGACTGTTGCATCGACTGTTGCATCGAGCAGTGTTCTGCAGTGTCTTCAAAAGGAGGTACATAGTGTATTTAAAAAATATAATGTTCCTATCAATGTCTCGTAAAAGTAGGATTCTATTTTAATATTACATCCAATAAATTTGTTGTGCAGGACACAAACCAAAACAGAAGAACAGCTGCCCTGCTTGGTCTTCATCTTTCAGAGGATTCCTCCAACATAACCAGGATGTGTGATGTAAGTGACATTGTATTTACACATTTCACGGTATACAGTTAAATTAAGTATACTTTCATTTGAAATTCATATGTGAACACTCCAAACGAACTCTGACCCTTGTGAAATGAACTGTACTCAGATCTCCTCAGGAGGAGCTAAGTGCAGTCTGCTTAATCTGTGCATTGTGAATACAAAGTGCTCCAGGTTCTCAACGCCCTTTGCAGTTTGTTTTAGCCAGCGCCGCCGCTCTGTACTCACGCGTCACATGCGTATGGCAGCCTAACGATCATTAATCATAATCATGTTATATTCAGGGCACAGCGCCTAGTGTTACCATGTTTTGCTGTGATTTTACAGTTGTGTTGGCTTCTCTGTCTCTCACTCACTCTCGGACAGAGGGCAGGTCTCAGCTCCATTGAAAGCAGAGGACGTGGTGCAGTTTACTTGAGTTGACGACAAAGGTGTTTATATCTTCGTATATTTTCAGGCCCATGGAGAAACTCTCGACGTGATAATGAAAGGACTGCAGGTTGGACTGCTGATTGGACACGAAGGTCCGTTGGATGATGCATTTCCTTTGGAAGTCTTTAATGTGGCTGTGGTAGTAGAGGAGAAGATCATCCTTCATGATGTCAGAGATGTGCCAACAGGCTTTGCCATGTTGATGGGCACAACCTACTGCCTTAACCTGGAATACCCCCGTAATATGAAGTACTCCTTTGAGTTCCTTCAGAGGGTCATCATGAACATTAAACCGGACCAGTGCTCAGCAAGAATCAACGGGCTCAGAAATAGACTGCTTAGATATCGCCTGTGCTTGAACCAGGTAAGCAGAAACAGAAAACTTTATCTACCAGGGTGGTAGGAAATAAATGCAGTCTTTATACTTTCGGTGTAGTGAAAGTACAGCCAACAGTGATGCTAACTAATTAGCTGGCTATCTTCACCTGAGTGATGATAGCCAGCTAGCCGAGCTGTCGTGTGAGATACCACGTGTGTAAACCAAGTAACTCGAAGTAGAACGAACGGCTGGGTTATCTTTCACAGGGGAATGTAAAAGGGATGGTGCTTCAATGGTGGGGTAACACACTGAAGAAACAGCATCGTTCCTGCTAGCCAAACAAACCGAATGGGGGTTTAGCCCAAAGGTTTCTAGCTAAAACACCTGTGGAGCCGTTAGCCCACAACATAGCCAAGACACTCGAAAGTTCAGCTAGCTAACGCCTAATGGTGCAAACCAGCGGAGAGCTAGAGACCCCATGTAGTAGCTAAAAATAGACACGCGGGGCGTACACCCACAAAGCTCTGATTGGTCTGTTATGCGTGATTGAATAAGGCTTCAACCAATGACCCGCAAAAGAGGACGTGTCCCATAGTGAGATGTCGAACCGAGTCGACTGAAAGAGAACATAGAAATGTTAGGCCTACTACACAAAAATAAAGTGATATCTAAGGTGTTGTGAGGTTGGTAATGAGAGAAATGCTATTGGTGTGAAGGTTGAGGTGGGGAGTCTGGGAACAGGTTTGTTCACCTCAGTCAGGGTGGTCCGCAGCTGCCCAAAGTACGTGGGGAAGTCTGCCTCTGCCTGTAGGTCTATGTTGTCTGTGTTTAGTGTGATCTGATTGGAAATGCAAGAACCACTGAAGGGGCCATTTTGAAATACTACAGATCTACTGTGCACGAAGATGCGTGTTAACACACGTAGACATACCTCTCCACTGGTGCTTAGCATGCTTATAGTGAGTAGTCCCCCACCGCGCAGAGAGGTGAACGTCACATCTGGACTATCAATGCCCTCCGGTAGAAGAAAGTTCTGGTTCAGCCACATGACAACCTAAAGACGAGAATAGAGATATTCTGTAGTAACAGTAACATTACTATGGAGCAGAATGCCAGAGGGGCCTGGAAGAGTCTGTAGAGAAGCATGGCAGCACATGAAAGAGTGTGTGTAAGAAAGAGTTAAAGTAAGAGAGAGAGAGAGATACAAAGAATGACTGTGCTTACTCTCTGTGGCCTGTCGTTGATGGTGAAGGTGACTTTCCCAGTAGGTTGAGATACCTCAGGATCAACATTAAGATCATACACGGAGAAGCGAGGCAGCTGACGCGTGATTTCAAAGACATGGAACTGAATGCTGGAGGAAAGGGAAGAGAAAGAGTAAGCACATTCAAATTACACAATTATTCATTGTTGTTATTAGACAAAGCTAAAGTACTGCTAAAGTTACAAAGTTGGATAGTAATTGATAGTTAAGATAAATTATTGGTTCTTTAACGTGTGAATTTCACTGGCAAATCACTTCATTAAAACATCTATGCAGAGGACTCAGCTATCTATGTCTCTTTCATAGATAAAATATGTGTACCTTCTCTTGCCGCCAACAAAAGCTTTGATGTGTAGATCTACCGGGATATCTTTGGGAGGAATGATGGGAACGTGGATACAACCAGTACGATTCGGGGCAGTGGGGTGTACCACATGACTTTCACCCTCGATAAATTCCCTCAGCGAAAATCAGCATGGCTCTAATGATGGTCTCTGTAGGGGGAAATCCAAGAGGTCAGTACTCAGCCCACTCTTGTTACCACAGCAAGCCACACGAGGCTGCACATACTGGAATTATAGGATGGTGAGTGGTGAGAGTGATTGGCTGCGGTTTGGTCAGCATGGTGAATTTCTGTGTGGTTTTAGGGCTGTGTGAGTGAGCTGCTTACTGGGTTTTGATGACAGTGCATGAGTGTGTTAGTGGTTAGTAGGGAGGGTATCTGTGTGGGGTGATGGTGTTTAACATTGGGCGTGAAGATGCTGAGCTCTCTGTGTGCCCTCTGGGACTCAGTCTAGAGGGCAGTCTAGAGCTGGGTATTGGCTGGTATCACTCCCATCTGGGTATCCCCTTCTGAAGCCCCTGGGACAGCCTGCTACCAGAGACACAAAACACACAGTCCTTTACACTAAGGTACAAACACTATGCGTGTGTATTTTTGTACATAGTGGGAGGATCATAGTGTTCTCCTCAGAGTCTGGGAAAGTTGGAATGCTTGTCTGAGGTGTGGGTGTTTGATTGTACGTGTGGGCATTTGCATTTTCTTTTAATATTAGTTACTTCAGAGAGAGTTTCAGTGTGTTTATATGAATGTAAAAGTGTGTTTGGTCGTAGCTTTATCCTCATAGTTGATTATGTGAAAGTGTTTGTCAGTGTGTGTTCGTAGTAGGGCTGTCCCTGACAAAAAAAAACATATTGGTTGATCGAGAGTCGTCTGTTCTTTCGACCAATCGTTTGGTTTACATTTTAAAACGTGAGTTTTTCCATATATAGACACACCCTATGTTTGAATGAAATCAACTATATACTCCCAAGTGGCTCAGTGGTCTAAGACACTGCATCTCAGTGCTATAGGTGTCACTACAGACAACCTGGTTCGAATCCAGACTCTCACAACAGGCTGTGATTGGGAGTCCCATAGGGCGGTGCATTGCAGCAGTTTGGCTGCTGTAGGCCGTCATTGTAAATAACAATTTGTTCTTAACTACTTGCCTTGTTAAATGAAGGTAAAATAAAACATTTTTAAATACTGAGCATGTCTGATGCTTTAAACCAGGTTGTCTGTAGTGACACCTCTAGCACTGAGATGCAGTGTCTTAGACCACTGCGCCACTTGGGAGCCCGCAGTAGGCTAAATGTACTACTGGTGTGCCATACCGCGGTCTCAGCAATGGATTAATCTGCTCAGAAAGGCGTGAATCAGACAAGTGTCTCGTGTGCCATACATTTAAAAAAATATAAATCTCGGTCGACCAACAGCTTATCAACCAAACAATCGACCAGTCGACTAAATGGGGTAAGCCCTTGTTCTTAGAAACCTTGGCATTCTCCTCATAGTTGCATAGTTCCAGTAGCATGTTCCCCTTCATCACCTTACTGGCAGGCAGCTAGCCACGCACTGACAACCAGCATACAACACATTGGATGTCGAAGACAGCACCAAGTTGACATATGGTGCAAATTCTGAGAGAATACACACAAATAAACTAGGCCTATATGAAGTACTAGTAATGTTACTCATGTCTTTACCTTCTCTCTCCACAGAGGTACAGATGTGCTGGATCTGTCCATCCATGCGATAGTCTCCCTCCACCACTCCAGGCACAGAGGGCGAGAAGTTGTCTTTGAAGATGACTTCACCTGTTTGATCACTCCGTGCATCAATCTGTAAATCAAGGTGAAGTCAAGGGGCCTTACAACATTACTTACACTTGGAGTAAAGGCTGGTGCCAAGTGTCAACCAGTCCCAGACAATGTGACAAAGTGAAGGATTAGAGGCCTTTGAAGACTCTCCTTGATTGGTTCTGTACTCATTTGAACCACTGACATATCAAGGTGGTTGACCTTTCCATTGGACCAACACCGTCAGCGTTAAGGTCAAATACATGGATTCTCATTGCATGTGTCTTAGACTGCAGAGTGAAAGAAACATAAAGCTGGTGCAAATTCAATGTTTTGTGTAAAGTGACAGGGATGCATTAATACGGAAAACTAATATTAACTTGCAGTACCTTGGTTCTCCAGTAGTGGGCAGTGCAGTCATATACACCCACTGTTCCATTGGCCAGAGCATAAGCAAACCTGCTACCATGCATATGACTGCAAGAAACAAAGAGAGAACAATCAGCACAAATCCTCTCTTTGCTGACATTTTCTGTACTATTACACAGCAAGGGGATCCCGAGTGGCGCAGCGGTCTAAGGCACTGCATCTCAGTGCTAGAGGTGTCACTATAGACACCCTAGTTCGATTCCAGGCTGTATCACAACCGGCCATGATTGGGAGTCCCATAGGGCGGCGCACAATTGGCCCAGCATCGTCCGAGTTTGGCCGGTGTAGGCCGTCATTGTACATAAGAATTTCTTCTTAACTTACTTGCCTAGTTAAATAAAGGTTAACATTTTAGTTATCTTTCCCAAATGAACACACCCACAAGACAGCCAGCTAACGTTACTGTAACTAATCAGCTGGGTATATTCCCCCTATTTCCATTTGCAACAAGATATTTCGACAGAACATACAAAGCATCGAGACGATATATTACCGATGTTTAGCTGTCGTTAACTGTCAATGTTTCTGGGTTATCTATCTAGCTACAACCATGCAAACGTGCCAACGCAAGAAGACAGCTGTTGTAAAAGCAGCAGCTACTCTTCCTGGAGTCCACACAAAACATTAAACATGACATAATACAGTCATGTTTATAGACAAGAACAGCTCAAGGACAGAACTACACTCTTGCAAATGACGTCACTAAAAGCTGCTGAAGTTACTTCGTCGCGAACAAGTAATTCCACTGTACCAACCAAGTCCTTTGAAGTCATCGTTCATGGAGTTAAAAAATAAACATACTATATTAAATAAAATACAGGTAAAACAATAAATAAAAACGCTGTAAAATAATAATAATAATAATAATAATAATAGAATAATGATGTGTTGCATCCTTGTGTTTGTTTTCATAACTGTCATTTGTAATTAATTGTAGGACTGAAGACTGGTTGCTGACGGTGACTATTCTTATCACATTGCACAATGTTTGTGGTATGACACAGCTCATTTACTCAGGCAAGATATTCTAGAAAAATACTAACACTCAGTCGACGAGCGTAAAGTGATTCATTCACATTCGATCGTTGCTCACCAGCACAGCTCGTGTGCAGATAAAGGAAGCACGGGACTGGAAACTCTCAACACAGCACCAATGACAACAACTGAACCTGTTTGCGTACCGTGTGCACTGTGCACAGTAACGATGACTGTCCAAACGAAAACCAGTCAACAATGTAGTGATTTGTAAATCGTCGTTTTAATCTATTTTCCATGTACATTAGGCCTATTCAAATTCTTCCCGAAAAGTAATAGAATGATATACATTGTTCGTATCCTAATCGATGCCTAGGTCTAGATTATATTATATTCTATAACAATTAAAATCATGATGAATTTGAATGTTAAAATTAGATTGTGCCTGTTAAGTCACAATATAATGGCCTTATTGATTACAACACTCCAGACCCTGGGATTTATTGAAGGCCTTCATAAATACATAAAATTCCCAATAAATGTTTGTATAGTTAAATAATGGTGTAGCCTTAATTAATCGATGGTCAACGTGTTAATCGGGTTTACGTAATAGGCTATGCAATTTGAAAACAATTGGCAACTATTCCTTTATTATTTTCGCACTGTATAATGAAATAAACCGTGTGCAAACCCTGATCTGCGTGAACGCGAGACTGTTTTGCACACGGCACCCGTTTGTCCCGGACGCTATAAAAACGGTCCTTCGCCTAAACTAAATTAAAAGATGACAACTCACCAGGGAAATTAAGCTGAAATACTTCATTTGGATATAGAAGGGCGATAAAAAAACTGAAAAATGGATCCCTGTGAATGCGCCAAAAGTAAGTTGTAATGTATATTGATCAATATAATGCGGATCTAGGCCTATTTTAATTCGAAAACCAATTTCCTGTCATGTTGATTTATCTATTAACGCAACTGTTTATTTGTAGCTGGATCTTGCAACTGCGGTGGATCCTGTAAGTGCTCCAACTGCGCATGCACCAGTTGTAAGAAAAGTAAGTTTGTTTTCTTAAATTCTAAATAACACTATTTTCATATTGGGTAAATAAGCCTACATGGTCAATCTCTGCTCAATGGTGTCTTGTGGCACTTTAAATGGGGAGAACGGGCTGGGCACCCTATTTGATAACCCTATCCCATCATAACCAAGTGGGAAGGTGGTATTTACCACATACGACGGGGGAGAAAAAATCTACTTGAACGCCCCTCCAACTGGTATTTACTGGTGGGGGATACTAGTCTATGTCCCTGAGCGCCAACTTCTCCCACATGCTGGCCTCTGACGTCACCTAATGGAATGACTTGATAACTGCATTTTCAGCAGTGAAATTCAACTGGAAAACTATTAAAGCTATGTAATGATTTTCGAACACTATCACTTGTTTACCAGCATGATGGCTGTACTTTATGGTTGACACAGCTTGTTGGCCATTAGCAAATCTGCGTTTCTCAATGAGTTCAAAGCATGTGAATGCATCCAACTGCTGGAAGGCTTCCCAACTTGTAAATACCATATTCCTACTTAGTTATGAACACATGGTAGCCTAATTATGGTGTTTTCAAGAAGATGTTGACTGCGAACTCTGGGGGGGCCTCAAATTGCCTCGTTAATAGGTTATGCAATATAGTCCGTCATTGGTCATCACTAATCTATTGTTTTTGTCCCATCAGGTTGCTGCCCCTGCTGTCCTTCTGGCTGCAGTAAGTGTGCCTCAGGCTGCGTGTGCAAGGGCAAGACCTGCGATACCAGCTGTTGTCAGTGAGGCCTGGTGCATGATGTGACAATGCAGTCATTTCCTATCAATATGAAATTGGTTGTACCATCTTGAGCCTAGATTTTGTAATTTGTCTGTTAAATGTAAGAAAATAAATTCCATCTAACTTATTCAAGTTTGACTTTCACTTGAGTTACTGGGGTGGGCAACTAAAATATAAAGTTATCCTCATGAAACTGACAAAAATCTACAATGTTGGGTTGCTTTTGTATTTATTAGGGATCCCCATTGGCTGCTGCTAAGGCACTTACATCACACATAAAACAAAAAAAAGTATGTAACATTATTATATACAAAATGTGCTTCTGCTACCATGTCTCCACTGTACCTGCTGTTCCATAAGGTGTATTATCTTTTTCAATCTGATTGTACTAATTCATCAGTTACCTAATGTGGAATAGTTCAATGTCAAGGCTCTATATAACACTGTGTGCCTCTCAGTCTGTTCTGGTCTTGGGGATTGTGAAGACCTTTGGCATGTCTTGTGGCATATGCATGGGTGTCAGCTGTGTGCTAGGTTTAAACAGAGCTCTGCGCATTCAGAAGAGGCTTGAAATATTCAGCTGGGAGACACCTGGGAACAAATTGCTGCTGGGGACCCAGGTAGGCTGTTGCAGAGTAATTGTGGGGACAATGTGAAGGCCACACTCTGTCTGGACTTGTGGTCCCTGTAAGTCTAAGATCTTATTACATTTCCTTGACCAAGTGTCTGCTACCTTGTATCTAGTCTTCTCCAATGCAAATCTAAATACTATGCACAGGCCTGTCATGCTAAATAAGTTTGCCTAATTGTCCTTTTATCTACTGGACTGTTGTGTTCAAGCATGTGTATTGAGGGGTTTGGACGACGTCACAAATGATGCGCATGCATCGATGTGGCTGGAAGGCGTGCGTTATGATTCTGAACTAAAATAACTAGCAACAATAAGGCTGCCTTGTGGGAAATCGTAGGTGGCTCGTTTCAGTGTTTTGATACCATGTCTTGTTTTGACTCATGTCTATTTGCTAGTTATCTAACCAACTGTTATGATGTATTTGAGAGGTGTTCATTGTGCAAATGTATTTGTTTTCAATAAACATTTTGTAGACTAAATATAGTTTACATGTTAACAGTCTAAACCAATTGTCTGTTTTCAATCAAATGTATTTATAAAGCCCTTTTTACGTCAGATGTCACAAGGTGCTATACAGAAACCCGGCCTAAAACCCCAAACGGCAAGCAATGCAGATGTAGAAGCATGGTGGCTAGGAAAAACTCCCTAGATGGGCAGAAACCTAGAGAGGAACCAGGCTCTGAGCCTGTGGTACAGGTACCCCCACCATATTCCCTCTTAATTTCGCCTCCAGCACACAGGCACTGTTGGGGTGAGTGACTCTGATCTTACAATGGCTAGCCCCAAGTCGTTATTTTTTAACCACCTCCCGCCGGCTTTGTATTCATATTACCTGACGAAATTGCTGTACAATAGGATCTTGTTGCCATCTGATGCATATTCAGTTGTCATACATCAGCACTGCAGAGCTCTCCCTTTCCTATGCCGTGCCTTGATTGTATTACTGTTGGTGATATCTGTTAATGTGCATGTACACCCTGGCCCATCTACTGTTGCTAGCCCCAATTCTGACTTGTGCTCTATCTGCTTCACTGATTTCTGCTCTCGTAAAAGCCTGGATTTTCTGCACTTTAACACTAGAAGCTTATTAACTAAAATGGATCAATTGAAAGTGTAGGTTCACAGCTCCAATCCAGATGTGTTGGTCATTACTGAGACATGGTTAAGGAAGAGTGTTTTGAATACTGATGTTAACCTTTCTGGTTATAACCTTTCTCGGCATGACAGATCTTCCAAAGGTTGGGGAGTGGCAACTTTTACCAAGGATCACTTTCAGTGCTCGGTTGTCTCCAAGTATATCCCCAAACAATTAGATTTTCTGGTTTTCAGTATTAAACTTAAAATAGCTCTGACTGTTGCTGGGTGCTATCGTCCTCCAACAGCACCAGCCTGTACCCTACCTGCCCTAAACTCTCTCCTGGCCCCTTTCACTAAGTCTGAATTTGTCCTGCTAGGTGACCTAAACTGGCACATGCTTAAACCACCTGACCAAGTCCTAAAGCAATGAGACTCCCTAACTCTTTCTCAGATTATTAGCAATCCCACAAGGTATGACTCCAAAGACTAAGAAAAGGCTACTCTTCTTGATGTTATTCTCACAAATAATCCTGATAGGTATCAGTCTGGTGTTTTCTGTAATGACCTTAGTGATCACTGTTCTTAAGTTGATGATGTGGTTGTTACTGACAAGAAGCACATGACTGAGCTCTTTAGTCACCACTTCATTAAGTCAGGATTCCTATTTGACTCAGCCATGCCTCCTTGCCCATCTAACATTTCCTCATCTGCCAACCCTTCTAATGCAACTATCCCCGATGCTTCTCCCTCTTTTTCCCCTGCCCCCCTAAAAAGTTTTCCCCTGGAGGCAGTTACTGAGTCCGAGGTACTAAAGGAGCTCCTGAAACTTGGGTCAGATGGTTTAGACCTTTTCTTCTTTAAGGTTGCTGCCCCTATCATCACCAAGCCTATCTCCGACCTTTTTAACCTGTCTCTCCGATCTGGGGAGGTTCCCATTGCTTGGAAGGCAGCCACGGTAAGTCCTTAATTTAAATGGGGGGATCAAGCTGATCCTAACTGTTATAGGCCTATTTCTATTTTGCCCTGTTTATTAAAAGTGTTGGAAAAACTTGTTAATAATCAACTGACTGGCTTTCTTGATGTCTATAGTATTCTCTCTAGAATGCAATCTGGTTTCCGCTCAGGTTTTTGATGTGCCACTGCAACCTTAAAGGTCTTCAATGTTGTCACCGTTGCCCTTGATTCTAAGCTGCTATATTTATTGACTTGGCCAAAGCTTTTGATCCGGTAGACCATTCCATTCTTGTTGGCCAGCTAAGGAGTATTGGTGTCTCTGAGGGGTGTTTGGCCTGGTTTGCTACCTACCTCTCTCAAAGAGTGCAGTGTATAAAGTCAGAAAATCTGCTGTCTCAGCCACTGTCTGTAACCAAGGGAGTACCCCAAGGCTCAGTCCTATGCCCCATTCTCTTCTCAATTTACATCAACAACATAGCTCAGGCAGCAGGAAGCTCTCTCATCCATTTATATGCAGATGATACAGTCTTATACTCAACTGGCCCCTCCCTGGATTTTGTGTTAAATGCTCTACAACAAAACTTTCTCTACCCTTAACCTTGTTCTGAACACCTCTTAAACAAAGGTCATGTGGTTTGGTAAGAAGAATGCCCCTCTCCCCACAGGTGTGATTACAACCTCTGAGGGTTTAGAGCTTGAGGTAGTCACCTCATACAAGTACTTGGGAGTAAGGCTAGATGGTACACTGTCCTTCTCTCAGCACATATCAAAGCTGCAGGCTAAAGTTAAATGTAGGCTTGGTTTCCTTTATCGTAATCGCTCCTCTTTCACTCCAGCTGCCAGACTAACCCTGATTCAGATGACCATCCTACCCATGCTAGATTACGGAGACATAATTTATAGATCGGCAAGTAAGGGTGCTCATGAGCGGCTAGATGTTCTTTACCATTCGGCCATCAGATTTGCCACCAATGCTCCTTATAGGACACATCACTGCACTCTATACTCCTCTGTAAACTGTTCATCTCTGTATACCCGTCGCAAGACACACTGGTTGATGCTTATATATAAAACCCTCTTAAGCCTCACTCCCCCTATCTAAGATATCTACTGCAGCCCTCATCCTCCACATACAACACCCGCTCGTCTTTTCAGTTCGCTGCAGCTAGCGACTGGATCGAGCTGCAACAAACACTTGTGCTGTTGTCTGTGCCCAATAATGTTTGTACCATGTTTTGTGCTCTTATCATGTGTTGCTACCAGGTTTTTGTCATGTTATGTTGCTACCATGCTATGTTGTCATGTGTTGCTGCCTTGTCGTGATGTGTGTTTGGTCCTATATTTATATTTTATTTATTTGTATTTATTTTTTATTTCCAATCTCAGCCCCTGTTTATTTGTATCTGTATTTTGTATTGTAACATTGTGGAGTGACACGTAAATAAAAATGTTCTAACACAGTTAAACCTCCATGGCAACACAATGCTTTGAGATTAGTGATTAATAGTAGATTAGGTTAAGGAGTTTACTTTTGGGGTGTAGTCACCAATTAGGCATAGCAGGCCTTTCACACTTTAAGTGGTTATAAAAAAGGCATATATGCCAGCACATGAAGGGATTGAATAATGACAATTGCAATACATGGTAATTTTGTCCCCATCCCTAAATGAGGATTAGGCAGACTCAACCAAAAAGGGGGGTTGGAGGCTGAGATCCCACTCCTTTATGATGACGGTATAGGCACAAGGTTGCGTGATCTCTCGATCTATCACCTCCATTACACTCCAGCGCAGCAGGTGGCGGCAGAGAGCTGCCCACAAGTAAAAAGCGCAATGCCATGTGGGAAAACGAGACATCATCCAATCAGCGTAGACCTCAGAAGTGCCGGGGTAAAATGTATGTACGACTGAAAAAAAAAAAAAAGAGAAACTCAAAAGAGTGAACATAACTGTAATAACTTCTATTGTGGAACAAGGGAAAGGATCATTTGCTATCTAGGCTTCTTGTAAGTTGCCCAGCTAATACGCTTTACAACTAGCTTGGAATGGTACTCGTTTTTGTAGTTATGTTGCTAGCTGCTACTAGCATCAGTATGCTGTCTACCCTTGTCTTGCATGACGCTGGCCAGCTTGCTAACGTGCTTTCCTTTGTACCTGTCTAACGTTAGCTAAACGAAGGAATTATTTTAATTTTCACCAGAAAATTTGTATTTGAGTTTTTGTAGGCAGTCATATCAAAATATATTCGTAGTAAAAGGCTCACCACGATAGCAAGCTAGCCTAATAGCTAATCGTGCTAAGGGGGCATGCGCGACCTGGGTTCGATTTTCGGACAACAGAGGAAAAGGCTTGAAACAGACACATGAGATTAGCTTGTACATGGTGTGGCCCATGAAACAATAATACACACTGATTGTCATAGAACCAGTCCAGTGATATCCTGGTCTGGACAACATAATTGCATACAGACTATCATACACCATCTTTTCAAGTTTTTATATAGAATGTTTTGTGGTATCTGGAATGAATGATATCTGGAATCAGTCATGAGGTCTGAACAGCAGACACAGTCACTGATTTGATTAAATAACATGCTCCCAGCCAGCCAGGATTAGGATAGCTAGCAGTCAGATTGTTACAGGCTATGTGATGCTCCATTAGCCTTACTTACAGCTTCGGTACTGTTTGGTGTAGTACAGAGAATTTTTGACCAACCCTAACTACTTCCTCAATTCCCGACTTGGAAGAAGATAACCAATATCTTAGAAAATGCTCCGTCATTAAATTAAGTAAAACAAATTGCTCCATGAAGTCATCCAATAATGTGTAGACCATATTGTCATATTGTCTATATCAAATCTTCTTTCATTGAACGAGACAGGCGAGTGTCATCAAGACATGTGGCACTTTGGGGTGGACACCCACCTGTTTCAATGAGAGAAGATTTGAAGTAGACACGATGTCAGTGTACACATTGTTGGATTACATCATAGAGCAAAACATTTAATGTAATAACAGAGCATTTTCTAAATTCAAACTTCAACTAGACATGGACGTTTAGAAGACGTTGGTTGTCTTCTAATTCGGAATTTGAGGAAGTATCGACAAGTTAAGGTTGTTCAAATTCTCTGTGCTATGCTAAACCGTACCTATCTAATAACTCCTATCAGCCAGCTGGAACAGTGTAATGGTTTGACTAGGCAATCTTTTTAATAGTTAGGGTTAGGATAGAGTCATGAAGACTGCATGCCATTTAATCCAGTACAGTTATATTTGTTTTAATCCAGCCATCCTGTCTCTTGACTTCCAGTGGTTGCCATGGAAGCAGAAGGCTTTGGAGAGCTCCTGCAGCAGGCAGAGCAGCTTGCAGCGGAGACTGAGGCCGTGTCTGAGCTTCCCCATGTTGAGAGGAACCTTCAGGAGATCCAGCAGGCTGGAGAGAGGCTACGCTCCCGCACCCTAACTCGAACATCACAAGACGCTGCTGACGTAAAAGCGTAAGTTCTCACTTGTGTGTCAGTCACTGATATTTTACATTTTAGTCATTTAGTAGACGCTTACAGTAGTGAGCGCATACATTTTCATACTGGTACCCCGTGGGAATCGAACCCACAACCTTGGTGTTTCAAGCACCATGCCCGACTGTGCTACATGGGGTACCATTTTCTTATTGAGCACTGTTAGATGCACACAATCATTATTTTGTATAGTCGGGTTAATATAATAGTTTGTTTAAAACGTTTACATGCTTTGCAAGAATAATTATTTCTCTAATCCTGTTTCCATCGACACATCTGAAATCAGGCTACTAATGGGACTTTTGATAAATGCTGAAAATCACCAATCAAAATAACTGTTATACCGCAGTGACCATGTTTTTTTTTTTTTTTAAGACTATTGAGTTCGGCCATATGAAGTTTGTATTTAAACTATTTCTAAGTTGCATACTTTCAGTTTTTCTGAACTCACTTCACTCGTGCATAAGAGGGAAGCTTGCACTACCTGGTGCTAGCACATGCACAGATCAAATACACCACTGGAACGTCTATTAAACTATTGACATGTCCTAATAATTTGAAAGATTGCTCAGAAAATCTGGTGTTTAAATTGGCGTATGCTTACATTGATTATGACCTTACGCCTATTTAAGATTAAGCTAAGTAAGGTGTTTACACGACTAATGTCATACTCTGCCGTAATCAGTTTAATATCCAATAATTAGTGTGCATGTAAACATACTCATTGTAGAGATGATTCTCATAGTCTGTGATATGATTTAAAATCAGTGTAGGTTCATTTCCCTTTTCTAATAAACGTCTCTTTATTCATTTAAGATTTCCCCTGTCATGCATGAGGCTGAGGGTAGTAAGATGTTGATGTTAGCTGCACAAATCTCAGCATTATGACTGGCTATTATTCAGATGACAATACATCTCTGCTTATAGGCTACTTGCAATTACGTGATCTTGTCACTATTGTGTTCGATAGTGGGCAGATGTTTCATCTTACATTGTCATCTGTATTTGTACTCTGGGACATCAAGTTTACAGGAGCTGTCTTGTTAAGTTAGAGATTATAGGAGATGTCTGTAAAAAATGATTTATGGTGGCAGGTTTATGCTTTTCCCAACATTTCACTGGCATATGAAATACAGTGTAGCTCTGTGTTATGTTCTGCGTTGCATTCAACATACCCTTTAGAGCAGGGGTTCTCAAGTACTATTTGAGAAGGTCCGGTCACACATATGTCCTAGGTGGTGAAGGTCCGGATGGAATATTAACTAACCCCAACCTCGCAACCAATGCGACCCCAAACTGTTCACAACCCTCTTGTTGGAGGAGAGAAAATGTAGCCGTTTTAATGCTAATGTCCTGCAATTCTACACATTTTGCACGGGGCAGATAATTATTTTGCCTTTTTAAAGATTATATCCTGCAATTCTACAAATCTTTCCACGTCTTATCTGTGTTTATATGATACCAGGGTTCGCCAATTGAGTCTGTGGGCTCTAGAGGATAGTCTACTAAACAAATGTAATTAGCTGTTTCCTCTGTTCCCTGTAGCTCTATCCTCCTGGGGTCCAGAGGCCTGGACATCTTCCACATCTCCCAGCGTCTGGAGAGCCTGAGCGCTGCCACCACCTTTGAACCTCTAGAGCCAGTGAAGGACACTGACATCCAGGTATTCACACTTTCTCTTTACGAGTGTGGGGCTGTTTGAGCTTTTGGGCTACATTTTCATCCACACCTGTCCTGTTGTATGTCAGGACCTTCTCTTTTGTGTTTTTCAGAGGCAAGGGCAGGTGATGGTAATTAATGGGTTTTAGATTATGCTTTTAGTCAAACTGGCGGATTCATATCTGGTTCTGTTAATGTCACAGCTGAGGTTTACTGGGTAAAGATTGTTATGCTAATAAGCAAAAGGCTGATGGATTCTGTTGGAGGATCATTGCAGTCTCTTGCTGGTGGGAGGTTTAGAAATGTTTTGTGTATTGGGAAAGATGTCTGACACATGATGTGGATAGTGTCCAAATCTCTACTCATCGTTCTGTAGCCTATATCAAACCCACTGCCTGAAGTGCTGAGAGTTTGTTTTTCAAATGCATTCACAAAAGTTAACCCAACGGCCTTTGATTTGATTTTAATTATCGTCGGTTCACATTGGGGGTGGTGTAGGGTTGAAAATTTTTTAACTTTCCCAAAATTCCCAGGTTTTCCAGAAATCCAGGTTGGAGGATTCCAGATTTTCCCTTCTTATTCCCTTAATCCTCCAACTGGGATTTCTGGGAAGTTTGCTACCATCAGAATTGGAGTAATTGCTCTGCCTCAACTGATGAAAAAATTCATTAAATAGAGCCAAAATAAGATTCATAACTACCACATGTTAATATATTTAGAGTTTAAATAGGTCAAATATGAATAGGGCTAATTTCTCAGAACATTTTCAGTTGCGAAATTGGTGATAAAGATAGTTATTGCTTACTACCGTCTGTCACATGAACTTGGGCTCTAAGCCCTCAGAGTCATGACTAGCGATATGTAAAGAATTATATATATATATATATTTTTTTTTTACTGGTTTCATATTATGGAATTACCCATTGATTATTAAGTGGTGCTGTAATCTGTTCAGAACCAATATAGATACATGGCATATTATTGGGTTTCAAACCCTGTCCAGTGTTCACATCTGTTTTTCTTTTATCTACACTGGCTTTTTCCCATCTTCCATGTGTGCTGTGGAATTTCAGCTGGGCTGATGTTACCTGGTTCTCTATGGAAGTCAATGAAATGGGAGATGCCTACTAATTAGTTAATGATAGCACTTCTGACAATTGTGTTACATCAACGGATGATGTTTCTACAAATCTGAAGCTATTTAGTGGGAACAGTCTGAACTGTCTCTGAGAAGATGAGGGGAAGAACCTCCAGTTAGTATACAGTATATTGAAATATTGTAAGAAAAATAAGTTTTGCAGCAATACGATACAGTTGTGTTAGTGGTCTATTGTGTGTTATAGCTTGGAAAAGTCAGCTTTGAGTTCTGTTTCCTTGCCACGATACTAATGAGTATCGCAATACTGGTATCGTCCCGGTCCTAGAAGGCTGCCATCTTCTGGCCACTCCCAGACCGTCAAACTGTTCTCTCTTGCTTTTAATTGGGTAAAAAGACATTGCCACTACAATATTTATTTTAGCAGTGATCATAATATTGTTGCAAAATCAAATGCATTGATTAGCCTGTTCTAGAAGAGGTCGCATCCACACCGTCAGAAAATTATGATTGCAATTAGGCCCTTAACATGGGCTGAGTTGATCTCTGATGGAAGGGGGGATGGGGAATGAGTGGGGTGTTCTATTGATCTCGTCATTTCCCGATGACCCCAGTGCTCCCTCCCACCCATAATCCTCAACCTGACATGTGGTGGGCCGGCCGAATGGAGCCTTGGTTTTACTGGAAGTGCACTTAGCCTCTTGGCAGGATTTGACCAGGCCCTTTTAGCTGGACTCAGTTGAGTGCTTGGGCTAGACACAGTGGGAAGTGGCTGGTCTTCTACTGTACCGTACTCCCCTATCCACTATGCATAGTTGCATTTCTGTCTAATTTTCACATGATAGTTTTCATAGGCAATTAATGGAAACCTGTGTGAACTTGCTGTATAAAGCCACAATTGGTTTGACATTACTAGTGGCTCTTGTGTTAACCTCAAGGGCAGGGAGCCTCCGTAGAGTTGAGTCAAGGTACAGACAATCTTGATTGATTGATTGTTCTCAAATTGGTGGACAATGAAATTCACTTTTCTCAAATAGCCTATGTTACAATACAAACTGTGTGTGTTCTTTGATTGCTAAGTAATCTATCTTTCATACCTAGCCAATGTGTTGCCATCAATGAGCTATTCATTGATCACGATAATTAGGCCAGGATATTATACTTGTATGTGAGGTGGTACTGATTGGCATTCTCCCCATTGTCTGCTCTGCATTCATGGCTTGGTCTTCTCAGTAGCATAGTTGCTGGTAACACTATTGTGTGATTGCACTGTGTAGTACTTACTGAATGTTCAAGTGCTGAAGAGTTAGGTTGGCTAACACAAAGGAAAGGCTGGATGGTGATGAGGCGTAGCCCCTTCTATCTCTGGGTGGCTCACAGAGAGGAATTGTGGTGTGAATGATGTCTGTAGTGTACATGGTTGCTAATGCATATGATTTATGTAGCCTACTCTGCATTTTTGGCCATTTGTTGTACGTGTTGAGATATGGCTCATCAGTGAGGATGGAGACAAAGAGAAGTAAGTGAGGGTGAGAAAGGGGTGATGGGAAGGATGGAGAGGGAGCAATAAGAGAGGATGGACAGAATAAAACTAAAATGGCGTATGGGGCGAGAAAGAGATGGAAAAAGAGAGTGGAATGATAAAATGGCAGAGAGAAGTATTTTTCTCTCCTGCTCTGTTTTTCTATTCCATCGTTTTCTGCTCCTCCTTTCTCTCCCTCCCCCCTCCTCTTTCTCTGAGAGCAGCTATAGTGATGGCATGCGTTCTCTTGACAGAGTCTGATAAGCGCAGCTGCTGCTACAGCAGACTTTGGTGAAATAGCTTCACATGTGCAGCCTGTGTCTGGTCTGTGGCAGCCTGTGTCTGGTCTGTGGCAGCCTGTGTCTGGTCTGTGGCAGCCTGTGTCTGGTCTGTGGCAGCCTGTGTCTGGTCTGTGGCAGCCTGTGTCTGGTCTGTGGCAGCCTGTGTCTGGTCTGTGGCAGCCTGTGTCTGGTCTGTGGCAGCCTGTGTCTGGTCTGTGGCAGCCTGTGTCTGGTCTGTGGCTGTCTGGTCTGGTCTGTGGCTGTCTGGTCTGGTCTGTGGCAGCCTGTGTCTGGTCTGGTCTGTGGCAGCCTGTGTCTGGTCTGGTCTGTGGCAGCCTGTGTCTGGTCTGTGGCAGCCTGTGTCTGGTCTGGGGCAGCCTGTGTCTGCTCTGTGCAGCCTGTGTACTCGGTGTATCCCCCCCTGAGAAGCCACTGCTCCCTTCTCATTAACTAAACATGACTCTTAAGAGGATTATTAGCCCACTTTCTGGACAGGATGTCGGAAGCCATCAGCAGAGGGAGAGAAAATCTATTACATTAATTGTATTGGGGGAGGAGGAAAAAGGGAAGGATGATATGTATAAAAGGAAGAAATGAGTGGCACTGAGAGAAGAGGACAGCAGGGATACTGGAAAGAAGCAGGCTGCTGGGGAGGATCTGCTGATGGAGAGGGGAAGACCTGTGAGGTTGATTTATTGCTCCTCCTTGATCCCCCCCCCCCCCCCCTGTGTCTGAGGGCTGACTTGGTACAGTCCTCCAACAATAAAACAGCCTACAGTAACCCGTCATGTGGTACATATCTGGGTTCACACCGGTGGCCCACATTGTGTGAGGAGGGTGCAGCATCTGCGATGCCGGCCCATCAGAGGAGGTTCAGAAAACGCCCCAGAATTGCGCTGACTCAGTTCTTCAGTTGGAGAGACGGGGCAGTGTGTTTAGTGTCAGGCATAGGTCTGTCTACGCCTGGCTACCTGCGCCTCTTCTCCTCTCTCCCTGCCTGGCAGGCTGAGCCACAGCATGAGTGAGTATCGCCTCCGCACACAGACCCACTGTGTTCATACGTCTGCTCTGTCTGTGTCAAGATCTGTCTGTCCCCTTCTCTTTCCTCTATCTGTCACTGTCTGTCTGTCTGTCTGTCTGTCTGTCTGTCTGTCTGTCTGTCTGTCTGTCTGTCTGTCTGTCTGTCTGTCTGTCTGTCTGTGACTATGGAGATGATAATGATGGTTATGGTGTTCACTTATATGAATGCTTGTTCTCTACACAGGAAGTAGTGGCACAAGGGTGGGGTTTCACCTCCCCTACTCCACTCATTGTCTCAGAGTAAATGAAGATGAGCTGCAGGTTTTTAGCTACTGGCTCTTCACACTTTGTTTTTTTTCATCTCTGTGGAACTGCTTAGCAGCATTACACTAAGGGAACGTTTTTAAACAAATTAAACAGATAATTTATTTGAAGATGTTATACAATGCTTTCTGTGTGTGGTGGCGTGACCATGTACAGACAGTACAATCACTATCATTTGTGAATTAAAAATGTATAATTTTAGAAACCATAGATTGCTTTAGACTGCTCGTTTGACCGAGCCCTGGGAAATATTATTTGTGCGCGTGTATGTGACACGTATCAGCACCGTACTATGGAGCATGTGTAACATGTACATTTGTTCCTATGCCGTACCTTTCTTTTCTCGAGTTCTACTTTAGTGAACAACAGTGGATGTTTTCCAAAACCGTAAGCAGTATACGCAGTACAAATTGTGAGGGACAATGCAATTATGTAGAAGGTTCTAGAGTCAGACACGCTGGCTATATTGGGTTACATACTGCATATGTGTATTTCGCTGGATATATGCCATGAATATAAGATCCATGGAGTTGAGAGCTCCTTTACTCAGGGAGTTTAAAGCTTCTTCTGTTGCCCAAATATGAAATGATATTCTACAGTGTATAATTTTAAATTAAGGTTCATTTGGAAATGCATTAATCACTGAAAATGCGGAAAAGTTCCCCCTCTATTTCGGACCTTTCACTTTCTGCAAACCATAGAATGAAACACATCGTAATTATCCGTTTCACTAGGAAATGTATACATTTATTCAGATTTCTCCTCTCTGTGTGTCTTGCTGTGTGTGGAGACATGACCTGAGCTCTCCTGGTATATAAATAGCTCCATTGTCAGCTCCTAGGGTGCAAACTGGGTAGAACCTGTTTAATTTGGAGAGCAGAATCTCCTGAGGGGGGCGCTCCTCTCTCTCTCTCTGCCACAGACGACGGGAAGATGGGAGGACCGAGCACAATGACTGAGCAAGAAATGCAATTGGCAAGATACAGCAGGAAATCTTGCTTTTGATGTATCTATTGAATAGAGGATAGATACTTCTCTTATTACTTGTGATACTGAAAAGCCTCAGCCTACCCCTCATTTAGCTCTCTCCGCACTGTTCATATACACTTGTCATTTGACGGTCGGCTGCTGAGGAAGTAATAAGTCAATGATAATTTATAGCTGTCAGTCAAGACGCGGATGGCTGCCACTCTGATGTCTGGTCTGGTGATGCGATGGAGTGGACAGACAGGGGCGAGGGTTTGAGCCTGTGGTGAGGGGGAGGGCTGTGGTGCTGAAGCAGCGTTGAGGGGGAAGGGGGATGCTGCTCCGTCCGTCCTGGAGATGACGGACGCCAAGACAGAGACGGTCTGCAGGAAAAGGCCCATTATCTGAAGGAATGTATAGGCTATTATTATTGTTGTTGTTATTATTGTTATCATACATCCTATTGACACCTGGAAAAGGACCAAATAGGCTTTGTTTTGCTAATTTTTTGTTTCCTATTCTGCCGTTTCTGAATGTTCACATATTTCTATAGTATCTCCTAATATTAGATGAGGAAGTGTACATGTGTGTCTGCAGGCCTTAAAGCCCCCATGCCGCCATAATTTTTATATATATATATATATATATATATATATATCATCACTATATGTCTAATAAATCACTTTTTATTTCATGAAAATATCTCCAAATATGTATTTAATCATTTATTTACATGAGCCTCCTTTTGCCGTTGAAATGCGCCGTCTGCTCGTGTGGGCGTGTTGATACAAATGACAATATATTCTTTGTCCGGCAGGTAGCCTATCGGTTAGAGCGTTGGCCTAGTAACCGAAAGGTCGCTGTTTCGAATACCCGAGCCGACAAGGTAAAAAAAAACTGTCTGTGTCCTTGAGCAAGGCACTTAACCCTAATTTGCTCCAGGGGCTGACCCTGTAGGTAGACCGTCATTGTCAATAAGAATTTGTTCTTAACTGACTTGCCTAGTTAAATAAAGGATAAATAAAATAAGAATATTTACATACACAGCCCTGATTGGCAGATAGTATCGTCTAGACTCTAGAGCCTACCCTGCTTACCCATTTAAAACGATTATTGGTCAGACTAATCAGATCAGATTGTGATGCCATGCTTTGGGCCAAAGACTGAATTCCACCTGAACTTATTTATTAAAAAAGCTCTAAAAGGGCATTAGCATTTCCACAATTTCAGTGTTATTTCGACCTCCTTGTGTGTGTATATATATATATATATATATATATATATTATTTTTTTTTTCACTGGATTTCCCCTTTAATCGCAGACTCAAGTATGACTTTTCTCTCGTTGCTTCTTCTGTAACAGATTCTTATTGAATATGGAAAGCAACGATAGGCTAAATGAATAGATTTTTTGTTCAAGTTAATGTCCTCACATTGTGGAAAGGTGTGGCCGGTGTTTAGCCTAGATGATGTTAAGCCAGTGTCCAGTATCACAGAGGATGGGCTTAGTGAGAGTGACATCCATTGTGATAACTGTCAGTGTCTTATCAAGGTATCTGTGTCATTGTGGCAGGCTGGCGGCCACTATGCGTCAAAGTCATGGGCTTGGCTTTGGTTACTCACGATCCACGATGGATCTATGGCCGATTTCAGCACCACCATTTGGCATACAGTAAGCTAGCTCGTATTCTTGCCCATAGCCAACCCCACCCTGATTTAGATGCATTGACCCCTCAACCACCGCCCTCTTTTGCATCTTTGCTGTATGTGTGGGTGGGTGAGTTTCATTCCCCCCGCCCCTCTGGCTGCCTGGTGCAAGTGTACAGCTCTACTCTGAGGGCGGTTCTGCCTGTTCTGGGTACAAAGTGTTTTTTTCTTTCTCTTCGGGCATCGGAATGAGCAGAGGCTGTTTCTCTGTGCGTTCCAAAGTGTACATTAATTAGCTTACTCTGTAAGGGAACAGTCTACAGTGTGCACATTAACCTCATAGTGTTAACTTGAGAAAACAAGAGGTCAATTTTAGGTACGTAGGTATTGTAACCGCAATAGTACTGGCATTTTTGGGGGGTACTGAATGGTACGCTTGCTATATCACCACTTTGACAGCAGACGGACATTGTACATTTTAGTCTCTTCAAGATGCGTCCATCCATCTCTTGTATATGATGTTCGCCAGTTGAATGTAGTCGCTGATGAATTTCAGCCCACTGTAGAGTTGGTTCGCTGAGGTAGGAAATTGAAGATGGGATGATATGAGGACAAAGGGCCAGGTGCTGTGTGTCTAATCGGCTGGTGCTCATCAGTCAGGCTTTGTTGAATTATCTGTAAAATGCCTTGATGGGCTCTGGGTTTTTGCTCTGTTGAAGTCTGGGGGATGGGTAGATGGGTTGGCACTGTATAGGATGAGCATGAAAATGTCTTCATGCTTGAGAAGATATGTAACGGGAGTTATTTTTGAGCGGTTACAATGTCAGGTCAGAATGAGGCTTCTACAGCTCTGCCCTGATTGTTGGCCTCTCCCATTTTTAGCACACCGATCACGATAATGATAGTTTTTCCTTCTCCTTGGTAGCCCTTGCAGCTAGCGGTCTTGCAGGAGCCGTGTGTTTGTGTGGTCAAGTGGAAAGTAGGTTCGAGTCGGTCTAACCTCCAGCCATTTCTCTCCTCCCAGGGCTTTCTGAAGAATGAGAGGGACAATGCTCTGCTCTCTGCCATCGAGGAGTCTCGTCGCAGGGTAGGTGGCACTCTCTCCTCGGACTATTTGCCATGACCACACCCTCTTTGCACCCCATGTCCACATCTAATAATAACATTTGTTTCACTTTTTATTTTATTTGTCCTTTACGTACCTGGAGCATAGATGGGACGTATATATGTTTTAGTCATAAATTGTATCGCCTAAGTTTTCTCTCCATGCCAGCTTGACATACCTAATTTTCAAATACGTACGCTACAGTTTCAATGTCTCACAATTTTTGAATAAAAATAATAAACCCATATCATTGCCAATCATGACTTGCTCACCTTGTTCCGATATAAACCCTTAGCCTATAATCTTTTTTAAATGGTTTCCTCTGCATGAGTTCAGAGCAGGTTTAATTAGGAACAGGTCCAATTATCATCCGCTGTCCCTGTGGGTTGGAAATAGACAAGGTCTCTGGATTCTAATCGGTTCTTGGCTAAATCTGGACCAGCCATGAATGAAGACCCATTTAGCGTCACAATCCCATCCCTCCACACACCCTAGCATCACAGGGCGTGACCCAGTTTGAAGAGCCCCCCCCCCCCCCCCAAGTCCCAGATCTCACTTTTACTGTGTGGGGCCCCAGGATACCTGCATGGGTGACTAACGTGATTGGAGGTGTTTATTGTGCACAGATATCTCCCACGACGAGAGGTTTTGCAGTGTTAGCTATTTTTAACAAATCACATGGTCTCTAGCCCATTTATGCAGCCTAGCCTGGTTCTCTCAAATTCTTTCAAATTGTTCTGTCCAAATTATTACATTTGTTCTCTTTTTCTTTCCCTTTTTTTTTTCCCTCGCTCTCTCTTTCGAACTCACATGTTTCCTGTCAGACGTTCCTCCTGGCAGAGGAGTATCACCGTGAGTCCATGCTGGTTCAGTGGGAGCATGTGAAGCAGAGAGTACTGCACACCTTGTTGGGAGCAGGGGAAGATGCTCTGGACTTCAGCCAAGACGTAGAGGTCAGTGTCTTTCCATCTGTCTATATTTGTCCTTAAAACCCTGTGAACTCCAGTACATAAAGCACACATCCGGATATAATTGATATATTTAATATATGACTTGCACACATTTAGAAAAAGACCCACTCGTCAAAAAACTGCATGGTTGTTGCGGAATTCAATAACCGCCTCCCGTTTGAATATCCATAAAAAATTGATACCTTTCCAAAAAAAGATATGGCAAGCACTCCTGTTTTTAAAAATGGATAAAGAAAAGCCACATTCGACTTTCGGTTTTCCACCACGTTATCGGTCTTTACCAAAGCAAGCTTGGTTTTATGCAGACAGCTGTGTTTAGATTACCTTCTGGGCTCCATCTACTGTAGATACATTGCTTTCCTAAACTGTAGCTCTGGTACGTTCTCATGTGGAGTGTGTTGGAGTTGACACTGATTTTCTTTAGGGATTTTGTCCTTCTCTGTGCTTATTGCATTATTATCCAATCACTCCCTACGTCAGAGACACAACCTCTACTGTGTTCAGTTCTTGCTCATATGCTCTCTTCTCTTAATATGCCATGTCTCAAACAGCATTTATACTGCCTTATACCATGGCATTGTTGAATACTTGTTTCTGATTGGCTTGATGGGCATTCTAGAGCGTGCATTATTTCCCTAAAACGCACGTTATATTTGCACGGTAGAATTCAGTGACTATAGTTAATTCTTACATGTTCTATGTTTGAGCTGCTTTTGAAAGCAAACGTTGAATTAGATTTTCAAAATGGCAACCTAGGACTGATGGTTTGGTTAGCTAAAGTAGCAAGTCTGTTTGGTTACCACGGCAACTGCTGTAGCTATCTTGCAAACTTGCTAGCTACTTCAGTGGCTGTTGAACACATTTATACTGGAAAATGAACACCTTTCTAAGGCAAATGTGTTCAATCATAGCCATGGTATAAAAGGGATAATCAACTCTGGGCTCTAAGCATTCTCTGGAAAATATTGCAACTCCGTGCAAGGTCAGCTCCCCTCCACTAGCGCGTCGTGGAACACACCTTCCACGTCGTCCATTATTTTACATAGAACGCATAACCCCTCGTTGATTATCCCCTATACAACCCTCTACATTTTAACATGCATTGTATGGGTGTGTCCCTTTTGTTCTGAAGAATGCAAGGTCGATTTGGATAAATGTTTGTGTGTGCTCGCGTTTAGAATGTGTGTGCATTCAAGCGTGAGCTTTGTTCACAATGGCTTTCACGCTACATTGGTCATGGCTTTACAGTTATGATCAACCAAGCAATCAACACTCTTGTTCGCTCTTTTTAGGTTTTCCTTGATCTTCTATTTAGTCAGTGAAATCTCTTCTGTATTTTTACGTTCACATACATACAGTAGTCATGATTTCGTCTCCCTGTGTGTTTGTGTTGTAGCCCAGCTTCGTGAGTGACGCAGGAGTTCCTGGACGGAGTGCTCTTGACAGCGTGGAGGTGGCCTACGGACGACAGGTCAGTCGTTTGGCCTGTCGCTGATTGCACTGCAGTATCACTTAGAATGATTCACCTGAGATACCTACAGTACATGGCCCAAAAGGGAAGTGCAGTCCTCAATTAGTCTCATTTAAAATGTTCAAAGATGTGATTCACCAAATCCATCCTCTCTTGTGTATTTTACAAATTTCCCTATGTTATGATTTTAGACTTTAATAGGCTGTAATACATCCAGTCAGCCTGGGGCTAAGTGCCCTGGAACCTCATGAGCTGAATGGAAGCACAGCTTCAGTCAGGATGCAGCTGCACTGTAGTTCACTTCATAGTAATGGGGTCATACTAAACAAGGCAGCAATAGATTATAGAAATTGATTAGCTGGAAGAGCCAGGCATGCTGGGCAATTTCTCTGCCCCACTGCACAGGGGTAGGACAGCCTGTCTCGTCCAGTCTGTACATACTGGTAAAAGAGGACGTAATGTGTCGCCACATGGCCTGCGGTGACATCTTCCTGGTCTTTGTGATCTTTGATGACCTCCTGAATGTTTTCGTTCTATTTCTCATCATCCATCACTTCACTGTGCAATCATAGCCCTCCCTGGGGGAGACTGTGGTGACTGGACTGTGGTGACTAGGATCAGGGTGACTTTGGTGACTGGACTGTGGTAACTGGATCAGGGTGACTGTGGTGACTGGACTGTGGTGACTGGATCAGGGTGACCGTGGTGACTGGACTGTGGTGACTAGGATCAGGGTGACTGTGGTGACTGAATCAGGGTGACTGTGGTGACTGAATCAGGGTGACTGTGGTGACTGAATCAGGGTGACTGTGGTGACTGGATCAGGGTGACTGTGGTGACTGGATCAGGGTGACCGGGGTGACTGGATCAGGGTGACCGGGGTGACTGGATCAGGGTGACCGTGGTGACTGGATCAGGGTGACCAGGGTGACTGGATCAGGGTGACCGTGGTGACTAGAATCAGGGTGACTGGATCAGGGTGACCGTGGTGACTAGATCAGGGTGACCGTGGTGACTGGATCAGGGTGACTAGGATCGGGGTGACTGGTGACTGGACTGTGGTGACTAGGATCAGGGTGACTGTGGTGACTGGATCGTGGTGACTAGGATCAGGGTGACTAGGATCAGGGTGACTAGGATCAGGGTGACTAGGATCAGGGTGACTGGACTGTGGTGACTAGGATCAGGGTGTCCGTGGTGACTGGACTGTGGTGACTAGGATCAGGGTGACCGTGGTGACTGGACCGTGGTGACTGGACCGTGGTGACTGGACCGTGGTGACTGGACCGTGGTGACTGGACCGTGGTGACTGGACCGTGGTGACTGGACCGTGGTGACTGGACCGTGGTGACTGGACCGTGGTGACTGGACCGTGGTGACTGGACCGTGGTGACTAGGATCAGGGTGACTGTGGTGACTAGGATCAGGGTGACTGTGGTGACTAGGATCAGGGTGACTGTGGTGACTAGGATCAGGGTGACTGTGGTGACTGGACTGTGGTGACTAGGATCATGACTGAACCCTACTGGCATTGGTGCTGAAACGGTCTCCATTCAGTCTGCCAGCACTGGCCACTCTCCTCTGCTCCATCAGTGTTTTCTCTGCTTTTATTGTGCCTCAGATCTACGTTTTTAATGAGAAGATAGTGAATGGACATGTCCAGCCCAACCTGGGAGACCTCTGTGCCTCAGTGGCAGACAGCCTGGATGACAAGGTAAGCCCCAGCTGATCAACATCTCCATTCCACATCTCCATACGCTAGCCGGTTCTTCTTCCCCTTCAATGGCTAATTATGGCATTTTTATTGATGTATTTGTCTCTCCAGAATGTGTCAGACATGTGGTTAATGGTGAAGCAGATGACAGACGTGCTGCTGGTCCCAGCCAAAGACACGCTGAAGAGCCGCACGGCCGTGGACATGCATATGGCTTTCGTCACGCAGGCCCTGCAGTTCCTGCAGAACAGGTCAGAGGAGGAGAGAACCATCAAATTAGATTGAGACTCCCTTACTGTATTATAAATCTAACGTTTCTCTTTGTGTTTCCGCAGCTACAAGAACTACACCATGGTGACGGTGTTTGGGAACCTGCACCAGGCCCAGCTGGGAGGAGTCCCTGGCACCTATCAGCTGGTGCGCAGCTTCCTCAACATCAAACTGCCAGGGCCTATGCCAGGCATGCAGGTACTATACTGCCCCCACACTGCAGCACATTCTGCCTAGAGACGTCATCAGCGCTTACATAGCACTGTATTATTCAACATGGTGTTTTTACTAAGTGTAGTGTAGATACATGCAGCTAAACTCAGCCGTGTGTATGTTTATAACAGGATGGAGAGGTGGAGGGTCACCCAGTCTGGGCTCTGATTTACTACTGCCTGCGCTGTGGGGACCTGGGGGCTGCCATGCAGGTGGTGAACCGGGCTCAGCACCAGCTGGGAGACTTCAAGACCTGGTTCCAGGAGTATATGAACAGCCCTGACAGACGGTAGGAACCTTACACGTACTGTGTACCTCCACTGTGTGTAGTCAACTGGTCTAGGCTCTCCGTTTCACTTTCTCCTGCAGTTTGGAGTGCTGTAACACCATGGCTCAGAACACCAAAGCACCAGTGTGATTGCTTTTCTCATATGAATAGAATCTAATCTGCTTAGTACTCCTCCTCTCTCCATGTCTTTGTCTCTCCGTCTTATGCTCTGTCTGACCTGCGCTGTGTCCTCTCCTCAGCCTGGCCCCCGCTACAGAGAACAAGCTGCGTCTCCACTACCGCAGAGTGCTGAGGAACTGTGCTGACCCCTACAAGAGGGCCGTCTACTGCCTCATTGGGAAGTGTGACATCGCAGACAACCATGGAGAGGTGGCCGACAAGACTGAGGACTACCTGTGGCTTAAGGTGCTTGTCTGATTACCAGTCTATAGCAAGAATGTTAATATTATCAGTGTACATGATACATAGTGCCTTAAACACCGCAATAAATGTAATACATTTACATTTGTGTCATTTAGCAGATGCTCTTATCCAGAGCGACTTGCAATTAGAGTTAAGTGCCTTGCTCAAGGGCACCTCGGCAAATGTGTCACCTAGTTGGCTCTGGAATTCGAACCAGCAACCTTTTGGTTACTGGCCCAACGCTTTTAACCGCTGTTCTACCTGCCGCCCAGTTGGGGAGAATCAGGTGAATACTCCCTGACATTAATGTAGACCTGTTCTTTCCACCATGCACACAGCTCAACCAGGTGTGCTTCGATGACGACGGCAGCAGTGCTCCTCAGGACAGACTGACATTGGCCCAGCTACAGAAACAGCTTCTAGAGGACTATGGTGAGTTTAGAACACTGCAGGATACATGACAGGCAGACTACTGAAGTGAAAATAGACCTGAATACTAATTCTGTTCTAAGAGAGAATACTGGCTAAGGCTGGAGGACTCTATTAGGGTTGGGCGGTATCCAGATTTGAATAATTTCATACCGTTCCTGTACCATACCGGGGCATACAGTATTACCGCCAATGTACACAAGGAGCACTATTTCTTTCCAAACGTTAAAACATTTATTTTATTTTGACACGCATAACAAATTAGGCAGAAGGGATCTTGATCCAGGAGGGATCTTGATCCAGGAGGGATCTTGATCCAGGAGGGATCTTGATCCAGGAGGGATCTTGATCCAGGAGGGATCTAACAAAGAAGCTTGCTCTTGCAAGCTAGCCTCTCAACTAGCAAGTTAGCAAACCATAGCTGGAGCCCTGAGCTGGAGATTTATTTGGCACATCTTAGATAGTTATAAGCAGGGGCGTAGCGATATTTAAAAGCATATAGTCGTTATTTCAAAATACCCTGATATATGTTATACCGCCCAAGCCTAGACTATTAAAGTAGAGTTGTGTAATGGCACCACTTCCCAGTTCCCCCCTGGGATCTGCTCTGCTTGGATAAAGAAGTGCTTCATTGTCCACTCTTAAAGCTTAAACTTTTCTTAAGTTTTATCACGCAGAGGGAGGCAAAGCCTGGAGGATGAGTCATGGCATGTTATCTCTCTCATTTTAACACAGTGCAATAGAAGGTGACTGTGACTCAGAGATAAGCCTGCTGCCTTTCAGAATGGCTGATGTATTCATCTTCTCTTCCTACTCAGTTGAACATGAACTTCACTGAGAGGGATTAATGCAAGTTGATTTGATGACTAAGTAGTGAAGTAGTTTGTTTGTAAATGTTTTGAATATTTGTAATACTGAGCAACTACAGATAACTGCCAAAATAAAGGAAACCCCAACAACGTGTCTTAAGAGGGCATCGGTCCAGAACTACTTCAATGCACCTTGGTATAGATTCTACCAGTGTCTGGAACTTTTGTTGGAGGGATGCGACGCCATTCTTCCAGAATAAATTCCAATATTTTGGTGTTTTGTTGATGATGGTGGAAAACACTGTCTCAGGCACCGCTCCAGAGTCTCCCATAAGTGTTCAACTGGGTTGAGATTTGGTGACTGAGACGGCCATGTCATATGGTTTATCATTCTCATCAAACCATTCAATGACCACGAGTGCATTGTCATCCTATGGGGGCATAGCCATGGTAGCCCAAATAATGGCCCCTCCGACATTTTTATACATGACCCTAAGCATGATGGGATGTTAACTGATTAATTAACTGAGTTACCACACCTGTGTGGAAGCACCTGCTTTCAATATACCTTATCCCTCATTTACTAAAGTGTTATTATTTATTATTATTTTGGTAGTACATTGGTAGTACATTGCTAACTTTTATTTATCTATATTGAATTAGCATGTTCTATGTCATTTTCTATGTTGTGAATGTGATCCTAATAATTGAGTTTATTTCTGTTCCTTTCCAATCTATAGGAGAGTCCCACTTCTCGGCCAGCCAGCAGCCGTTTCTGTACTTCCAGGTGCTGTTCCTCACGGCCCAGTTTGAGGCTGCTGTGGCCTTCCTGTTCCGGGTGGAGCGTCTACGTAGTCATGCTGTTCACGTGGCTCTGGTTCTCTACGAACTACGGCTGCTGCTCAAGTCATCAGGGCAGAGCGCACAACTGTGTAAGTCCTGTCAGGATACCTACCTACCTGTCTGGCTTTCTCTATGTTGGCAATCAGGCATGTTCTCCAAAGGATGTTTTAGTTCACAGATATTGGAAGGAGACTTGACTTACTGTTGCATGAAGTATGTGGTCTTGTCTGTGTCTTGTTCATTAGGGATGCAGAGCTTGATTCCTTTTTAAGAAGGGACTTAATTTCTAGCTAAACATCATTGTAGTTTTGAAGCTGATACTTATAAGTGAATGTTTTGTACCTTTCAGTGAGTCAGGAGGCTGGGGACCCCCCTATGGTGCGACGGCTCAACTTCATTCGGCTGCTCATGCTCTACACTCGCAAGTTTGAGTCCACAGACCCCCGGGAGGCTCTACAGTACTTCTACTTCCTACGGTACGTTACGCTACGCTACGTTATGGACATCCTCCTAACAGATGCTGCTCTCAGGTGGGGGGGACCTCTTCTCTCCTTCTCCTCCACTCCACTGTGCGTCAATAGGAATTGGAGGCATGGCGGTAGACTTTCTACGTTACGCTTAGCGATGGGGTAGGGGGTGTCGATACAGTTATATATCGCAATATTATTTTGGTATTTGACTCTAAATATCTTATTTATTTATTGCTACTTAGGTAGCTTTAGCTAGCACTATTTTTTTTTATTTAACCTTTATTTTACTAGGCAAGTCAGTTAAGAACAAATTCTTATTTACAATGACGGCCTAGGAACAGTGGGTTAACTGCCTTGTTCAGGGGCAGAACGACATATTTTTACCTTGTCAGCTCGGGGATTCGATCTGGCAACCTTTCAGTTACAGGCCCAACACTCTAACCACTAGGCTACCTGCCGCCCGTACCGCGCCGTACCTGCGCCAAAACTCCAGTATTTTTCATCCTGTAGCTTGTTCTCCCTCTTCTTTTTAAATAGTGAGCCAACATGTTTTCAACACTTATTTCCATGACTGTTCAAAACGTGTTTTCTCATGCTCTCTCTTGTCTTGCAGATATATGGTTAGCAATATTTTTGGAACTTCAAATCACAATAAAATCACAATATCTAATCGCAATACATATCGGTAACCCAGTGGGCCATGAATGCAGTTCACCATGAATAATACAGAGGCTTTGACACATGCCATTGGTTGGTTTACTCTTTCTATTCGGGTTAATTTTGATTAGAGCCTTCAGACCTCTATCATTATTTAAAAGATATAATGTGTACAGTGGGGAGAACAAGTATTTGATACACTGCCGATTTTGCAGGTTTTCCTTCTTACAAAGCATGTAGAAGTCTGTAATTTTTATCATAGGTACACTTCAACTGTCAGTGACGGAATCTAAAACAAAAATCCAGAAAATCACATTGTATGATTTTTAAATAATTAATTTGCATTTTATTGCATGACATAAGTATTTGATACATCAGAAAAGCAGAACTTAATATTTGGATTTTGGCCCACTCCTCCATCCAGATCCTTCAGGTTTCGGGGCTGTCGCTGGGCCATATGGACTTTCAGCTCCCTCCAAAGATGTTCTATTGGGTTCAGGTCTGGAGACTGGCTAGGCCACTCCAGGACCTTGAGATGCTTCTTACGGAGCCACTCCTCAGTTGCCCTGGCTGTATGTTTCGGGTCGTTGTCATGCTGGAAGACCCAGCCACGACCCATCTTCAATGCTCTTACTGAGGGAAGGAGGTTGTTGGCCAAGATCTTGCGATACATGGCCCCATCCATCCTCCCCTCAATACGGTGCAGTCGTCCTGTCCCCTTTGCAGAAAAGCATCCCCAAAGAATGATGTTTCCACCTCCATGCTTCACGGTTGAGATGGTGTTCTTGGGGTTGTACTCATCCTTCTTCTTCCTCCAAACAAGGCGAGTGGAGTTTAGACCAAAAAGCTCTATTTTTGTCTCATCAGACCACATGACCTTCTCCCATTCCTCCTCTGGATCATCCAGATGGTAATTGGCAAACTTCAGACGGGCCTGGACATGCGCTGGCTTGAGCAGGGGGACCTTGCGTGCGCTGCAGGATTTTAATCCATGACGGCGTAGTGTGTTACTAATAGTTTTCTTTGAGACTGTGGTCCCAGCTCTCTTCAGGTCATTGACCAGGTCCTGCCGTGTAGTTCTGGGCTGATCCCTCACCTTCCTCATGATCATTGATGCCCCACGAGGTGAGATCTTGCATGGTGCCTTAGACCGAGGGAGATTGACCGTCATCTTGAACTTCTTCCATTTTCTAATAATTGCGGCAACAGTTGTTGCCTTCTCACCAAGCTGCTTGCCTATTGTCCTGTAGCCCATCCCAGCCTTGTGCAGGTCTACAATTTTATCCCTGATGTCCTTACACAGCTGTTTGATTGAGTGTGTGGAGTCCGTTTGATTGAGTGTGTGGACAGGTGTCTTTTATACAGGTAACGAGTTCAAACAGGTGCAGTTAATAAAGGTAATGAGTGGAGAACAGGAGGGCTTCTTAAAGAAAAACTAACAGGTCTGTGAGAGCCGGAATACTTACTGGTTGGTAGGTGATCAAATACTTATGTCATGCAATAAAATGCAAATTAATTATTTAAAAATCATACAATGTGATTTTCTGGATTTTTGTTTTAGATTCCGTCTCTCACAGTTGAAGTGTACCTATGATAAAAATTACAGACTTCTACATGCTTTGTAAGAAGGAAAACCTGCAAAATCGGCGGTGTATCAAATACTTGTTCTCCCCACTGTATATAATCATTCAGTTTGGTAATCACATATGTGAATGTCTATCCTCGCTTCCTTTTGGACACAGGAATGAAAAAAATAGCCAAGGAGAGAACATGTTCATGTGCTGTGTTAGCGAGCTGGTGATTGAGAGTCGAGAGTTTGACGTGCTTCTAGGAAGACTGGAAAAAGATGGCAGCAGAAAGGTAAAGGTCACACCTTTTATTTCCAATTTTATTCACTTCCATTCATTATTATTTAACTCTGTTAATAATTATCCCTTTTGTGAAAGCATTGATGGTGCTGCTGATTTTTCCACCCCAGAACATTTGTATTCAGGCCGTTCAAAGAACTGATTGTGCCTTGTGCTTCTCCCCCAGCCTGGAGTAATTGATAAATTTGCCGGAGACACTCGAGCTATTATCACAAAAGTGGCGCTGGAGGCTGAGAACAAGGGCCTGTTTGAGGAAGCAGTCAGACTGTATGAGCTGGCCAAGGTGAGCAGGGCTCTGGGAAAGGTTGCGGTGAAGCGGTACCAGTGGGTTTACTCTAGGTGAAGGTACAGGCCCGGTAGAGGAATGTCACCTCACATTCCTCTATTTTCCTCCTCTGATCTGTAGAATCCGGACAAGGTCTTAGAGCTGATGAACAGGCTGCTGAGTCCTGTTATCGCCCAAGTCAGTGCTGCCCTGTCCAACAAGGAGAGACTGAAGAACACTGCTGTTGCCATCGCTGAGCGGTAACGTCCTCGCCACCTACACTCACTCACATCCTTACTGTGCATCCACTAAAATTAGATCATGTTTAACGTTGCGTCATATAGGCTTACTGAAAGCAATTGTTAAAAAGACGAGTGGACCTCGTCAATAGTGGACCATTTAGGCCTAGTTCTAACTTTAGTGTGTTTGGTCTTGTTTACTGACTCAGTTACCGGACCCAGGGTGTTGCTGGAGAGAAGTCTGTGGACAGCACCTTCTACCTGCTGCTGGACCTCATGACCTTCTTTGATGAGTACCATGCTGGACACATAGACCGGGCCTACGATGTGAGTCTTAACACCCATGGCTTCCTGCTTTGATGGCTTACAATGCTGTTTATTCAGATGGCATTGAGAAGAGTTATGATGGCCTCCTGTCCTCTTAGATGTTAAGTCCCCTATTTGATAATCTAGCAGATGCAACAGTAGTAGTTTAATCTCGCTGTGATATTCTCACACACTTGAATTTGAATGGTGTCTCTGCACCTCTTAGTGGACGTTTAGGAAGAAATTCTGTCTGCAGTTATATGAAATAGTACGGATTTATTGTACTGTCTGAAATATTTATTATACAGTTATAAGAAATGTAAAATCTTATTTGTAAAATGTATTGTTACTATATTTATAAAGCATTTATTTTATTTCAAGCCATATTGCCCCACTTTTGTGGTAAACAATTATGTGATTTTTCATATTTTATTTGATAAAATATAGATTTTGGCCTTGATTACTAGTTGAGCCTTGATTGCTAGTAAAGCCCATGGAATCACATTAAATAACACATTCATAAATGGCAGAAAGGTCAGTCAAAAAATACATCACATGAAACATGGTTCTGAGGTTTCCTAGATTTAGTCATAAAGCAAAACAGGGAGAACGCCATCGTGAGAGGCTCCCCTTTCCATAATAGTTTGTAGGACGCTACAGACATTTTCGTGAGAAGACCGATTTTCGGAATGTCTCATGGTCTGACAAACACCGTTCTAGCTCTGCCACCTTTTACCGCAAATGATGAAGTGCGACAGTGGTGGATTTAGTGGATTGAAAACATATCTCTAGTTTAAACTGATAGATTTTTATGGGGATTTTTTTGTTATGTAACTTAGATTGAAGCACTGGTTAAAGGAAATATTCACCCATTTTGAATGTTATAGTTTTTGTGTGTTTAGATGCATCTTTCCTTTAACTGTCCCTAACTTCTCCCCTCCAACTCTCTCTTTTTGTCTTTCTCTCAGGTGATGGAGAGACTGAAGCTGGTCCCTCTGAGTCAGGACAGTGTAGAGGAAAGGGTCGCTGCATTCCGCAATTTCAGTGATGAGGTTATACATACATACATACATACATACATACATACATACAGTTGAAGTCGGAAGTTTACATACACTTAGGTTGAAGTCATTAACTTGTTTTTCAACCACTCCACAGATTTCATGTTAACAAACTATAGTTTTGGCAAGTCGCTTAGAACATCTACTTTGTGCGTGACACAAGTAATTCTTCCAACAATTGTTTACAGACAGATTATTTCACTTAATTCATTATATCACAATTCCAGTGGTTCAGAAGTTTACTTACACTAAGATGACTGCCTTTAAACATCTTGGAAAATTCCAGAAAATGATGTCATGGGTTTTGAAGCTTCTGATAGGCTAATTGACATCATTTGAGACAATTGGAGGTGTACCTGTGAATGTATTTCAAGGGCTACCTTCAAACTCAGTGCCTCTTTGCTCGACATCACGGGAAAATCAAAACTTGTTGCCGTGTGTGTATGTATGTGTGTGTGTATGTGTGTATGTATGTGTGTATGTATGTATGTATGTGTGTGTATATATATATATATATATATATATTATTATACTCTATATACTTACACTCTGTCTTATATATATATATATATAAGACAGAGTATAATTACAATATATATATATAGTAATTATACTCGGTATGCAGCACTAAACTTCCAAAGTGTCCATGTAATCTTCTCTTGTCCTTTATTTCCTTCTGTCTCGGTCTTATCTGCATTCTCATTGGCATCTTCTTCCAGGTCAGGCATAATCTGTCGGAGGTGCTCCTGGCCACCATGAATATCCTGTTCATGCAGTACAAGCGCCTGAAGGGGGCCACAGCAGGAACCCCTGGTCGACCACAGAGATCCATGGAGGACAGAGACTCGGTGAGGAGATGGTGACTTCTCAGTGCAATACTGGCCATGGGATAAAACTTGAGGAACTTTAGAACGACTTTTGGGGGCTGTGCATTGTGATGGACTGTGTAGTAAAGACATGCCTCTGCTCCATTGTGCAGTATTCAATGAAATATCACAGTCTTGTTTTTATCTGTTTTGACACATGATTCATTTCACTTTCAGCTCTAATATGTATTTTCTGTGTGTGTCAACAGCAACTGCGCAGCCAAGCCCGTGCACTGATCACGTTTGCTGGGATTATCCCGTACCGCATGGCAGGCGACACCAATGCCCGGCTGGTGCAGATGGAGGTCCTGATGAACTGACCCCAAAATACCTCCAAGCCCCATCCATACCCATCTTTCCCATCAACTGTCAGATATTTTTTTTTTGCTTCGTCCCCATTTTATCGGTTTCTTTGTCCTTATTTGTTGCTCCATATTTGCATTTTTTCATAAATTGAAATAAAATGTCAATTTAAATTTAATTTCTTACGCATTCATTTCATTATAAACCGATAATTTGATTCATTTAGTATTTCAGTTTGCTTATTGTTTTTTTATTATTATGCATTATGGTCATGAAATATAAAATGATTAGTGGTATGAGTACTACCTGATTTAACAAAAACTGAAGGAAGTACTGTTGGATTAATTTGGAATTATTGATTTTAGAATCAATTGTGCCTTTTGATATTATTTAGAGATTTGGGCAATTAAGCCCTTTTTTCTACTTCTCCAGTCAGATGAACTCACGGTGCTAAAACTGCACACAGACATAAATATTATACTTATGAGTAAATCAAATGTTATTGGTCACATACACGTGTTTAGCGGATGTTATTGCGGGTGTAGCAAAATGCTTGTCAAAGTTTCCTAAGAGCTAGTCGAGATGCTGCCATCTTTGTCGGCACCATCTTAATTTTCCTCTGAGTCTGGGTAAGTAGAAAAAAAGCTTAATTGCCAGAAACAAACTATCCCTCAGACATGGCCTGCCTATAGTCAAAGAAGCAACAGGGAATTGGGAATCATATTGAACTAGCCTTAATCCAGTGGTCCAGGAAGAACTAAAGCTTGCAAAAAGTTTTAATGTCTTCAGAAGATGTGTGTTCTACATTGAAATCCACCTCCAGTCGATAAAAATGTAATTTGGAGAAATTGATTTATAAAGGTAGCACGTCAGACTGAAACCGGCAGCTAATAAGATTTTGTGGGTGCTAGAATGACAATTCAACATCCATTGTGTACTCTTAAGTTGGTGGAACTGCACACCCACACATATACAACATTGTATCCCTGCCGGTGGCTATCTATAGGGAATTACATGATGATATGCCTATCTTTGCTACTAGGTATACTGGATTGATTTGCTTAGAAAGGTCTATGTTTCTTTAGAAAACATCTCGCCTTTTTATCACAACAACAATATCGGCAGCTGAAGAAATACTACAATGAGTTGGTGAGAGGAACTGAATTGAAAGTACATTGTGATGGGCCCTATCATGTATGACACTGCTGCACTTATTGGCAGATGGTTAGACGGGAAGGAAATGCCCTGAGAGAACACAGATGGGAGTCTTTGCTTGGCTGCGCTAGATTGTCAAGAAGCCTTTCCTCTCAAACCGATTCCATTGTCACCACGGGGGACTCTTCATTATGGAGAGAACCAAATTGACTGTGCATGCTCTTTTACTGCTGTTTTTTTTAAACTTCTCACAGCCCTTATCATCATGACTTCTGGAGACAATGCTCTTGCTATGCACCGCATCTGCTCTGTTGAAGTTCAGTGGAGCTATCTGTGGAGAAGACATTGACCGGGAGCTCCGTCTGCCAAGGTGGATCCACTCTCAGGTGTGTGTGCTGCAGCTGGTGTTGTGAATCAGGCCGATGCCACACACCCGCTATAACCCGGCTATTTCACAACACCAGGGTGGCACTGCACCACTGCCAACGAGACGTCAAGGGCAAGCAACAGAAGCAGCTTTGAGGAGTGGAAGAGTTCCTATGGTTCACTTAATGAAATGTCTGCTATGATTTTTAATTCAATGATGTGTAAAAGCATTTGAATAAACTTTTTTCATAATATTGTGAGTTTTTACTTAATTTATTTTAACTTAATTTAGCAATGCATTTGATTTCAATGGTGGAGGAAAATTATGCCCCAAGGAGGCTAACAAACTACTTTATTTGTATTCCAGGAGGAAATGCTTTGTTAAAAAAAATCTGTATGTACAGTAATTAATAAAACTATAAAGTTACGTTTTGGCCCAAATGCAGTCAGGGGGATTGACAGTTTTGAATAGTGAGCCTTCTGTACCAAGAATTGTCTGCAGGGTCAGCGGTATTGTGGTATGCTCAACTGTGCGAGTTAATGGAAACTCAATGGAAGGGAACACATATTGCTGCTGGCACAACATGGTTGCTCAGCTGAGACTGTGTAACAGTCATTTACCATAGTTTTTACACAACATTATGACCAATGGACACCAAGGTCATCCTTTAACTGAGGCAGTGAAGTGGGAAACACACACCAAAACATTCCAAGCATGACTGTTTTGGGGATGACTATTACATAGCGAGAATGAGAAGGTCATCTAAAAGTTATTCCTTAGTGGCAACTTTGTCAAGATATAAGAATTCAATTATTTTATAAGGATCCCCTTTGTCTACTATTTGGTTTAATACTGAATGGCTGGCCAAATGAGAAGTCAGGGATTGTTTAAATGTGGATTTTGAAGGTGATGGCGCTGTCTCCCAAACTTGTTGCCTTTCCATATCCTCAATATAAATATTTGTAATTTCTCCCATCCTTGGGAGGACCCTTTATATCAATATGGAATAAGAGGAAGGTAACAGTTCCTCCTCAGAAGCAATACCTTATGGAGAAAGGTTTACCTCTTCTATCTTTGTGACTTTCTGCCAAGGTTATCTTGCCTTATATCACAAGTTAATCTATGTAATAATGAGGTTTACAAGCCCCCAGGAGGTGAGTTATAAATACAAATTGCTCTCATGGAGTTCCAAATAGGTTTAGTGAACTGAACATTCACTTATTTCAACATGGCCAAAGGCACTTCCTGCTTTTTTTCTAGACATATAAAACCCCTCATGCCACAATTTGTTTCCCATTACATGAAAACTTTGGTCTTCCACTCCAAATGGAAGAAGTACCAGCAGCACCAAATGAGGGGATAAGCATCTCTGCTCTTAGAAGCCAGTTCTCAGTGAATGGGGAAGAAGGGCCTAAGTACAGCTTTGAAGGCAGCAGATATCACTACGGCGATGGGACCAGCGTGGCTTCTCAGAACTCCTCACAGATCCTCACAGGTTACGACACACTGGATGTTGGCCCAAATTATGACTTCTATGCGAACACAAATGCCCAAGGGAGGGTGCGTCGATCAAGACCATCCCTCTTTCAGCTTCACTCCAACATTGAAGTAAGTACGACACATTTGGCCTCTAGGCAACACACCTGCAATATGTCAGGCCTTCTATATATTTGTTTTTATACTGAAAATTGTACACACTGATATACAGTGTGGTTCTATCTCTATTTCCCCACCACCACCCTTAAGGAGGATTCCTTTCCCCCTCCTCTGTATGAGGAGACCAACACATGCAGAGCACCTGGGGACAGCTCAGAAGAGGATGTTGAGGAGCCTCAGTCAGAACCCCCCAGGTTTGGCTGGGTGAAGGGAGTCATGGTAAGACACGGCAGACAAAAAAAAACTACTGAGGTGCCATACAACACTATGCATACTCCATTATACTGGTAGTCATGACAACATGCTAAGGAGATGCGAATTCCCCCTAGATCCGCTGCATGCTCAACATCTGGGGGGTGATCCTGTACCTGCGGCTGCCCTGGATCACTGCACAAGCAGGGATTGGTGGGTCAAGCGATTGGTCTCAACGCTTTTATTTAATTAAAGTGTCAATTTTGCATCGATGGTAATTGTGTATTCGTGGGACTGTATTTGTATGGTTTACTGAATTGTGTGTGATATTCCTCCTCTAAGGTTTGACCTGGGTCATCATCCTGCTGTCTTCCTGCATCACTGGCATCACTGGCCTGTCCACCTCTGCCATCGCTACCAACGGAAAGGTCAAAGGAGGTGCATTATCCCTTCCCTGAAATAATACAATAATAACACAGGGTCAGGCCAGCCCTGTCCTTTTGGGGGGTCCTAAGCAATTTGGTTGGGGGCCTCCCACCTCGTGGCAAAACATTTTAGTGTCCCCCCTCTTGACGACGGAGAGAAACATTTAAGTTTTAAAGTTAACTTTCTGTAATTCTACTGATTTTGCCATGAGGTGGAGAGAAATGTTTGCAGTTTTAAAGCTAATTTCCTGCAATTCTTCACATATTGCCATGACTTGTGCCATGTTATTAAGATAACTGAGTGAGAATGACTAACAGAATCAATGGGGGGTCACCTAGAGGTCAGGACCCCTGGGCATGTGCCCTGCATGATTAGATAGCTGGCTAGACTAACTACCAATCTAAGAATTGTTAGCTGACATGGCTATTTGAGTGACTGTCAGTGACTGACATAACAAGAGAAAAACTGAGTTCCTAAACCGCTTATGTCGCTTAAGCCTGGGGCCGGCCCTGCACAGGGTTCTTATACTAAAATATTTACAACACTGATCCTCTTTTGTCCCTCTTGCAGGTGGAACCTACTTCTTAATCTCTCGTAGCCTGGGGCCAGAGCTGGGAGGATCCATTGGACTCATCTTTGCCTTTGCAAATGCTGTGGCGGTTGCCATGCACACTGTGGGCTTCGCTGAGACTGTGCAAGCATTGATGCAAGTCAGTGTGTTATCACATAGGCCTATACCCACATCACTTATAGCCAACCTCTGAGTTGGCTTTCCCTTTTTAACTGTACCCTTGTTTTAATTTGTCCCCCAAACCTCCCACCTCAGGAGAGTGGTGCCAGCATGGTGGACCCCATTAATGATATCCGAATCATTGGAGTGATCACTGTCACATGTCTGCTGGCCATCTCATTGGCTGGTATGGAATGGGAGGCCAAGGTCTGTTAAAACTGCCACTAGGAGGCAATCTTTCTAAATAAACTACAGTACATGCCTTGTCACAATAAATAGGAGAACATATGAGAGACGAGGTCTGATGTTAGAACTTAATACAGTTGGTTGATCCTGCCATTGTTTTATGAATTTGTAAAATACATGTTTTACTGTATTGAATTTGTTTGTGAATAATTTTTTATCGTAAGCCTTTAACTGTGGAGTCTCTGGATAGATGTCATGTTATCATGTGGTGCATTGTGTTTGAAATGAGTGTTCTTTACCAACTATACAGGCCCAGATTCTCTTCTTCATTGTCATCTTGGTGTCCTTTGCTAATTACATAGTGGGGACCGTTATTCCCGCTACACCTCAGAAGCAAGCCAAGGGCTTTTTCAATTACCAAGGTCAGCGCTCCATGGCATTTAGACAGAGTGTGATTGTTGTGCATTTCATATTTCATATTAGATTCCAGTTATTTTAGTTTTTCCTCTATCCAAAAAAATAGACATACTAACTATTCTTTCCCCTCAGCGGATATATTTGCTGAAAACTTTGTACCCAACTGGCGTGGGCCTGAAGGCAGCTTCTTTGGCATGTTCTCCATCTTCTTCCCCTCAGCCACAGGGATCCTGGCAGGAGCCAACATCTCTGGGGACCTAAAGGCAGGTTCCTTCCTCTGATCTCTTTAGAAATGTCTACTGCATCTTCTCCTCACTCTAGGAGAGGAGGGCTCTTTGGATGAAAGGGAGATGGGATATTTAATTCACATGCTTATTATAACAAATGTTTGACTGTTGACTAGTCATTAAATATTCCCCCCCTTATCTCTACACAATATAGGACCCTACAGTAGCTATTCCAAGAGGAACATTGATGGCTATATTCTGGACCACTATGTCTTATCTCATCATAGCAGGAACTATTGGTGAGTTGTACACACACATGCACAAAGTGTCTCCTCATGATGACATTGGTATGTCCTTTATGTCAATATGTGCTGTGTATGGGTTTAGGAGCCTGTTTGGTACGAGATGCGTCTGGAATTATGAATGACACCTTGGCCACGTCTTATGGTAATAACTGCCAGAGTCCGGCCTGTCACTACGGCTGGGACTTCACTGCCTGTATTAATAACAAAACCTGCCCTTATGGCCTCAGCAACCAATACCAGGTAACCTTACAAATTATTAATTACCAAGTTTCAATGTTCAATGCACAAGTATGGCCTTAGTGTATTGTATCTGTTTCACTCCCCCTTCTTTCTGTGGTCAGAGTATGAGTTTGGTGTCAGGGTTCGCCCCTCTGATCACTGCTGGGATATTTGGGGCCACTCTCTCCTCAGCCCTGGCCTGCCTGGTCTCTGCACCCAAAGTCTTCCAGGTTGGTTTTCTTAGGGAAACACTTGTACTACAAATAAAGAGGCATTGGTGTGTTATTCTATTAGCATTATCTTGTTCACTTACAGTGCCTCTGCAAAGACAACCTGTATCCAGTCATTGGTTTCTTTGGGAAGGGTACTGGGAAAAACGACGAACCAATCAGAGGCTACATCCTGGCGTACATCATTGCTGTCTGCTTTGTTCTCATTGGTATGATAAAGACCTGTCAAGATAGATGCAGAGTGAAAAGGAGATGTTGTTACAGTAACACAGCCCTGCCCTGTCTTCTCACCCTTCAGCTGAGCTCAACACCATTGCTCCCATCATCTCTAACTTCTTCCTGTGCTCCTATGCTCTCATCAACTTCAGCTGCTTCCATGCCTCCATCACCAACTCCCCAGGTCAGGAGCTCAACCAGGACATGGTATCATGACCATTAAAAGTCCTGGGCTGCTTTTATGTTCTAACCTAACACCAGTTACAAAGTAAACAAATGAAATATCTTATTACGTAATTATATTTGTGTCAGGTACAATGTGTGTGATTGACTGTGTTGCAGGCTGGCGTCCCTCCTTCAGGTTCTACAGTAAGTGGACGTCCCTGCTGGGTGCCGTGGTGTCTGTGATCATCATGTTCCTGCTTACCTGGTGGGCGGCGCTCATCGCTATTGGCATCGTCATCTTCCTGTTGGGATATGTGCTCTACAATAAACCCTGTGAGAAAACACACACATACAATGTTTCAAACTAATTTCCCCCAAAAAATCTGTAGCAGTTTTCTGGCAAGCATTGTTTTTCTTTGAATATTCAGCAATTCAATCGGTTATTTATTTATTTTTAGCTGTAAACTGGGGATCATCGGTACAAGCTGGGTCATACAACATGGCATTGTCCTACTGTGTGAGCCTTAACCAGGTGGACGACCATATCAAGAATTACAGGTCAGACCTGAACTCTCTCTGAGGACCCCTATTGAGAACAATGCCGGCATTTTGTTGCTGTTCCAACTGAATAACAATTTCTCACTTTGTATGTGCTTTTCTCATTCCCTTTATTCTTACCTCCCTCCTTTCTCAGACCTCAGTGCCTGGTCCTCAGTGGTCCTCCTAGTTGTCGTCCTGCATTGGTCGACTTTGTCGGAACCTTCACCAAGAATCTAAGCCTGATGATATGTGGGAATGTTGTCACTGTGAGTTATCATCTTGAATCATTGCACAGGAATCATTAAGGGTTGCCCTATTACCCAGGAAAAGAGACCTGAACAGTCACACAAACTGAGCCTGCTCTAAAGTTGCCCCATTAGTCAAGTGTTATTTTTTTTACTGATAACAACAAAAATGCTAAGAATTTCAGTAGTCTGGTCTTTCTGGTTCCTCCATTGTGGGTGAAAATAGCTACTTCACCTTTTCAGGCAAGTGATCACAATCTTAATATATGAATCTTAATAATATAGCAGACGCTTCTATCCAAGGGAATTACAGTCATGCGTGCATACATTTTTAAGTATGGGTTGCCGCAGCGGGAATCAAACCCACGACTATTGCCGTTGCAAGCACCATGCTCTACCAACAGAGTCACACAGGACACAATGCCAATCGCTGCTTGTACATTTACTATTTTTTGTATTCTATGTCATTAACCTCTAACTCCTTATGTCACTCTGCTGCTGTGTCAACAGGGAGGTCCTACTCCCTCAACCTTGGACGCTGCCAGTAGCAACAATTATGTTACCTGGCTAAACAAACGGCAGATCAAATCCTTCTATCACGGTGTGGTGGCTAATGACCTGCGTACTGGGGTTAAGATGCTGCTCCAGGTGGGCCAACTGCCAAGCCTTATCAAACAGGTCCATTTCATCCATAGGATTGTCCATATCCTATGTTGTCCATAGGATTTAATTAAAGTGTTATACTGTGTCTAACTCCAGGGTGCAGGTTTGGGTCGCATCAGGCCGAATGTCCTCTTGACGGGCTTCAAAAGGGACTGGCGTAAGGACAAACCATCCTGCATTGACAACTACATTGGAATTCTACAGTGAGTGAATCACTCAGTCAAATCAGCAAGATGAGTTCATAATGGATGTAACGGAGTGAGGATGCACTTTAATATGTCTTTGCGCATTTGTTTCAGTGATGCGTTTGACCTGCAGTATGGAGTGTGTGTGCTGCGGATGAGGGAGGGTCTGGACATGTCTCGGCAGGCACAAACACATGGTGAGGAACCCAACAACCATGAAGATTTCATGTTCTTTTAACAATATGTCTTTATATATCATTGTCTCCTTTTATTGCAGTTAACCCTGGATTTGAGGCAAGCCCAGAGAGGGGTGTCAACACCTGTGTCCCCCCTGCACCCCCTGCAAATTTTTCATGTATGTATCATACAGGTTGTGGTCTATGACATTCATATTTTTCTATAGTATTGACAGAGAGATTTTGTCTTGGTTATAGTGGACCCTGATGCCATGGTGACTGAGCCTCAGCCTCAGCCTCAGCCTAGTACTGTGTTCCAGTCCCAGCAAGGGAAAAAGACCATTGATGTGTACTGGCTATTCGATGATGGAGGTGAGTTTATTATTGTGGATTTGATTGTGCCCTTCCACAAATCTAACTTTTTGTGCATTCAACAGCACATGCCTTCAGGTTTTATAACATAGTCAGATTGATAATGTGGGGTCATAAATCATACAATGTTGTTACATGTCAAGTACCCCAGGTCAGAGAGATAACATAGGATAGAATGATGTCATGGTCATATCAGGCAGAGGGGTCGATGTTATGTGTGAAAGGTAAATGTTAAGTCTGTTGTGCTCTTAAAGGTCTGACGTTGCTACTTCCCTACCTGCTCACACGTAAGAAGCGCTGGGCAAAGTGCAAGGTACGCGTCTTTGTGGGAGGAGACACGCAGCGAAAGGAGGAGCAAAGGAAAGAGTGAGTGTAGTATGTTTAAGGCCATACTGCGTGGTGGAGACATGATCTAATGTTGTCAGGATCCCCTTGGACCTTTCCCCTCCTTTGAATAGAAGCATTCTGCTGCACCTGCAACAACATCTGCAAATCTGTGTACACGACCAATTTGATTTGGATTTGAATAGTTCAACTGACCATGCCCTTGTGTCCGATTTAGAGTCATGGACCTCATCAGCAAGTTTCGCCTTGGTTTCCATGACGTTGAGGTTCTGCCTGATATCAATACGAGACCCCAACCTGAACAGTATGGTTCCCTGTCACTCACTATATACTGTATAATTGTGCACTATTCAGCATTGTACTTTCTTATTCTTACGTAAGAATTCAGTTGCACAGTGATTCAATTCACAATGATTTAATTTCATCTACATCCATTCATAATGTATGTAGGTCAGTGCTCTGTTGAGATCCATTCCTCTTGCCTCTTTTTCTGACAGTGTGAGGAGGTTTGAGGAACTGATAGGGCCCTACAGGCTTAACACAGCCCAGAAGGATGGTCATGTGACAGCTGAGCAGATGAATCAGGACTGTCCCTGGATGGTGTCTGATGAGGAGATAGAGAAAAATAAGCCCAAGGTGACCATTATCTACCACTTTATTGCCAAATTTTCAAATGTAGCGTAGCTAGATGTGGAATATTTGGTTATGACAGTTTCACTGTTCTACTTTCTTAAATGTGTGTTTGTGCACCAGACCCTTCGACAGATTCGTCTGAATGAGGTTCTTCAAGATTACTCAAGGGACGCCGCCATTATTTTTGTGTACGTACTCTGTTTTTGCAAACCGGATGTTTTTATTGCATTAAAGCTAATTAAGATAAGAGTGATAACTGATCTATGTTCTCTTATTGACAGGACCATGCCTGTGGGAAGGAGAGGGCAATGTCCCAGTGCTCTGTACATGGCATGGCTGGAGACTTTGTCTCGTGACCTGCGCCCACCAGTCTTACTAGTGAGGGGAAACCAAGAGAATGTGCTCACCTTCTATTGTCAGTGATCCCTGTTTTTACCATGTTCAATGAAATCACCCCATGGTCAAGGAAAATAACATTGTTATTGTAATAGATTCCAATACATTAGATGTGCTCTGGTAGAAGTGCTCTGGTTATGACATTTCACTTATTTCATTATCATCAGTACTAGACACATTAACCATCTGTGAAATATGTGATTAGATTTAATGCCATCATTATCATCATCATCAGTAGCAGAAGCATTGTTGTGGTTATCATCAATAAGCAGTAGTAAAAAACATTCTTGATTGTTTAACGTGTGCTTGATGATAAAAGTTTTGAAGTGTAACACCAGTGTGTTTTTGTAATTGTCTGTACATTTTTACTGTGCCTATTTAATTTGGGACGTAAGCAACAAAGGTAAATGGGATAACTAGGCTTCTTGTAGTGTGTACCCCCTTGAAAAATCCCAATATCACAATGATCATTCCAGTACAAATTCTAAGAACCTTACTTTTAAAATAATAAAGTATTTTTGGTTGATCCCACTACCCACTTTGTTTGATATATAGACGCACACAGTTTAATTATCTAGTCAAATGTTTCTGTCTTTTGAATGTGGAAAATAATTTGGACAGGGCAAAAGCATTCTAGAGCAAAGGCATTTCTGTTGGATGTAACTCGGTGGTTCTCAAACTTAGGTCTGAAATTTAAATGGTGACCCTTGAGAAAAACTTTAATCTTATCAAACAAAGTAATAACTTTTTTCTCTTCAAATGGGTATAGAATACACAGAGGTGTAAAGTACTTAAGTAAAAATACTTTAAAGTACTACTTAAGTAGTTTTGGGGGGATATTTGTACTTTACTTTACTATTTATATATTATTTTTTACTTTTACTCCGCTACATTCCTAAATAAAATAATGTATTTTTTACTCCATACATTTTCCCTGACATCCTAAGTTCTTGTTACATTTTGACAGAAAAATCATCCAATTCATACATTTATCAAGAGAACATCCCTGGTCATCCCGTAGTACTGCCTCTGATCTGGCGGACTCACTAAACACAAATACTTTGTTTGTAAATTATGTCTGAGTGTTGGAGTGTGCCCCCATCAGTAAATTAAAAAAAACAAGAAAATTGTGCAGTCTGGTTTGTTTAATATAAAGAATTTGAAATTATTTATACTTTTACTTTTGATACTTAAGTATATTTTAGCAATTAAATGTACTTTTGATACTTAAGTATATTTAAAACCAAATACTACAAGTACTACAAGACTTTTACTCAAGTAGTATTTTACTGGGTGAGTTTTACTTTTACTTGAGTCATTTTCTGTTCTTTACTTTTACTCAAGTATGACAATAGGGTCCTTTTCCACCACTTTTTCCACAACTAAGAGCCTTTTATGATATCAGAATGCGCTTTCATGTCATGTGTTGGGACAGTCTGCGAGACCTAAAACAGAGAGAATGTGAACACACAGCGTTAACTAGGGAATATACTTACTTTCAAATTGGATTCCCTGTATTTTCTACTGTCAATCTGGGGTAGTGTGCAGAAAAAGTTTGCTTACCCCTGACGAACTGTAACTTACATCATAGCCAACCGTCATAGCTCGTATGATCATCTTTGCAGAGGGTGCGCAATGAAGACTGCTCCTGCTTGCTAGTTGAGATTTCTGCTCTTCACTCCGTTGTCAATTTAGCCTACATTTCACTGATCTTAGTAGCATAAAGCATTTTTTATTTGTGATCCTTCAAGGCAGCTGTCAATGATCACGTTAGGCTGCGTTTCATTATTTTATTTCTTACGGCGGTTTGATCGCGGTATTAGTCTATAAATAAATCTCTTTGCCAAAATTCCTAATCGACTAGTATTTTTTGTAAAGTGTAGGATAATAAATCAGCCATAGTTGTTCTGAAATGTTTATTGCCTGCCTACATTTTACTCCCTGTTTAATATAACATACATACATTAATTATTAATGTCGGTTGCCTATCCTGAAGTGAAGATTGTTCTATAGAAAGTATTTGACTCTGACGTGTGCCACGAAAGTAAGGAAATTAGAAATGGGGGAGAATTTCTGCACAACACCGGAAGCTCTGATCACGAGCCTTGTTTATCCAATCACAGCAAGCCACAGTGTGTTCTCTAACAACATTCTTTTTCACACAACGACGGGCTGAGTCAAATAGCTAACTACTTACTTACTCGTCATCTCAACCAAAACGTTTTCGTCGGAATAAATTAAATCCTACATTGTTTCTCTGAATTTTTTTTGCTAGATGATTAGATGCTGTAGTTACTTACTCCATTGATATTATAACTAAGAGGTCGCGTTGGGAGAGTTCACGATAAAAAAAAAACAAAAAATGGACAACAGTGGTTTTCCTAACGTTAGACAAAAGACAATCACGCTTGTGATAAAAACACCGAATCAAGCCCACGGGGATCAAACGATTGAAGGAGTTGACACGGACTGGACAGTGAAAGAGTTGAAGACTCATTTATCGAGGGTGTACCCAAACAACCCGGTGAGTGAATGTGATAGGTAGCTAGCTAACTTGGCTAACTAGCTACCCCATATAGCTAGTAAGCTAGACAGTCCTTGCCAAGTTAAACTGGTCTTGTATAAGTTAGCCAGATATAATGTCATGCTAGTAGCTACTGTCAATAACACTTATGCAATCCAAATAGTTAGCTAGGGTATAAATAGTTGTGTATGTATACATCGTGGTTGCTGTCAATGTGTGATGTGTTGACATCTGTCTGCTTTTCCCTCACAGGCTGAAAGTGATCAGAGACTCATTTACTCTGGCAAGCTGCTCCCAGACCAACTGCATGTCAGAGATATTTTCAGAAAGGTACGTGTGTGTGCGCCTATTCACCTAAATATCAACTATACATATTCTCAGAACATTAGTTACATACTGAGTTATGTGGCATCTGGTCAGATTGCAGGTATCATCAGTAAAAAAAAAATACATGTTATTGATTCAACATTATGTGCCTAGATCAGGGATTCAGTCTGCCTACAGGGCTACACAAATCCCTGAAGTCAGGCAGACAATTGCTAAACCTAGGTCCTAGTTATTTTTAGTACTACTGCATTACCTATAAAACTGCTGAACAGTGTGTATATTTGTTAAATATATATATGTTATGTCAATGAATTACAATACTAGAATCTCAGATTATTGCCAAGATCAAAACCCAGACAGTAAACTGAACTGGGCTTTTGACATTTGCGCTAAAGCCCATAGAAGTCCCTCAGAACTATGGTTCTGTGTCAGGACTGTTATGAATGCAGTCCCCTTTTATGAACTTCAGATCAGTCAGATTTTGATCACTCAGTTCATGTGTTAAGTTGCATTCACTATTTTAATCACAAGATTTTTCAATAGCCATTTTTTGTTATACATTTTTTAAATCAAAAGGTTGATTGAGTGCCCCTCTATGTCCCGTGTGTTGCCTGGAATATCTCATGTATATATGTCTTCACAGACGGACCTAACACCTACTGTGCACCTGGTGTGTGCAGTCAGAACTCAGCCCAGAGGTCCACTAGGAGCAAGACCTAAGGTAAAGTACCCCATATGGAACCCCATCTCAAACTATGACATGTACTCTATTTGAAGGTTATAATGTAGACCTAGGTGAAGCTGTTTTAAATATACTCATTAAATATCATCAGTCAACAATGCCTCAGTTGTTGCTCCCCAAGATATTACACCAAACCAGATATTGCGGCAAACTTTTTAGTTTTTAATTCTGCCGTGCCAGTGATTCCCTTGGGTTCTCCTTTAGAAACCCTACACAGTCATGAATATTTATTTTATTTTTATTTCACCTTTATTTAACCAGGTAGGTCAGTTGAGAACAAGTTCTCATTTGCAACTGTGACCTGGCCAAGACAAAGCAAGGCAGTGCGACAAAAAACAACAACACAGAGTTACACATGGGAAATAAACAAACGTACAGTCAATAACACAATAGAAAATCTATATACAGAGTGCAAATGTAGTGCAAAATGCAGTAAGGTTAGGAAGACAATAAATAGGCCATAGTGGCGAAATAAATTACAGATTAGCATTATCACTAGAATGATGGAATGTGCAAATGATGATGTGCAAATAGATATACTGGAGTGCAAAATGAGCGGAAGTTAAAAAATAAATATGGGGATGAGGTAGTAGGGTGGGCTATTTACAGAAGGGCTATGTGCAGTGATCGATAAGCAGCTTTGACAGCTGATGCTTAAAGTTAGTGAGGGAGATAGGAACCTCTAGCTTCAAGGATTTTTGCAATTCGTTCCAGTCATTGGCAGCAGAGAACTGGAAGGAATGGCGGCCAAAGGAGGTGTTGGCTTTGGGGGTGGCCAGTGAGATCTACCTGCTGGAGCGCATGCTACGGGTGGGTGTTGCTATGGTGACCAGCGAGCTGAGATAAGGCGGGGATTTACCTAATAAAGACTTATAGATGACCTGGAGCCAGTGGGTTTGGCGACGAATATGTAGTGAGGGCCAGCCGACGAGAGAATACAGGTCGCAGTGGTGGGTAGTATATGGGGCTTTGGTAACAAAATGGATGGCACTGTGATAGACTACATCCAATTTGCTGAGTGGAGTGTTGGAGGCTATTTTGTAAATGACATCGCTTTGTTACGAAATAGGAAGCCGATTCTAGATTTAATTTTGGATTGGAGATGGTTAATGTGAGTCTGGAAGTTGAGTTTACAGTCTAACCAGACGCCTAGGTATTTGTAGTTGTCCACATATTCTAAGTCAGACCCGTCGAGAGTGGTGATGATAGTCCGGTGGGCGGGTGCGGGCAACGTTCTATTGAAGAGCATGCATTTAGTCTTACTAGCATTTAAGAGCAGTTGGAGGCCACGGAAGGAGTGTTGTATGGCATTGAAGCTTGTTTGAAGGTTAGTTAACAGTGTCCAAAGAGGGGCCAGATGTATACAGAATGGTGTCGTCTGCGTAGAGATGGATCAGAGAGTCACCAGCAGCGAGAGCAACATCGTTGATGTATATAGAGAATAGGGTTGGGGAGAACAAGTATTTGATACACTGCCGATTTTGCAGGTTTTCCCACTTACAAAGCATGTAGAAGTCTGTCATTTTTATCATAGGCACTCTTCAACTGTGAGTGACAGAATCTAAAACAAAAATCCAAAAAATCACATTGTATGATTTTTAAGTAATACATTTGCATTTTATTGCATGACATAAGTATTTGATACATCAGAAAAGCAGAACTTAATATTTGGTACAGAAACCTTTGTTTGCAATTACAGAGATCATACATTTCCTGTAGTTCTTGACCAGGTTTGCACACACTGCAGCAGGGATTTTGGCCCACTCCTCCATACAGACCTTCTCCAGATCCTTCAGGTTTCGGGGCTGTCGCTGGGCAATACAGACTTTCAGCTCCCTCCAAAGATTTTCTATTGGGTTCAGGTCTGGAGACTGGCTAGGCCACTCCAGGACCTTGAGATGCTTCTTACGGAGCCACTCCTTAGTTGCCCTGGCTGTGTGTTTCGGGTCTTTGTCATAATGGAAGACCCAGCCACGACCCATCTTCAATGCTCTTACTGAGGGAAGGAGGTTGTTGGCCAAGATCTTGCGATACATGGCCCCATCCATCCTCCCCTCAATATGGTGCTGTCGTCCTGTCCCCTTTGCAGAAAAGCATCCCCAAAGAATGATGTTTCCCCCTCCATGCTTCACGGTTGGGATGGTGTTCTTGGGGTTGTACTCATCCTTCTTCTTCCTCCAAACACGGCGAGTGGAGTTTAGACCAAAAAGCTCTATTTTTGTCTCATCAGACCACATGACCTTCTCCCATTCCTCCTCTGGATCATCCAGATGGTCATTGGCAAACTTCAGACGGGCCTGGACATGCGCTGGCTTGAGCAGGGGGACCTTGCGTGCGCTGCAGGATTTTAATCCATGACGACGTAGTGTGTTACTAATGGTTTTCTTTGTGAATGTGGTCCCAGCTCTCTTCAGGTTATTGACCAGGTCCTGCCGTGTAGTTCTGGGCTGATCCCTCACCTTCCTCATGATCATTGATTCCCCACAAAGTGAGATCTTGCATGGTGCCTCAGACCGAGGGAGATTGACCGTCATCTTGAACTTCTTCCATTTTCTAATAATTGCGCCAACAGTTGTTGCCTTCTCACCAAGCTGCTTGCCTATTGTCCTGTAGCCCATCCCAGCCTTGTGCAGGTCTAAAATTTTATCCCTGATGTCCTTACACAGCTCTCTGGTTTTGGCCATTGTGGAGAGGTTGGAGTCTGTTTGATTGAGTCTGTGGACAGGTGTCTTTTATACAGGTAACGAGTTCAAACAGGTGCAGTTAATACAGGTAATGAGTGGAGAACAGGAGGGCTTCTTGAAGAAAAACTAACAGGTCTGTGAGAGCTGGAATTCTTACTGGTTGGTAGGTGATCAAATACTTATGTCATGCAATAAAATGCAAATTAATTATTTAAAAATCATACAATGTGATTTTCTGGATTTTTGTTTTAGATTCCATCTCTGAGTACCTATGATAAAAATTACAGACCTCTACATGCTTTGTAAGTAGGAAAACCTGCAAAATCGGCAGTGTATCAAATACTTGTTCTCCCCACTGTATATATATAGATAGATAGATAGATAGATAGATAGATAGATAGATAGATAGATAGATATCTTGGAGCTGTAATTGGGAGCTCCTGGAGCTGACAAAGGACAGACAAAGCCAGACATTCAGATTAGGAAAATGATTCCTCACACGGTTGATAAAGAATAATTTGATAAACCAAAACACCCTAAATTATTTCCCGTCAGAGCTGAAGCTGTTCTGGTCTCTGGAGAGAGAGGAGTCTCAGCTCAGTGGATAGCAGGAGACAGGTGCACAACTACTCTCATTAGGAATCTCTGGAGACCATAACATTGCATCTCTGTAAATTCACTGCAGCTATTCACTGCAGTCACTTTTTCCATTATGTATGTCTGCGCCTGTGGTGTTAACACCATGTCTCACTTTTGATTCAGGTCAGAGAGCTAGAACCACCGGAGGCACAACCCTCCGACATGCCTACCAGACAGAACCCAGAGGGTGCCACCCCAGCCCCATCTGTGCCCACTGAACCAGAGCTGAGACAACGCAGGTACAATTCCACCTCTCCCACCCCACCCGCATGGCCTGGCACTACATCGTTAGTTAACAAGACAAGTTAATTATTTGCATAAGGCTGGTGGTATTAGTACCATATCTATTACTTGTGTTGCTTTTTGAAAAGTTACTGTGATGTGAAAAAGTAAGTACACCCCCTGGAAAGTTCTCTCTTTTTTTTTTTTTTACATGTTTGGACAGATGGATATGTAATCTTCACATTATTGACAGATAAAGGTTACATAATTTAACAAATCACACAAAGAAACAACTTTATGTTATGCAATTAAAATAAACAAAAATGCCTTTTCCTTATGGGGAAAAAGTTAGTACACCCCTACCTTTACCGTATACATAAAATTGCATTTTATGTGATCTACAGGCCTCTCTTGCCACAATCAATGTCGAATTGAAGAAGCCTCTGCTCTCAAAAAAGAATATCAAAACATAACTGACTTTTGCCAGACAACACCTGGGTAAAGTCAGTTGTGCCTTGATATTCTTTTTTAAGAGCAGAGGCTTCCTTCCTGACCTCCCATGTAGGCCAAGTTTGTGCAGTCTCTTTCTGACAGTGTGCCCATGCTGTTCGACATTGATTGTGGCAAGAGAGGCCTGTAGTTACCCTGTGGTTCTTAGAGACTTCTATGAGCATCTTTCTGGAATTTTCGGCGGACAGTGGAATGGTGTACTTCGAATCAATCATTTACACTTGTTTTGGTACCTAATTCTAATTTTAGACATAAAGGTAGGGGTGTACTAACTTCTTCCCTATTTTTGTTTATATTAATTGCATACGATTTTTTTTTTGATTTGTTAAATTGGGTAACCTTGTCAATAGTGTTGAAGTAAAGATTACATATCCATCTGTCCAAATATGTAAAAAAAAAAAAAAAAAAACTTTCCAGGGGTTGTACTTACTTTTTCACATGACTGTATATTTCTGGGAGAGATTATATGCAATATGTTGGTCTTTCCTTCAGTCTAACATGACATGTAATTCACACTGCTGTTATCCTGTGTGTCTCTAGGCCAGGGGCAGCAGAGATAACCAACCCAACCTTCCCCACCTACTCCCTCTACAGCCCTCAACAGCTGCTCTGGCTGCAGCACATGTATGCTCGCCAATACTACATGCAGTAGTAAGTATTCAATCACAATCATTTTATCACATTTAGTTATGTCTTCCTACTGTTTTGCAATAGCATTAGTCATAGACCAGGGGTGTAAACCCGCAGGGCCATATGTTATATATAGAGAGAGAGATTACATTTATTTTGAAAAAATGTTTTGGGTGCGGGAAGGAAATGATCTCAATTAACATTAAAATGACTAAAACCAATTTAAAACAGGAGAAATGATAATGGACCTAGATTTTGCAGTCCCGCTACTCTGCGATCCCATAAAAAAAAAAATCTAAATCATCAATTCCCTGCATATTATGCGAGGGCTTGCAAATTTGAACAATTACTGCACTATTTCCTCATTAAACAGTCAAATCATAGCAATATTATTGCATAAAACTGAGCCATCACTGCAGTACAAAAAGAGGGCTCGCAATTTCAACCAATTACCACACATGTACTGCATAATATGGTTAAATCAAGCCACACGTCGACAAACCTTTCCTCGTCAGCACATTTTTACGACAAATTGAAAGAGTCCAAATCAAATTATGCGAAACAGAGCACAAAGGGCACTTTTTGAATGCGTACTCCAATTGTACATATTTTGAAGCATGCATCGATGAATTAAGCAACATTTCTTTAAATCAATGGCAGACATTATTTGAGCTGAAGCGAGAGAAAATAGAAATGCTGCCTATTCACGCGTAATATGTTGCCTGAGTACTGTATTTTATCTTGATACTTTAATAAGTACATTCTGTGTTAATTGTGGCATGTTTACCTGCTGATGTACCGTAGATCGCAAGCCCATGATAAGTTAATTGGGCTAACTGGCTAGCTACTACTGTTAGCTAGTTAGCCACAAATAATTGTTAGCTAGCTACCCACAAAGAATTGACATCTACCTTGCATAATATTAGTTATCTGGTTAGCTACATTATTACGATTAATCTATCTAGCTGCTAAGTATGAAGTAAAACGTTGGCTTTGCGTACATCTTGTTTATTCCATTGTTGCCGTTGACCTGGCTGGAAGAAGGTTCAGTGAATGGGAGGTGCAGTGTGAGGTAATACAGTAGGTGGAGTGCGAGTGATTCTCAAATGTAATGTTTTATGCGTTCTCCAAATTCTCGTCGTCGGAGAATGCACTCGGAGCACGAGAGTGTGGAGCACGGTAGGATGCTTATTGAGAAACGCCCTGTGTCTGTCTTTTGTCCCATAGCCATGCAGCCTACGCAGCAGCAGCCTCTGCCCCCTTTGCCCCAACCGCCGGCCCATCCCTGCCTGTCGCTCCCCACCAAGCAGCCCTGCCCAATCAGGCCCCCATTGACAACCTGCCCGCCAATCAGAATGCACAGGACGCCGCCTTTATCAACCCCGGAGCAGCCAATCAGAACCTGCGGATGAACGCCCAGGGCGGCCCTGTGATGGAGGATGAGGAGGATATGGATCGTGATTGGCTGGACTGGGTGTACACGGCTGCCCGTCTGGGAGTGTTTCTCAGTATCGTCTACTTCTACTCCAGCCTGAGCCGCTTCGCCCTGGTCATGAGCAGCCTGCTCCTCATGTACCTGTGAGTTGACTGTTGATGTGACTGTGTTTATGTTCTCATCTACCAATCTCCTGTTTGTTTATGTTGAAGGAGAAGGAAGTGCACAGTACTTGGGGATATGTAGCCTAAGCCTACCCATAACCTTTGTTCATCATCAAACCAAAGTAAATAACAGTGAACGCATCTGGAATATTATGTTGTTACTTGAGCTGTTTGCAGAACTACATAGTAAAACAAGGTATGGTGTTCTGTACTATATCTATAACTGTATAAAGCCCCACAGTGGAGGTGTCATAATACCCATAAAACCTAGTGGTCAAGCAGAGAAATGGTTCCAAACACTTCAAATAAGGGCTGTGCTTCCTGTAGGCTTACCCTGACGTAACATTTTGATAACCATGTAAATCTCCCTAAAACAAGGTGACTTTTTAATCTATTCGGCTCTATTTACTCTCAGATTAGAAAAATGCTAATTAGCATCAAAGTAGACATCATGTAAAACTACAAATCCCCTCAAGCTCCTGCACGTCAAATCTAGCTGACACCTTATTGTGTCCATTTGAAACTTGCACAAGACGCTTGTCCATTAAATTGAACAGAATTGTCCATTAAAAGAAATGTAGGCAATTTATTCATTACTACATTTAGCTAACATTAGATAGTTAATCCAGAGATTCTTACCTTTGCCTCAATTCGTCAGTCTTGTCCAGATAATCATGGCAGCTAATTAGCATAATTTTTTTGGGCCGTAAATACAGGCGAATATATTGATAAAAGTCACTTTGTCCTAAATAGATTTACACGGTTATCAAAACGTCACACCAGGCTAGGCCTAGACAAAAAACAACCCTTATTTGAAGTGTTTCTAAAATCCCCTATGGGAAAAATGAATGGTGGAAAAACGATTGAAACCATTTCTGTTTATTATTTTAACTCTACTGGGGTAAACTATAGCCAGAGCCATGTATTTAGAGAGTTGGGTCAACTTTTAGATTTTTGAATATTGTTCTAATTCTAGTCATTCAGTTACAGGGAATTATTTAAATATTCCCAATCTTATGTTAATCGGGCACTAACATGGCTGCCATAGAATGTTGTGTCATCTAAATGCATCATAATGCAGAAACCTCATTTGCCCAACTCTCTCTAAATACGTAGCTCTGTGTATAGCCTGACCGCTAATGGTGAGGCTTGCTGTGGGTGATGGGCAGATGAAGGCACCCGTACAGTAGTCCTGAGAGAATGAGGGCCATATGTTGTGCTTATCAGCAGAGAAGAGATGTCCTTAGCTCAATGTGTTGCATTCATACACTCTGTCCATTATACAACTCTCTCAGGCTCTGGAATCAACTCTCTCATCCAAACCACACATTCCAAAAGTGTGAGAGGAGACAAAGCTGTGTGTGTGTGTGTGTGTGTGTGTTTGAGAAAGGTTGAGAGATGTTCATGGAGGGAGAGCGAGAAAGGCATGGTGTCGACATACACTGAGACGGTCTGTCAGGTCATTGCGTCCTGAATGTCCTCCCATATTACAGTCTATTGTGAGGATCTGTAGTACTGGTTGAGTGTTTCTCTATGTGCTGCTGGGAGCTGCCTGGTACAACAGGCCTCATCTCTGCTATGGCTACTATAACTGGGGGATTAGATCTGGGCGTCAACTCAAGGACACTACTCCCTCGATGACAACTAATCTGGACAGACGTGGCAGAATGGGAACTAAGCGTTAGCTTTACGTGTAACAAGATTTAGAGGCTAGTACTCCACCGCCCACGCTAATGATTAGACTGGTCTCAGTGTGTTGGGAGGTCATGTTTAAAAAGGAGAGTGAGAGAGATCAGCATCTGTTTGTTGAACCGGTTATAGGAATGTAAATAGTGTCCATTATTAACCTATCAGTGAGTTTGTACTTCCTCTTTGTTTGCACTAACTGGAAATGCAAATTGGCACCACCACAAATATCCTGTATACTCTGAGTGTTTAATATATACACAGTTTAAGAAGAATCATGCATATCTACTTTTATTAATCCCTGTTGTCTTCCTCTCAGGCATACAGCAGGCTGGTTCCCCTTCAGACGAAGGCCCCTGGTCAGAGGTCCAAACAACCAGGCCCCCGAGGTCATCCAGAACCAACAGAACCAGGACAGGAACCCAGTGCCACCGGTAAGACCCATTTTCTCAGGGGCTGGATCTCTAGGGGTGGAAAACAGTAGAGCATGTAGAGCAGGGGTGTCAAACCCATTTTGTCCCGGGGGCCGTATTCGGTCTTCAACCTGGTCCGGAGGGCTGCACTGAAAATTGGTTATACTTCCTTGCTGTCAAAATTAGCAAAACATAGTCCTGTATCCCTTTTTTTTTTTTTGATACTCCCTGACTGTCTAGCTTTAATTTTGGGGATTATTAGCAAGCTGGACACAGTCAAGAACTGTATAAATGTAGGTCCATTATCATTTCTACACAGTTAAGATTTGGTTTTAGTCATTTTGAAGTATATTGAGTTTGTGTCCCAGGAAACAAGCGTATTTAAAACAGACCTAATTTGTTGTCATCCAAATCAAATGTTATTTGTCACATGCGCCGAATACAACAGGTGTAATGCTTACTTACAAGCCCTTAACCACCAACGGTGGTGCAGCTGTAGAACATTTTGAAGATCTGGGGACACATGCCAAATCTTTTCAGTCTCCTGAAGGGGAAAAGGTGCTGTCGTGCCCTCTTCACGACTCTTTGTGTCTTCGGACCATGATAGTTTGTTGGTGATGTGGACATCAAGGAACATGAAACTCTCGACACTACAGCCCGTCGATGTTAATGGGGCCCTGTTCGGCCCGCCATTTCCTGTAGACAACGATCAGCTCCTTTGTCTTGCTCACATTAAGGGAGAGGTTGTTATCCTGGCACCGCACTGCCAGGTCTCTGACCTCCTCCCTATAGGCTGTCTCGTTGTTGTCGGTAATCAGGCCTACCATTTGTGTCATAAGCAAACTTAATGATGGTGTTGGAGTCGTGTTTGGCCACTCAGTCGTGGGTGAACGGGGAGTACAGGCGCGGACTAAGCACACACCGCTTTCGGTGTTGAGTGTTGAGGATCAGTGTTGCAGATGTGTTATTGCCTACCATTACCACCTGGTAGTGGCCCGTCAGGAACTCTAGGATTCAGTGGCAGAGGGAGGTGTTTAGTCCTAGGGTCCTTAGCATTGTGATGAGATTTGTGGGCACTATGGTGTTGAACGCTGAGCTGTAGTCAATGAACAGCATTCTCACATAGGTGTGGAGTGCGATTGAGATTGCGTCATCTGTAGATCTGTTGGAGCGGTATGTAAATTGTAGTGGGTCTAGGATATCCGGGATGATGGTGTTTATGTGACCCATGACCAGCCTTTCTAAGCACTTCATGGCTACCGAAGTGAGTGCTTCGGCGGTAATCATTTAGGCACATTGCCGTCGCTTCCTTGGGCACAGGGACTATGGTGGTCAGTGAAGACACTTGCCAGTTGGTCCGTGCATGCTTTGAGTACACGTCCTGGTAATCCGTCTGGCCCCGCGGCCTTGTGAATGTTGAGCTGTTTAAAAGGTCTTGCGCACATCACATCGGCTACCGAGAGCGTTATCACATAGTCATCCGGAACAGCTGGTGCTCTCATGTGTTGCTTGCCTCGAAGCGAGCATAAAAGGCATTTAGCTCGTCTGGTAGGCTTGTGTCACTGGGCAGCTCGTGGCTAGGTTTCCCTTTGTAGTCCGTAATAGTTTTCAAGCCCTGCCACATTCGACGAGCGTCAGAGCCGGTGTAGTGGGATTCAATCTTAATCCTGTATTGACTCTTTGCCTGTTTGAGGGCGTAGCAGGATTTCTTATAAGCATCCGGATTACTGTCCCGCTCCTTGAAAGCGGCAGCTCTAGCCCTTACCTTGATACAGATGTTGCCTGTAATTCATGGCTTCTTGTTGGGATATGTAGTACGGTCACTGTGGGGACAACGTCGTAGATGCACTTATTGATGAAGCCGGTGACAGGTGGTATAATCCTCAATGCCATTGGATGAATCCCGGAACATATTCCAGTCTCTGCTAGCAAAACAGCAAGTCACTGGTACTTCCTGCTTTAGTTTGTGCTTGTACGCACTAATCAGGAGGATAGAATTATTGTCAGATTTGCTTAATGGATGGCGGGAGAGGTTTGTATGCGTCTCTGTGTGTGGAGTAAAGGTGGTCTAGAGCTTTTTTTTTCTCCTCTGGTTGTACATGTGACATGCTGGTAGAAATGAGGTAAAATGGATTTAAGTTTGCCTGCATTAAATTTCTGGATGAGCATTTTCTTGTTTGCTTATGGCCTTATACAGCTCATTGAGTGCGGTCTTAGTGCCAGCATCGGTTTGTGGTGGTAAATAGACAGCTACGAATAATATAGGTGAGAACTCTCTTGGTAGATAGCGTGATCTACATATTTTCATGAGGTACTCTACCTCAGGGGAGCAATACCTCAAGACTTCTTTAATATTAGAAGTTGCAGACCAGCTGTTATTGACAAATAGACACACGCCCCCGCCCATCGTCTTACCAGACGTAGCTGCTCTGTCCTGCCGATGCAGAAAATCCACCCAGCTCTATATTATCCGTATCGTCGTTCAGCCACGACTCGATGAAAAATAGTATATTTGTCCAGTTCGAGGTGAGTAATCACTGTTCTGATGTCCAGAGAGACAACCCAGAGACTGTAGCAGCAACATTATGTACAAAATAAGTTACAAACAAAATAGTACAGTTGGTTAGGAGCACAACTGGCACCATTATCTTTATATTTATTGATTTTCCAAGATATAGCACACAATATTTTACATACAGTGCATTCGGAAAGTATTCAGACCCCTTCCCTTTTCCACATTTTGTTACGTTACAGCCTTATGCTAAAATGGATTCAATAAATGTTTTTCTCTCACAACCTTACACATACCCCATAATGGCAAAGTGAAAACAGGTTTTTAGAAATGGATGCAAATGTATAAAAAAAAAAACAGAAATACCTAATTTGCATAAGTCAGAGAGACAGACACAGTCTATTGTCTGTGTTGCATTTGAGTGTATGCAATGACCCCATGCACAATTTACATAAATACAAATGAGTCTTAAGAAGACAGTGATAGTCATTGCAATGAGCCCAACAAGTCTTCTATAGAAGTATAGTGTTTCTCCTGTTCGAACACTTTTACAACCAAGTCGACGACTGCCGGATTTTAAATGAACAAAATACAGTATGTTGGTTGGGTGACTAAACTACATAACATGTTATCGTGTGCAATGGGCGAATGACATTTTCCCCCATTCCAAAGACTCAAAATCATGCATTGAGCTAAAAATTGACTTACCTTGCATTCGCTATAAAGTAGTGGGTGGTGGTCATGAAGATGACTCGAGATTTGAAGTGTTGCCCCCTTTCGCAGTAATATCTTTTTTGCATGTTCTGCAGACAGGGTGACCATCTTCAATTAAGTTTCCCTCCGCACTCTTAGAAAACCCCAAATACGACCACACTTCAGATTTGGTCCTCGTAGAAGGCTGAAAATCTACCGAGCTCTGTCACTGCCTTCCGCCATGTTTTCACACAAAACAAAACCCATGTTGCGTGCTGCGCCTGCGTCAGACTGTTGCTAACTTTGGTTGATGCTGGACAGTATTTACTGTGAGTTTTTCAAACCGCGATAATCAAATACTGTTTTAATGATTATTAAAATTTGAAACTGTAATACTAACCGTCGGGAATTCTACCGTGGTTTGTCGGGAAACCGGTAACCGTTTCATCCCTAAGCTGGTATCGTCCTGGCCCTATTTGACTCATGATATAGTTTAATTTAACTGTGTTGAAAAATACTGTTTAAGTGTGTGTTTATATCTGAACTCTGGTGGTGGGGCTAACAGAGTTTCTCCACTTCCCTCAGGCAGAGGTCCCTGCAGGAGAAGAGGGGGCCGAGGCGGATGTTGGACCTGAAGAACAACACCCCCTGACTGCAGTACCTGTTCCTCAAGACAGGGTGTCCATCGTTTGGAGTACCTGGATCTTCTTCAAAGCCTTCTTTGCCTCCCTCATCCCAGAGGCCCCGGCAGTGGCTAACTGAATAATTGACTCTTCCAGCAGGGGTAACACTGTAGCTGAAGTTACCCTCAGTATCAGACCTGCCTCTCTGCCACAGGAAGTCCTCCCTCTTTGGCCTTCTGGATGGATGCCTGGACATTTTGTGAGAAATCGTGAATGATTAAAAGCGTCAACGCATACAAAGCAAAGCCCTGGCTGTAGTCTGTTAAGGGTGCGTATAGGGATATGGTGGTTCATTCGGCACTTCCTGCCTTATGATAGTGACCAAATGGTTGTGTATATACAGTACAGTACATACTTTTTTTATCATTATTTAACTAAGCCAGTCAGTTAAGAACAAATATTTACAATGACGGCCTACCCCGGCCAAACCTGGACGACACTGGGCCATTTGTGGCAGACCTATGGTACTCCCAATCACGGCCGGATGTGATACAGCCTGGATACGAACCAGGGACTGTAGTGACGCCTCTTGCACTGAGATGCAGTGCCTTAGACCACTGCGCCACTCGGGAGCCCAAAATACACTTCTCTCTCACAAATGGTTGTAAATGGGTATTGGAACGAAACATTTAAATATTATTGTATTGTCTGGACACAGCACTTTACAAAACGTATCTTATTATTAGGGCTGGGACAATACTAGTATCGCAATATTTTTTCCATTAAAAAAATGTAAACATGAAGCAGATCAAACTCTTTGGTCCTTTAAAAACCTTCTGTATGTAAAATATTGTCTGCTATAAGCTTGGAAAAAAAATAAATGTGACTGGATGATCAATAATGTACACTCAGCGGCCAGTTTATTAGGTACACCCATCTAGTACTCGATCGGACCCCCTTTTGCCTTCAGAACAACCTGAATTCTTCAGGTCATGGATTCTACCATGTGTGGCGTTCAAACATTACTCAATTGGTATCAAGGAACCTGATATGTGCCAGGGAAAACATTCCCCACACCATTACACCACCGCCACCAGCCTGTACCGTTGACACCAGGCAGGATGTCGACGTAGTCAGACTCATGCTGCTTACGGCAAATCTTGACTCTGCCATCAGCATGACGCAACAGGAACAGAGATTCATCGGACCGGGTGTTGTTTATCCACTCCTCAATTGTTCAGTGTTGTGGTCGCGTGTCCACTGGAGCCGCTTCTTCTTGTTTTAGCGGATAGGAGTGGAACCCGGATGGGCTGCAATAGCCTGTTAGTGGCCCGCCTCTTAGCTTGCATGATTCTTGCCATTCTCCTGCGACCTCTCTCATCTCTCATAAATTAGCTGTTTTCACACATGGCACCGATGATCATACCATGCTCAAAGTCGCTCAGGTCACTCGTTTTGCCCATTCTAACGTTCAATCGAACAGTAACTGAATGCCTCGATGCCTGTCTGCCTGCTTTATATACAGTTGAAGTCGGACGTTTACATACACTTAGGTTGAAGTCATTATAACTCATTTTTCAACCACTCCACAGATTTCATGTTAACAAACTATAGTTTTGGCAAGTCAGTTAGGACATCTACTTTGTGCATGACACAATTAATTCATCCAACAATTGTTTAGACAGATTTTTTAACTTGTAATTCACAAATCACAATTGCAGTGGGACAGATGTTTACATGCAAGTTGACTGCCTTTAAACAGCTTGGAAAATTCCAGAAAATTATTTAATGGCTTTAGAAGCTTCTGATAGACTAATTGACATCATTTGAGTCAACTGGAGGTGTACCTGTGGATGTATTTCAAGGCCTCCCTTCAACCTCAGTGCCTCTTTGCTCGACATCATGGGAAAATCAAAAGAAATCACGTTCATCTGTACAAACAATAGTACGCAAGTATAAACACCATGGGACCACGCAGCCGCCTTACCGCTCATGAAGGAAATGCGTTCTGTCCCAGAACAACAGCAAAGGACCTTGTGAAGATGCTGGAGGAAACCGGTACAAAAGTATATTTTTGGTCTGATAGAACAAAAATAGAACTGTTTGGCCATAATGACCATCAGTTATGTTTGAAGGAAAAAGGGGGAGGCTTGCAAGACGAAGAACACCATCCCAACCGTGAAGCACGGGGGTGGCAGCATCATGTTGTGGGGGTGCTTTGCTACAGGAGTGACTGGTGCACTTCACAAAATAGATGGCATCATGAGGAAGGAAAATGATGTGGATATATTGAAACAACATCTCAAGACATCAGTCAGGATGTTCAAGCTTGGTCGCAAATGGGTCTTCCAAATGGACAATGACCCCAAGCATACTTCCAAAGTTGTGGCAAAATGGCTTAAGGACAACAAAGTCAAAGTATGGAGTGGCCACCACAAAGCCCTGACGTCAATCCTATAGAAAATGTGTGGGCAGAACTGAAAAAGTGTGAGCGAGAAAGGAGGCCTACAAACCTGACTCAAATTACACCAGTTCGGTCAGGAGGAATGGGCCAAAATTCACCCAATTTATTGTTGGAAGCTTGTGTAAGGCTACCCAAAATGTTTGACCCAAGTTAAACAATTTAAAGGTAATGCTACCAAATACTAATTGAGTGTTTGTAAACTTCTGACCCATTGGGAATGTGATGAAAGAAATAAAAGCTGAAAGAAATAATTATCTCTACTATTATTCTAACATTTCACATTCTTAAAATAAAGTGGTGATCCTAAGACAGGGAATGTTTACTAGGATCAAATGTCAGGAATTGTGAAAAACTGAGTTTAAATGTTTTTGGCTAAGGTGTATGTAAACTTCCGACTTCAACTGTAGCAAGCCATGGCTATGTGATTCGCTGTCTGTATGAGCAAACCATTTTTGTGAACGGGGTGGTGTACCTAATAAACTGGCCACTGATTGTATGTTTCCAACATTAGAGAAGTTTTCCTAAATGGCTAAATCCGCTTTGTGTTTTGTTTCCTTGCCATGATACAAGTATCGCAATAATGGTATTCTGCCGGCCATACTTATTATGCAAGCTTGCTTTCATCTGGGTTCATCTGAGATCCTCATAGTGCTAAATGATGAACGAATGCGTATTGCTCAGAGATGGATGTGCTATACAGGGTTGTGCATGAGTATCAAATGTTTCTTTGGTTGTCTCAGATGTGAAGTGGAAGGCAGTGTTAACATAGTGTGGCTTTAATTCATTAGAATGGTTAAAGAACTTCTGAAAGTTGAATTATGTTTAACACAGGAATATGTTGTGTGGGGCTTAGGCCAGACTGTTTTTGCAATTAAAATGGAATCATGCATAGAGACCTCGCTTCCTCGTTACACAATGAGAAAAATATATATTGTGATTCCTTTTGGAATGCCTTCAACTGTACACATATACACTAAGTGTAATTCCCCCCTAGTACGTTCTAATTTGATTTGTCTTTTTGTTTTTATTTTGGCAAAACAGCTTTTTAATGGATGCTACTGTATCAATAATATTTTGTAGAGACTTGCATTAAACGTACTTATTTAAAAGAATTGCCTCTTTAGATACAGCTATTTACTAGACTACAGTCACCTATCAGAACAAAAATACTATACCACATCTGCAGTACTCAAGAAACACAAGCTTGTGTTAGATAACATTTTGTTTGAGAACGATCAACAAAAATAGGTTAAACATTTTCGTAATTTGCAAAAAAAAAACAGAGGTCCGTTTGGGTCACTCTACGTAGTCCTACGTACATTTGTGTGGCTGAACCTTTGGACTGTGTAGAGCCCTTAAGCCTCTGCTCCAACTCTACAGCTTTTGCTATCCAGAGTTCATTGACCTGTTGGAGAAATGTGGGAGTTGCAAACTGCATTCTGTGTTTACAATGTGAGGTTTACTGCAGTACATTCCACGCATTTTCCCCATCACTTCCTCTGAGTTATCCTGGCAGGCTAGAGTTCAGCTAGTACATTTGTTCCATAGAGACTTGTTACCTCTAACCCAGCCCAGTCTGCAACTGATATTATGTAAATACTTATTTACTGGAAATTACATATTTTCTTAGGGAGTTGTATCAATGTGGTTATGGTTGATGAATATTTGCAGAAATAGTACCACAATTCCCGTTTTCTTTACATAAAACTGAAAGATAGATTTTGGTGAAAAGTTAGCTGTATGTTTTCATCATTCTCGGTCAAGATTGGCATTCCTGTGACTGTAAGGTATGGGAATTTCTGATAATGTGCCCTATAAAAAACGGGTCTGTACATCTGTTATTTACTGCCCTATAATAACCCTACCTTGCATGTACAGAAGTAGCCCCCTGGGCCCAGATGGACCACGTAACAACACCCACTCCCAAATATCCCGCTCTGGCTTGGTTGTGGCCCAATCATAGACTACTGGGGTAGTGTTGTGAAGTTTAGTTTAGCCAAGTTTAGCCTCAATCCAACCCCCATCTCCCCAGAGGTGTCTTCTGTTCCCTCCCTCTTCCTCCCTTTGTCTCTTCTGCGTGCTCAACACAGCCTGGATCAGTTAGTTGGGAGGTTCTGAGGAGACACTACACAGCTCTGGGATACAGTTTGAAGTCGGTTTTAATTTTGCTACTGGTGAGATGGATAAGTGTGTGATGACACTCCCAGTCCTGCTGCTGTTCCTGGGCCTGGTTGGGTTGTCCCGGTCCTGTCTAGAGCCAGCCTCTGCATACAGGTTCACTGGGGCTGTCTGTAGGCTGACCTACCCTGCAGCGATGGTCTGTGAGTATCTGTCTTATTTATTGCCTTCTCCCTATGGTGTTCTCTCAAATGTTTTAGACCAGAACTGTTACTCTCAGGGTAGTTAACTTTTGTTAACTATTATCTTTAGTCTATACCGACAAATTGTGTTTTTTCTCTTCAGTAAATGAAAAGACGACCAAAGTCATCCAGGCTGCATTCCAGCATGCCAAATATCCAAGCATCAGCAACGAGAAGTCTATTCCCTTTGTTGGAAAGGTGAAATATGGGCTTTCCAAGTGAGTGGACCTCTCTACTTCCACAGTCAGTGTACCTGCACCACATGCAGTGGTTATGCTGTTCCTTTCATTCTCCTCCATTATCTCACATCTCACAAATTTTTCAATCAATAACAGATTGAACATCAACACTGTTGCAATTGCTTTGTTGGTTTGCTCCTTTATTCTTGCTAAAATTAACAACCAATAATAATGTCCTCTCCTGACCTTTGCCCTCTCAGTCTGGAGATCCATAACCTGTCGATTGGGCGGAGTGAGTTTGAGCTCATACCAGGTGAAGGCATTGAGATTGCCATCTCCAACGTGTCTGCTGTTTTCAAGGGAACCATCCAGTATGGATATGGAAGCTGGCTGTGAGTCCTTCCATCAGTCACTGTGAACAGGGAGGATGGAAATATTTTGTATTTTGATTAGATAGAACTTTCTAGATTTTGCAGTTATGTATGTTGTGATTTATCCAAATGTCATGTTGGTTGCTACTGAAGTTTTGTTTGTTGACCTTGAATAGCTCCGTGGTCATGACACTGCCATTTGTCATCTGTTTTGCAGTGTCAATGTGGGACATTCAGTAGATTTTGAAATTGATTCGCACATTGATCTTGGCATTAACCCCAAACTCTGTAAGTATCTTTTTCTGCCCATTGTTTTTGTGGTGTTCAATGTTAACACTTCCTTCTCATTCTTCCTAAGTTTACAGGAATCGCATCTCACTTTTTGTAATGTATTTCCTGTCACTGATCATGTGCTTTCTCTGTGTCAGATTGTGGAAAGGGGAAAGTTGCTGCAGACACATCAGACTGCTACCTCACTTTCCACAAGCTCGATCTCCTGCTGCAGGGAGAGAGGGAGTAAGTGGCACATTATGGAACCGGTATAGTTTTATACACATAGTGTAAATTGGTAACAGTAATGTCCTCTGCCTTCAAAGAAACTAACTCCAACATGAAGGACAAACCCTATGTTTTACGTTTTGGCTTTAGGCCTGGCTGGCTCAAGAGGCTGTTCAAAAACTTCATCACCTTCACTGTGAAGCTGGTTATTAAAAGCCAGGTGAGTGATGATTAGAGAGAAGTGTAGGAGAATAATGTTCAGTTGGACCTACAGTATATCAAAGTATTGGACAGAGGCCTCACTGATGGCTCAACTCTGTTCTCTACTGTCTTGTTAATGCAACCCAGCTAAAAATTGGACAAACGTCATCATCTGTCACATCAGCTGCAACAAAAAATGAAACAATGTCCCTGTTTTCGTCATCTTAGATCTGTATGGAGATCAATAATGTGGCAAACATATTGGCTGACTTCATACAGGAACAAGCAGGTATGGTCACGTTTGGGGAGCCTGGGTAGATAACTCTCAAAGCCTATTATAGAGGTAAAAAGATTGTCTTATTTAGAATATCTCTGTGACAATGTTTTCATCTCCGCGTTGATTCCCACAGAGCAATTTCTTAGTGATGGTGACATCAGCATGGATATTGGAGTGACTTCTGCCCCTGTCATCACATCCAATTACATTGAATCATACCACAAGGTACTGTACATCCCTTTATTATCTAGCATCCATATGCATTGTACATGATGATGCACAATACCAACTGTTATATGTATTACAGTATCTTTGTTCTGTCTTCCCATGATGTCCAGGGTCTGGCCAAATACAACAACGTGACAGCTGTCATCAATGCGTCTCTATTCGACCCCAGCCAACTGACAGAGGACCGCATGCTCTACTTCTGGTTCTCTGATGAGCTCTTCAACCCCCTGGTTACAGCTGCCCACCAAGATAGACGTTTTGTCCTCAACATCTCTGGCCTGGAGCTCACAGTAGGTGTCTACCAGACTAGAGGGAGTCATGTGGACTAGTGTCCAAGGCAGCATTTATCAGAGAAACAGTAATCAGAGCTTGTTGCTACAATATGGTAGAGGCAGGGCAACTGACTGTAGCACTGTGATGGTCAATAGAATTCTTGTTCAATACAAGCTGAATTACTGTGTTTGTGTTAATGGAAGCCAGCTATTTAACATGGTCAATTTCATTTCAGGAACTGTTTAAGACAGATTTGTCTACCCCCATGCCAGAGTTCCTACGCCAGGTAATGTGACAAACCCACTCAGGACAGTTCTCAGACAGACACAACATGTCTTTATCAGCTCCACAGACCATGTGACCTGTCTTGGCCTCTGCAATTTAGTGGTGTTTTAAGTTGACATTGTATTGCAAACCTCTTATATTGTGTGCATACGGGTAAGTCAGAGTGTTTCTACCTGTATGTGCCGATATGACACCTGTCTCTCTGTATCCCTTTGTCAGTTTCTGTCCTCTGAGAAGCCAGTGCTGAGGGTGTGGAGTGTGTCAGTGCCTCGCCTGTGGACAACCCCACTGGGCACCTCTGTCAGAGCTGTGGCTGCAGCAGAGCTGACTAGTAGTGCTGAGGACATCCCAGGACTTTACTTTGAGATGGTCAGCCAAACAAACATTTGTTTTAATATTTGAATTGATAACCTAGCATCAGACAGTCATATGTCCCAGATGAGTAGCTGAATGGGGTTTGTCGTTGTCTAGGATGTGGAGGTTCTTGTGACTACTTCATACGCCAAGAAGAAACTGATCCTTAACGCTACAGCATCACAGTGAGTCCATTTACACGCCTATACTATAGTGAACATGTACATACACATGTATATGAACTGCATATGTGAATAAAGGCATTACATAAAGACCATGCTTTTAATTGTTCTTGTGATACTGACTCCACTGTGCCTCTATAAGGGATACAGACTGTAATAGTTTAGTAAAACTTTCTGATTGCATGGCAGTTCACTAACAAGTATACTGAACAAAAAATATAAACGTAACATGTAAAGTGTCGGTCCCATGTTTCATGAGCTGAAATAAAATATCCCCGAAATGTTCCATACACACAAAAAGCTTATTTCTCTGAAAGTTTAGTCACAAATTTGTTTACATCCCTGTGAGTGAGCATTTCTCCTTTGCCAAGATAATGGTCTGAGAGCAGCCACCTGGACAGCTGATGAAACTGTGGGTTTGCACAACTGAAGAATTTCTGCACAAACTGTCAGAAACCGTCTCAGGGAAGGTCATCTGGGTGCTCGTCGTCCTCACCAGGGTTTTGACCTAACTGTAGTTTGGTGTCGTAACGACTTCAGTGAGCAAATGCTCACCTTCGATGTCCACTGAAGTGAACTGTGCTCTTCACGGATGAGTCCCGGTTTCAATTGTACCGGGCAGATGGCGGTTTGCTGATGTCAACGTTGTGAACAGAGTGCCCCATGGTGGCGGTGGTGTTATGGTATGAACAGGCATAAGCTACGGACAATGAACCCAAGTGCATTTTATCGATGGCAATTTGAATGCACAGAGATACCGTGACGAGATCCTGAGGCCCATTGTCGTGCCATTCATCAGCCGCCATCACCTCATGTTTCAGCATGATAATGAATGGCCCAATGTCACAAGGATCTGTACACAATTCCTGGAAGCTGAAAATGTCCCAGTTCTTCCATGACCTGCATACTCACCAGACATGTCATCCATTAAGCATGTTTGGGATGCTCTGGATCGACGTGTATGACAGCGTGTTCCAGTTCCCGACAACATCCAGCAACTTCGCACAGCCAATGAAGAGGAGTGGGACTCTATGCGAAGGAGATGTCGCACTGCATGAGGCAAATGGGGATCACATCAGATACTGACTGGTTTTCTGATAATACCTTTTTTTTAAGGTGTCTTTGCCAAACGGATGATTATCTGTATTCCCAGTCATGTGAAATCCATAGATTAGGACCTAATGAATGTATTTAAATTGACTGAATTCCTTATATGAACTGTAACTCAGTAAAATCTTTGAAATTGTTGCATGTTGTGTTTTTTGTATTTGTTCAGTATACCTCACACTGCTGCCTTCTATCTGTGCAAGAAAAAGAAAAAAACACTTATGTGACTTTGCTTCTTCCCACAAAAGAATTTCCATAATGAAGGAATTACTGTCCACAGCCACACTGCAGGTGAGAATTAAATAGGCATACTGAATCCCAATCTGTGAACGTAGCAGGGCTAGATTGCTTTATTTCTCATTTCCTTTTGCTCTCCAGATAGTTGAAGCCCACATTGAATATTTGAAAGAGGCAGTGGAGAAAATAGGTGTCCCAAAAGTAATATCTGGTGAGTACTGTTTCATCCTCTCCTGTTTAATGAATTGTGATATACAGCGCATTCGGAAAGTATTCAGACCCCTTGACTTTTTCCATATTTTCTTATGGTACAGCCATATTCTAAAATGTATTACATTTAATTATTTTCCTCCTCAATCTACACACAATACCCCATAATGACAAAGCAAAAACAGTTGTTTTTATGTTTGCAAAATAAAAAACAGAAATTGTAAATGTTCAAGTATTCAGACCCTTTACTCAGTACTTTCTTGAAGCACCTTATGCAGCGATTATAGCCTTGAGTCTTCTTGGCTATGACGCTACAAGCTTGGCACACCTGTATTTGGGGGGTTTCCTCCATTCTTCTGTTTGAATCCTCTCTAGCAATTGTGTGGCGCCCTATGGGACTCCCAATCACGGCCGGATGTGATACAGCCTGGATTTGAACCAGGGACTGTAGTGACACCTCTTGCACTGATATGCAGTGCCTTAGACCACTGCGCCACTCGGGAGCCAAAATTGATGCTCAATTGATGGAGTGTTGCAGAGATGGTTGTCCTTCTGGAAGGTTCTCCCATCTCCACAGAGGAACTCTGGAGTTCGGTCAGAGTGACCATCGGGTTCTTGTTCACCTCTCTGACCAAGGCCCTTCTCCCCCGGGCGGCCAGCTCTAGGAAGAGTCTTGGTGGTTCCAAACTTCTTCCATTTAAGAATGATGGAGGCCACCCTGTTCTTGGGGACCTCATGGTTTTGGTTTTGCTCTGACATGCACTGTCAACTGTGGGACCTTATATAGACAGCTGTGTGCCTTTTCAAATCATGTCCAATCAATTTAATTTACCACAAGTGGACTCCAATCAAGTTGTAGAAACATCTCAAGGATGATCAATGTAAACAGAATGCACCTGAGCTCAATTTTGAGTATCATAGCAAAGAGTCTGAATACTTATTTATATAAGGCATTTCTGTTTTAAATTTTGCATACATTAGCAAAGATTTCTAAGAACCTGTTTTCGCTTTGTCATTATGGGGTATTGTGTCTAGATTGATGAGGGGAAAAAAATATTTGATACATTTTAGAATAAGGCTATAACATAACAAAATATGGAAAAAGTCAAGGGGTCTGAATACTTTACGAATGCACTTTAAGTGTGTTGTTGTGAACAATATGTTCCTCTTTTGGCCCTGTTGTCTTAGAACTAGAACCAAGTTTAACTGCACTACTGGACAAACAGGGAGCAAATCTGTTTGATATCATCGAACCCCAGGTTATTTCTCAGGATGTGAGTACTCATACATACACCTTTACTTAATTCTTACTCATCATAAGCTCAAATTCAAATTTATACACAAACTGTAGGGCTAAATAAATGTTATACACAACTGATACTTTCTGTCTGTAGGGTTTTGTGATTATCCAGACAGACTTTGGCTTTCCTCATCATCTGCTTGTGGAATTCCTCAGGAAGACTCTGGAGTGATTCTAATATTGAGATAGTGGGAGTGGTCACAGGTGCTCCCTGTCTTGAGACGTGTATCAAATCACATACAGTGGGGAGAACAAGTATTTGATACACTGCCGATTTTGCAGGTTTTCCTACTTACAAAGCATGTAGAGGTCTGTAATTTTTATCATAGGTACACTTCAACTGTGAGAGACGGAATCTAAAACAAAAATCCAGAAAATCACATTGTATGATTTTTAAATAATTAATTAGCATTTTACTGCATGACATAAGTATTTGATCACCTACCAACCAGTAAGAATTCCGGCTCTCACGGACCTTTTAGTTTTTCTTTAAGAAGCCCTTGTGTTCTCCACTCATTACCTGTATTAAATGCACCTGTTTGAACTCGTTACCTGTATAAAAGACACCTGTCCACACACTCAATCAAACAGACTCCAACCTCTCCACAATGGCCATAACCAGAGAGCTGTGTAAGGACATCAGGGATAAAATTGTAGACCTGTACAAGGCTGGGATGGGCTACAGGACATTAGGCAAGCAGCTTGGTGAGAAGGCAACAACTGTTGGCGCAATTATTAGAAAATGGAAGAAGTTCAAGTTCGTCATGGATTAAAATCCTGCAGCGCACGCAAGGTCCCCCTGCTCAAGCCAGCGCATGTCCAGGCCCGTCTGAAGTTTGCCAATGACCATCTGGATGATCCAGAGGAGGACTGGGAGAAGGTCATGTGGTCTGATGAGACAAAAATAGAGCTTTTTGGTCTAAACTCCACTCGCCGTGTTTGGAGGAAGAAGAAGGATGAGTACAACCCCAAGAACACCATCCCAACCATGAAGCATGGAGGTGGAAACATCATTCTTTGGGGATGCTTTTCTGCAAAGGGGACAGGACGACTGCACCGTATTGAGGGGAGGATGGATGGGGCCATGTATCGCGAGATCTTGGCCAACAACCTCCCTCCCTCAGTAAGAGCATTGAAGATGGGTCGTGGCTGGGTCTTCCAGCATGACAACGACCCGAAACACATAGCCATGGCAACTAAGGAGAAGCATCTCAAGGTCCTGGAGTGGCCTAGCCAGTCTCCAGACCTGAACCCAATTGAAAATCTTTGGAGGGAGCTGAACGTCCGTATTGCCCAGCGACAGCCCCGAAACCTGAAGGATCTGTATGGAGGAGTGGGCCAAAATCCCTGCTGCAGTGTGTGCAAACCTGGTCAAGAACTACAGGAAACGTATGATCTCTGTAATTGCAAACAAAGGTTTCTGTACCAAATATTAAGTTCTGCTTTTCTGATGTATCAAATACTTATGTCATGCAATAAAATACAAATTAATTAATTAAAAATCATACAATGTGATTTTCTGGATTTTTGTTTTAGATTCCGTCACTCACAGTTGAAGAGTACCTATGATAAAAATTACAGACTTCTACATGCTTCGTAAGTGGGAAAACCTGCAAAATCGGCAGTGTATCAAATACTTGTTCTCCCCACTGTACATTAGGCTATAACTGAGGTCTAATGTGCAATGATTTTAATGACTGTATTAGTGGAAGTGTTTTTAAACGTATACTTTGGAGTACAACTACTAGTGTATTTGCACATTGAACAGGAACAGGTGCAAACAAACACTTAGCAAATCAGGCACTGTATGTGTGTGAAAAGGTTTTTGAAAAGGTCATTGTCTTTGTACTGTACACTCATTATGAACTTCTGTATTGACAGGGTTGATTCTGTCTCTTAACCTTGGACATTCAACTTGGCTCAATTAGAAACATGATTTGTATTTGTATACTGTAAGCAAATGGTTAAATGTGACCATGGCAGTAGGGTATTTCCACTCATGTGTTGTGATTGGATTGGTTAATTTAATATGCCATGGTTCAGGTGGCACAGAGCAGGTAGAACCGGTTCCAACTGTCCTGGTATACCAGGTGTCCCTCTGCCCACTGGGAAGATAGCCATTGATAGATAGAAAATGGCTTCAGAATGGAAACCAAACCAAGTTGTTTGTTCTCTGGAATGTCCCACTGAAATGTGCATTTTTTTTAATAAACTAATATACGGTTGATGGTAGTCTCTTTTTATTTCACACACCTTTTTTTTATAAAGTAAAGAGATAGAGGAGTTATGTATTGGAGAAGTCTTGGAAAATAAGTAGTATTTTTTAGCAGATACAGGGACAATGTTCTCATAGAAAGGAAAGTACTACATCTTCACAATGAAAGAAAGTCTTATCATATGATGATATTGCCTGTCACTTCCACCATATGCTTATGACTGTATAGCCTACATGTAGCCAGGACATTCCTACAATATGGTGCCTTTGGGACCTTTGGGGGGAAAAGTATATATAAAAATACACTACTCAAAAAAATAAAGGGAACACTTAAACAACACAATGTAACTCCAAGTCAATCACACTTCTGTGAAATCAAACTGTCCACTTAGGAAGCAACACTGATTGACAATACATTTCACATGCTGTTGTGCAAATGGAATAGACAACAGGTGGAAATTATAGGCAATTAGCAAGACACCCCCAATAAAGGAGTGGTTCTGCAGGTGGTGACCACAGACCACTTCTCAGTTCCTATGCTTCCTGGCTGATGTTTTGGTCACTTTTGAATGCTGGTGGTGCTTTCACTCTAGTGGTAGCATGAGAGGGAGTCTACAACCCACACAAGTGGCTCAGGTAGTGCAGCTCATCCAGGATGGCACATCAATGCGAGCTGTGGCAAGAAGGTTTGCTGTGTCTGTCAGCGTAGTGTCCAGAGCATGGAGGCGCTACCAGGAGACAGGCTAGTACATCAGGAGACGTGGAGGAGGCCGTAGGAGGGCAACAACCCAGCAGCAGGACCGCTACCTCCGCCTTTGTGCAAGGAGGAGCAGGTTGAGCACTGCCAGAGCCAGAGTGAAAGAATAAAGTGTGACGTTCCTGGAGTCGTGTGGTGTATGGGGCACAGGAACTCTCCGGTAAAATCAATCTCTGTCTCTTGCCATCTTCTTCTGGCTGAGCTCGCCACAATATAAAGAAGGCTTGCATCTGGACACAAGTTCAGTGGGTGGTCAGGCATGACACTCCCAATATCACACTTGAGTGTTGGGCCAATCTCAGCATCTATATATTAGAAATAGCCTATAGCTGAGGAGTTGGGTTAGATCTAGATCTATGACATCTGTATGTATTCAATATTGGACATACAAAATCTGATCTAGTTCAATTAAATCTGTTTTCCATTTTTGACATCCAAAAATTCTGATCTAGAGTTGAGGTTATATGCTAATTTATCCAAAATGTATCTAAATTTGGGTTACAAGGGAGTTTATCAATTTCTAGTCTATCAACCTATTGAGGGGATTTGTCGATTTTGGACATCCAAAATCTGATCTAGTTCAATGAAATCCTTTTTGGACATCCAAAATCTGATCTAGTCCAATGAAATCCATTTTGAACATCCAAAATCTGATCTAGTTCAATGAAATACATTTTCCAGTTTAGACATCCAAAAATTCATGTTATGTGCTAATTTATCCAAAATTGATCTAAATTAGATTTACAACGGAGTAATAACTTAAACGTGTCTACTGCGATGAGGGGAGATGCATATGTGAGCACCCCCCACCGACTGCTGCCTAAAAAGACAGCTGTAAAGAAGCAAGCCAAGAAAAAACACACTGAACAACAACAAAGAACTGTCATGCTTAAGAAAAGAGCCAAAACAGAGCACATTGAACTAGAAGATTCAGATTCCTCCAACGAGGAAAACGTGTGGAGCACTTCAACAAGTCCTAGGAGGTCTGGGTGCAATGCTGGGGATGCAAATTATGGGCCCACTAAACCTGTACCCTAGGACAGCCATACCAATGTCACAACTGTGACTCTGATTAAGTGAACATGTCCTACATTCAGTCACACACATATACAGACACACACACACACACACACACACAAACGTTTAGGTGTTTAGTTTAGCCTAACTGTTGTTTGGTTGAGAAAGACCATTTAGTGGAGGGGAAAATAATAACACATGAATTATTTATATTTATGATTATTTCTGCCAAATTTAATAACCACACCAATTTGTAAAGGGCAGATGTAGGTTGTTTTTTACAAGTTTCGAATACACTACCATAAACGATCTCTGAGAAGTGATACAACCAATCCCAGGTCTCCCCTACTCGAAAACGAAACAGAAGGTATAAATATTTTATTTGGTTTTAGTTTCACTTTACTTTAGGCTGATCGGCAGCGGATGCGATCAACAGCTACATTTGGTAAGTTATGCTTTTGGCATACACTTATATTGTTTATACAAAAAATGGGTTAATAGTTAAATTACATTGTATAGATTAGTAGGCTATACTTTACGTAGCAGCCCACCCAAACGCGCATCCAATACAAAGCAGATTGTTGTCGTGCATGATCTTTCCATGTGAAGCAAGCCTATGTATTTGTGAACGTGCATTGTCAGGGCAATTGTTTTCATAAGAATAATAATGATTTAGCTTTGCTCCATGTGAAATTGTTTGAGATAGTGTTATAATCTATAATATAGATTAAACGTAATCAAGCTGATGTTTATTTTATTGTAAAATGTAGCCTAAGCTTGTACAGCTGATGGAAGCAGAGGAAGATGTCCAGACTGTATTGACACAGGAGACCCATGAGCTGGTAGACATTCTGATCTATCAAGAGGATGCCTTTCTCACCATGTTCTATAAAATGATGGACAGCAGAGCGCGGGAACGGCTCCTGCGTCTTGCCAGCCACAGAGAACGCATCCAGGGGTTGTTGAATTACTTCAGGACAGCAGACCCTGTTATTTGCCGCCAATTTCTTCAAATGGTCTGCATGTACTGCGACTTGGAAATGCGTCTGGAATCTCGGTTGATGTCTGTTGCCGGATCTGTGTCTAGTGAGTAAGACATTGTGGTGCCTGACCTTACTGACCATTCGGAATACCCACATTGTAGCTTACTTATTCAGTTATGGGGAAGATGTTGATATCAGGGTGGGGTTTCCTTTCCATTTCCATCCCTCAAATGTTGACACCCACCCAACAATAAACAATGAACACCCCACTGACAATGCAATAACTCTGTGCATAGAGTTAGGCTTAGTTTGACCTCTTATTGGATGTTTGATTTGTTTGACTGTGCAGGTGATCCTTGGCCTACACCAGCAAGTGAGCCCCTATCCCCCTGTGATCCAGGTAATCAATCAATCACGTTTTACTGCAGCTGTTCAATCAGTTTTTACCCTCTTTTTCCATAATATTTGAAGAGCATTTTCTCTCTCTCTCTGAGAGTGTTTTTGTCTCAGATATATACTTACTGCAATGTTTTGCTATCCAGCGGTTTTTCAATTAGCCATGTACGCTAACAATCTTTAGATTAGTAAATGAGTCTAGCTAGCTATCTAAACTTGCACTAATGGCCAAATACTGATGGGTATGCAGGGCACATGCCCAGGGGCCCTGACCTCCGGGGGGACCTCATTGATTTTGTTAAAAAGGCTGTGGAGAAGGGTGTCTTATGCAATGCTTATGCATTTCTATTTAACCACTGTGCTTCTTCATATTTTCTTGGGTTACCCCTATATTTCCATTATTGGGTTCTCTCCATTTTGTTTTCTTCTCAGAGGAAGTCATTGAAAACAACAGCCATACCCTGGTTGATGAGTATATACCATCTCAAGGTTGTTGGGTAAAACGCCCACGAATAGGTAAATTCCATACTTTTCATGACTCCCAGATGGTTTTGTGACATATCTCAATATGGGGTTTACATTTTAAAGGACTTGCGTACTGTGCTAGCTATCTCTGTTACCTGAAATGTGTCTTTGTCTTCTATGAAAGTTGTCTGATTTGAAATTAGTACACAATCACAAAATGTATTTTGTAAATAAAGTAATTAACAGCCTCAAATATGTATAGTCATGTAGCAGTGTTCAGGTCAGGAGTATGTTGTGTGTTATTTTACAAGATGTTCTTTGTGTGTCCAGACCACATAGAAAGCTACAAGGCTGCTGCGAGGAGATTTCTACTGCAGAGGTGGGATAGGGTGATGCAGGGTGTGGTGAAGAAGGTTCATCTGGAAGAGACCTGGGTCAGTCTGCGCCACAGAACCCATGTTAGATCCAGAGACAGGGCTGATGGAGGTCTGAGCTCCTCAGAGCTTCTGCAGGGGGGCGAGGAGGGGGCTGTGGAGGACAGGGTGACTGTTTACTCCCTCCTGTGTTCAGAAGCCCAGGCCACACTTCTGTTGGGCCAGGCAGGGTCAGGGAAGACCCTACTGATGCACTGCCTTGGCCAGCAATGGACTCAGGGCGCCTTTCCCTCCTTTCACCTACTTATCCTGCTAGAGTTCCGCCAGCTCAATCTCGTGGCTCGGCCGCTGTCTCTGAAGGAGCTGCTCTTTCGCTTCTTCCTCCCACCAGAGGGTGGGGAGGAGGAGGGTACCGCTGTGCTTGACTTCATCCTTGAAAACCCTGAGAAAATATGCTTGATCTTTGATGGCTACGACGAGTTTCACACTAAAATCACCCACTCAGGGAAACTGAGCAGCCCATTTGACCCACGATGCCCGCTTCCCATGGCAGAGCTGATCTCAGGCCTTTGCAGTCGCAGGATCCTCCCAGGATGCACTCTGTTGATTACCTGTAGGCCTCGGGATGTGGCAGACCTGGAGAGCTCTGTGGACTGCATCGGGGAGCTGCTAGGCTTCAACCAGCACAGTGTGAAAGAATATGCTAAACAGTACTTCCAGGACAAGGGTCTGGAACTGAAGGAGAAGGCTGTTAGTCATCTAATGACCAACCACCACCTCCTCACCATGTGTTACCTGCCAGCCCTCTGCCATATCTGCTGTGTGTGCCTGGACCACATATTCTCCAGTGGTGGATCTCAGCTTTTACCCCAGCTGCCAAACACCCTCACCCAGGTCTACATCCAGATCCTCTGTGCCTTTCTGAGCCGATGCCCAGGGAGCATCACACCCCTGTTGCAGTGTCACAGGGCAGAGGTCACACAGCTGGGCCGCCTGGCCATGAGGGGCCTGGAGGGGAGCAAGATCGTGTTCTTGTCTGAAGAGGTTCCACCAGACCTGTTGGACTTTGCCACTAAGGCTGGTCTCCTCTCACAGGTGGACCTGACCCATGAGGATGGATCTAAAGTCCAGGGCTACACGTTCATGCACCTCACCATGCAAGAATTTCTGGGCGCGCTACACGTCATGACCAGCAAGGAGGTCACAGAGGCCCAGCTCAGGAAGAAGTTCAACCTCAAGTCCCGCTGGACCACGAAATCAGACCCCAAAATGGTCTTCACTGACTCCCTCCATCTGTATGTTTGTGGGCTTGCTGCCCCAGCCTGCTCCTCCTACCTGCTCCAGCTTGTTGGGGGAGCGGGGGCTGTGGGGTGGGTGAAGAAACGCCTGGCCCTAGTTCGCAAGTTGCTCCGAAGCCTGGCAATGAGCACCAACCTTACTGGGCCCAAGGTGGTGGAGCTGTGCCATTGTGTCCAGGAGACCCAGGATGCCCAGCTGGCCAGGGAGGTGGTTGGGTCGCGACCCTGCTTTGAACTAAGGAACATCACGTTGAACCCTGTGGATCTGGATGCCCTGGCCTTTGTCGTCTCATCTGCTGGAGTGGGCATCGGGTTGGACTTTGGAGCCTGTTCTATGGAGTTGGAGTGTCTCGATATTCTACCCAGCTGCCAACACATCAACTGTCTAATGTGAGTTCATGACTCATTTATTTATACATTGTGTACTAAACAAGGATATGCCTGTATGAAATTAATTTCCTTTTTTGATTTTTTTTTTACAATCCCTCAGTTTTCGAAGCCGCAAGTATGATGACAGATTTGCAGATAAACTTTCTTGCATCCTTCCCAGATTACCAACCCTGAAAAGATTTGAGTGAGTCCTTCACTGAGTTTTTAAACAATCAAGTTGATTGTTTGTGTGTGGATGTGTGCGCAAATTGTCAATGTGTGACGTGAATAATTCAGCTCCTCTTCCCCAGGTATATCTGTGGTAACCTCACTGATGTGGGAGCTGCCAAACTTGCCAGAGCCCTGGAGAGCTGTCCACAGATCACAGAACTCAAGTAAATGATTATGTACTTACCGTAGCAACCAAAGATTATTACCACAACTTCAAGATTTTATAGACCCTTTTATCAGGATCTAACCAAACTTGGTAAAGATACAGTACCATCTTTGCCATGAAAGTACACAATCACAAATACATTTTGTGATTGTGTACTGAACAGGTTTTGCATTGTATAAAGGGATTTGTGTTGTCTGTCTGACAGTTTCAGTGACAACAGCCTGACCGACAAGGGAGTCAGGGAGATCGCTGACATCTTTCCCAAGCTGCCCAGTCTGGCCTCTGTCTCGTGAGTTTATTGTTTCCTTGACTGAATAATTTGTGTTGCATGATCCTAGCCATATATTTATATTACAAGTGTCTCTTATTTCTACATTTCAGCAAGCTTGCACTTTTGTAATGTGGCTTATGTGTGTTGTATGTTTTCAGGTTGGGGAGGAATGGCTGCTCTCTGGAGAGTATCTACACCCTTCTAGAGAAGATCACTTCCTGCCCTTCCATCCAGGGACTCTATGCTGAGTAAGTTCATGTTAGAATCACCTTTAGCAGTGATTACAGCTGTAAGATGTTCTTGGTAAGTCTCAATGAGCTTTGCACACCTGGATTGTACAATATATATATATATATATATATTTTTTTTTTATTGTTCAAGCTCTGTCAAATTGGTTGTTGATCATTGTTAGACAGCGATTTTCAAGTCTTGTCATAGATTTTCAAGACAATTTTAGTCAAAACTGTAACTAGGCCACTCAGGAACATTCAATTTCATCTCGGTAAGCAACTCCACTATATATTTGGCCTTGAGTTTTAGGTTATTGTTCTGCTGAAAGGTGAATTTGTCTCCCAGTGTCTGATGGAAAGCATTTTGCCTGTGCTTAGCTCTATTACGTTCCTTTTTATAAAAAAAAAACTCCCTAGTCCTTGCTGAAGATAAGCATACCCATGACATGATGCAGCCACCACCATGCTTGAAAATATGAAGTGGTACTCAGTAATGTGTGGTATTGGATAACACACTGTACTGGTACTCAGTAATGTGTTGTATTGGATAATACACTGTACTGGTACTCAGTAATGTGTTGTATTGGATAACGCACTGTACTGGTACTCAGTAATGTGTTGTATTGGATAACACACTGTACTGGTACTCAGTAATGTGTTGTATTGGATAACACACTGTACTGGTACTCAGTAATGTGTTGTATTGGATAACACACTGTACTGGTACTCAGTAATGTGTTGTATTGGATAACACACTGTACTGGTACTCAGTAATGTGTTGTATTGGATAACACACTGTACTGGTACTCAGTAATGTGTTGTATTGGATAACACACTGTACTGGTACTCGGTAATGTGTTGTATTGGGTAACACACTGTACTGGTACTCGGTAATGTGTTGTATTGGATAACACACTGTAACACACATAAAGTTAATTTCTTTGCCATTTTTTTTGTTTTGCTTTAGTGCCTTATTGCAAACAGGATGCATGTTTTGGGATATTTGTATTACTCGTTTTCTCCTATCACAGCCATTAAACTCAGTAACCATTTTAAAGTCACCATTGTCCTCATGGGTAAATCCCTGAGCAGTTTCCTTCCTCTCCGGCAACTGAGTTAGGAAGGAAGCCTGTATCTTTGTAGTGAGAGCTTGGGCGTATTGTGACACCATCCAAAGTGTAATTAATAACTTCACCATTATTTTTACCCATCTACCAATAGGTGCCCTTCTTTGCGAGTCATTAGAAAACCTCCCTGGTATTGTGGTTGAATCTGTGTTTGAAATGCACTGCTCTATTGAGGGGCAGATAGGTTTATGTGTGGGTTACAGAAATTAGGTAGTCATTAAAAAATAATTTTAAACACTATTATTGCACACCTAGTGAATCCATGCAACGTATTATGTGACTTAATATATATATATATATGTATATATAGTTTTTTATTTAACTAGGTTCAATACATTTCATTTTTTATTAATTTGTAAACATTTCTAAAAGAATCATTCAACTTTGACATTATGGGGTATTGTGTGTAGCTCTAAATTTAATAACTGTTTAATTCAGGCTGTAACACAACAAAATGTGGAAAAAGTCAAGTTGTGTGAATACTTTCTGAAGGCACTGTAAATTTTAAAAACTAATACTGGGGATGCAAACTATGTTTTTCTCTCTCTTTGCAGTGGAATGAAGGACATCAATGTCCTGTTTGTCCCAAGCTTAGACATGAAGTGGTGAGTTTTGAGTTTTAGTGAAGTAAAATAATAGAATATGCAACTTTCATTAATTTTTTCAACAGCCCCTGAAAATCAAGATCATATTTCATAGCTCTTTGAGAAAATGTTGCTTTTATTTCATTGTTTTTCTATGCTACTTTTAGGGAAATCTACTGTACTGTATCAGTCAGCCTCTCCCTGACCCCCTTTCTCTCCCTTTCTATTTGTCTCAAGTTCTAAGGATAAGACTGGGCTGACTGTCAGGTATGAGATTCTCCATTTTGTTCTTATACAGAACCCAGGCTTTTATAAATGTATATTTCAATTGAGCTTCTGAATTCCTTGAGTAACATTGCTGTTGTTTCCTTTCTTTCTCTGTATGTCATCCAGCCTGTTGAACTGCAGATTCACTACTGACCAGATGAACAGACTGTGTCAGTTGCTAGCGGGATGTTCTGGCCTCTCTGTCCTGGAGTAAGTAAATATGTACCATGTATCCTTGAAGTCAGATCAGCTGTGGGTAAAGACACAAAACAAGTAGGTAATCTGTTTGCCATTATATTGTGACCCCTGCAGTCTCTCAGGAGGCCACATCAAGGCTGATACTCTCAAGGCCTTGACTGACTCTCTACAGAAGCTGAACATCTCCAAACAGATTGTGTAAGACTGATTATTAATTTCAAGTGTTTTTATAAATTGTGATCTTGTGCCTGTCCTATATTATCTTTGAACCCGGCCACGTGGCCTAATACGGTTATTGGTTGTGTCTTAACAGTCTGAATGAGATTCCCATATCTGTTGATGGGTTGATGGTTCTGACCAGTTTCCTTTCTGTATGTCCTGATGTGGTTCAAGTGGACATCAGGTATGTTGTGCATAACACCCCTTCATTTCTTAGAACAAGCCAATATAGACTGCACCCTTCTATTGTGTGTACACTGCAACCACGTTAAAACCAGCACATTACCTCGTCACTTCCTGGTGGTGTCACACTTCCGAGCGTGTCTCTGTCATGTGGCTTGTTATAGGCCCATTTTATAACGTAGAACTTCGATGATCATGATTTTTTTAGAATGCTCTGAAAATGTTACCTTAACACTGACTGCTGGGCATTTTCCCCATGACAGCCTGCAGGACCCTGTGCGTGTGTCCATACTCTTTGCTGGGGGGATAGAGAAACGCCATCCTGAGATGTCTAAGAAACTTTGGTATGTACAATATACCAATTGTAATACACTGTATTCACTGTGTATAACAATATGGATACTGGCTATAAAGTTATGCAACATTGTCTCTTCTTTTCATCCTCGTTTCTCATGAACCCCGGTGTACAGTCTGATTGGCTGTGCTCTTCGTTCCCCTCACTTGGACCATCTGTGTGAGAATCTGACGGACTGCTCTGCTCTGACTCTGTTGGAGTAAGTACTCAGAGTTGTGAAAAGAGAGATAGGTTGTGAAAAGTTTCAGAGAGTTGTGTTGTGAAAAGTTTCAGAGAGTTGGATTGTGAAAAGTTTCAGAGAGTTTGGTTATGAACAATTTTACAGAGTTGGGTTGTGAAAAGTTTCAGAGAGTTCTTTGCCTTCCTCAGTATCTCCAACAATGCTCTGGGAAACAAAGGTCTAAAGAAGTTGTTAGACCTCTTACCTCAGCTTAGCACCATCCAGGAGATCAAGTAAGAATTTCTTATCACTTACCTTTACTCCCTTTCTTTTGCTTGAGTTTTTTTTTAGTTCAAAGCTATTTCTGGCCATCAAACCACTGCTTGTACCCTCTGTTTGGTGTAGTGTCAGTGAGAATGCAGTCAGTATGGAAGGGGTGGTGCTGCTAGCTGGCACGCTCTGCTCAAACAGGAACATGATCGAAGTGAATGTCAGGTATTCACATCCCCTATTTCTCTCTCTCTTATCTATTCATCTACAGTATCTATCTATGTGTCTATCTACCGACTGGTCACACAATGGTTGAATCTACATTGTGTCTGGCTGGCTGGCTGGCTGGCTGGCTGGCTGTGTCGGTCGGTCCATAACCTTGTTCTCTCTCTTGTGTAAAATGGGCATAGTAAAAAGTTATTGAAATCATATTATGTTTTATTAGTATTTTTGCATTTGAGGTGATGATTAAATATACAAATGTTATATTTATCAGTCATGGTGGGAAGAAGCTGTTCCTGAAATTCCATTCCAGTAAACGGTAATATACCTTTTTCTAAAGTTGTTTCTGTCAGTGTACCAATTCTTTAACTCATTTGAATGGTGTAGTCCAAATAACAACTGAATCACTTTAATTTCAGAATACAACCAGAAGCACTCAGAAGGACCCCACCAGATATGCAACAGGATAATAAATTCAGGTAGGACAATAACGTTTTAGACAGAAGTCTTAACATACAAATTACTTTCTGGATTTCTGTTGTCCATTTAATATCCCATTCACTTTACCCTGCAATATAATCCCAAACTTTGTGTTTTTGTTTTTAGTCTAACTCACAGTGATATCCTGCCCACTGACATGACCAGGCTGTGTAGAAGACTGGTACAGTGTCCCGGCCCACTGGAGCTAGAGTGAGTTCTCATGTTACCGCTAACTATGTCTATGTTCTGTCTCTGTCTTTCAGGGTTAACTATAAAAAACGGTATTGTACAATATCTATGTATAATATCTATATATGTTCTACTCCCTCCCTCTTCTTAGTGTGTTACATGTATGATGTTTTCCTTCTTCTCAATCCTCTAAAAGCATTCTGCCTGTTGTCTGCTGTTTCAGTTTCTCCCATGGATCCCTGAGGGATGACACCATTGAAATTCTTTTGAATATCCTACCTAAGATGACATCTCTTCAGCTGCTCAAGTGAGAATGCTTCATCCTGCTCAGTAATGATAATCTCAGGGCCACAACACCAGTAAGGTGTTAATTTATCATCATTCTCCACCTCCCTGCCTCCCACAGTATGAGCCATGTCCAAATGTCTACGGACGGAGTGTTGTTATTGGTCAGATCTCTGATAGACTGTCAGCGTGTCAGAGCTGTGGAACTCAGGTATGTACGGCTCAGGATGTTAAGGTCATCATTCATTCATGTGGTTCACATATTTGGTTTGATATGTATGAACTGTGTTTATGTAAATTGCCTTAAATATTGATGTACCTTTAAGGCCCCGAGGAGAAGCGTTCATCAAGTTTGTCAACATGAAAGCAGAACAAGCAACTTGCAGGTGAATGCGGTTTATCTTATCATACTATTCCCATATATAGAAATGTTATAATACATTACAGATATTATGTTTTAGGTTAATTAAGCTGTTTTTAATCAGTCACATATAGTGACTCTTCTCTCTAACCTGGTTCAACCCTGACCTCGTGTCTGTCCGTCTGTCTATCTCTCTGCCACCTCTGCAGACTCACCCAGTACACCCTGAGCAGTGGGGATGTGGAGAAACTCTCTGGGATCCTGGAGCAGTGTCCTCATCTGTCACACCTGGAGTGAGTGTCCCTGTCCCTTCCCCTAATACACATCTCTGTCCCTGGGTCACTGCCCATATTTGAGCAAAAATAGCAGTGCTTATAAATTAATATGTACTCGCAACTACTGCACTGTATTCTCAGAAATACCTTACACTACCTTAGACTAGAGTATATGCCTTAACCAATGGTCAGTGTTTCCCTCGCTGAAAATTTTAAGGGTGGTTTTGTGGGCCGTTTTTCAACACATTTTCAACCAACCTTTCTCATTATGGATAATGACCCATTCTTTTCAACCGTGCAGTTTATCCAGTAACCTTCTGAGAGACGAGGGAGTGAAGAGCTTTGTGGATTTTCTGCCTAGGCTGCGGATTGCCAGCTCAGTAAAGTAAGACTCATTGCAATGCCCTGTCTTCCTTCAGTCCATACAGTGAACTCCATTACCACTAGTGCTGGTCTGCCTCCGTGAGAAAATGTTATCAGTGCTAGCATATGCATCTGTTCTAGCTTTATGGAGGTTAGTTGTGCTTGCTTGTACAGCGTATGTGTTTCTCTCTGCAGTCTTGATGATAACAAACTAACCCAGATAGGGGCGCTCTACCTGGTGAACACAATGACGACCTGTGAGAAGGTGGCTGCAGTGGAAGTCAGGTAAAATTCTGTTGAACAATACCATGTTGGCAAACTGAACATTTACTTGTCTAGACCCCCATATATATGTAGTATGAAAGTCTGTGTCATTTTTTTTATGTCTGTCTGTAGTTTGGGAACTGAGGAGAGGTCGCTCATCCGCTTTGAACAGGACAGTAACTGTGGCAAAACTCTGAGGTGGGACAACAAGGCTACTACTTTCTACTCGTAAAATCAATTAAAGCAGTCACAGAAACACTTTAGTGTAAACCCGTTTAGCTAGTAGAACAGGAAGCATTGAAAAAAAACTGATATCGAAACTGAAAGGATTGCCTGTATAAATTATATCAAACCTCTTCCATATGACTCATAGACATTAAATATATTTACCCACCGCCTCAGTGTCTCACCTCACTCTATCTCTGCTTTATGTTTCCTGAACACTGCAGTCTGAGAGAGTGTCATTTTGGGGCTGACCATCTGCAGAGACTAGCAGAGATTCTGACACGCTGTGCTGCTCAGTTGGTCAAACTGAGGTGAGAATGGAACTTTATTTATTTACAAAAACGAATCATGAAAAAACAGTAAACAGAAATAAAAATAATTAACAAACCGGTTTTAAAAAAGTAAACTATACTGAAAGTATTACCTTTGACTCCAAAATGAACTAATCTAGAAACCATTATGAGTTATGTTCAGTTGTAGTTTTTTTTTTCAACTTTGGGCAAAAAATGAGGTTTTCAAGCCTTTGGTGGGTTTTCAAGCTACTGAATCTGCCAGGTAAATGCAACCAGGAGATGGTGATGATTCAAATAGGCCTAGCTTGTGCATCACAATCACTAGTTAACACGGAAAAACGGTGGCTAGTTAGCTAACTTGACTCTTCTTATATATACTACTAAAGTTAAAAAGGATTGGATTGGTGTGAACATCGGCGAGATAGACTTTCCTTCCACCGTATATTTTACACCAGTCTCTGCGCTATTCCTTTTAAATCCAAGTCACATTGATATTGACTTTCATTTAAACCCAACCTATGACATTACCCATCACCTTATGTATTAGCTTACTGTCCCCCAGTTGCAAGAGGTAAAATCCCAAAACCCCCTCAAAACTTTCTACAACGCAAATGGCTTCTAGCCTCCCACGCATGCTTTCTGTCCTTAACACTAAAACTGACATTTATTAATATAAAACAAAATAGAAATATAACTAAAGAAGAACTTGCAAATTAGGTCCAAAAACAAACTAAAACTAAAGAAATAGAAATAAAAACAAATATAAAAACACCAAACTATAATAACCTTGGCTTGACCTTTGCGACAATGAACCTGCAACCCGTCAAATTTGATACCACTGAATTTGAAAAGAATTACAGAAGTGCAGTGACTGACAAAATGAGGAGAGGACAATATGATTCCTGTGTGATTCTGGCTGACGATGCAGGGTGAGGAACAGTGTTTTCTGTCTTGTATGTAGGTTATCCTGTAACACCCTGCAGAGAGAAGGCCTACTGGCTCTGCAGAACAGCCTGGCTACCCTGTCCTCATTACGCACCCTGGAGTGAGCCACACACATGCATACACCAAGTTATTGAATGCAAAATGAGTGCCTTTTTTTTTACTCTGATTTACTTCAGGTTGAGAAACAACGGACTTAGTATTCAGGTTATTAACAACTTGGTGAAGCAGCCGAGGTGTGGTCACGTCCAACGCTATATCGGGTGAGGAGGAGGATATGGGAATGGCATGTGGTGTCTGTGTATTTGTGTGTGGGATTGCTTGCATGAGTGTGTAATGCCTCTGCGTTAAATAGTCTGTATTAATTTCCCATCAGTATTGAGGAGACATGGATCACAGCAGAAGCGGCTGTAAACCTGGTCTCCTGCTGCTTGAACCTGAACCCCAACATACGCACCATCAGGTGAGAATTCATCTTGGCACTGGGTAAAATATACGAATAGGAAAATAGAACATGCATAATGTATGTGTGACCTTGTTTTGCAGGGTAAATAAATCCACTGTACACATTACTTTGGAAGAATGCCAACATCCCACTCCTACCAGGTAAAGCTGAAAGACATTTACGTTGTCTATTTACCAAATAACGCACTCTTTCCGTTTTGACTGAGCTGCCTTTATTTGAGTTTCAGCGGTGACTCTTCTACAGACATGTCTGGCTCTCTGTCTACCGTGACCATAAGGTGAAAGCGTCTTCCTCTATTATTCCTACATCTACAGGAATGTGTGTAAACTGGCTCAAAATTGGTTACTGCATGTGAGCTCTCCCTATCATATGCTTCTGCACCTTGTGTCTTTCAGCCTGGTGGACTGTGCAGTGCAAGGGCACCACCTAGTGTCTCTACAGACTGTGTTCCAGAAATGTGCTCTGCTACAGGAGCTAGAGTAAGTATCTGAGAAAGAGACCTGGCTCTACTTTGGAAGTAGTGAACGTGATTCTAATGTCTAATTTAGTTAAGTTAAACATATTTCTTATTTTCCTCTTTAGTTTGTCATACAACAGCATTGGTAGAGTGGGAGCCGAGTTGCTATGCTCTGTCCTACCATCCTTAGCTAATCTGAGGAAACTCAGGTAAGGCTGATGTTATGGATTTGGGGGGTGGAAAGGCTTTACACGGTGTTGATTACCAAGGATGACTATCTTTTGGCTACACGTGAAAAATATGTTTGACTTTCTTTTCCCTAGTCTTGAATCAAAAGAAACGTCTGAAGATGTGGTATTGCTCCTTGCAGATGGGTTGTTGCAGGCTAAAAGCATTGAGAGCTTAAAGTAAGTGATTGTCATTCATCCCCTATGTTAAATGTTTTGTTCCTGACTCGGACCTGTCACCACTCTCTCCTGTCTCCCTCAGTTTGTCTGGTCATGTAATCAGTGACAGAGGAGCTGTAGTTCTGACCAGAACACTCCAGAACCTTCCTCATCTCAGAACAATCAAGTAAGAACTACAGTATTGTATTGTATTGTATTCAACCACCTGGCCAGTGATACAACAATACTAATGCTGTGCCCTCCGTCCCCTAGTCTGGCCCTGTGCTATGGTTGGACAGCAGCAGGGGCCTTGGACCTGGTGAGAGGTCTGGGACAGTGTCTCTCTCTGGAAGGGATCAGGTAAATTATTATTATCATTATTATTATTATTATTATTATTATTATTAAGGATATGAGTTAAATATCTGTATCCTGTCCACAGCCTTGACTCTGTAAAGCTGGATGAGGAGAGCACAGTGTGCCTGGCCCAAGGGTTCCGTGCTATGACCTCCTTGAAGAGGCTAAAGTGAGTAGGGCTTCTTGAGTGAGATTTGGTGTAGAGTGTTATCTTTACCAATGATTTGTGATATGTTCTGTAGTCTGAATAATACAGTTGCCATGGCTACTGGATCCCCAGGGGAGGGGGCCACACTGGTCCTGCTGGCCTCTCTGGGGGTGCTCAGAGGGATGGAGGAGATAGAGTGAGTAGAACCATGATAACCAAATGTCAAATAGTATCTGACTTCTGCATGGACTAGACATCACGTTTGATGTGGTATTGTCAATGTGTGTCTGGCCTGCAGGTTGGAGAGGATGAGGATTTCAGATAAAGGAGTGGAGGAGCTTATCAAACACCTGCCCACCTGGACAGACCTGAGGAAGATCAGGTAGGGATTATTGGACTGGAGGAATGGGTGGGGACTGGCCCTGGACAAAAAATAGACGACATCATTAATGTGTCAAATGAACTAAGATATGCATCGGAAATTTGTCAAATGAACCAATCTTATAACCTGTCAAAGTGTCAGCTAATAATCCAATGGGCTTCATGGGTACAACATTGGTGTGTGTGTGGGATTCACTCAGACAATTTTAGATGTCGTCATCAGAAAGGTATGAAGCTGGTTCAAAGTGCTGTTTGGCTTGTAAAGACACCTTTATTATATAATTCTGTTTTCTCCATCACAAAGTCCAGCGTATTCTACTTCCTGAACTGTTGCAGAGGAAACATACTGATGTAGCACTATGAGCTATCATATGAAATTGAAACATTTTCCTCTCGATGATTAAAAGAGGAGAATGTTGGCCCATATCTCTATAGACTATATAAAACACCCAACCAGTCCCTTTCCTCTTTATCTTTGTGTCTCAGCCTGTCAGAGAACTGCATCAGTGACCAAGCAGGAGAGAGGCTGGTCCAGGCCTTGGAAACCTGCACAGCACTGGAGGAGCTCAAGTAAGGCCAAGCCCAAACTATAAATCCATAGTGTCCTATTTCCACTGGGCTTTCACAATGACCAAAAATAAAAGGTTTGAATTTTGACTGCAAACAATGTACCGTCTGACCCATGACTTTATATCCCAGTCTGTCCAGGAATAATCTCCATCTTGCCTGTGCTGCCAAGATGGGACAAGTTCTGCCCACTCTCACTCACCTCAGGGTTCTAGAGTAAGTCTATTCCCATCAGTTTTTGTGTGCGGTTTGGATCATATTAAGTTTATTTAGATTCTATGAATGTATAGCAATGTAACTGCAACCCTAACCCTTGTTTATGTTCACGGTTGTGTTTTTGTGAAAAGTCTCTCAGAGAACAAGATTGGTACAAAAGGATCTGTCAGTATCTCCAAAGCCTTGATCTCTATGAAGTATTTGACAAAGATACAGTAAGATATATATAAATATACATGTATATATACACTGTATGTGTGTATTCCGCTATAATACATACTGTTTATTCCCTGCCCAAGAAGCAAGCTTTTAATGTACTTGTTGTCTTTCAGCCTGACCTCCATAGGGACTTCAGAGCTTACTGGTCTGGCTGGCAGCCTGGCTCACTGTGTCTGTGCAGAGGATGTCAGGTAAGGGAAATCCAGACAGCACAGAGCTATATTCATCTGGTTCCTTATATTCACGACTGATTTGACCATGTTTCCTCGCTCTCTTTTTCACTCCCTGTTCATTTTGCCAGTTTTGCATGGAATGGTTGTGGAGATGATGTCGCAGTGAAGCTTGCCGAGGTTTTACCACAATGCCAGAAGCTAAAGAGACTTGAGTGAGTGCTAAGTTAACGCTTTTACATTGACATGTTTTCAAAGGATTTGATAATCAGATGTGTGTTTTTATATATTTGATTTTAGTCTAGAGTCTAACGGTATCAGCAATATTGGAGCAGAAGCACTTGCCAGAAGCTTACAGTCTTGTCCATCAGTTGAAGTGATCAGGTAAATATCTTGGAAGTTTTTTGTTGGTAAACTATCAATTGAATAAATGTTTTGTACTGGCTATTAATTTGAATACTGTCTTTATTGTTAGCAATGCCATTTTTACAAATGCCCTCCCTGTGTTTGACCAGACTGTGGAGGAATGATATTTCTACCAGTGATGCCCAGAGACTGAGACAGAGAGAGAAGAGGCTCAACTTCTCCTCCACAGAGTCTATGATCTAATTTCACTCGTTCAGTGTGGTAGCAGAACAGTAAACTTGCACTTTTATTTGAATTATAGTTTTATGCACTTAAAGTGTATTTTGTTTACATGTCATCAAATCCAAACAAACAGTAATATCATCCAGGAGGAGGAACATTGAACCTTTATTCCAACCCTGGGAAGAGGATGTAAGAGGAGATATATTTATACTTTATATATATTCTTTCCTCTTCCTGGAAAATCAGCTCAGAATCTCTTTCCACTCTCGTATTTATTTCTGTATTGATTTTGAATAAGGAATTTATTGATTGTTTGAGTTTTGCTAAATAATTTTTTCCACCTCAGGCAGAAAGAGTGAGCAAATGACAAACTGATACCTCAAGTTTATGCTTCAGACATACCAACTCTTTATCTGTTTGTAAAACCTGAACTACTTATTTGACGTTCATCTCTCCCCATATGATAACTAATCATTGAGGTAGAGTTGAAATATTGTTTTTTTCTGATGGAAACCTCACTGCTTGGTGTGATGTTTATTTCTTACACTTTAGTATTAGTTATCTTGCACTCCTAGATTCTAATGTTACTGCTCATGTACAGTCATGTGAAAAAGTAAGTACACCTCTCTTTTTACACATTTGGACAGGTATGTAATCTTCACTTCAACACTATTGACAGATAAAGGTTACCCAATTATGGAAGGCTGGACCCTCCTAAGTTTCTCTCTAATGTTTTCTAATCATTTGCACTTGTTTTGGTACAACTAATTCAAATTTTAGTGTGATGGTAAAGGTAAGGGTGTACTCACTTTTTCCCCATAAGGAAAAGGCATTTTTGTTTATTTTAATTGCATAACATAAAGTTGTTGGTTTTTTTGTGTGTGATTTGTTAAATTGGGTAACCTTTATCTGTCAATAGTGTTGAAGTGAAGATTACATATCCATCTGTCCAAATATGTAAAAAAAAATAAAAACCTTTCCAGGGAGTACTTACTTTTTTACAACTGTACATGTTTCACTGTTATGTTATTAGATGCATTTTCTCTGCTAATTTATTTATCATTCCTAACACTTGTTTTTGTAAAGTCCATGTTTTAATCTCACATGCACTCTGGTCAAATAAAGTGTGAGACGCGTCTTATATTGGCTGATAAACATAATTTTTTAAAAAGGGGGACCCGAAATCGATCGGACCAGAGAACAATTAGACCCGAACCTGAATGGACCCGACGACAACTAGACCAGAGTGACAAAAAAATTATGTTTATCAGCCAAGTTGCTCTTCTGGTTAACGAATAGGTCTTTATATGTTGTCAATCAATATAAAGTCAATCAATTCACCTTATTAGTGTGAAATAAATATGCTATAAGCTATGCAGAGCTGTGGTCGGGTCCACTCAGTTCTATCATCTGTAGTTACATAGACCAGAAACTTGATGACAATCAAACAGGACCTGACCCAAAGGAAAAGTTAGAATTTTGGACCTGAACACGTGTCTGTAGCTATCTTATGATGAGTACACCAACTGTACGTTACACTAGATAAGAGCATCTGCCAAATTACTAAAATGTGAATGTTTTATATACAGATCCCATATTACTGGGTTAAGTTATAAAAATAAACAAATAAAAAATATTGATGTCTCAAATTAATCATTTGTACAGTTGTTTTTATTTTAGATTTTACTGTGTAAAACCTAGCAGTACTAATTTCTCCGAGAGTGAGACACATATATAAAACCATCAAGTAATAGATTGTAAACAAATACTGTCATTGAGGATGCCAATGATTAGATAGTGAAAAAACAAATCTCTTTCATAAGTTATTTAAACAATAAAAGCTAATTTACCAACATTTCTGAAAATAGATATATTATAGCGTTTTGGAAATAAACTTCAGTTAGAGCTAAAAGTCTGATGGCACTGGCACCCATATTGCCTATAACGCCCAGACTATTTTAGGTTGTATCGGTACATCAAATAATTTCTCAGCCTCTGAGTATCACAGAAACAAAACAGTAAATGAATACAGTACTGATATTGAGTGTTTTTTTTGCCCTCAGAACTGCCTCAATTCGTTGATGAATGGACTCTAAAAGTTGTCGAAAGCGTTCCACAGAACTGCTGGCCCATGTTGACTCCAATACTTCCCACAGGGGTGTCAAGTTGGCTGGATGTCCTTTGGGTGGTGGAACGTTCTTGATACACACAGGAAACTGTTGAGTGTGAAACAGCAGCGTTGCAGTTCTTGACACACCACCTGGCACCTACTACCATTCACCATTCAAAGGCACTTAAATATTTTGTCTTGCCCATTCACCCTCTGAATAGCACACACACAGAATCCATGTCTCAATTGTCACAAGGCTTAGAAATCCTTTAACCTGTCTCCTCCCCTTCATCTACACTGATTGAAGTGGATTTAACAGGTGACATCAATAAGGGATCATAGCTTTCACCTGGATTCACCTGGTCAGTCTATTTCATGGAAAGAGCAGGTGTTCTTAATGTTTTGTATAGTGTACATTTGACTATAAATGTATAAAACAAATGTAATATCTGCTTATTTTGGGGAATTAAAACAAAAAACGTGTTACAAAACGTTAATGAAAGAAAATGTGTTACTGCTTGTGCTTGACATATTTTTAAAGAAAAAAATATGTTGGGGCTTTTAGGATTAACATGAATGTAAACAGTAATGTAACCTAATATACTGTACTTATGTGTCAAACGCATTGGGCTATACAACATTTGGCCCTGATTACTGATTACACAATAATAACCTATGTTAAGAAAAATATGTAGCTATTCCCGAACCAGAGCATTTATGTTCTCATTTTGCTGAAGCCAATTATCAGCTAAAGGGAGCGAGAGTGATAGAGTCGGGCGGAGTTGCAGTGCGCGACCACTTGTATCGCTCCACTACACCGCTCCGCGAGAGACTGTCACAGACCAGAATTACCTAACCTCGTGACCAACCACATCAATTTGTATTCCCCTGATTATATTTTTTGTACATCATGAAAATAACATCAATTTGTGCATAGAAAGAAAAGTGTTTATGGTATCAAGAAAGAAACGTTCTTCAGAGAAGAGTATTTTTTTTTTAAATCCCATTTACCAAGGTAAGTGAATATTGAGGCACTTGTGTATTTTTATCCTATGCGATTAACGATTTGCACATATTATGTCTAGAAACATATACATTAAGTGAATGTTTATTTTAATAAAAAAATGCAATGTGTTCCAATGTGTGCTGCTGGCAGAGATATTTTCAATGCATTTGGTATATTGATTGATTGTAATTTTAATGTTCAATGTACTGCTTCCTGAAATGGCAAACTTTTGCAAATATTTATGGTGGCACACAGGATATGTCATAGGTTATTGTGAACATAAAACAGTCACAAAGCTAAAGCTGTCAACCACAAGAGGAAACAGAGTCAGTTGTCACAGTTGTTCTAAAGCAGAAATGTCAGTCTCCTCAGAGACTCATGTCTTTATTTCTCAGGTTCACTCTTATCTGTCTATTAAAATGGGGACATAGACTCTCTATTTCTTTCTCTATCTATCTAATCATCTCTATCTGGATTTCCCTGTGTACATCCCTTTTGTTGGTGGTTGAAATCTATTCTGAAATGTATTGAAATTTCATTGTACGCAACCATCAAAAACCCTGTTCCATTCTCACCCACCCCCCGTAAGTATTCTCTAGTGACATTTGCTCTCACAGTAGATGAGATGATGCAGTCAGCCTGGTCCTTCAGCACTGAGATTAGTGATGATGGGAATGCAATTTTCAGCTTGGGTTGACAATTGTCTTGATTGATAGTCATCTTGATAGATCTATGCATTTCTATATGGGTTGATTTAGCCTGGACCATTTGAAGATGGAGCATCATGTCCCTAATTACTGGCCCAAGACCAAATATAATATTTGTACCATCTGAATAAATGATCTGAGAAATGTTTGCCTGCTGATTAGATTGGCCCAAGGGGCACCTGAGGGGCTCTTTATGTTTGAAGACAACCAGACCAGTATTTATCTGTGAGGCCACTTCCTCCTACCACACTGAACACAGAGAGGAGAACAACATGACCCTGAGGGTGGTGACTTGGATCTGTAACTGACAGACAGGTGTTATTGAGTCTTTTAGGTTGCCTATTGTATTCAACTCATGGTTCAGTATGTGATTATATAATGGAATATTCAGCGACGCACATGGAAAAAATGTGAACTAATAGGTTAAAGTATCAAAGATTTTATTTGAACTTCATTGCGCCTACAGTATGCATCATTGTTTATTTTAACATTCAAGTCACTGAGACCGTTCTAGGCTCTTTAGTCACTAATTCAGATCCTATAGTCTTGCCCCATTTCCCTTTACCCCACAAAGATGCTTTTCGTACCTTGACAAATCAAATGCTCCATTTCTGCCACTTGTCAGCATACACCAAGGCAGACTGGTAATTCATGTTATAGTAAATTATCATGTATGTTGTGTTTACTGTGCTATTAGGGAGGATGAGGCACTGTTTCCAAGGTGTGTGTGTGTGTGTGTGTGTGTGTGTGTGTGTGTGTGTGTGTGTGTGTGTATACATGTGTTTGGATCTTCAATCTCTATGTTTGTAGGATAATTGAAGTGAACTGTTCACAGCCTTCAGAAATGAACAAATAGCCCTGACGGTGAGGGTATATATGGCCAGAGCTTTGATATAGGTGTAAAGAGTGTGTTAATCACTTGATTTCGATTCTCTGGACTGATGAAACCAAGATTTAACTCTTTGGCATGAATGCCAAGCGTCACGTCTGGAGGAAACCTGGCACCATCCCTACGGTGAAGCATGGTGGTGGCAGTATCATGCTGTGGGGATGTTTTTCAGCGGCAGGGACTGGGAGACTAGTCAGGATCGAGGAAAAAATGGACGGAGCAAAGTACCGAGATATCCTTGATCAAAATCTGCTCCAGAGCGCACAGGACCTCAGACTGGGGCGAAGGTTCACCTTCCAACAGGACAACGACCCTAAGCACACAGCCAAGACAACGAAGGAGTGCCTTCCGGACAAGTCTCTGAATGTCCTTGAGTGGGCCAGCCAGAGCCCAGACTTGATCGAACATCTTTAGAGAGACCTGAAAATAGCTGTGCAGCAACGCATCGAACCTGACAGAGCATGAGAGGATCTGCAGAGAAGAATGGGAGAAGCTCCCCAAATACAGGTGCGCCAAGCTTGTAGCGTAATACCCAAGAAGACTCAAGGCTGTAATCGTTGCCAAAGGCTCTTCAACAAAGTACTGAATAAAGGGTCTGAATACTTATATAAATGTGATATTTCCATGTTTCATTTTTTTTACAAAAACAACCCATTTTTGCTTTGTCATTATGGGGTATTGTGTGTAGATTGATGAGGGAAATGGTTGAATCCATTTTATAATAAGGCTGTAACGTAACAAAGTAACAAAATGTGGAAAAAGTCAAGGGGTCTGAATACTTTCCAAATGCACTCTGTGCAGTCCTACATCTGTGATCTGTTGGGATTATAATACATGTCATATATCCTGGTTCCACTAGCACCAGCAGTGGAGGGAGGGTCTTCCACAATGGCACATCAGTATATTAGCAAGAGCCCTCACCACACTCCTCATGTCCTTACATTACGTTACCTGTGTATGAATGTTTGACAGAGTACAGCTTTTATTCTCTCATATGACACATATGACCTGTAGATTAATTATTCTGCATGTGACCCTGACCGCTGTTTTTCCTCTCTGGATACTGCACATGGATAAAACTCTTTTTTTTTTTTTTCTATTGAATATGAGAATTTATATAAGTCTCATATTCTCTGTCATTAACCGCCCTGCAATGAACATCCTCGTTTTTTTGTACGTATGAATCTCTACAGAACGCTCAATGCTACAGTAATGTTATTCATGGTGCTGTTTCTCTGTGCTGTGTGTGTTCCCAGGCTGTGGGAGGGCTGACACTCCTGCGAGCATGGCCTACACGCTAGGCATGGGGCCTGACTCTGGGCCAACCATGGGTTCCCAGCACTGCGTCACTAGGGTGGAGTTGTCCATGTGCTGTGGCAACCTGCTAGACAGAGACGTGGCCTCCAAGTCTGACCCCTTCTTAGTGCTCTTCCACGAGGTCGACAGCAACTGGGTTGAGGTGAGGAGGGGAGAGGAGGGTTGGGCATGTGTGGAAAAGGTTGAGGGGATAAATTATAAAGGAAGAGAAAAGGGGAAATGACTGTTGGAAAAGTAGAAAGAATTATGAATTAGACGGGAACCACTTGAGAGGGTATAATAAACATTAATACATATCCTCTGACTGTCTCAATGTTTTATTGATGGATACTCGTCAATTTAACAATAACACACATTGTTATCAATATACAATTGAAAAACATGAATCCAGAGCTGTCTTTGAAGCCGTGGTGTCTTGAGGAGTGTGGATCTGTGTGTGTGCCCTCTCAATGCCAGGGAAAACATGCCTGCCTGCCTGGGTACTGTTGTGTTGAAGCAGGCTAAGTGTGATTGCTGCAGGCTTGGGCTGTCGGTCAACAGGGCAGGCTCCAACATGAAACCAGCATAGTGGTTGCTGCAGTTACCATGGAAACGTGGATGGAAACAAAGGAATCATGATGTTCTTGATGCGTGGAAAGAGAGTGTAAAGAGTAATGAGGAATGGAACTTACAAGCCAACAGGGAAGGGACATGGAATACACCCAGTGGATATTGAAAACGGGTAGCCTATGTGTAAAAAGTACCTTGGAGCCTGTGTGCTATTCCAGAGGTGTAACATTTAATCTCTTTAAACTCACTGAGCATAGTCATCTTGACAATGGATTCTCTTTGGATCATGATGAAAGCTACAGCACATGAAACACACAACTATACACAAACATTCAAAAGCTATATGAAACAAAAACACAGCAAAGAAGACATAGAAGAGGGAAGGGTTTTCAAAGGGAAGGGTTTTTAAAGGGAAGGGCTTTTAAGGGGAAGGGTTTTTAAAGTGAAGGGTTTTCAAAGGGAAGGGTTTTTAAAGGGAAGGTTTTTTAAAGGGAAGGGAAGGGTTTTTAAGGGGAAGGGAAGGGTTTTTAAAGGGAATGGTTTTTAAAGGGAAGGGTTTTTAAAGGGAAGGGTTTTTAAGGGGAAGGGTTTTTAAAGTGAAGGGTTTTTAAAGGGAAGGGTTTTTCTTCTTGTCTGTCTCGGCGTGAGAGAAGGGATCACTCTGGGTGGAGGAGCCATCTGTGCTGTGGGGGTAAAGAGGGAAGTGTGATAACACAGAAAGCGGGGGAGGGTGGAATGTAGTTTGTGCCGCTCTAGCCTCAGATGAGAGTACGATAGGGGTCAAGGACTATGTGTATATTCTATCAGTGTGAGTCACCACCAGCTAGTTTTATCTTTCACATGACTAAGGCCTTTTCAACCTTACACACCCCCACATGTCCACCTTCCACCGCCACGTCAGTGGAGGCTGCTGAGGGGAGGACAGCTCATAATAATGGCTGAAACGGAGTAAATGGAATGGCATCAAACACATGGAAACCATGGAAACCATGTGTGTGATTTATTTGATACCATTCCACCAACTCCGCTCCAGTCATTACCACGAGCGCATCCTCCCCAATTATGGTGCCACCAACCTCCTGTGCTCCACTCTGTGTACTCGGTGTTGGCATGTTTGTGTGTGTGAATACAGTACTTGCTTGACAAAACCATTCCTGTGTATTATCTTCAGATTGGTCGAACAGAGACTGCGGTGAATAACCTGAACCCAGTGTTTGGGGTGAAGTTTAAGGTGGACTACCATTTTGAGGAGATCCAGAAGCTCAAGTTTGCCCTGTTTGATGAGGACAAGTGCAGCAGCCAGCTGTATGAGCATGACTTCCTGGGAGAGTACATCTGTACACTGGGGGTGGTATGTTACCTGTCACATTGTGACCCCTTTCTGCACCTATTTATCACTTGTTTGTTATGTTTATTTGCAGTTGGGCATTTTCACCCCTCACTCACTTCGCTCTCTGGTCTGTTACCTTTAGATTGTGTCCAATAAGAAACTTCACCGGTCATTGACCTTGGCCAATGGCAAGCCAGCTGGGAAGGGAACTATCACAGTGAGAACATCATGCTTGCACAACTCATACCCACAGTGATATGCAAGAAATAAACACGTCTCACTCACTCACTCACTCACTCACTCACTCACTCACTCACTCACTCACTCACTCACTCACTCACTCACTCACTCACTCACTCACTCACTCACTCACTCACTCACTCACTCACTCACTCACTCACTCACTCACTCACTCACACACACACACACACACACACACACACACACACACACACACACACACACACACACACACACACACACACACACACACACACACACACACACACACACACAGAGATGTTCTGTAACATGGTACAGTTTTACACATGACACAACACAGCAACGGTTTCTCTTGTGTACAGATAACTGCATTGGAGCTGTCAGACAATAGAGTAATCACACTAACCTTGTGTGGGAGAAAGCTTGACAAGAAGGTAAGAGTCACTGCCCACATAGTACGATATTATCATGGCTGTTAAGAAGTTCTTACGTAATATTTGGAACAACAATACGATTTTGTCAATAAAATACAATGCCCATGAAACAACAACAATGCCCTCTCCAAGTCTTTATAGTGATATGCCGGCAGCTTTGTGGGCCATTGTCAAACCAGATTGCTTTGTTTTGCAGGATTTCTTTGGTAAATCAGACCCCTACCTAGAGTTCCAAAAGCAAGGAGATGATGGAAAATGGATGTTGGTCCACAGGACAGAGGTGAGTTGGCTCAGTAGTTGGTCAGGGGTGGCTGTTTAGACTACTTGAATGTCAACACTGCAGATCTAAGTGCATTACATCACTAAACAAGGTGTATTACTACCTGGTAATACAGTAACTGGATTGACCTAGCTTCTGAGTTCTGTTTTCCAAATGACGTGGAAGAAGTTGTATCTCTGTAGCTGTTTTTGTGCTGCAGGTGATAAAGAACACTCTGGACCCGGTGTGGAAGCCCTTCACAGTACCACTCATCTCCCTCTGTGATGGGGACGTAGACAGGAGCATCAAGGTGAGTGAGGTTTAGGTTTACCAACATGTACATTCATCTGAGGGCGATGGCATGAAAATGTTAGCGATGTAATCTCCTTTTAGATATGTAAAAAGCCAAATACATTTCAAGTGATTTCTTGTGGTATTACTGAATTTTTGTATCTTTTTGTCCTTCCTGTGTGTTGTCTCGTATTACAGGTACTGTGCTATGATTACGACAACGACGGAGGTCATGACTTCATTGGAGAGTTTCAGACCACTGTCACCAAGATGAGTGAAGCACAGAATTCACTGGAGGTGAGGGAAGGATTTCAGATCTGTTACTGTTTATCTATGGGAGTTTGTTCTGTATGCATTGGTCATGCTTTGATGTGGATCTAAGAACATTTTCACATTGTCTCCAATCTCAAAGCACCCCTCACTGTGAATGAAGGACTCACTTAAGACACTACAGTCTCAATGCACCTAACACAGTTCACCATTTCTGAATGGAGGATGCCCATTCGTTTGGATATTCGCAAGTGTTTATTTACTAACACCAATACAATCTCCTGCCTGTTTTACCCTCACTAAGACATGTTGGGTAACACTTTATTTTACAGCCCGGTAACACCTGGTGAGAGAAGTAGGAAGAGCTACATTTTACTTCAGTTTTTGGCTGCCAACTCCTTTCTGAAAACCTTGTGTCATTAGCTTATGGCAGAAATCCAAATAGAGCACGTGTGAGATTGAGTGTAATCTGTGTGGGTGTGCAGACTGGTCCTAGTTGTAATTTCTCACTCTGTGTTCCTCTGGTCCAGGTTGAATTTGAATGCATTAATCCCAAAAAACAGAAGAAGAAAAAGAGCTACAGAAACTCTGGAATCATCATTCTGAAGACATGCAAGGTGAACCAAAACACACAGAGACTAACAGATATACACTATGCCGCTTAATTAGTCATCCCATTATGGCAATCACAAAAAGGAGTATTAAGTCTAAAAGGAAAGAGCTTTAAATGTATTATGAATCCACATTAAAGCATTATGCACACAGCTAATGACTTTCCTTCATAATAGTTTTGTAATGTGTCTTCGTTTCAGGCCAGGGTTAGAGTAATGGCTTCAAATCCCTATTAAATGCATGTATTAATATCAGCACAAAACAGCTGTCAGTCTCCCACAGTCCACCACGGTTCTGCCTGCAGTTATCACCTTTGTTCAGGCAGCTAATTACTGAATATGGCGATGACTCAGTCCTATCAAAGTGCCACTGCCGCGCCTCCTACCAATTATTTATCTATAGGAAAAATGATTTGAATTTGTATGAGCAGAGTTTGAATAATGTTTGAATAATGTCTCCTCAGGTTGAAAGGGACTATACCTTCCTGGACTATATTTTAGGTGGATGCCAGATCATGTTCACTGTGAGTATGAGGTCATCACTCAACTCAGTGTGTCTCCCACTCTACCTGTAAACTCTGACCCTTTACTCCCCCTCTCACCCGTCTCTGCCACCCACCTACAGTAGCTCAGACATCCACCCACCACTGGCAATGAACTCCAATATGGAAAATTACAGATAATTCAGGATGGAACATAAACACACACACACACACACCCATAAGTACTGTACATACGCACACGCACACACTAACAAATCTATTTTAATTTAACATGTATTTTTTATTTGAACATAAACCACTTGCATATGCTACTTCATTCATTGAATGCACACCACAGTAACGTAAATCTCTGGCAACATGGTAGTTTCAGATTTCTCTGTAGTAGGAGAAAATCCTCATTGGTCTATTTTTGGCTTAGGCTGATGGGAGAAATATTGTGCGTCCCTGGTGATGTCACACCTTTGTGTCCGAGCTCCATTATTGGCCAGCCAGGGTATTTATCTCCAATGGTGTTGAAACATTTTTACACCACCACTATACTCAGAGGAGCTGTTCCCTTTGTGGTGCAAAAATATGTTTTTGATCTAGGTTCTCAGCACTCAGGGTTTATAAAAGTGTAAAAACAACTGTTACCAACATGATGACATGTTGTTGTATACTGTAGATACTTTAGTACATACCAAGAGATACTGTAGACTTGTATGCCCATATTCTGTAGATACTTTGCAGCCACAAAAAAACCCTGATTTGTATTATTCTCTGAATGGCAACAATAACTTGTTCCATCTTGCTACACCTCTATAGTTACTACTTGTATGTGACTAGATTTGTTAATTGATGTGCTTGTGGACCACAGACATTGTTCTGATGAGCAGGTTATGTGTGGTCCTGTTCAATCAATTATTTTATGCCAATGTTATTGTCAGATTTGTTTTTATAAGCAAATAGAACATTTGTGTTTCCATAGTTACTGTGTTTTGTGCCAAAGCAGACTGTGGGTGCGTTTATAAATTCACTCTGGCTATCTACTCCAATTCCGGAGCACTCTCGTCTGTGTGCCAGAGCGCAGAATAACTAATGAATTTACTAACATTCAACACCTGTTGAATATGGCCAGTGTCAGTAAATGTCAGCAAAAAAACGTAATTAAATTGTTGCCAGCAGCACGGTTACAGTCACCAACGCTCTGGATAACATGAAAACAGCCTAACCATCTCTGCTAGGGCGAGTAAAATGGTCCGAGTTCAGTGTTCTCTCATTTGTGTCTGGAAGTAGCTAGCAAGCTAGCCAACATTAGCCATTTAGCTTGGGTGCATGACTAATGTTTTGAGGTCAGAATGCTCTGATCAACCCTACTCCTCGGCCAGAGCGTCCAGTGTGTGCTCTGAACGGTCAGAGACCGAAACGCTCTGAATTTACTAACCACAATCTGACAATGCTCTGAATTTACGAACGCCCAGAACGCACTCTGAGCGCACTCTGGCACTCCAGATTGAATTTACGAACACACCCTATGTCTTTGCAGGAATGAAAGCGAGAGAGAGACAGAAAACAATATAGGGGTATGACTGTAGTAACAGAACTCGATGGTTTGGCTTTAGGTGGCTACATCTTATAGGTCCGCCTTGAGAGAACAATGGAATTTGTGTTTGTACTGTATCCATAATATTTTGTCCTTTTAGTTAGCTAGCTGATAGACAGGAAATGTGCAATGATTCCTGAGAGTTTTACTAAATGTATCTGATTTTAAAAGAGGAGATACTCCTATTTCTACTGGGACAAATTATGTATATCCTTATGTTCAAAACCCTAGTAAGATTATAACACCTCTACCTTAAATTCAAATATTGTTTAGTGGATATTACACCTGCATGTTATAATTCAGTCGAGATTGGTGTTTGAGAAGGAATGTAAATCCTCAACCTTGCATCCTGCAGTTCTCTTAATCTGTTTTCTTTTGTGAGAGACCCAGGGCTCTCTCTCTGTTCCATGGAATTCAATTATACTTAGCATGCATCTAATTCTAATCTGTTAGAGGGGAAATGTTCTCTACAGAGAAGTAGATGAGGAGCGCTGTGTTTGTGTTAGTTGCAGGGAAAACCTTATTGACTATATAGCTCAATATTAATAACATTGTAATAAAAGCAGTATTACAACAGTGGTCAAACTAGCCTACAGGTCAGGCCTGCGGTTGGAAGCAGTGCTCAGTAGACCAGTGTTCATCTATGAGGTCATCTGAATGTACATTAGCTTGTTATCTCACTACTGGCTCTTTCAGAAGCCCTACACTTAGAAAAAAGGGTTCCAAAAGGGTTCTTCGGCTGTCCCCATAGGAGAACCCTTTTAGGTTCTAGATAGCACCTTTTTTTCTAAGAGTGTAACGAAGGGTTAGAGACATGTTTAAGAAACAGTGTGGTCCTTCATCTGTACTAAAGGGAGTTAACGTTGAATATGTGAGTCAGTTCCCTGATCAGCACACTCATCATCTTACCTAGAGCTTGATTGAGGCGAGGCGCATGTGGTCGGGCATATGACAGCGGGGAAAACAACCGGGCCCGAACTGGGTCCCGGTGGGGCAAACGGCTCCGGCCATGGAGCGGGGAAAACAACCGGGCCCGGACTGGGCACCGGTGGGACAAACGGCTCCGGCCATGGAGCGGGGAAAACAACCGGGCCCGGAAAAGGCACCGGTGGAGCGGACTGCTCTGGCACTGAGGCGGAGCAGGCGGCTGGACCCGGAACGGGCACCGGTGGAGCGGACTGCTCAGGCACTGAGGCGGAGCAGGCGGCTGGACCCGGAACGGGCACCGGTGGAGCGGACTGCTCAGGCACTGAGGCGGAGCAGGCGGCTGGACCCGGAACGGGCACCGGTGGAGCGGACTGCTCAGGCATTGAGGCGGAGCAGGCGGCTGGACCCGGAACGGGCACCGGTGGAGCGGACTGCTCAGGCACTGAGGCGGAGCAGGCGGCTGGACCCGGAACGGGCACCGGTGGAGCGGACTGCTCAGGCACTGAGGCGGAGCAGGCGGCTGGACCCGGAACGGGCACCGGTGGAGCGGACTGCTCAGGCACTGAGGCGGAGCAGGCGGCTGGACCCGGAACGGGCACCGGTGGAGCGGACTGCTCAGGCACTGAGGCGGAGCAGGCGGCTGGACCCGGAACGGGCACCGGTGGAGCGGACTGCTCAGGCACTGAGGCGGAGCAGGCGGCTGGACCCGGAACGGGCACCGGTGGAGCGGACTGCTCTGGCACTGAGGCGGAGCAGGCGGCTGGACCCGGAACGGGCACCGGTGGAGCGGACTGCTCAGGCACTGAGGCGGAGCAGGCGGCTGGACCCGGAACGGGCACCGGTGGAGCGGACTGCTCAGGCACTGAGGCGGAGCAGGCGGCTGGACCCGGAACGGGCACCGGTGGAGCGGACTGCTCAGGCACTGAGGCGGAGCAGGCGGCTGGACCCGGAACGGGCACCGGTGGAGCGGACTGCTCAGGCACTGAGGCGGAGCAGGCGGCTGGACCCGGAACGGGCACCGGTGGAGCGGACTGCTCTGGCACTGAGGCGGAGCAGGAGGCTGGACCCGGAACGGGCACCGGTGGAGCGGACTGCTCAGGCACTGAGGCGGAGCAGGCGGCTGGACCCGGAACGGGCACCGGTGGAGCGGACTGCTCAGGCACTGAGGCGGAGCAGGCGGCTGGACCCGGAACGGGCACCGGTGGAGCGGACTGCTCAGGCACTGAGGCGGAGCAGGCGGCTGGACCCGGAACGGGCACCGGTGGAGCGGACTGCTCAGGCACTGAGGCGGAGCAGGCGGCTGGACCCGGAACGGGCACCGGTGGAGCGGACTGCTCAGGCACTGAGGCGGAGCAGACGGCTGGAGGTTCGGGGACACTGACCTTCGCTGGAGGTGGCGGGACGCTGACCTTCGCTGGAGGTGGCGGGACGCTGACCTTCGCTGGAGGTGGCGGGACGCTGACCTTCGCTGGAGGTGGCGGGACGCTGACCTTCGCTGGAGGTGGCGGGACGCTGACCTTCGCAGGAGGTTTAGGGGCGCTGACCTTCGCTGGAGGTTCAGGGGCGCTGACCTTCACAGGAGGTTCAGGGGCGCTGACCTTCGCAGGAGGTTCAGGGGCGCTGACCTTCGCAGGAGGTTTAGGGGCGCTGACCCTCGCTGGAGGTTTAGGGGCGCTGACCTTCGCAGGAGGTTTAGGGGCGCTGACCTTCGCAGGAGGTTCAGGGGCGCTGACCTTCGCAGGAGGTTCCGGGGCGCTGACCTTCGCAGGAGGTTCAGGGGCGCTGACCTTCGCAGGAGGTTCCGGGGCGCTGACCTTCGCAGGAGGTTCCGGGGCGCTGACCTTCGCAGGAGGTTCAGGGGCGCTGACCTTCGCAGGAGGTTCAGGGGCGCTGACCTTCGCAGGAGGTTCAGGGGCGCTGACCTTCGCAGGAGGTTTAGGTGCGCTGACCTTCGCTGGAGGTTCAGGTCCAACCATCTGCCTCGCCACGAGAGTCATCTGGCGCTTGAAGTCCACCAACGCCTGTATAACCAGCGGATCCCTCAGCTTCTCCAGAGGAAGAGCATTCCAGGCTCTCCACCACCTCGTCCGCTCCTCCTCCGGGTATTCCTCGAACCCCTCTGGCCGCTCCCGATCCAGATCTGTGGGCATCCGAAGTGGCGTGCGACTCCCCTTTTTTAGCCTCTCCGGGCTCTGGCCGCGCCCCGATGGTGTGGTGCTCACAGTCATTACAGATCTTGCCTTCTCCATCCTCCTCCATTGCTTCATGAACCTACCCCTGTCCTCAGGCTTCACCCTAGGCCACGTGGGAATAGGTACTGGCGCGCAGTCTTCTCTCTCCCCAGTCGCGCTGCTTGGTCTCGCAGTGGTGGGTTGTTCTGTCACGGATTGGGGTTTGGAGAGACCAAGACGCAGCGCAGGGATAATTGTTCGTCATTTTTCTTTTATTTACTATGTAATAAATATACAAAATGAACGAACTATAACAAAACCAACACGATAGACAAAACGTCACGTTCACCTAACAACGAAATGAACGGACGTAAAACAAAGCACACTTACATTCACCGTGACTGCGACATATACCTCGACATGTAACGATAACAACCCACACCAAGTGAAGGACAGACTCAACATATATTGGATCCCCAATTAGAGCCAACGGGTAGCAGCTGCCTCTAATTAGAGATCCACCCAAAACCCACAAAGAAACAGAAAAGAACGACACTGTCAGACTCTGACCAAGCAACATAGAGAAGCCTATTGCTTCTCTATGGCCAGAGCCTGACACTGCAAGAGATCTGAGTAGCAACCATGCACCTTGATGTGGTTGTTGGTTAAAGACAGTAGCATGGACTGGATAAGGATGTGGGCTTGTTTGTAATGGAATGTTTGTACTCTCCTCTTCTGGGAGGGCTTGTTAGTTGTAATCTTTGAGCAAATGAGCGTGTTTATATTGTAACCTTCTTAATGAAGTCACTTTTCCTGAGGACAGGATCCTGAAATACGGCTGGAATCTATTTATACGCTCCACATCTTCGTTCATATTTGGAGCTGATTTATAGGCTTTGTTTGTGTTTGTGAGCATGTCTGTCTCCTGTCTTGCTATTCCTGTAGGTTGGCATTGACTTCACAGCCTCTAATGGGAACCCCCGGGAGCCCTCCTCTCTTCACCACATCAATCCTCTGGGCAGCAACGAGTACCTGTCAGCCATCCTGGCTGTGGGCCAGATCATCCAGGACTATGACACGTGAGTCCCATTATAGTAAACACTAATGACAGGACTCAATATGATCATATCACATATACATACAGTGTAATATTTTTCATAAAACATTCAGTCACGAAAAGGTCCCTTCAATTAATTCTTTGTCTACTTAGTGATATTCTTTGTCACTCCAAAATATCAGATTGGGTGGGTAGATTTAGTTGTTTATGATAAAGTACCAACCCAAGTTTATTGCGACATTCCATAATGCAAAATTGTATGTTGAATTTTGATGAAGTGGCTCAACACTGCCAATCTGTTGCAATCCTTCATCAGTGACAAAAAGTTTCCTGCTCTGGGATTTGGGGCTCAACTCCCTCCAGACTGGAAGGTAAGTGTATGTCTTTATGCGAGTGCGTGCCTTCACGGCACACTACATATGATAGGAGTAGAGCCAAAGGAGTGTTAAAGACAAGAAGGCGACTGGAAGAGAGGACTATCACAGAGATAAAGAGTTTAATACATGCATACTCCAATGATTATGCAACTGTCATCCCATCTGGGTTGCCATGGCACTGCGCTGATGTAAAGGACAAAGAGAAGAGGAGGATGAGCAACAGAAATAGACAGAATATTTAGCCTTGCTTTCAGATACTGTAGGGGAAGCATTTAGGGAGGTTTAACCCCTCTGTGGTCTGAGAGGACGAGAGGAGGGAGAGAGGGAGAGGTTGAAAAAAATGGGAATGAAAGGCCACTGCAGGGATGGAAACGTAGACCCCCGGTCAAAAGTTTGGAATATTACTCATTCAAGGGTTTGTCTTTATTTGCACAATTTTTTACATTGTAGAATAAAAGTGAAGACATCAAAACTATGACATAACACATATGGAATCATGTAGTAACCAAAAAAGTGTTAAACAAATCAAAATATATGTTATATATGACATTCTTCAAATAGCCACCCTTTGCCTTGATGACAGCTATGCACATTCTTGGCATTCTCTCGACCAGTTTCACCTGGATGCTTTTACATCAGTCTTGAAGGAGTTCCCACATATGCTGAGCAGTTGTTGACTGCTTTTCCTCCACTGCGATCCGACTCATCCCAAACCATCTAAATTCGGTTGAGGTTTGAACCAAAAATCTCAAATTTTGACTCCAGACCAAAGGGCAAATTTCCACCCGTCTAATGTTCATTGCTCGTGTTTCTTGGCCCAAGCAAGTCTCTTCTTATTATTGGTGTCCTTTAGTAGTGGTTTCTTTGCAGAAATTCGACCATGAAGGCCTGATTCACACAATCTCCTCTGAACAGTTGATGTTGAGATGTGTCTGTTACTTGAACTCTGTGAAGCATTTATTTTTGGCTGCAATCTGAGGCTGGTAACTCTAATGAACATATCCTCTGCAGCAGAGGTATTTCTGGGTCTTCAATTTCTGTGGCGGTCCACATGAAGCTGGTTGAGAGAATGCCATGAGTGTGCAAAGCTTTGACCGGGGGTTTATGTAATGGAATTGGCGAGAAGGAAAGCTAAATAGAATAGATAGATAGATAGATAGATAGATAGATAGATAGATAGATAGATAGATAGATAGATAGATAGATAGATAGATAGATAGATAGATAGATAGATAGATAGATAGATAGATAGATAGATAGATAGATAGATAGATAGATAGATAGATAGATAGATAGATAGATAGATAGATAGATAGATAGATAGATACTTTATTGATTCCCGAGGGAATTTTTTGTCAAGCAGCTACAAAAAAGCTCCAAAAAAGACATTGCATAGTATGGGTGGATGGCTGAATATGTACACTATACATTGGTGAATGGTGCATGGTTAACTATACTATACAGGTCGATGGCAGTGAAATACTTCAATAGCTAAAAGTGCGTATGATATGAGTCAGGGTAATAATAGTTAACTTAATATACAGACTGGTTAAATGAACATGTAAGTAAATATTTTGCATGGTTAAATTAACTGTACAGGTAAATGACAGGAAGAGATTCTTAAATAGCTAAATGTGTGTATGATATAATTTAGGGTAATTATAGTAATTCCCTTAAAATACAGTCCTTAGTGCACAGGGTTTAATTACAGATTAATTCACGTATTGCCCATTCGATATACTAAAAACAATGAAAAAAGATACAACTGACAGGATACTAATATGCATTCCTGAGTGTGAGGGTTTGATTGTGTTAATAGCATCTTACTCCCACCAGGGGGAGTGGAAGTGCCACAATCAAGCCCTCACACCCTAACTAGGGGAGCAATGATCCTCAATCAGAGACAGCTGTACAGGGTTGTCTCTGATTGGGGATTGTATTTAGGCTCCCCACACATCCACCTGTGTGTGGATCATTGTGTTTTGTTTGACTGCACTGCCAGCACTCAAAGTAAGTCACCTTGTTATTATTATACTCTCCTGTTATTTTATGCCTCGTGAGAACAACTCATTTAATAAAAGGATGACACTTCACCAACGCTCCGTCTATCGTCCCTTAACTACTCCACATCGTGACAGAATGATCCACCAACCAGGGACACAACGGGGACTGACATTGGGAGATATCCTCCTCGGTATGGGGAAAATTACAGAGGAGGAAAACTCCCATTATCGTTCGGTGGAGGAAGGCTGGGGTCCGGAGCAGCGGCGCCGTCGTCAGGGAAGAGGTCGACGGGCCAGAAAGGCAAAGGACCAGCCTGGAGCCCAGAAAACCCCCCAAACTGATTTTTGGGATGGTCGGGAATCGAGGGAGAACAGCCCCGACCACTGAACTCGTGGGGGTTCCAGGAGGAGCCCCTACAGCCGTGGGAGCAGGAGTACAGAGAGGAGTCGGAGGAAGACGACGATGTGCTGCTGTTCCCTCACTCGTGGGGGTTCCCGGAGGAACCCTCACAGGATGGGGATTGGCGCTGGAGAGAGAACAACAGGAACAGTCGGACTCCAGCGCCAGTTCCCAGTCCGGTGCCTCCAGCGCCGGTCCAGAGTCAGAGACGGAGGAGACCGACTCAGCGCACCACACCATCGGTGCGCACCAACAGCCCGGTACGGCCCACGCCTGGTCCGCGCACCAGCCCAATGGTGCCAGTGACGGCGCGACACCCGGAGCCTCCAGCTACAGTCTACAGCCCAGAGCCTCCAGCGATGGCCGACAGCCCGGAGCTTTCAGCCACGGTCTACAGCCCGGAGCCTTCAGCCACGGTCTACAGCCCGGAGCCTTCAGCGACGGCCGACAGCCCAGAGCCTCTAGCGACGGCCGACAGCCCAGAGCCTCCAGCTACGGTCTACAGCCCGGAGCCTCCAGCGACGGCCGACAGCCCGGAGCCTTCAGCCACGGTCTACAGCCCGGAGCCTTCAGCGACGGCCGACAGCCCAGAGCCTCTAGCGACGGCCGACAGCCCAGAGCCTCCAGTTACGGTCTACAGCCCGGAGCCTCCAGCGACGGCCGACAGCCCGGAGCCTTCAGCGACGGCCGACAGCCCGGAGCCTTCAGCGACGGCCGACATCCCGGAGCCTCTAGCGACGGCCGACAGCCCAGAGCCTCCAGCTACGGTCTACAGCCCGGAGCCTCCAGCAACGGCGGACAGCCCAGAGTCTGCTCCGCTCCAGTGCCAGAGCAGTCCGGGTCCGGTCATCAGCTCCTCCCCCATGCCGGTGCAGTGCGCTCCACCGATATCCGAGCCGGGACATGACATCAGCCCCTCTCCAGGGTCGAGGGCTCCCACACCTGGGTCCAGACAGGACTTGATGCATCGCGGGAGTACTGAGGGGGGAATCATCGCGCCGGGGTCCGGACCAGACCGGGCGCTGCAACGAGGAGGCAGGAAGGGAGCTGCTTTCACGGCCTGCGTCACGCCCGAAGCCGGAACCGGAGCCCCCACCATCAACCACCTCAGTACCCCGCCATTTCCCCCCTGGTTTTGTGTATATTTGTTTTTGTGAGGGGGGATCATGTGCGGTCGGGATCCCGCACCTTAGTGGGGGGGTACTGTGGGGGTTTGATTGTGTTAATAGCCTCTTACTCCCACCAGGGGGAGTGGAAGTGCCACAATCAAGCCCTCACACCCTAACTAGGGGAGCAATGATCCTCAATCAGAGACAGCTGTACAGGGTTGTCTCTGATTGGGGATTGTATTTAGGCTCCCCACACATCCACCTGTGTGTGGATCATTGTGTTTTGTTTGACTGCACTGCCAGCACTCAAAGTAAGTCACCTTGTTATTATTATACTCTCCTGTTATTTTATGCCTCGTGAGAACAACTCATTTAATAAAAGGATGACACTTCACCAACGCTCCGTCTATCGTCCCTTAACTACTCTGCATCGTGACACTGAGAGAATGACTACGTAAGTTAAGTCCAAGTATTACTTGCAATATTGCACGTCATATGATATAACAACTGTACATGAATATGTATATACAGACCTGAATGAATAAATAAGTCCTGAGTGAATGAGTGGTTACAGACCAGTTACTCACGGACGGATGCATAAATGTTGAACTAGGTCCTAACACCCCAACAGTTCCAGGTCTATGTTGCAGACGGCACGGCACCCCGGTGAGGCATTATATAGTCTAATAGCCGCCGGCAGGAAGGACCTCCTGTAGCGCTCTCTGGCACACCGTGGTGGGATCAGTCTGTGACTGAAGGTGCTCCTCTGCGTCATAACCATGGCATGCAGAGGGTGGGTGACGTTGTCCATGATGGCCAGCAGTTTGGCCAGGATCCGTCTCTCCACCACCTCCTCTAGAGTGTCAAGGCTAATCCCCAGAACAGAGCTGGCCTTCCTGATCAGCTTATTTACCCGAGAAGCATCACCGGCTTTTATGTTGGCGCCCCAGCACAACTACATCTGTAGTTGGTAGAAGTAGTTTACTGCACACGTTGAAGGACTTGAGCCTCCTCAGAAAGTAGTCGACTCTGGCCCCGGTGTTACCAGCCCATTCCAGCCTGTTGTCAAGGAACTTGTATGACCCAACCATTTCCACATCCATCCCCTGTATAGGGACTGCAGTCATTTGTGCCTTGGTTCTCCTGAAGTCCACCATCTCCTTTGTTTTGCAGATAGATAAAGTGACAGAAGCAGGGCTGGGGGAGGGGAGAATTATACAATTTGATCACATACACAATTCACTACTTTTTCCTCCAGTTACACTTATTCAATGGAAATTCATATTTCTACTGCACCCACATTCCTCTACAGTCTACAGTCTATTGGTCATTTCTGTACCTGAGGCTTGCTTCTTTCTCTCCTGAATCTGCAGGTGTCTCATGAATTTGCCATAAATTTTGAGCCCACCAATCCATTCTGCCAAGGTGAGCAACTACTATGTTATGTGTAACTCCTATTTAAAACCTTACTACAGGCTGTACTTACTAGAGTTGGTTTCTTGCTTTTTCCATGGAGTCAAAGAACTACCAGACGAAAACCCTCTGTGGAGAGTCTGAGTTTGCTGTCGAGCATTTTCCATGACATTCCATGTGTGTTTCCTGTTTCCTATGGTCAGGCGTGGAGGGGATTGCCCAGGCCTACTCTGCCTGCCTGCCTCACATCCGCTTCTACGGCCCCACCAACTTCTCCCCCATCATCACCCATGTGGCCCGCTTCGCCACCCAGGCCCTGCAACAGGAAACTGCTGCGGTGAGTGCTCGGTAGCACTATTAGGACTAATAATTTTCATTGTTTCATTGATTATCCATTTTAATTCTATTGAATCTATCATTTTGCTGTTAAAGATGGCCATCCAAACTCATGTCATTAGTATGAGTCAACATGACCAGTTCTAAATTACATTTAAATCCCCCCACATTACCAATGCTTATTGACTTTAAAGGCGGGTGCACTTTGTAGTTAACACGAGCACTGTTCCACTGCCCATAGCCAGATGCAGTAGCACATGCTGACCATGTGATAGGTTTCCAACTGTAACCCAAAGCTTCTGAAGTCACAGAACTGTTAAACATTCACACGGTTGGAAAGGTATTACCACTGAGTCATTACATGACGTCTTCTTGTTCCGGGGTAGAGGTTTTTATCGAAAGATTCCATTTCCATGGAAAACATCGCTTCACCACAGCTGAAGCAACTCAAAAGCCATATTGAACAATATGGGAAATAGCTAGAGTGATTATTACATCATCTACTGTATACGCACCCTATCTAAACACTTTCCAATCATGCATGTTTTTACAACAGTAGTGCTCTGTAGTCTTCCTTTCATGCGTAATGAGACATTACAGACTCCAGCTAAAGTCATAACAGTTACAGTGAAAGGGCTCAGCCCATTGGACAGCTTTCCCTTTCAGAACAATACTTTCCTGTGTCTCTCAGACAGGTCTGTTCCCCTCAGAGCTGCTCAGCATGCTGTAATCAGACAATAATGAGTCCCCTTACTGCTGTTCACATGGGCCTATCAGCAAGCTCTGTGTGTGTTTTGTGTGTGTGTATGTGTGCATGCTCGTGTGTGTGTGTGTTTTGGATTCAGGGTATGTAAGATGGAGAGTTGGATCCAGCACTAACAGATCCTAATTGCTGTGTGATGGTTCTGGTTGTCAGTTCAAAGTCTTCAGAGGCATTTTAAACTTCGCTCGCAATTTCTCTCTGCTCTTATTACCAGCCCAGAGGAGAGGAAAGCAGCCATTAAAATCCCCTTTCAATTATACAGATGTAGGATGTTAATTTGATCACCCTGTTGCAGGAGAACTTTCCTGCAATGCAGGAAATTAAAAACTTGTGTTGTATTTAAAGTTTAAAAAAGCTTCTGAAGTTTGATATTTTCACTTTGAAATTTCAGACTTCATTTTCCCTTACGAAAAACATATCAATCCCAACATTAATTATAGTCCACATAATAATACACATTTCCTGTTGCTTCAGGATAGTTTTCCTGCTGTAGCAAACTGGCTCAAATTAAGCTCCTATATCTGTAGTTATTTATAGAAGGTGATTCAGTGAACAAATATTCCCTCTTTTCACCTGTTCATTGGTTTTAATGACTAATGGGGCATGGCCTAGAGGTCTCTCTTTGCAGTCCAACACAAAGGTCTCTCTCTCTGACACTGCTCTGTGACGGGAGAGGTTCTGACTCTAGAAAGAGATGCAGCACTGCAGAATTTAACAGCAAGGATGTGACAGAACCTCTACACTCTTAGAGAAAAAGGTGCTATCTAGAACCAAAAAGCGTTTTTGGGCTGTCCCCATAGGAGAACCATTTGAATAACCCCTTTTGGTTCCAGGTAGAACCCTTTTGGGCTCCATGTAGAACCCTTTCCACAGAGTGTTCTATTTGGAACCCAAAATATTTCTACCTGGAACCAAAAAGGGTTCTCCTATGAGGACAGCCACAGAACCATTTTGAAACCGTTTTTTTCTAAGTAGTCTGAACAGACTAGAATGAGACAGTTAACAAGTATTTTCCTCCAGGGAAGGAAGACAGACCATGCCACACAATAATATAGATAACGTTCTTATGCCCTGAAAATGGTGAAAATACAGTCCAGACCTCTCTTTGGACCTTCTGTTTCCTGGCTTCACTGTGCACTTCCGATGTGCACAGCCTGTGGGTTTGGAGGAAGTAATAGTTTGTTATTATTAAGAATCTTTTAGGTTCCTTGGAGCTTTTTGTCCTTAATTGCACCCTGTCACCCCAGAGAAGATGAGAGACCAAGGAATAATTTTACTACAATCTGCTGGTATATTTACTGTAAAAACAAGATAAATTAGCTATTTTGATCACTTCACAAGGTTTTAGAAATGGAAGAGAGATAAATACCTTGATGTGTGTGCATGTGCATTCGCAAATCACCTGCTTGGCACTGTAGATGTCCCTGGACTTAGATAATGATTGTGAGTGTGTGTGAGTGTGTACAAATGGTCTGAGCTTCGGTGAGGTAGCTGTGTCTGTCTCTGTCCCTTAGATAATCATTCACTAATGAACAGGCCTGTTAAAATACATTAAAAGAGCAGACTTCACAGCGTACACAGCTGGGGAGAGGGTGCTGCTATCAAACACAGGCCAGCTCTGGTGGCCCCTTGGAGGGGAAGAAGGCAGGATCAAGGGGTCGGAACAGCTAGCATATCTGAGGGACTGTGTTTGTGTGGGAGGAAACTACTGACAAGACTACAGAGATTACTAGAGAGCCATTAGTTAAGACAACAGCCAAGCCGTGTGTGTGTGTGTGTGTGTGTGTGTGTGTGTGTGTGTGTGTGTTGCTGTTTTTGAACTTGTCAACTTATACATGTCTGTATGTCTTTGTGTGAGTAAAAGCATGCATATTTTTGTGCATGTTGAGTGCGATTGAAACAGTGAATGTGTGCGTGTGCATGTGTGCACACATGCGTGTGTGTGTGTGTGTGTGTGTGTGTGTGTGTTTATGCAATGTGAAGAAGAGGATGAAAATAAGTCCGCCCCCCCCCCCCTCTTCTTAGCCTAGTGCCCCTGCTAAGTGTGAGGACGGTGGGGTGCTGTGACACATTGGCCCGCAGGGCATCACATCAACCATGCCAGAAGGCCAGGAGAGTTAATCCTGGCCTCTGAATGTCTGTATTCCACACTTAAAACAAAACCTAGCCAAGCAGTAATGGAGCTTTTTTTACCCAGAGGGACGTTTGTGTGGTCTGTTAGTTAGAGCACTGGACACTGACAAATTAATTTGCATGCCCAGAGACGGACAAAATAAACAGATTATTTTATAAATATAGGTCTAGCCCTCCCATGTGGACGATTAGCAGGGCATTTGATGTCAGTCAGATTACTTTGTTTCCTTTTGAGAACAGAAAGCCGCAGTGGGTTTGAAGAGAGAGGGACATGTTTGAAGTACTCTACATATAAATGAGTATGGAACGTGGGAACTGCTGAGGGTCTGTGTGTCAGTGGCTGTGTTTGGAGAGGTGAGTATGGAACGTGGGAACTGCTGAGGGTCTGTGTGTCAGTGGCTGTGTTTGGAGAGGTGAGTATGGAACGTGGGAACTCTCATCCTGCACAAGTGCTGCTCTCTCCGACCCTCATGGTTTGGAACCTAGCGATAATAAACCCACAGGACTGAATGATGGTCATCAGACCATAGCTTTACACTGACATGATTTTACTTTTTTGTGCTGAGCGCTGCGGTATGATTAAGAAATACGTTGATCCCTTAAGACCAGAACAGCCTTTGACATTTGTGCTTTTGGAGGGGGGGGGGTGGTCTTTTTTGTGCTCCAGTCAGTTAATTCTTCAGGTCATGTGTGATAATTCAGTGTGACTTGTGCTGCTGTCTGCTCTTTAACCAGCTTTACAGCCGGAGGAAGATTTCATTATGATGCAACACTGAGAAAATGCTCAATACGACTATCAGCAAACTACAGCAGAAAGAACAGGAGACGAGGATTGTGCGACCATATAAATCGTCCTTCCTCCACCCTCCTCTTTTGCAGGAGTGGAATGGGATAATATTAAAGATCCTTATTTTACCTTCTCATCTTCTCTCTCCACATGTACAACTGTTTCTCCACAACGTAACGCAATCATCACTAATCTGACTGTGCCCTTCTAGGGGTTTTTGAGTTAATGTGCATAAAAAGCTATTAAAGAAATGTGTGTCTACTGAGCGATGTGTGTGTTCACAATGAGGACACGGAGCTTTGATATTAATTGCCTTCATATAGGTAAGGTAAGGTAATTTCCGATTGAGCCGACATATTTAGGGGCGGCAGGTAGCCCAGTGGTTAGAGTGTTGGGCCCATAACCGAAAGGTTGCTGGATCAAATCCCCGAGCTGACAAGGTAAAAATCTGTCGTTCTGCCCCTGAACAAGGCAGTTAACCCACTGTTCCTAGGCCGTCATTGAAAATAAGAATATGTTCTTAACTGACTTGCCTAGTAAAATAAAGGTAAAATAAAAAAATAAAAAAAAAAATATGCAGTGTTTCCCGTGAAGCAGTCTACGCGGAAGCGGAGAACTTCCGCAATACTTCTGCGATACAGATTGAATCTAAAGATTGAATCTTTGTTATTCCAACACCAGTGCCACTTCTGAGATGTGGCTATACAGTAGCCATCATACTGACACCGGCCCCTAATCCATGAGGCTAAACGAAGTTTAATATATTTTGCTGTATTAATTTCTGTCTGAACAATGTTTTCTGCTCTGTCCCAACATGATTATATTCACCTTCAAGTCTCCTGTCCCAACATGATTATATTAAAGTCTCCTTCACATCATCCCCAAAGCTTAAAGGACAAATCCACAAAAATGATACAGTCCCAAATTGTTTGGCATGTCAGCAGTCAAGTTTTCAAGATATTGGACTTTCAAGATGCAAAGTGTCAGTTGCCACAACATCATGATGATGCAAAATGCCACTTTGCTTCTTGAAAATCCTATATCTTGAAAACTTGACTGCTGACATGCAAAACAGTTTGGGACTGTATCAACAGTGGATTAATGGAAAAGATACCGAAATATATATTTTTTGTGGATTTGTCCTTTAAGCTTTATATATATAATCAAAATATATATATATAGTTTTTGAGTGGATTTGCCCTTTAATCCCCCTTCTCTCTCTCTCTCTCTCTCTCTCTCTCTCTCTCTTTCTCCCCCTGCAGCAATACTTCACTCTGCTGATCATCACAGACGGGGTGATCAGTGACATGGATGAGACCCGCCACGCCATTGTTCAGGCAGCCAAACTCCCCATGTCAATCATCATTATTGGAGTGGGCAATGCAGACTTTGCTGCCATGGAGTTCCTGGATGGGGACAGCAGTGTGTTACGCTCTTACACAGGAGAGGACGCAGTCAGAGACATCGTGCAGTTTGTTCCCTTCAGGGACTTCCGAAATGTGAGCGTCTCACATGTTTAATAGGGGGAAACAAAAGGATTCCCACATTCTTATTGTACCCACAGTTTAGCTGTTGCTTCAACACGTGGTAGTAAAACGTGTCACTTGTCCACTGTGTCCTTACTGTGACCAGTTTTCCTGGTCCCTCCCTGTCTGAAAAGTATTTGACAGATATTCTTTCAAAATAATATTTATTTTAAGACATATAATTTAATGGCATCACCTGTCAATGATTTTAGAGGGTGGGATAATTATGATTTAAATGCTTTCACTGTCCAGATCGGTCTACACTTGTATGCTATCCAGACATTTGCTTGTCTGACTACCTCCGGAGGTGGTCAGGAAGATCTGATCACAATCAGATCACAATTGTCTACACCTGTCAAATAATGTGGCCACAATCATAATTAACAGGGAAAAAGGACTCATGTTAAAACCAGGTATAAACGGGGCTTCAGACAACCTGTTGCTCTATAGTTAGATACTGTATCACATGACAGGTTGTTGTTGCTAGACAAATTCGAGATAATGCGTGCTGTAATGGATTTACTTCAATCACGTGTGTAAACAGCATTGGGAGTGGGGAATGTGTGGGCCATGTGACTTCCTCAACAGTAGGAGAGAGCACAGAGTAGCTTCAGTCCATCTGCAGGAAATTAAATAAATATTTAATTCAGAGTATATGGTGTGATCCAGTAAAAGGTTTATTTCCCAAACCTTTTACTGGATCAAAGTTGATTCTAATGCATTGTTATTTTATTTAGAGATCTCTAATGTTGACTTTTATTTTCCTGTCATGTTCTCACAGGCTCCGAAAGAAACTTTAGCCAAATCAGTATTGGCTGAGCTGCCACAACAGGTCACACAGTATTTCAAACAGAGGAACCTGTCTCCTAGCAACACAGCATTGGAGTGAATGCCCAAGGCCTTGGTTCATCATGCATGTTGCAAATACTCTACTCACTGTTTACAATTAAGTGCATGAAAATGTTTTTTAATATGTATTTATTTATCCAATTTTTTTTAAACGTCTTATCTGAAAGCAAGACTCCGTGGAGGAAAAAAATGTGGCAAAGAACACTACTTTGCATTCCTCTGAAGAGAAAGGAAATTTTAGAAATGTGTATACTGTATACTGAATGTACATTTATATAATATTCTATAGGTTTTGAAAAGGAAATGTTTATGAAAAGTTCTGTGTATGTATCTTTTATGCATTGAATTGTAATTTGTTGTACTTGTACCTTCAAGATGTTGTAATTGGTTTTATAAAGTTCACCATGGATTTATGTTACCACTCAGGTAAATAAACGTACAGAAATGTCACTGTGCAGTGCAGTGTTTGACTGGAACATAATGACGAGGTTGAATCATGATAACGTCAGTGATCTTCAGTTGCCTTGAACTCACTAAAGTCAGATTTTGCAGTTCCGAGTTAACAGTTGTTTTGAACGTGGCACAAATCATGCTTCATTGACAGCATGGCCAATGTTGAATGTTTATCTAGGAAAAGAGACCCTTACTCTTAGACTTGGGACCACACAGCCACTCCACTGAATAGCGATGATTGTTTTGTAATGCTTGCAGTTAGCCACTGATTCCTTCCAAACCACTCATTGTTGAATTTGCGATTTCCAACTTGTTGTGTAATGTTTATGTCCAATGGCCGATGAGCAGCAATACGTTTTATCTATAATTTCTCTTCATAATTTCTCTTCATATGACAAGGATTAAAAAGGATTTGCCAGTCGATTGTTGACTTCATGATGACGACTGCTAGCTAAGATTTTGAAATCAATCCAATCAAAGCTACTGTATGTTGGCGCAGCCATTTTCGTGATTTATAACCGGTTATTTTAGTAAATTATACGGAGGAAAAACACACTGACATCACTCGGTATTCTGTTGAACCGCAACCTCTTTCTTTATTAGCATATATCCATTTATGGATAGCAGGTCACATACACGTGACATGAGCAGTATGAGGGCACACATTACAAACTTTAACACTGTAGATATTTGATTTTACGTCATTTTATCTGTGGCCAATGACCTTGAGGCTTCTTGGATGGGCACTTCTAATGTAACTCTATGGCAGGACACAAGGGGCTTGAATTTTCTAGCTCTACCCTTAGACTTGGCGATGACGTAGTGTCCCCATGATTGACAGAACACTGAGCCAATTACAGCGCAACGCTCCGTATTTTCTGCTGGCTTGCCCCACCACTACAGAAAGCCCTGAGCTAAGCTGGAACACCTGCATTCTGGAGCTGCCTTACTCAAGAAAACAAAATAGAGACCATGTTTGTATGCGGCTTTATTAAGTCAATGATATATATATTTTTTTACATTGTTTGCAAACTGATTCTGACATGTATTAATGGCACAATAACAGGCTAAACAAATGTGGGGCTCAAAATGAATGACGGGTCACCACTAATTGGTTGACGAATTGTGCCTCCCACAATGCAGGTGATGGCTGCATGGTGCAGTTGGTGAGAAGCAACTTGGTGACTTCGTCAAAAACTGCATGACATTTTACGTTTTTTTTGTAAAGTCCATGCAGTCTAACTGTAATTGCAAGTCGGACAATTTTTATCCCATTAATGCAACACACTTTGAAAGGACTAGACAAAATGTATCCAGGCACGTTCAACATTGGAGCCAACTTTAAAGGCGATTCGAGACTGACTGATTTACAAATCACCTGCATCATTAATAACTACTCAATGTTATTTGTAGATCAGTCTGTCAGTCACAATTTTCCCATGATACATCATAGTTGTGATGCTATAAACCATGGCCAGGTGATTTGTAGAAGTTAGGGCGTCTTCCTCTGCCTAGGCATTTTATGTATCAGTTAACCACATCATGGGCGTGCTCCACAGCTAAAGCGACGCGTTTCGTCATCGACTGTGTCATCGACTGACAAATTGCTATAACATATGTAGTTATGCCGGATTAAAAACAACTGGGAACTCTTCCGACTTCAATGCGTTCAAGACAACTGGGAACTTGAAAAAAAACAAGCTAGCGTCTTTCTAAAGCTCCGACATTCCGACCTGAAGATCACTGACGTCATGATTTGACCTAGTTTTTTCCCCTGAGTTCCCAGTCACCTTGAAAGCACCATGAGCTAATATCTAAAATACCTGTCCAGGCGTTGTAAGATCTGTCAGCCATCAGCAACGTCTAAGCATAGGAACGCGTCCCATTATGTTTACAGCACTCTGGTGCCCAACGGCAGTCGATGATGTGGCACGCAACCATTGGTTGATCCATGCAAGTCTGAGCAGGGGAACACAACCGGTCTCAAATTTAAAGTCAACTGCAACGTTGAACACACCCAATGGTTGCGTTCCTGATGAGCTGATATATCAACATACTGTACCTATCCATGCATCTGCAATGTAATCCGGCAGGAACGCAGTCTCTGCTTCTCAAGAAACGCCAAGACTAATGTTTGGAACAATCAGTATACATTTAACCCTGGATGTGCCAGATTAAATCCATTTAAACTTAATCCAATTGAAAGGTTTTTCTTAAAACGTGTATGCAGTACAAACAAGGCTTCTTTCAAAGAGTGCCCTGAGAAATATATCCCTACACTTAGATTTCTTAACACCACTTAATAATTTTTCATTTGTCACAACTAATCGGTTGCAAGTGAATGAGTACAAACAGACACAGAAATCAATTCCATTTTACTCAAACTGTATTTCATTCCAGTTATCTTCATTCATGCACTCACATACACCAACCCTTTCAACCTGGACTCAGGGGTAGACATAACATAGTAAACGAAAATCTGGGAAACTCAAACGAGTATGATATGTTACATTTGGTATGGTATGTATTAATTTGTGGATGTCCATCAACTATTTCATATGATATGTTACGAATTACAATTCGTATATATGTTACAATTGTAATTTGTACAATATGTTACAAATTCCAATTTGTTGTGGCAAACATTAGCTAGGTGGCTAACATCCGTTAGGCTAGGGGTTAAGGTTAGGAGTTAGGTTAAAGGGTTAAGATTAGGAATTAGCTAAAAAGTAGTTAAGTAGTTGCAAACTACCTAAAATGCTCAAGTTGTCCGTGATAAGATTCGAACGTTCACGTTATACGCCCACTCATCTACCCTTCTTTCTTGCCTTAAGTAACCTTATGTCTTATTTAACCCCACCAAACGTAACATATACTAATTTGAGTGTCCCGGATTTTCATTTACTATGTTAGATCTAGTCTAGGAGACCATGCTGACTCTTTACACCAAATAGACAAAGAAAACGGGAAAACTATGTATTTTCTTCTCCCAAAGCCTTGATCGTCCAATGATCAAACACACATTTTCATGGAGAGAAAGACGTCCATTAAAATCCAGCAATATTTGCACTGACGCAAAAAGAAACAAAAAATGTAAAACTAAAGTAAAATCACATCCACATACATTGCATCTGAGACAAAGCTCTGGCTTGCTTTCTTGATGTTGTCTAAGGTAAGGTATGAATGTGGCGTGACAGTCTTGTCCTTGATCCACAGCTGTCAGTCACTGTTTCCTTGGCCAATAGCAGAGCTGCAGCCACAGGGGGATGTCATCAGGTTAGGCTTCCAGGGATTTAAACTGTGTGAGATGTCATATTGGGAGGAAGGGTGGAGGTGTCATGTTTGAATGCACAACACCAAAACCACAATGCCATTGAAGTTCATTTAACAGGTTTTAATTCATATTTAGTGATTATGAAGACAGGAAATCATAAACTATGCCACTCTGTGCTGGAAAACACAACGGAAACGCTGCTAATGCCTTAAGAGTAACAGTAACACATACAGCTGTGAAAGCAATGTTGTTGGCAGCCTGTTCGTGTGAATGAGTGTGTGTGTGTGTGTGTGTAAGCGTGTGCGTGTCTGCATATGGATGCGTGTCTATCTGCAGACTATCTCTTTATGGGAAAGATGATCCCGTCCACGCTACCTTCGCTGTCGCTGCTGGACTGAGAGTCGCTGCTGCCGGAGTAGGCTCCCAGGCCCGGCAGGATGCCAACACACACGGCGGCCGATGGCAGGTGGAGGACACCTGTTGTCTTTACTGTGGAGCCCTGCTCACCCGCACCTCTGCCTGCCTCCTGCTCTGATAGCACAACACACTGCCAGTCACACTTACTGATGTCAGTCTCTCACGTGTGTGTGAGATAGAAGAATTTGTGAAATTATGAGCAGCTGTGACATTATGAGAAGCTCTCAGCCCACCTGTCCGGCCCCCAATCCCCGCTGCAGACTCCTCAACCTTCTGCTTCTTGCTATTGTCTGAGGACTGTGAGGAGCTGCAGGAGAGAGGAAAGTAAAACAGAAAGACTAGAGAAACATGGAGATTATTTTTTTCCCCCCATTCTCAAATCCACAGCCAACTTCACCACTCCCCTATAAAATGTGTTACATCCTCCAACACTATATCCAGATACATATTGTGGCCACTGGCCTCACCTGCGTCGCTTGACCGCTCCAGCCAACAGGTGTGCCTGGGACAGATGACTGGTCTTGACCTCTGCTGGTTTAGGTCCCGCCCTCCTCTCTGGCTCCTTCCGACTCTCACTGGATGCCAGTTTTTTTAGAGCACTGTGAGATCCAGGAGTTAAGAAGAGGGAACGGAAAAGAACACACAGACGTGCAGATCCTAGATGTGATAATTAACTGCTGATAGGAGTGATAGGGACACCAGGTGACCGAACAATTAATTCACATCTCACAATCCATTCTGAGCAGGAAATTTGCCCACTAGGCTAGCACTGACTGTCAGAATGGATTCTCCAACAATGTTTGACCGAGTGAGTACAGGAAAAGAAGTGGTATACACTCAAATCGCTTTGGGGGTTCATCTAGCCACAGTCCAGGTGTGTCCTTGTAAATCCAGCCTGTTCTTTCCACTTACTAGTCTCTCTGTGATCCTCCACCAATGCCCTGGAAAAGGGACACACTTTGAAGCTAAAACAACCCTTTGACACTGGTGGGGAAACTAGCTGAACCAGGACAAATACAAATATTATATTATTTGCACGTCTGGTTTAATGGTTCTGAGCAGTAAGCACTTCAAACTGTCTCCCATCAGCGTAAAAGCCAGCCCTCAGTAGGATTTGGTTGCCATGACAATGCATCTTCCATCTGCAGACAAAGCTGATCGTCAGTGAAAAGAGAGAGGGAACATTTATTTTCTCCCTAACATGATAGCTTAATGGTCTGATCATGCTCCCTGCATCATGACAGTACATGACAGCCTGATTGAGACAGATCGAGAGAAATTAAGGCTATCAAGTCAGTCCCGTTATAAGCTATGGCTGAATTTAGAATGAATCACCCCAGGGCCATGGCTCTGAGCAGTGCTGAGATATGTGGCGTGAGAGCAGCTTTGCATACATTAACATATGTTCATATCAGTTAAATGGACATACAGCACACTTTAGAATAGATCATTTAAAATCACTACAAAATAAAATAAAATTTAAAAAAAGATTGTGGTAACTGTGTTTGTCCTGAGGATCAAACCAAAAACGTTTGGTTTGGAAAGGTCCTTCCGCCTGGAACAGTGTCAGATCATGAGTGGCTAATCATCTCTTCACTGTGAGGTTATCATGCTCATATGCCAAATCAAGTTGTACCTGTCTGTCACTGTCTATGCATGCTTAAACTGTCATCTTACCCATACATTTTGGGTTTGTGGTTCTAACGTGGTTCTCTGTGTTTGAGGCTGTACGTCATGTTTGAGAGTAGGAGCACTAACAAGGTGGAAGAGCACTCGTTCTGATCAGAGTATGTGAGCGGAGCGTGCCCAATTTCACTGTTGCGTGGAGCGAGATTCCCAAAGACGTCTTTGGAGTGGGCGAGAAGGCCGACGCTCCAGTCTTTGGGAATCTCGCTCCACGCTACAGTGAAATTGGGCACGCTCCACTCCTTGCTCCGCTCACATACTCTGATCAGAACGAGTGCTCTTCCACCTTGTTAGTGCCCCTCACTTCACGAGCTCAGGGCATACCCGGCACAGCATGCGTTTGGTAGTCTACCTGTGCACCCCTATAGCCCCTTGCTTTAGCTACGGTCATGGAGTTCACTAAATGTTTGAGTAAAGAAACTGATAAAACACACAGGTGCTAAATCAAGGCGACTTACCAAAGGGCAAAAGAGGGAGTGCAGTGATATAGTGTCCAAAACTAAATAATAATTGTGGAAACTGAAAAGACAAGTATCCCGAAAGCATGATTGTGTACTTACTATGTGCACACGCTAAAAGAAAGGAACGAGGTGGGTAGATATCTAAGTATGTCATTGTAGCAAAGTATCTATAAACATACAATCAGATCTCTTAAAGGTTTTGTTCATTTTTGTTCTATTATTTATACAAGAGGCCGTAATTGATGTTGGCCCAATAGGCCTGGCATATTCACACTTTCCAGCCTGGCAAAAAAGGGTGTGTAGCATCGCCAGTGGCTCTGAGAGTGTGGAAAGGGTATTCTCCACTGCTGGCCTGCTCTCCAGGCACCATTGCATGAGCCTGAAGCCAGACTGGCCAAACTCGTGTTTCTAAAAATGAATTAAAAAAGGCACTAATAAGTCATTTTTCATGTCATTTGTATTTCATTCTAAGTAAGTCACAGCCTATATGTGCAATTTATAGACTATTATGATTTAATGCAGCAAAATGTTGTTTAAATGTTGAGGGCTTTATGTCCCTAACAGCCTATTGTGTCACACTCTCAAATGCTTCACCATGTATTTCATTGTAGGCTATAGCCTTGAAATAATATTAATTTTCAATTCTTCTTAGGGTGGCTACTGACCTATTTAGAGTGTTTATATGTGGTTTAATATGACATGTAGCCTATTTGAAATTATGTGAGCTTCTTACATTCACCTTTTCATGTTTACTCAAATACTTTTAATTCAAAGCCACATGGTTTGATTTCAATACTTCAAAACCAAATGGTAGGTCCATGTAGCCAAAAAAAACGAGTGTTGGTTAAATTGTGATTTTAATGAATGGAGCGAATTTGGAGCGGCAGTTTTTTACCCTGTGAGCGCAGGGTAGTTTTTAGCGGAGAGGTTGGAAAGGAGTGCCGGAGCGGAGAGCAGGATTTCCAACCGCTCAACTCCGCTCACATGCTCTGGTTCTGACCTGAAGCCTGTAGACTCTGACTAAAGGGATAGGACAAACCTAATCTAATCTAATCTCCTGTCAAGAGAGCAAAAAGCTCAACCCCACCAAAATATTGTGACAGAGAAAGAGCGAGAAACACATAGTATGAGTATGAGAGTAGTTGGCTCTCACATTGGGCTCTGACACACAGATCCATTATTTGTGTGACTTATACCCACTAAATGTTGCCCTATTGACAGAAGAAAATAAATCACCAGTATAAGGACATGAAAATGGAAACACCGTGTTTTTGCCCTCTCTCTCTCTGTGTTTGTGTGTTTCGTTAAAGAGAGACAATTAGAGAGTGATGGAGAGGGAGTATACAGCTGAAACTGAAAGGATATTCTGTACTCTTTTAGTTCATGGAGCTCCTCGTCTCTGCGTTGTTTCTCCACCAGGGTCTGTTGCCTGGAGACCTCATCCAAGAAGTGAGACTCATCCTCATCCAGGCCTTTGACCATGTTCTCTGTGGTGAAAGACATATCTAAGTACTGCAGTACCAATAGAACAATAATCTCTGATCACTTCAACTTAAGGCCAGGGGAGTTGGAGAAGGGTTATTACATATACAAAACAACACGTTTTCTATTTTCCTAAAATATCCTTGCTTAAAGAACGCATAGCTTTACAAGACACATATGGCCGCCAGGGTGACTGATAATAGTAGGCTGGTCACCAGGGAAACTGAAAAGCAGGGAAGCTGCTATGCCAGGCACAAGGCTCCAGTCATTCCCAAGACTAGGTCAAAATCTCCTGCTGCTCCTCTGATGCATTACATAATTCCATCTGTTCACACAAACAGGTTCATAATGTAAAAATATACACACACCGACTAACAAATACTTTGTACTCAACAGGTCCAGAGTATGACTATCCATTCCATAGATTTAAGAGTTTAATCTGAGACATCCAATGTTTACGTTCCAGAACGTGTTAGGGGTTGTGGCAGGGAAAGTAGAGAGGGACTAAAATAAATGAGAGCGGGACCCTTACTGAATTTAAACTGCTCATCGTATTCCTCCTGCTTCTTGTCCTTCTGCTCCTGTAGCCGCTCAAAGAGTGAACGCCCATCATACTCTTCCTCAGGAGCCTCTGTGTCAGGGAGACAGCACAAACACACAGAAACCAAAGATATGCAGATGCTTAGATGAGACGAGTGTACAGCATTGATGAAAGATATCGCTTGTGTCTGTGTACATTTTTGGAGTTAGAGTCGAGTTAGTGGCAGATGGCTTACCCTCTGGGTCCTCTGGCTTCCTAACCTTTTCCCATTCCTCCTGTCTTTGCTTCCTTTTCTCCTCGATCTCTGTCTCTGACACAAACTTCCGACTGAGGTCTACACCCCCGGCCGCTGGCACTGCCATCGCACACCTTGGAAAGGAACGGGTTGGGTTAAGTGTGGAAGACACATTTCAGTTGAATGCATTCAGTTGTACAACTGACTAGTATCCCCCTTTCCCTTTCATGCACAAACCTGAGCTCAAACAGCAGCATCCACAATAGACTAACAAAAAAAAATGTTACATATCTGTAACAGCAAAGAGTTGTTAAAGGGGAAATCTGCAGTTTAACGATAACAAAGCACACCCCGCCCGTTTCAGCAAGAAGCTGAGGGATGGTGCTGGAGAAATGCAACCACTCAAATTCATCCATGGTATCAAAATTAGAGATTTAAACATGTTTAGAGGCTGTATTATGTTTGTTTACATTTACAAACACTGGAGTAAAACAAGCTTATATTTTGGATTCTTTATTTAACCAGGTAAGATGACTTAGAACACTTTCTAATTTAGAGCAACAACCTGGGGAGTAGTAACAGGGGAGAGTAGGGGGGACGAATGACCCAATTGGAAGGTGGGGATGATTAGGTGGCCATGATGGGATGAGGGCCAGATAGGGAATTTATCCAGGACACCGGAGTTAACACCCCCACTCTTACAATAAGTGCCATGGGATCTTTAGTGACCACAGAGAGTCAGGACACCCATTTAACATCCTATCTGAAAGACGGCACCCTACACAGGGCAATGTCCCCAATCACTGCCTTGGGGCATTGGAATATTTTATTTTAGACCAGCAGCATTTGGTCTCCCATCCAGGGACCGACCAGTACCAACCCTGCTTAGCTTCAGAGGCAAGCCAGCAGTGGGATGCAGGGTGGTATGCAGCTGGATTCTGATGGGGTAAGACAGTTGAACTAAGCTAATGAGGCATTTATAAGTTGTATTCTTCAAGAATCAATGGGTAAATGTAATTAATTGACGAGTCAAAGATTTCCCCTTTAAAGTTGTTCCCCTTTAAAGTTGATCAAACTGATGCTTTTTGGATCCATCAAGATAGAGGTGTGGAGATTGAGAACTTACTTCACTTGCCTCAACTCAATCAAGTAGACCACAGACACCAAGTCAAGAAATCATCTGTTGAATAGAATAGAAAATAACTCAGAACAGTGTGCTTAAAAGGAGAAATGTAGATCGAAGATTAACAATTACAGTACAAGAGTGTTAAAAAAGCTACACACACAGCACTCTACACGGTTGGCAACACCCACTGGTTATCGCCTATTGATCATTTATGACGCTATGCCTCCCTCTAGTGGTCGACTAAATAAATGTGTAGTGTAGCCGTCTACTGCAGGGTTTCGATATCACCCTGGGTGCATTTTGTTTTTTTGCCCTAGTACTACACATTATTGGATACCTGCTGGCTATGTTTCTTCTATCCGACAAAACTCAACTATTTAAGATAGTTGAGCAGCGTTTAGTGTGGGCGGACTGGTTGTCCGACGTCACAACCTTACGTTTTTTTTTATAAAAAACGACTGGTTTCAGCGTCCAGAGAATTGCACGCAATTACACATAACAATGTCTGTAACTGGACTATTATTTGGGTGCTGAAAACAGTAGTTTTTTTTTTATCAAACGGAATGTTATGTTACGTCGGAGCTCCAGTCTGCACACAATATTCGCCGCTCAACTCCATCGTAAATCATGGAGTTGAGTTTAAATCGGCTAGGTTCCATACTCTCCTAACTGATCAGACCGAGTTATTAGTTACGGGCTCATAAGATTGATTATCTAACCAATAAGAAAGGATGACGAATAGAAATGTAGAGGATAACCTTACCTAGCTAACGCAGCTATCTTGCTAAATACATTGTGTAGCTGTAGAGGGCTTTCTAGCTCGCCACTGACTGTACTGAGGCCAGCTGTCTCGCTAGATAACTAGTTAGTTGCAAACAACACCTACTACACCACTAGTTAGCTAGCACGCAGCTCGTTGCTAAATCACGGCTAAATACCGCTTCTAATGTACAAAATATATGTATGCGTTCTAAAATGATTACAATATTTAATAAATTAACCAATGATCGTGCATTTCGGATTACAAATGTGAAATGTAATTGTTAACAGCATAGCAAGCTAGGATACTTGTACCTAATCCACGGAGCCACGTCGTGTCACAGTAAATATGGTCCGCGTAGTCTGTGAAGAACCAATATAGTTCCCACTTGTGCGTCGGCCTGAATAATTGTAGTAATCTATGTAAATAAATACGTATAAACTTCCACTCAAAATTGTGTGGAAGATTATTTTTGTAAATCCAGTAACCAAGCCATAATGTTATACAAAATCAGTCAAAAACTATGCTGATATACTAGCATCTGAATGGCTCTGGTTGAATTCTCAAACATACTATATTTTTCATTTTTCGGCTAACTGTATGACAATCTAATTTGCAACTGTATATTAGAAATCCTAAGTTATAAATCTATAATTTACTGGTTGTAGAACGATTCTGGATGATTGAGAAAACATTGACATCACCACCACTCCAACCAATTACTGCTGTAAATTTGTTTTCAGTTTGGATATTTTTTTATTTAACCTTTATTTAACTAGGCAAGTCAGTTAAGAACAGATCCTTATTTACACTGACGGCCTACCAAAAGGCAAAAGACGGGGGCTGGGATTAAAAATACAATTAAATAAAATATAAATATAGGACCAAAGACACATCACGACACGAGAGACAAAACAACACTACCAAAAGAGATACCTAAAACAACAACATAGCAAGGCAGCAACACATGACAACACAACATGGTACAAACATTATTGGGCACAGACAACAGCACAAAGGGCAAGAAGGTAGAGATGACAATACATCACACAAAGCAGCCACAACGGTCAGTAAGAATGTCCATGATTGAGTCTTTGAATTAAGAGATTGAGATAAAACTGAGTGTTTGTTGCAGCTTGTTCCAGTCGCTAGCTGCAGCGAACTGAAATTTGGGGACCTTTAACAGAATGTGACTGGCAGAACGGGTTTTGTATTTTGCTCGTCAGTCTCTTCGACGGAAGGTCCTAGGATGATTAGAGTGATACATCTAGAATAAGATGATAGAGAGTAAGGTACACTATTTATTTTTGTCAGTTCCGGTTTCAATGGGGGAATATTATGCACTTGCGGCTAAGGGACCGTCTTAAAAGTGCAATCAGCAGAACCTGGTGTTACCAGAAAAACGTATTTCTTTAATAAATAAAAAAATCCAAATTAGAAATGTAGAGATCTTAAACCAAATTAGTTTTTATGTTATATTTTGACATTTGATATTGTTTATTTTTTATGGATTTTATGTAAAAATAAATAAATAATACAAGGTAAAAAAACATGTATAGGCCTAAGATCTTTCTCACTCTTATGCAACCTAGCATATGTAGCCTACTTACATGACAGAGCTAAAATCACTTGTAGCAAAGTCACTGATATGCCTTATCCATGATACACCAATTAGAATTTACATTTACATTTTCCAATCCACTTAACTCCAACCCATTCATAGACGCTAACTACCTTTAGTGGCTATTAACGACAGTATCTTCTGGCCGGGGGAGTTTTGTTAAGAGCCCCGACCCTTGCTCCAAACATTAAAACGCATCGCTTGCGGTACGGTTTTGGAAACATAAGGAAGGTATATTTTATATCAACGAGAAATAGTATTCAAAAAAGTTGAATTATTACACATCTTTATAGGGTTCCCACACAGCCATATTTCCACGTTACAGCGCTTGTTTACAGCAAACAGACAATGAAAAATACTGTTGGCTGCAACTGTGTTAAAACCGGTTAAAACAGTGTAGAGCATATTTAGCATTTTTGTAATTATTTTGATGTGATATGAAAGTTGAGGACTTTATGTTTCTAAATTGAGAATCAATTCACGTTTCAATTAAGTATTTGGCTGTTTTGGTTACCAGAGCCAATTCGCCTCTAAACAAAACATGTAAGGAGTAGGGTTAGGCTTTTAGTCCATTATTGGGCTAACTTAACTCAAGCCCTTTCTGACCAACTTGAGCCCATCCAGAAGCGTGCTTGCAAAATCATCCTCGGCACAGAATATCCTGTATACAACAATGCTCTGACTTCACTATCACTGCCCTCACTTAATGAAGGCTAAAGTTGCCGCTTTCAAGGAGCAAGACACTAATCCGGACGCTTATAAGAAACCTGCTACGCCCTAAAACAAACCATTAAATAGGCAAAGTGTCAATACAGGATTAAGATTGAGTCCTACTACACTGGCTCTGACACTCGTTGGATGTGGCAGGGCTTGAAAACTATTATGGACTACAAAGGGAAACCCAGCCGCGAGCTGCCCAGTGACACAAGCCTACCAGACGAGCTAAATTCCTTTTATGCTCGCTTCGAGGCAAGCAACACTGAAGCATGCATTAGCGCACCATCTGTTCCGGACGACTGTGTGATAACGCTCTCATTAGCCGATGTGAGCAAGACCTTTAAACAGGTCAACATTCACAAAGCCACTGGGCCAGACGGATTACCAGGATGTGTACTCAAAGCATGTGCGGACCAACTGGCAAGTGTCTTCACTGACATTTTCAACCTCTCCCTGACCGAGTCTGTAATATCTACATGTTTCAAGCAGACCACAATAGTCCTTGTGCCCAAGGAAGCGAAGGTAACCTGCCTAAATGATTACCGCCTCGTAGCACTCACTTCGGTATCCATGAAGTGCTTTGAACGGCTGGTCATGTCTCACATCAACACCATCATCCCGGATACCCTAGATCCACTCCAATTCGCATACCGCCCCAACAGATCCACACTGCCCTTTCCCACCTGGACAAAAGGAACACCTTTGTGAGAATGCTGTTCATTAACTACAGCTCAGCGTTGAACACCATAGTGCCCACAAAGCTCATCACTAAGCTAAGGACCCTGGGACTAAACACCTCCCCCTGCAACTGGATCCTGGACTTCCTGACGGTCCGCCCCCAGGTGGTAAGGGTAGGCAACAACACGTCTGCCACGCTGATCCTCAACACTGGGGCCCCTCAGGGGTGTGTGCTTAGTCCCATCCTGTACTCGACTGCGTGGCCAAACACGACTCCAACACCATCGTTAAGTTTGCTGACGACAAAACAGTGGTAGGCCTGATCACCGACAACAATGAGAGCCTATTGGGAGGAAATCAGAGACCTGGCAGTGTGGTGCCAGGATAACAACCTCTACCTCAATTACCCCTTTTCCACCAAAGCCGGTTCGGAACCGGTGCCTACTCGCGAACCAGTTCTTTGTGTTTCGACAGCCAAAGAACCGGTTCTCGGCCAGGAAAATTGGTTACAAAGCGGCACCAACTCTTTGCTGGACTAGAACCGTTCTTTTACCACGTCATGCTTACGTCGGGGGCTGGGGGCGGGGTTATTGTGACCAACAAAACGACGGGAAAGGTTGTGACCGCCATTGCTAAAAACACAGCGCTAGTAGATGTGTTCTAAACGTCTTCTTCTGACCCCAATATAGGATCGCAAAGCCAGGAGAAACATTTGCAGAAAGACGATGTAGTCCGCCATTGTAATTGTTATGCTTGAAGTTGGCGCAAGCGTTTCTGGGAAAGCTAAGACGTATGGTGACGTACACAGTGACGTAACGACGTCGTTCGCTGGGCTCTCTAGTCAGTGGAAAAACAAACAGGTTCTGAGAAGGTTCGCAAGTTGAACCAACTTTGAACCAGCACCAGTTCCGAACCAGTTCTTTTTTGGTGGAAAAGGGGTAAATGTGAGCAAGACATAAAAGCTGATCGTGGACTACAGGAAAAGGCGGGCCGAACAAGCCCCCATTTAACACTGATGGGTCTGTAGTGGAGTGGGTAGAGAGTTTCAAGTTCCTTGGTGTCCACATTACCAACGAACGATCATGGTCAGAACACACCAAGACAGTCATGAAGAGGGCACGACAACACCTTTTCCCCCTCAGGAGACTAAAAAAAATTGGCATGGGTCCCCAGATCCTCAAAAAGTTATACAGCTACACCATCGAGAGCATCCTGACTGGTTGCATCACTGCCTCGTATGGCAACTTCTCTGCATCTGAACGTAAGGTACTACAGAGGGTAGTGCGTACGGCCCAGTATCACTGGGGCCAAGCTTCCTGACATTCAGACTTATATACTAGGAAAGCCAAAACAATTGTCAAAGTATCCAGTCACCCAAGTCATAGACTGTTCTCTCTGCTACAGCACGGCAAGCGATACCTGAGCGCCAAGTCTAAGACCAAAAGGCTCCTTAACAGCTTCTACCCCCAAGCCATAAGACTGCTGAACAATTAATCAAATGGCCACCATGACTATTTACATTGACACCATCCCCCCCTCCATTTGTTTTTACACTGCTGCTACTTGCTGTCTATTATCTATGCATAGTCACTTTACCCCTACCTACAGTGGGGAGAACAAGTATTTGATACACTGCCGATTTTGCAGATTTTCCTACTTATAAAGCATGTAGAAGTCTGTAATTTTTATCATAGGTACACTTCAACTGTGAGAGACGGAATCTAAAACAAAAATCCAGAAAATCACATTGTATGATTTTTAAATAATTAATTTGCATTTTATTGCATGAAATAAGTATTTGATCACCTACCAACCAGTAAGAATTCCGGCTCTCACAGACCTGTTAGTTTTCTTTAAGAAGCCCTCCTGTTCTCCACTCATTACCTGTATTAACTGCACCAGTTTGAACTCGTTACCTGTATAAAAGACACCTGTCCACAAACTCAATCAAACAGACTCCAACCTCTCCACAATAGCCAAGACCAGAGAGCCGTGTAAGGGCATCAGGGATAAAATTGTAGACCTGCACAAGGCTGGGATGGGCTACAGGACAATAGGCAAGCAGCTTGGTGAGAAGGCAACAACTGTTGGCGCAATTATTAGAAAATGGAAGAAGTTCAAGATGGCGGTCAATCTCCCTCGGACTGGGGCACCATGCAAGATCTCACCTCGTGGGGCATCAATGATCATGAGGAAGGTGAGGGATCAGCCCAGAACTACACGGCAGGACCTGGTCAATGACCTGAAGAGAGCTGGAACCACAGTCTCAAAGAAAACCATTAGTATCACACTACGCCGTCATGGATTAAAATCCTGCAGCGCACGCAAGGTCCCCCTGCTCGAGCCAGCGCATGTCCAGGCCCGTCTGAAGATTGCCAATGACCATCTGGATGATCCAGAGGAGGAATGGGAGAAGGTCATGTGGTCTGATGAGACAAAAATAGAGCTTTTTGGTCTAAACTCCACTCGCCGTGTTTGGAGGAAGAAGAAGGATGAGTACAACCCCAAGAACACCATCCCAACCGTGAAGCATGGAGGTGGAAACATCATTCTTTGGGGATGCTTTTCTGCAAAGGGGACAGGACGACTGCACCGTATTGAGGGGAGGATGGATGGGGCCATGTATCGCGAGATCTTGGCCAACAACCTCCTTCCCTCAGTAAGAGCATTGAAGATGGGGCGTGGCTGGGTCTTCCAGCATGACAATGACCCGAAACACACAGCCAGGGCAACTAAGGAGTGGCTCCGTAAGAAGCATCTCAAGGTCCTGGAGTGGCCTAGCCAGTCTCCAGACCTGAACCCAATAGAAAATCTTTGGAGGGAGCTGAAAGTCCGTATTGCCCAGCGACAGCCCCGAAACCTGAAGGATCTGGAGAAGGTCTGTATGGAGGAGTGGGCCAAAATCCCTGCTGCAGTGTGTGCAAACCTGGTCAAGAACTACAGGAAACGTATGATCTCTGTAATTGCAAACAAAGGTTTCTGTACCAGATATTAAGTTCTGCTTTTCTGATGTATCAAATACTTATGTCATGCAATAAAATACAAATTAATTACTTAAAAATCATACAATGTGATTTTCTGGATTTTTGTTTTAGATTCCGTCACTCACAGTTGAAGAGTACCTATGAAAAAAATTACAGACTTCTACATGCTTTGTAAGTGGGAAAACCTGCAAAATCGGCAGTGTATCAAATACTTGTTCTCCCCACTGTACATGCATAAATTACCTCGACTAACCTGTACCCCCGCACAATGACTCTGTACCGGTACCCCCTGTATATAGCTTCGTTATTGTTATTTTATTGTGTTACTTTTTATATATTTTTTTTTTACTTTTGTTGATTTGGTTAATATTTTTTTAACTCTTTCTTGAACTGCATTGTTGGTTAAGAGCTTGTAAGTAAGCATTTCACGGTAAGGTCTACACCTGTTGTATTCGGCGCATGTGACAAATAAAGTTTGATTTGATTTGAGAAGTAGGTCACCCGTGATACAAGTCAGTATTTGACGTCCATCCATGTCAAAATGTGACGTTTGAGAAACATGGATAAACGTCTAATTCTGGTGTGAGACTTTTAGAGCTTGTAGCAGGCAGACTTTTCTGTCTTACTGAATTTTTTAAAAGTAATTTGCTTTGATAATAGAGGTCAGGGAACACACACACTTGTCTGTAAAAAATACACCAGATAGGTCCAGTGAGATGTGTTGTTTTAGGGTCAGCCATAGTAGTACAACGCCCTGGAAGCAAATGTAGATCTCTAGCACATTCAAGTTGTTACTGATATCCCACATGGCAGTCGAAGACACTGAAATACATGGATATTACAATACATACACAGTAACAACACATTCTATTTTAAATCACAAGTGAAATTCATGACAATATGTACATTCATGAGTTTTGTGGATTTACTTGTAGTGGGCAGACTTTTCTGTCTCACTGTTCAAGTGCCTCTTCAGAGACTGGTTACCTGCCTGCTGAGGACAAGTGTCAAGCAGATCCTGACACAGTACACACCTTCTCTCAATTCCACAGGCTATTCTTTTTTACAGACAAGTGTGGTGTGTTCCCTGACTTCTATTGTCAAAGCAAATTACTTTTTCAAAATTCCCTCCTTTTGATTTACTACAAATATTTATCCTATTACGGCTGTGGTTATTCATTCACATAGGCCTACATATCTAATAATAATCAATAGCTTCCAGTCCAAATGACCTCCCTCCTCCATAGTACACCCAATATAATTGCAATTTTTTTTTATCTCACAGATTTTGTATGAATATTTATTGTGATAGGTCTAATTTCCAATAGCTCACTCTCCATATGAGCTGCAGATCTACAGACAATTGCGGCGGGTTAAGGGACCGTTCTTATCAAAGGTACACATTTTTCAAAATTCTTCCCTTTTGATTTTCTACAAATATTTCTTATATTACAGCTGTGGTTATTCATTTACGTACAGATCAAATGTTCAATAGCTTCCCGTCCAAATTACATATACATCTAAAATCACTTGAGGTTAGGTCTCTGACCTCCCTCATCCATAGTACCAAAGACAGTAGTTTAGAAACTCTGTGCTAGTACAAAAGCGAACTCTTCCTGTCCTGGTGACAGCTGATCAGATGGGGGATAGCTGACAGCACAGAATTAGCTATCTATCAGTACAGCCGTCAACGAAATGAAACAAAGGGGTTTTAGGGCGTATTCTCGATTGAATCAAGATAGAGTTGATTAAATGTGAGTGTTTAACTAGCTTGTTCTAGTTTTCCAGCTCGCGCTAGCAAGCTTACCTTTTTTTTGTTGTTGCTAGCTAACGTTACCCAGCCACACGTTAGCTAACTAACCTAACGTTTTTTTCGTAAAGCTTTTCATAGGCCTTTTCATCCTGACAATTTATTGTTATAGCTAACTAACGTTAGCTAACCGAGGACACTTAAAAGCTCATTTGCGAGGTAAGTAACTAACGTAACTTGCGAGCTATTTTTCGTTAACGTTGCTACTAGAGCCAACGAGCATCTCGAGAGCCAACTAGCTAATGTAACTAGCCTAGCCTTATTTCTAGTTATCGTGTAACAACGGGGGTGTGGGAAATGGATAATGTTAACTATTTATGTTAACTTACTGGCTTCAACAGGTTAACGTTAGTGTGATAATTTGTTAAACTAATTTTAACTAACGTTAGGTAGGTCGTTTCAGTTCAATAAAACATGTCAGATATAGCTAACATTAACTAACTAACGTGAACGTTACCTAGTACAGTAGAAGTGGAGTCCCTATGTAACTCATTAGCAATTTCAACATGGCTGTTACAGCCAGTCCAATTTATCCATGGCGTAAATTGGTCATAGCAAACTAACGTTAGTTAACTAGCTAGTCAGCTAACTTTACATTTCACTGAAATATAACTGCCAAACAGCAGTCTATATTGTTAGCTAGTAATGTTAGCGCGTTAGCTACATAATTTCATTTAGCAGAGTAACTTATTATTTTTTCTTCAAAATGTAAGTTAGCTATTCTTTCTATAAATGTTATTTTACACAGGTTAGCGTTTGAGAAGTGTACGTGGACTTGCTCACTGTAGCAGTGCTGATCTGTGCTACTCCCCCCTAACTATCTGCCATCCATCCGCAGTAGCACCATGACTGACGTCCCCACCCGGATCATCATGAGACGCCTACACCAGTGCTCCAAATGATATGATAGTAGCTAGCTGGATTGCATTCTGTGCTAGCAGGAGCCTTGCGCAGGTTCTGCTACTCTCTTTGGAGCAGTTATCACTACGGTTTTGGGAAAGCCTTGGGACAACCAGAACTATGGGAAACAGCTGCGTTTGTAGAGAAGAAAGTGACGTGGAGGATGGATCGGCAAATCACAGGCAACTCAGGCGAGTTGATCACCTCACTGCTGGTCCCCCTGATGCACGAAGCAGTCGGCCTCGGGACCCTGTCAGACCCCCGCGGCGTGGCCGGGGACCCCATGAACCCCGCCGGAAGAAACAAAACGTGGATGGGCTGGTGCTGGACACACTAGCTGTTATCAGGACTCTAGTTGACAAGTAAGTGTTTGAAATGTAGTCTTAATTCCCAACCAAGCAAGTGGACATGGCATGCATAATAAACTTTGCTTCCCTTCACAGGTCTAGTTATGTGTCAGGACTGTAGTACAGTTTGTTTAGATTGTTCAGGCGCTTTGACACTTAAGACATTCACAGCACACACCTCCCTGGTCTTAAGATGTTTGAGGGGTGTGTAAACTCTCACTCGAGATAGGCTTACATCTTGGTACAAGCTTGTTGGTCATTGAGGTGTTAACCTCCAGACAGCCTCCTCTGCTCCCTGAGAACCCCGTCAATAGTGTTTAGGCTGACCTAATGTTTCCTCAGAGCTATAGAGGTCTCGGTCTGATTTGAATATCTAATGATGAGGGACTTGAACCTGTGAGCAGAGACAGATTCTTCTCTTGGATTATCCTCCAGGAAGAGTTACCAAGGGAGTATTAGGTCTACTGTCATTGGTCAGATTTATAGGCAGGGTGAGGGAGGCAGATGGGCAACCCTTGCTAGAAGGCAAAACAACATCCTCAACAGTTGCAGCCGCACATTCATCCATCACACTGTTCCACTCTGCCTCCAGCTTGTCATCAGAATTTCGTAACCGCTTAGAGCAAGAGACTTAACAATGCACCCACACACATTACATGTGATGATTTGAGCTTCACTGTCACAAAATTCTCTTTTCACAATCACATTTGGGTTTTTTCAGCGACCAAGAGCCCCCCTACTCCATGATCACGCTGCATGAGATGGCAGAAACGGGTAAGACAAATGTCCTTAAATGGTACTGTACATGAGCAATGATGTAATACATGGATTTCAGGAGACGTTTCTCAAGAAAGATTATTTTCTTCAAGATGAGTTAGAACACTAAGAGGAACTCCTCTGTGGCTGTCTACTCTGTATCAAATTAAGTAATTAGTGTGTCTTCTTGGCAGCTGTAACCTCTGGATATCGATAACTAGAGGATCATAAGGTTCTCTGTTCAAGGCTCTTCTAGCCCACACAATGATACTGATGCAGGCTTCCCATTCAGCCTGTAAACTCAGGCAATAATGAAATGCCTTTGCGCCTGCCTATTAGTCATGACAATCTCACCCGATCCCACAGCAAGATTTTTGAGACTTGCTTGTAACATTTTACTATTCCCTATTAATGCTGCTCATTTTGAGAACCAGACCCATAGTGCCAGAGCATTGTGCTAGTTCCTGCAGACAGTCAGTGGCAGGTCTGAGCCTCTCTTTGGCTGGTTTCAGAGGTGGATCTAGCAGGGCTTAACTGAGTCTTAACTGTATCCAGCCCCGCCAGCCTGTTATCTCCCATCGTTGCCACGACTGTGTGCTGTTTACTTTATTTATAAGTGCATCTGCTCATTTGATTGTTGAAAAGAGTGGTAGGTTTGGAGCAGGGCAGTCAGGTGTTGAGTCACTGCTATGGGGAGGGTAGAAGGGAGTTATTCCTGGGCCTGTTATCAGGAATAGGAGTGGGATTTTTCTAATGTTGTGGATATCTGTAAAAGGGCAATTCCACGGTAACGGAATTACACTGAGACTCAGATTTTTCACTTTAAAATGTATGCCAAACAAACCATGCAACTACACTACACCCCTTCAAATGAGTTGCTGACAGCTGTATACATTGAGGATACAGCCATGCAATCTCCATAGACAAACATTGGCAGTAGAATGGCCTGTACTGAAGAGCTCAGTGACTTTCAACTTGGCACCGTCATAGGATGCCACCTTTCCAACATGTCAGTTTGTCACATTTCTGCCCTACTAGAGCTGCTCCTGTCAACTGAATGTGCTGTTATTGTCAAGTGTGAACATTTAGGAGCAACTACTGTTCAGCCGAGAAGTGGTAGGCCACACAAGCTCACAGAACGGGACCGGCGAGTGGTGAAGCGCGTAAAAAATCTTCTGTCCTCATTTGAAACACTCACTACAGAGTTCCAAACTGCCTCTGGAAGCAACGTCAGCACAATAACTGTTCGTCAGGAGCTTTGTGAAATGGGTTTCCACGGCCGAGCAGCCACACACAAGCCTAAGATCACCATGCACAATGTCAAGCATTGGCTGGAGTGGTGTAAAGCTTGCCGCCTTTGGACTCTGGAGCAGTGGAAACTAATTCTCTGGAGTGATGGATCACGCTTCACCATCTGGAAGTCCGACGGATTAATCTGGGTTTGGTGGATGCCAGGAGAACGCTACCTGCCCAAATTCATAGTGCCAACTGTAAATGTTGGTGGAGGAGGAATAATGTTTTGGGGCTGTTTTTCATGGTTTGGGCTAGGCCCCTTAGTTCCAGTGAAGGGAAATCTTAACGCTACAGCATGCAATGACATTCTAGATTATTCTGTGCCTCCAACTTTATGGCAACAGTTTGTGGAAGGCCCTTTCCTGTTTCAGCATGACAATACCCTGACCTCAACCCCTTTGAACACATTTGGGATGAATTGGAATGCAGACTACAAGCCATCAGTGTCATTAATGCTCTTGTGGCTGAATGGACGCAAATCCCCGCAGCAATGTTCTAACATCTAGTGGAAAGGCTTCCCAGGAAAGTGAAGGCTGTTATAGCAGTAAAGGGGGAACATACTCCATATTAATGCCCATCATTTTGGAATGAGATGTTTGACGAGCAGGTGTCCACATGCTTTTGGCCATGTAATATATGCACAAGAACTACTTTTAACAAATTACACTGAACATGTTACACAAACACATTTGGTAATAGAATTTTGGTTTAATCTCCTCAGCTTTTTTTATGTACCACATTTACCTAAATATTTGCTCCGGATTAATATTCCAAGATGTCTGCAGAAGGAATGGGGTGTTAGCTATATGACATGACACCTTGACTTGGGAAAAAATGGATTTACACCCTGATCTGTACTATACAGAAATGCATAATTATGGATATGAATGTCATTCTGTTCATGACGATATAGCCTGACTAGTAGGACCCTATAAAATCTGCGTTGCGGTGAACGCGGACAGAATCATGGAATCCAGACTGTCCTAAGTAGTGTTGGACGGTATAGTACCGAACCTGAATTTAACTTTTTTATTTGTATTGAACTTAGTAGGAAATCAATTCAATGTATTGAACTTATTAAAACATGTATTAATATGCCTAAGATTATCATAAGCCAAGAACGAAATGCATCAGTGATTCCTATTTTCCATCAACTTTCTGAAGAGGAAATGCACTAATGCCCCTGTCTTTGTGCACGTTTGTCTATCACTTTGTGTAGCTGTTAGTGATGATAAGCTTTCCCTAAAAAAACATTCTCAATTAAATGTTAACTACAAAGTATCTAGTGCCTACCTGATATCATGATTATTTGTTCCCCCTTTTTGTAGGCCAGCGGCTCAATGTTTGTATTATTATTTTAGGAATTGTCAGTCTCAACTTACTGTTGAGCGTTAAAATAGTAGAAAGGTGCAATTTTGAAAAAATCACGACAGCTGTGATGTAAACAGGAAGTTTTGGTACAATTTTATAAATGTCAAAAGATAATTTGTTAGTTCGACATGGTTGGATCCAACATAATTTCGCTAAAGACAGCTCTGACTGCATGCATGGGTATGGATGTGGGTGCACAGACTGACGAGCCACTGCGGCCCCTCGTGATGAGTTAAGATTTTTTTGTGGCCCCCACACCCATCAAAGTTGCCCATCCCTAGGTAGACAAAAGTTGAAATATGCAATATCCTCTTTTGCATATTTAGGTATTATTCTTCACACTGTCTATTATTTTTATGAGCTCTGCCCCCAAACACCACCAAATTTGGTTGGTTAGGATCAAACCTGAACCAATCATAGATGTCTGTTTCACAAGTTTGTACTCAACTAGTGTAGTGTTTTCACAATATCAGAATTTACTTCGATACCAGGTTTAGGATCATGATACTCGATACCATCACGATACTCGATGCCTAAATGATACCACGTCAAAAAAATATAGCATATTAACCAAAGACAGAATAGCACTTCATCCAGACAGATCTTTATAGTTTAATATCATTACAATAATTTTTTTACGTCAAAATGTCAGACAGCCATGTATGCTGTCTTGGCCAAAGCTTTTGATATGGTAGACCATTCCATTCTTGTGGGCTGGCTAAGGAGTATTGGTGTCTGAGGGTCTTTGGCCTGGTTTGCCAACTACCTCTGAGTGCAGTGTATAAAGTCAGAACATCTGCTGTCTCAGCCACTGCCTGTCACCAAGGGTGTACCGCAATGCTCGATCCTAGGCCCCACGCTCTTCTCAATTTACATAAACAACTTAGCTCAGGCAGTAGGAAGCTCTTTTATCCATTTATATGCAGATGATGGTCTTATACTCAGCTGGCCCCTCCCTGGATTTTGTGTTAAATGCTCTACAACAAAGCTTTCTTAGTGTCCAACAAGCTTTCTCTGCCCTTAACCTTGTTCTGAACACCTCCAAAACAAAGGTCATGTGGTTTGGTAAGGAAAATGCCCCTCAGAGGTGTGATTACTACCTCTGAGGGTTTAGAGATTGAGGTAGTCACCTCATACAAGTACTTGGGAGTAAGGCTAGACGGTACACTGTCCTTCTCTCAGCACATATCAAAGCTGCAGGCTAAAGTTAAATCTAGACTTGGTTGTAATCGCTCCTCTTTCACTCCAGCTGCTAAACTAACCCTGATTCAGATGACCATCCTACCCATGCTAGATTACGGAGATAATTTATAGATCGGCAGGTAAAAGTGCTCTTGAGCGGCTAGATGTTCTTTACCATCGGCCATAGGATTTGCCACCAATGCACCTAATAGGACACGTCACTGCACTCTATACTCCTCTGTAAACTGGTCATCTCTGTATACCCATCGCCTCTTATACCCTCCCCCCCATCTACTGCAGCCCTCATCCTCCACATACAACACTCGTTCTGCCAGTCACATTCTGTTAAAGGTTTCCAAAGCACACACATCCCTGTGTCGCTCGTCTTTTCAGTTCGCTGCAGCTAGCGACTGGAACGAGCTGCAACAAACACTCAACTTTTATCTCAATCTCTTCATTCAGGCTCAATCATGGACACTCTTACTGACAGTTGTGGCTGCTTTGCATGATGTATTGTTGTCTCTATCTTCTTGCTCTTTGTGCTGTTGTCTGTACCCAATAATGTTTGAACCATTTTTTTTTTTTTTTCAAATTGTATTGAACCTTTTATGCCGTGTCGCATTATTCAAGTGTGTTAACTTCTGTGCAGCATGAGTGGGGAACTAACATGATGCAGCCCAGACTCCCAGTGCAGGCTGAGTGAAGCAGGCACGGCTACACTGATAGACTTGATCCGTGAGACACATTTTGACAGAAGTACCGAAACTAACAAATTCTAGTACCAAACCATTTTTCGTGTTGTAGTATAGAGAGAGTACAGAAGTTTCGGTAAGCCATCCAACACTACTTAGGACAGGCTAGAGCTAGCAATGAGTAACTGGAGAAGGCACGGTGCGCTCACACTATAAGGGGACATTGGCTGCGTTGATAGACAGATTTGATCCTCTCAATCAGTATATACAGTATATATTTTTATTTATTTAACTAGGCAGGTCAGTTAAGAACAAATTCTTATTTACAATGACGGCCTACCTACAGGGTCAGTCCCTGGAGCAGATTAGGGTTAAGTGCCTCGGCAGGTTTTAGTAGAGGATGTGAGAAACATTTGACAGCAGAACTGAAACCAACAAATTCTAGTACTGAACCGTTTTTAATGTTCTAGTATTGGAAAAAGTACCAAAGTTTCGGTATACCGTGCAACAATACTCGTGTGTACTATACTACTCTATTCTACTCTAGTGTACAGGACTGTATAACTATTGTCTTTTTAATTTTTACTGTAATCTACTGCGTTCTACTGTACTGTTCTGTCCAAACTTTTGAAACAGACTATGATTGGTTTAGATTTGGTCTGGACAAAGGGAAAACCGTTATGAGTATGCCAGTGGAAGGGAGGACTGTAGCATGTGACCAACTGGTTTGTGACTAGTATGTTTTTTGTTAACAGAATTTCAAGTTTTAATCACTTAATTCATTACCCAAATAGATGCCAGTAAAAACACTAATTGGTAAGTCTACCTTTACTTGTTATTTCTGTGAACTTTTATCCTCCCACATGAGGGAGAGAAATTAGAAAATATCTTAAAGGTGTGGGTTTTTGGTAACAGAATTAGGCACAGGTCAATGTTTATTAAAATTACACAAGGCAAATAATTTAGCCAAAATTAAATATAAATGTTATTATACTGAACAAAAATATAAACACAACGTGAAGTGTTGGTCCCATGTTTCATCAGCTGAAATATGATCCCAGAAATGTTCCATATGCACAAAGACATTTTGCGCACAAATTTGTTTACATCCCTGTTAGTGAGCATTTCTTCTTTGCCAAGGTCATCCATCCACCTGACAGGTGTGGCATATCAAGTAACTGATTAAATAGCATGATTTACATGGGTGCACACTCTAAAATTGCAATTTTGTCACACAACACAATGCCACAGATGTCTCAGGGAGCGTGCAATTGGCATGCTGACTGCAGCAATGTCCACCAGAGCTGTTGCCAGAGAATTTAATGTTAATTTCTCTACCATAAGTTGTTTTAGAGAATTTGGCAGTACGTCCAATCGACCTCACAACCTCAGACCACGTATAACCATGCCAGCCCAGGACCTCCACATCCGGCTTCTTCACCTGCGGGATGGTCTGAGATCAGCCACCCGGACAGCTGATGAAACTGTGGGTTTGCACAACTGAAGGTTTACTTTACAAACTGTCAGAAACCGTCTCAGGGAAGCTCATCAGCGTGCTCATCGTCCTCACCAGGGTCTTGACCCGACTGCAGTTTGGCTTAGCGTCGTAACAGACTTCAGTGGTCAAATGCTCACCATTGATGGCCACTGGCATGATGGAGAAGTGAATCTCGGTTGCTACTGTACCGGGCAAAAGGAGTGTACGGCGTTGTGTGGACGAGCGGTTTGCAGATGTTAACGATGCGAACAGAGTGCTCCATGGTGGGGTTATGGCATGGTTAGGCATAAGCGCCTGACAAACACAATTGCATTTTATTGATGGCAATTTTATTGATACCGTGACGAGATCCTGAGGCCCATTGTCGTGCCATTCATCCGCCGCAATAGCCTCATGTTTCAGCATGATAATGCACAGACCCGAGTCGCAAGGATCTGTACACAATTCCTGGAAGCTGAAAATGTCCCAGTTCTTCCATGTCCTGCATACTCAACAGACGTCATCCGTTGAGCATGTTTGGGAGGCTCTGGATCGACGTGTACGACCGCGTGTTCCAGGTCCCGCCAATATCCAACAACTTCGCACAGCCATTGAAGAGGAGTGGGACAACATTCTCCAGGCAACAATCAACAGCCTGATCAAATCTATGTGGAGGTGTGTCGCGCTGCATGAGGCAAATTGTGGTCACACCAGATACTGACTGGTTTTCTGATCCACACCCCTACCTTTTTTTTAAGGTATAGTATTTGTGACCAACCGATGCGTATCTGTATTTCCAGTCATGTCTTATTGTTGCGTTTTATTTTTGTTCAGGGTAGTTTGCTTGTTTTTTTTGTTAGTTTTTTTACATCAATATTGTGTTTTAATGTATTTCTAATACCTTAAGACTTTATCTGGTGGATGTTTTCTAAGACCCCTTTTCCAATTGTTTTACCAGAAATAAAAGCCTTTACTTATTCCTAATTTTTGGGTGAATAATTGTTATGGCTTAATATCTCAATATAGACGCTTAGCTTTCATTTGACACCCAATTTCATATACTCCTATGAACTGTTGCTGTTCATGGGTCATTTTTACATGGAAATGCCCAAAATACATCCATATATGCTGCTGTTGCCACAGAAGTTAAAATAGAGTTGCATAGTTTTATCACAAGGAAAGGTTAGAAATGAGTTGATTCTTTTAAATTAAGGAAGGCCAGGGGAAGAGAAACCCAAAACAATACATCACTTTCAACAGTAATTGAGTTTCAGTTTCTGGCCAGTTGAGTGATTCACAAAGAAAGCCTCCAAGCAGACATGCTTAGACACTAAACCTCAGACAGCACATATCTGCATCTAATGTAACTACAAGGAGGCTGTTAATTAACCCGTTTTGTTGTCCTCTGCTAACCTCTACCTTTGCTCCCTACCCCACCCACTGTGCCACCCTAAGATGATGGCTGGTTGGAGGTGGTCCAGTCTCTGATCCGGGTGATACCGCTAGACGACCCACTGGGACCAGCTGTGATTACCCTGCTGCTTGACGAGTGCCCACTGCCCACCAAAGTGAGGACTAGTTACCATCTGGGTCTCTTCTGTGTGTAATGCCTCCAAGATCTATCTTCTTTGCCTAATACCTACACAGAACTCAAATTCAAAACTCAACTTCCCAAAGCATGACTAGACACTCCTTGAGAGCAGCTGATTACAACACACCAAGCTCATGTTCCAGTAGTGATATATGGGGGGGGACAAGGTTTCCAGTTCAGGGTGTTTATTAAAAACTAAAAAGCACAGTACAAGGACACAGGAGCACATGGGGGTAGGATGGAGATTTGATGGTTACTAAGGCCTGTAGGTACGTTTGTGATACAAGTTATGATACGAGGTTGTGGTTCTGGGGGATACAAAATAGAGATACAATCATGACTGACAAGTGCAAAAAGGAGAAGAAATTGAAAAGTATCAAACAAACTTAGGATATACGTACACAAAAGTATGTGGACACCCCTTCAAATGAGTGGATTAGGCTATTTCAGCCACCTGTTGCTGACCGGTGTATAAAATCGAGCATACAGCCATGCAGTCTTCATAGACAAACATTGGCAGTAGAATGGCCTTACTTAAGAGCTGAGTGACTTTCATCGTGGCACCGTCATAGGATGCCACCTTTCCAACAAGTCAGTTATCAATTTTGAATTCAGGCTGTAAAACAACAAAAGGTAGAATAAGTCAAGAGATATGAATACTTTCTGAAGGCTCTGTATTATAGAAGAAAATACAATATAAAGTAGATTTCAAGAGAGAGTGTTTGTTTTCCTGTTGGCCTTTCAAAACTGTGCTTGTTTCCCTGCCTTTGTCAGGATGCTCTTCAGAAACTGTCCGAGATGCTGAGCCTGAGTGCCACTGTGGCCCGCCAGGATGCCATCATCCCTTCTAAGCACCGCAACACTACTGCTGTACTGGGCTGCCTGGCTGAGAAACTGGCTGGTAAGTGTAGATGCAACCTGATCTCCCTCATTCTCTTACACACGCACATTAAACCCAAAACCCTAACTCTAATTGTAACCCTAAACTTAACCCTAAAAAAGTGTTTTTCCTTGTGGAGACTGGCAAACCTGTCCTTGTTTCACTATCCTTGTGAGGATAGTAAAACCAAACCCCACACACATTCTCTTACAGACACACACTCTTGATCTCCCATAATAAACAGTATGAATATGTATGAAAATGCTCAGGTTATTTGACCCTAGTTGCCCAACCAGTATTTAGCATACCAAATGGTAATTGGGAACTGAAAGAGCTGATCCTGCAGGTTTGAGTTGTATGCCTGTAATGACTCGGCCAAAGTGGTCTGTCTTTGCTCTGACAGTTCTGCTGAGCCTACAGCACTGGGCTGGGGAGAGGGTGGCCAGGGTGAGACAACTCAGTCTGTCTGACTTACCCAACAGGGGTTGCCTCTACTATTCAATGTCTGTCTGTTTACACCCCAAACTGTGAACTACACTTTGTCTTTCTCTGGAAGCGTTGAGTGTTACTATTTTTCTTTGTTTTATTATTTTTTAACTCTGCATCGTTGGGAAGGGCTCGTAAGCAAGCATTTCACGGTAAAGTCTACACCCATTGTATTCGGTGCATGTGAGACTTATTTTTTGGGGCGCAATCCTGGACTTTTACTGTGGCCCTTAGCATTGTTCCTTCACCTAATGCCCACTCCACGTCTCATCTCTCAGGTCCAGCCAGCATTGGACTCCTGAGCCCTGGAACCCTGGCATACCTGCTGGAGAGCCTGGTGAGAGAACACGACAACAAACATTTAGAACCACACTAATACTGTTGCACTGTCAATAGTCATATACTTGGGTTGTATGTCATTTGTCTGTAGAATGAGGCTGAGACACTTAATAATCTGAACACCTCTGTTCCCAGAGCTCTGAGGCCCATCCTACTGTAATGCTCTTTGCCCTCATAGCCCTGGAGAAATTCTCTCAGACCAGTAAGTTTGTCCCCTTATCCTGCACATCCTTCTGAAGGTTGCTATTGCCACCCATTGGCCATGAAACGGATTAGTAACTGTTATATTTCACTGTTTGCAGGTGAGAACAAGTTAACAGTGTCTGAGTCGTGTATAGGTGACCGGCTGGGGATTCTGGAATCGTGGGCTGACCACACAGACTACCTGAAGCGCCAGGTCGGCTTCTGTTCCCAATGGAGCCTGGATAACCTCTGTGAGTAGTAGGCTACATCATGTTAGGGAGGACGGTTCTCATCCAAACACTGTGTTGTGTGTAACAGACTGTGTTAATATTCCCTCTATCCTGTCTCCTCAGTCCTGAAAGATGGCCGCCAGTTCACCTACGAGAAGGTGAACTTGAGCAACATTAACGCCATGCTGAACAGCAACGATGTCAGCGAGTATCTCAAGATCTCTCCCAGTGGACTGGAGGTGAGGGGGCCTCTCTCTGTAACAAGCCTGACAGAGCAGTGGGACTAGAATGATCCCTATGCAACTGTCTACAGGGGCACTGTGTTGCACACACAAGAAATGATTATACTTTGTTCGTCGTGCTAAATGGCAGTATTATACTGATCAGTATCATAATCTTGTTCCAGAGAGATAATGGATCTGCCCCTTTCTCCCCTCTCCCAAGGCGCGCTGCGACGCGTCCTCCTTTGAGAGTGTCCGCTGTACCTTCTGTGTGGACTCAGGCGTGTGGTACTATGAGGTTACAGTGGTCACTTCAGGGGTCATGCAGATTGGCTGGGCCACCAAGGACAGCAAGTTCCTTAACCATGTATGTGCTCACATGCTTTACTGATACACACACAGCAAGCAGTGTTTATTTATGCTAGTTATGCTGGAGACTGAATGCCATAATGTGTGTGTGCTTCAGGAGGGCTATGGGATAGGAGATGATGAATACTCGTGTGCATATGATGGCTGCAGGCAGCTAATCTGGTACAACGCTCGCAGTAAACCACACTCCCACCCCTGCTGGAAAGAGGGTAAGTGCACTCCAAACTCCATACAGTATCATGTTGAAGCTCAGGGGCAGGCTGTAATGGGGAGATGTCTGTCAACACCTCGGCTTACACACATTTGTTACCGAACTACTGTCCCTTACAAGCATATGCTTAAGCCTTACACTTTCTTTGATCTGTAGGAGATGCCATAGGTTTCCTACTGGACCTCAGTAAGAAGCAGATGCTTTTCTACCTGAATGGACATCAGCTCCTCCCAGAGAAGCAGGTGTTTTCCTCAGCCACGTGAGTATACACACCCTACTCCTGCTTGCTCTATTTTCAGGCTGTAATTCACCCCACACAAGTATTCACATATTTACATACTGTCAGTGGCGGCTCCAGAGATTTTCTGTTGCAGGTGCTATGGGGGTGCTCAACACTTAAGAGAAGGTGCTTTAAATTTTGCGGCGTCTCATTATAGAGGTCGCATTGGACCACCCTTGGTATGCGTACACGCCCGCATTAACTATATTCATTCCGCGACATATATATATATATATTATGGCTGTCAAAAGATTAATCGTGATTAATCACATCCAAAATAAAAGTTTGTGTTTGCATAATATATGTGTGTGTACTGTGTAGAATTATTATGTGTAAATACACACACATTCATGTAGCCTATATATGTAAGGAATAATTGCATTTATATACTGTATATACATTTATATGATTTATATTATATATAAATATTTTATATATAAATATAACCAATTTTTCTTAAATATATACATGATTGTGTGTGTTTTTATACATAATAATTCTACACAGTACACACACATATATTATGCAAACACAAACTTTTATTTTGGATGTGATTAATCACGATTAATCTTTTGACAGCCATAATATATATATATATATATATATATTCAACGCAAGGGCTATAGATACAACATACATAAGCCTGTCAATGTAAACTATAAAAAAAATATTATTTCACACAATTATGTCACACTTGAGCCCTGAATACAACGGAGCAGCAAACAGCAACAACAGAAGGCAACAGACACACGCTTCGGCCTAAAATGCTCACATCACGAAATCACACAGCCAGTTACCAACACTAGTCTAATGACGAATCAGCAGTGTTCCTATTGTTGGAGCATTATGCAACTATGAAGAGCCAAGATTTGTGCTTCAACCACCAAATTAATTACATTTGTAAAAGCCAACAGAGGGGGAAATCAAGCACTTACCATAGATGTCTTCACAACAAAACAATACGTCTGTTGCTGTGATTGAGTGCGAAGGCATCAATGATGTTATCGCAGTCAAGGGTCCTCGTTCTCTCTGCATTTATAGCCAAAAGTGCCAGATTACTGGTCCTAGCGTCTCCACTGCTGTTCCTCAGGTAGTTTTTTACACGGCCCAAGCAAGAAAAACTGCGTTCACAGCTCACTGATGTGACAGGAAGTGTCAGGGCTATGCATATTAACGTGTACAGGTCCATAAATGCATCTTTATACGGCCGCATTAAGGATAGGAATTCCTGTGTGCTGTGGATGGCATGTCCCTGTTCTTCCTTCCTTTGTAGAAGCCGCCGCACCTGGTAGAGCTCTGCTGACAGGTTTTCCTCACTGACAACATAGTGCCGGGCCATGGGCAGCAGAAGTTGTTTGTCCAAAAATGATGTGTGTTTTGGGCTGAGAGTTGGCACACCTCTCAGTACATCATTTGCCTCTGTTGAAAAGCGCCGATTCATTTCCGCTATCAACTTGTCTATAACTGGATAAAAAGAGTGCATTTTCATGTCATCAGTATTGTCTGTCTGTGTTCTCTCTATCGGGGCCTCCACAATAAAATCCTCCAGGTGTCGAGTTTTCTGGGTCTGCCTTTTCTCACGTGAAGTATGTGTTGTGCCTGTGTTTGCACACAGAGTCTCTGCTTGTTTTTGGATTTCTTTCCACTTAGCGTCTGTGCGCTTTTCTGATAGAGCATTAAGTACAGACTGGGCCAAATCCTCTGCCGCAATGAGGTCAAAATTGGGGGCCTGTAGCTGATCTGACATGAACTTTGTTGTTCTAAATAAATCCTCGAACATGATGAGATGCAAAACAAACTTCTCATCGATGATGGCACTGATGGCTCTTGCCTCTGCCCTCCGATGTGGGTGTGACTGAGTGATGACATCACACAGGGTGGCTCGGATAGCGGGTAGAGTTTTCTTGACGGCGCAGATCGCATTATAATGGCAAGCCCAGCGAGTATCGCACAGTCTCTTGAGTTCCACTGGTTGTGCTGTCGGGTCGAGCTCTTTTTGTTTTTTCATGAATAGATCATGCACCACGGATCCAGAAAAAAACTTGTAGAGCATTTGTAGCGTCTCAAAAAACTCAGCTGCAGCGCTGACATTATGTACACAGTCCACTAACACTAAATTCAGCTTGTGTGCATGACAATGTATATAGATGGCTTGTGGCACCTCCTTCCTGAATTTTTCCTGCACACCATTATTACATCCTGACATCACAGATGCTCCGTCGTAGCATTGACCGACACAGCGATGTATATCAATATTACACTGACTGAGTGTGTGTTTGATGCTGGCTAGCAGAGAGGCTGCATCCAATCCATCTGCGGCAGTGAAATGCAAAAACTCCTCATGCACTTCCCCTGACTCTGGTTGTAAATACCGCACGATAACAGAAATCTGCTCCTTTTTACTCATATCTTTACTCTCATCTACCAAAACAGCAAAGCACTCGGCATCTCTTACCTCATCACTTATCTTCTTTCTTATCATTTCTGCCATTACAGCAAATATCTCATTTTGAATATCATGGTGAGTGTATTTAGCGTTTGATGGGTTGGTAGCTAACTTCTTGTCCACTGTTGGATCAAACTTAGCAATAACATGCAGCAACTCACGAAAGTTTCCCAAGTTGTGTGACGACTCACCCTCTCTGTGACCTCTCTGTGCGATCCCCTGGCAGGCTGTGAACCGCAGGCTCTCCACCACAGCTTTCATGTATTTTCTGTTCTCCATAACTAACGCAGAATGTCCCTTATCAAGCAGGTTTGCTATTTTAGATCCACTTGTCTCTTTTTGCTTGAACTCATTCCATCCTTCCATAGCAAATTTGTGTCCCATACTTTCATGATGGCTCTTCAGAGATGCTGATGCTTTCCGCCAGTTGTTAAATCCGTTGCTGCTGCTGGTAAATGTTGGCTCTACATGAAATCCGTGCCCTCGTTTCAGAAAATGCCTACACGCAAAACAAAATGCGGCATCTTTGACCACGCTGTATTCTAGCCATGAATACTGATCCATCCAACTTTTGTTAAAACTTCTCTGCTGATTCCCAAATTGCCGTGTAGGGTATTTTTGAAGGACTGGCCTTCTTGGGCCCTCTTGAGGATGGTTGCTAATATCAGCTGCAGGACAAACCGTAACGTTAGCATCCTCAATGGAAAAGCCGCCGCCGGGGATTCTCCTCCGTCTTCAAGTTCATCCCCAGGATTTTCTTGTTCCTGGGGCTCTGTGATGACGAGTGGTGGTGTGTCTGCACCTTCACAATCTCGTTTATCTTTTATCTTTTCAGGGTGTGACTCAGAACGTGGTCGTTTAGGGAGCAAAAAACGATCCATAGCGAGTTTTAGCTAAGTAAAATACACAATCAAAAACAAGCTGAAATGCGTTAAGGTCAAAGGTTCGGCGGGGGCTGCGCCCATTGGCCAAAGAAGATCACCTGTTTCGGCCTCATGTTATTATAGACTAAAATATATATATTCAATTATTATTTGATTCCTATTTTAAAAACATGAAAAAGTATATTCAAACATGACATTAAAATATAAATATAAAAAATTTCAGACATTTCTTGGGGGTGCTGGGCAGGTGCTATGGCTATAATAGGGGGAGCTGCAGCACCACCTAGCTCCCCCCTGGCGCCGCCACTGCATACTGTACATTTCAGTAACTCACTGCCACATCCAATGTCCTCCCTTTTCTTCCACTTACCTTAGTCTTTTTACTTCCTTTCTTTTTCCAGGTCTGGCTTCTTTGCAGCAGCAAGTTTCATGTCCTACCAACAATGTGAGTTTAACTTTGGGGCGAAGCCCTTTCGCCATCCCCCGTCTGTCAAGTTCAGCACCTTCAATGACTTTGCCTCGCTGGCATCTGATGAGAAGATTATCCTTCCCAGGTAAGTCTGAGCTAGTGGAGCCTTGAGCAAAATGGTTAGGCTCTAAATGATCACTCTAGTTGAACAGGACAACGGCACATTATGTGAACTACCATGTACCATTTAGTGACTGTTTGTGCTTGTGTGTTTTCCTCAGACACCGGCGCCTGGCCCTGCTCAAGCAGGTGAGCATCAGAGACAACTGCTGCACCCTCTGCTGTGACCAGATGGCCGATACAGAGCTGAGACCCTGCGGACACAGGTACAACTTCCCTCCCCGTTTCACCCCTTGTACCTATATTGGTTATCTAGCTGTTTGCCTGTGTGTTACAGCACCTTATGTGGTCTCTGTGTGTGTTTGTGTCTGTTTCCTTAGTGGGATGTGTATGGAGTGTGCCTTACAGCTGGAGACATGCCCGCTGTGTCGCCAGGACATTCTGACACGTGTCAGACTCATCTCACACGTGTCCTGACACATCACCTCCAAACCAGGACATGAACGTTCCTCCCTTCCTCCAATCACCTTTATCTCAGCAATCAACCCGACCAATAGGACTGTGAGACTGTGCCAGGATTCCTGATCGGCACCTGAGCCTAATGTGAGGAGGGAGTGATGGGACCTGACAAAGACCTCAAGGAGAGATACATTGTGGGGGATAGGACAAGGATGTGTAACCTTTTCTTCTGCTGCACTCCATGTATCGTTCTCTCTGTGAGGAGATGGGCCCCACACGCAAAAATGTGCTTGGAGAGTGAGGGGGCAGTGGGAGGAAGACCATTAGAGACATTAACAGGCAGCAGCATTTCCAGAATCACCCCTTCAATCTTAATGACAAACTCACACAGTGTCTGCACATGGATCTGCCTAATGTTCCCTCCCTTAGGCTCTGGTTAATGTGTCCTGTGTATCTCTGCTCAGATGTTTTGCATGCATCTGTGATTCTCTTGTTTTATTCTGAATAAATGTAAAGGCACAACAATGAAGACAGCCTTGGTTGGCTCAGTTGGCTGTGACAATGACGTTAAGGCCCTGCTCAATCATAAAATACTAACTGAGCACAGATTTGTGTCCCTCTTTCCTCTACTTGAAGCATTTCTGGGTTGATTGAATAACCATGCTGTTATAAATGAGATTGCAAAATTAACTAAATAACTGTTATTGAAATACTATTATTTGTCTACAATTCAAACAAAATGTAATGAAATTGAGTTGATTGAAATCACAGCTAATTGAGAATGTTTTAATTACGGAGTTTCGTGAAGTGGTTGTGGAAAATAATTCAAACAATCCTAGGATGTTGTCAGAAGATGCTACACATCTCGATCAGTATGAATGACTACGTTTGGTCAGTGTGCATATATGGAGGACCAACTGTCTCCAGTCCGTTCCTGACAATTAATTAATCATGGAAGAAATTAAGAGTTGAAAGTTAAATTGTATTTATGTCTTTAATGGAGTATCCCCAGGGGTCACAAATGTGATTTACTGAGTAATCATTGTTTTTTTTGGATTGTGATATTTGTAATAAATGTGTTGCATAGTTGCTTGTCAAAGATGCCAATTTTATTGACATGATTTAACGTTAGCAGGCTAGCTACATCACCACTAAATGCATCATCAGCCAGAATGTATGATGTGTATGCCATGCCGCATTATCATGGGATGAAAAGGAAAATACATTTAGGGTGGGTTGCACCAACATGGTTTAAATTATTAATCTAGGATTAGAGAGAGTCTAGATTAGAGCTAATCTAGGTTTTGTAAATCTAGGTTTATAATTAATCAGAGATGTGTTGCACCTCTTCATCATAGATTTACTGATCCAGATTTAAAATGAACTGTTTTAAACTATGATTAGTGACATGTTACACCAATATATTAGTTATTTCGTGAGTTGAAACAAAATGGCTAGCCTACTTGACAAATGAGGCCACAACGTTGCTGTTCCTTGATAAAATAAAAACTATAACGTTAGAACCACTGCAACTCCATAGTGAAAGGTTCTCAGGTTGGCCGATTTTTTAAAATAAAATCTTATTTTATCAGTTAAACCACCTCAAGTGGCAGTTTAGAATTAATCTCCAATCTAAGTTTAATTCAGTTTAGTATATGGCAGTGCTATTGAGGACCATTTTGAAGTGGTCAACTTGGTGGGACTTCCTATCGTTTAAGGAAGGATCTCATAATTCCATCCAGGTCACCAGGAAGGATCGGCCAATAAATTATACTTTTGAGGAAATATTCCGTAAGTGCAGGAGGCAGTACATTTCCAACCTTGGCTTTATACCTGGTCAAACAAAACACTCTAGGTGCCAGTGTGCCCCCTTTCAGTTTGTTTGCCAAGTAGTAGAAAAATAAAATTGACTACTTCAAAATGGAAATGGCGTCTGGTGCTTCCCATGCTCTCACACGCCATAATGGGACAGATGTGATGTCTATGCTCCGCACCTATACCTTCTCTTCAGGAGAGGGAGGTCAGAGGGCTGGACCTCAGTGATGGCCTAGTGGTGAGGTCTCTCAGCTCTACAACCTTTAAACCCATCACCTCCAAAACAACAGAACGGAATGAAGAATGAATGAACTAATGAAGAATCATCCCCAAACATACACATCGATGTGAAATAGGGAAGTGCTACTGGTGACAGAACATACGTGGTCATGTCTTGCCCATGCTCGCCATTCACAGGGGACTTCTAACTTATTGGAAAGGTTATCATGTCTGTCTTGTCCCCTGCTTTTGTATTTGAACTGTTGCAGGTTTGCAATAGGAATAGTATCAGTATATTTTACCTCTAGCCATTCTCTGGTGATCATAGACACCTTTGTCCTCATGGGGTACAAGGTTTTTTATAAAAATGTGTGAACTTAAATACCTTTTGAGTTTTGTGTCTGATTTTTACATCAGTACACATGTCTGAAGTATCTAAAACAAACACCTGACCCAAGGGTCTTTTTTTTTACGTCATGCATTTTTGACAGACTAAGCAGTAGGAACATTAGGAATACTTGCCCTTTCCATGACAGTCTGACCAGGTGAATCCAGGTAAAAGCTATGATCCCTTATTGATGTCACTTGTCTTAAGACATTGTGTATGTGTGCCATTCAGAGGGTGAATGGGCTAGACAAAATATTTAAGTACCTTTGAACGGGGTATGGTAGTAGGTGCCAGGTGCACACGTTTGAGTGTCAAGAACTGCAACCGTGCTGGGTTTTTCATACAACAGTTTCCCGTGTGTACCAAGAAAAGTTCACCACCCAAAGGACATCCAGACAACTTGACACAACTATGGGAAGCATTGGAGTCCACATGGGCCTGCATCCCTGTGGAATGCTTTCGATACCTTGTCGAGTTCATGCCCGACGAATTGAGGATGTTCTGAGGGCAAAAGGCAGTGCAACTCAATATTAGGACGGTGTTCCTAATGTTTTGTACACTTAGTGTATGTCACCGGCTTGTACATATTTGCTTATGTTTGCATTGTCTGTAAATAAGTGTTTCAAATAAAGACATTCAATCATTCTGTAAAATCACATTCTACATTATTTAAAAAAAAAGTGTACTGATGTGGATTAACCACAGCGCACACAACACATGATTCTCTTGGTCTTCACAATGATGGTAAAAAATATTTCTGAATGAGTGTTGCACACAGCCCATGTAGCCCATTGGGATTCCTGTGTATCTACAAATATTACATTATAAATAATGTTTCATTCATGACACTTTCCTAGAGTATATGATCATAGTGGTTATGTATGGGAGCATGTACAGTATGTGAGTCATGAGTGAGTGCACTGATGGATGTGCTGTGGTGGGGTTACCTAGTAACATACTAAAAAAGGGGCTGCAAAATGCTTCTGGTCTTCATTCCAGTCACCATTTTGACATCTCAAAAGACTATTGTGGCCTAGCTTATTAAAACAGTCACACTGTTCGGTTCACACTGTACAAGTCTCTCTGTATGGAGAGGGTTTCTCAGGATAAGTAGTAGAGTAGTCCTATGCAGAACCAGAGTTGCAGACTGCATTACCTCCATTCGACTTCCAGGCCATGTGGTAAAAGAAGGTGCTGGCTCCATAGATGTCGCTACGATGCCAAAAAACTGTGACAAACGCATAGTAAGACAAAATCAGACATGAAAGCAGAATGTTATAACAAAATACATGCCTGCATTCATTATTATTTCTCAAATGTCAGTTAATTTATATTTTTGATTTCTTTACTGGCAATGTTGATGATAGGCAGGCAGGTTGTCAGTACTGGTTGCCATATCTGTATGGGCTTTAGCCAGCTCATTTTCCATAATTTGTTTTCATGCCATACATGTTACATATTGATAAAGTCTCACTCCTTACCCATATGAAACTATGGTGTTTGTGAAAATCTCTGAGACCACACCATAAAAGCATAGCTCCCTCTTTCTAAACCTGTCACAGTCAGCTGAGCACATGATGCATCAGCTCTGCCTCTTAGGCATAGATCTTATTTGATTGGTCAAAAGACCTGTGTAAATGCAGTGTAAGTCCAATATTTGGGAGGGAAGTAGGAGGGCCAGGAAAAAATGTCTGTGTTATCTATTCATTCTAGCCATAACGCTGTACAGAATGTGGATATCAGCACTTCCTGTGAAAGGTTTTCTGCTTGACAATGAAAAAAGTGCAAGTATTGATTGGAATGTATTCAGACTCAGTCTATATGGCCCTCTGTAAGGGGAGTGCTGGTCTTAACAAGGGCTTCTCATGTGTTTCTGTCAGAACTAGGTAAACCAACTATGAAGTCAGCCAGCCTGTCTGTATGCCTTTTTACATGTCTATGGCTGCGTTCACACAGGAAGCCCATTTCGGATCCGTTTTCCACTCATTTTGACCAATCACCGCATCAGATCTTTTCACATCAGATATTTTTCAGACCTGATCTGATTGGTCAAAAGACCAATTAGTGAATTAAATATCACAATTGGGCTGCCTGTGTAAATGCAGCCTATGTTTCAGACTGTCTGTATCAGCTTCTCTCTTCTAGACTTACTGCAGCAGCTGCCATATGACCGTAGTAGTATATATGTAACGGTAAGGAGTGACTGATGCAGCATTGGCCAGAAATGCTGTGAGGTACAGAACAGTTGCCACAGCATTATTCACCATCACCTACAAGATAGAGAACATACAGTATGTTGATGAAGAAGAAACAACTATCCAACTACAGCCTTAATTTTCCATATTTTATATTGAATAACATTTACAATCACAGGAGGTTGGTTGCACCTTAATTGGGGAGGACAGGCTCATGGTAATTGCTGGAGCGGAATGGTATCAAATACATAAAATACATGGGAGACAAATTCATCTTTCAGCAGGACAATAACCTAAAACACAAGGCCAAATCTACACTGGAGTTGTTTACCAAGAGGACATTGAATGTTCCTGAGTGGCCTAGTAACAGTTTTGACTTAAATCGGCTTGAAAATCTATGGCAAGACTTGAAAATGGCTGTCTAGCAATGATCAACAACCAATTTGACAGAGCTTGAAGAATTTTAAAAGAATAATGTGGAAATCCAGGTGTGCAAAGCTCTTAGAGACTTACCCAGAAAGACTCACATCTGTAATCGTTGCGAAAGGTGATTCTAACATCTATTGACTCAGGGGTGTGATTACTTATGTAAATGAGATATTTCTGTATTTTATTTTCAATAAATTTGCTAAAAACAGGTTTTCACTTAGTCATTATGAGGTATTGTGTGTAGATGGGTGAGACAAAACATCCATTTAAAACCATTTTGAATTCAGGCTGTAACACAACAAAATATTACATAAATCAAGGGGTATGAATACTTTTTAAAGGCACTGTAGGCCTGTCAGGATTAAGACATTGTCTATACCGGCTCTTAATAGCTTATTTTTTTTCGTGCCTGTCACAAACTCTTAGGTCGTCCGATTTTGGCCGTTATTGTAAATAAGAATTTGTTCTTTACTGACTTGCCTAGTTAAATAAAGGTTAAATAACCCAACCTAGTACATACAACACGAAAATTATATTACCTTGCCAAAAAATAATTGTCAGAAGTGGGATTCGAACCCACGCCTCCAGGGGAGACTGCGACCTGAACGCAGCGCCTTAGACCGCTCGGCCATCCTGACGTTATTGTAATCTATCATTATAACACTTATGAAGATACACAACCGAATAGCATTTCAATGATGTAATATAGTCAAGAGTTACTTTTGTAACAATAGTACGGCGAACAACATGTGAATAAATAATGAAACAAGGAAGGATATCTTCGAACTAGAAGCAAATTAGCAGCTACCTACCTAGCATATATAATTCTTAGTTAGCTAACGTTAGCACGTAGTTTCAAACTCTTGACTAACATTACTGTAGCAAGCTTGATGATTGATGTTTATAATTTGTCCACTGTCAGGCGAGACAAGTAGGCTATCGTTTGAGTTATGCATACATTATAATTATATATTTGTAAACACCTTGTGCGATTCTCATAGCATTGCTAGACATGAATGAATGAATCGATCAATCACTCAAATGTATTTATAAATCCCTTTTTACATCAGCAGATGTCACAAAGTGTTTATACAGAAACCCAGCCTAAACCCCACAAAAAGCAAGCAATGCAGCTCTCATTTCTCCAGCGTTGCACTTCATCATTTATTTCCTTATAAAATCATACCCGCGGGAAGCGTGATGGAGATGTTGCAGCACACCTGAACATTTGCGAAATGTATAGAATTACTGCTGTCTGTTCAGAAATAAATGAAATTATTCAGAATTCTACACCAGGTGTAGGCCTATAATTTAGCCACAGATTATCAATAGCATACTTAAAATAAATATCCTAGCTGTGGATTTTGTGTAGCCCAATCACGCGGCATGCCTACAGGCAAAACAGGCCTTATGAAATATTTCTGAAACAGTGACACTAGTACGAACTCGAACCAAGGCGCAGGGGTAAGGGTCAATCCAAGTATTTTACTTAGAGAATTAACACCGTTAAGGCAACCACCCAAGAGCACACTAATACACATCAGGGGCCGTATCCCTAAAGATTCTGAGAATCCTCTCAGAGAGCTCCTAATTTAACCTAAAAATTCCTTGCCCGGAGTTTTAGCTTAGAAGTGATTCCAGAACATTTTCAGTGAACTCTGAGCAAGGAATGGATGGAAAATCCTATTTTAGTGAGGAGGTGTGGTTGACCCCGTTGCTAGGTATGAGTCATCATTTCAAAAGCCGTGATTGGTTGATCCTACAAGTTTGATGAAAATGAAGTTTTGGTGATAATGAGCAAAGGATGTACCCTCAAATCAATAAACATAATTATACACTCTAATCTTATGCAGACTGTAATTGTAAATAATATTTCACATTCAAGAAAATATCTGGAAAATGAATAGTAAGCTGTAGGGGTTATAGCCTAACATTAATACTATCACAAGTTCTCAAATGACATAGGGCTACAGCTTGCCTGAAATGTAAATTTGTGAAGTTTGCCCTGTAAGGCAGTCCACTCTGGGCTAGGTTCCCCTGTGGAATGTGAATATCTTCTTCACCACCATCCTCATCGTTGTCTTCATCCTCATCCTTATCGCCATCCTCCAGAGGTTCTGCAATCTGTCTAACCTTGCAAATATTGTGTAATATTGCACAGGCTATGATGACTTTGCTGACTTTTTCAGGCCTCAGCCGCACCTCTCCGTGGAGAACATGAAAGCGCCTCTTAAGCTGGCCTATGCCACGCTCCACCACCGCTCTTGTTGTCTTGTGGGCCCTACAATAGAATACAGACCTTTAATTATTTAATGGAAAGATTGCACTACTTGGATGCTCTAACATATTGCTTGAATTTCATTTCCATGATTTTTGTATTGTTTGGCTTACCTGTTATAGTTTAGTTGGGGCCCTTGGCGTGGCTGGAGGCAAGGTGTAAGGAGCCATGGTTTGCATGGGTAGCCACTGTCCCCTAACAAGTGGCAATTAGCTGCCACATAGCGTCTCTCAAAAAGCTGTCTGATGCCACTCTCGGAGAGCACTCTCGCATCATGTGTGGAGCCTGGCCATTTAGCCACAATGTCCAAAATCTTACAGGCCGCATTGAACACTATTTGCACATTGATGCTGTGGAAATTCTTCCTGTTAACAAAGACAGCCTCGTCCTCTGATGGCGCAATTATTCTCACATGTGTTCCATCAATTACACCCACAACTCCAGGGAATCCTGCAATGTCCATAAATGCCCTTTTATGTGTGTGTAAAGTGCGGGCATCCAGCGGGAATGAAACAAATTGGGTCACAATATTAGGTTGTGACAAAGCTGTCAGTGTTTGGGTGATGACTCTGCTGACGGAGGATTGGGACAGACCCAAGTCATCACTGCTGCATTGTTGCATTTTCCCTGTTGCCAAATACCTCAGGGTTGTGATTACTTTCTTCTCCGGTGTAATAGCGTTGTGGCATCGAGTTGGTGAAGTAATTGCATCTCTAAGGAGATCCACCACAAACATGATTCCTGCACGATCCAATCTGTAGCGTCTCAATAATTCCCTGTCATCCAGTGTTTGCAGGACATCTCTCCTGCCTCCTCTGTTGGCCATTTTGTGCAGCAGCTTAGGGGAACTCCTAAGCCACTAAAAGTCCTCTTCCCTGCTCTTAGCAGATCTCGCCTTAGGAGCCCTTTTAAGCGCTAGGAATCTTGAGGAATAGCTTTTATATTAACTGGGATTTTCGTGTCACTTTTAGGGGAAATTCGAAGAAAACGTCATGACTCTGAGAATTTTCTTAGAATTTGGCCGCTAGGAGACACTTTTTGCACAAAAATTCTTTAGGGATACGGGCCCAGACCTAAGCAAAGACCCAGGCCAACCGAGGAACCTAAATAACAAGGCAACCAGGTGAACAGAGAAGGTGAACACAGGTGAATCCAATAAGTAATAATCAGGGTAACCTGGAAACTTGAAAACAAGGTAAGGGTGTCCTCTAGCGGTAACCTAAGGAAACAACAACCAAATAAAACAACCTGTGACCATTTCAAAAACAATCGTCGGAAAACTCAGGTTGAAAGCGAAGGGATTCTGCTGAAAAAAAGAAGACTAATCTGTCTGTAGGCTACCAAATATGTTGTCAACTTCCAAATAGGCCTACTGAGGGAACAGTGAGAGAGATAGGCTTTTGGAACGAGCAATCGCTGGGTGAGTGAGCAGTAAATCATTGGGCGAGTCAGTGAAACTGGAAAGCTTTTACAGGACTATAATCTCCTCCACATATTGTACAATATGTGTGTCTCCACACCTAGGCTGTTGATGGATTTATTACAAGGTTGTTTTCATTGATCTCAGATTGTCAGTGTCAAAATAGCCTGTCATTTCGATCATTTGTGAGCTATTTAAAAAAAAAAAAAAAAAAGAGGTTTCTGTCTCCATTCTGTGACTTCCTCCTGGCATCACTGCAGCACGCACTCAGCCTGTGTTGATGGAGATGTCTGCACACCAAGTGTTACAGCTGCCTCTGCAGGAGAAGGAAGGAGCAAGAACAAAGCCTCATGAGGACCACAGACAGTTTCAAAACTCTTGTTCAGAGTCTGTGTACATGGTGTCTGATTCACTGTCCCTACTTCAGTGTTGTAGTGAAAGACAGGATTCATGACTCACTTGGGGTGTCATTTAAGGGAGTCACTCCATCTGGGCCAGGCCTCTCCAACCCTGTTCCTGGAGAGCTACTGTCCTGTAGGTTTTCACTCCAACCCTAATCCTGCACACCTGATTCTAATAATTAGCTGGTTGATAAGCTGAACTAGGTTAATTACAACTGGGGTTGTTGGAGCAGCGTTGGAGGACCAGGATCTGGGCTGTCCCTGCCCTGCTGTGTCTATACACCCACAATAACATCTGCTAAATATGTGTATGTGACCAATAACATTTGATTTGATTTACAGTACATAGCCAAGCTACATGTAGCAATGCTGCCTCAGTCCCCAGGTAGGACTGTCTATGCTCCAAAAATGCACCCGCTCTGTCAGGAGGAGAGTTTTTATGTCTCAGTGTTGGCACAAGCAGGAGTGGGAAGAAGAGGACGAAAGATGCTTATTATTTCAGTGGCGGTCTGTGGAGAGTTATCTCCCCCATGTGAAAATTCAGACCAGTGATTACTTTATAAAACATTGGCTGATACCTCAGCCTTCTGGCTGACTGTATATCATCGGGACACACCCTTTTCACCCCACTTCGATACACAGGGATTTTCGTAGCAGGTGAGGATAGCATTTTCACTAATCTTAACCCTTTTCCTAACCTTAACCTCAGTCTCCTAACCTGCAACGTTAATTCTGCTAACCTGCTGCGTAAGTTCTTCTAACCTGTTACGAAAAAGTATATAAAAGAGGGTATAAAAGAGTTTCCCATATATCATCACTATACCCCAGACTTGACGTTTACAGCTTGCCATCTTGTTCTCATATCCTCCCTGAGCTTCCAAGAAGAGAGCCACATAGTGTGACTGGTCATACTGGTCAACTGTCAAGAAGCTTGTCACATTGGTGCTATGAGGAAGATGTCCTGTGGGCCATTTTCCCAAAACCTGACTGTCACAGCATTCCATAGGTTTAGTATCTGACACACTTGTTTGCCCCCTGTGTCAGCTGGACAGAGGGGCTTCTTTGTGTCAGCAAAAGCAAGCACCACCCAAGCAATGTAACAGCATGGTGAGAATCTGCTGCCATCAAAATTATTTCAGAGGTTATTGTTCCTTCCACTTTCCACTCAGAAAATACCAGAGGCCTCATTTCTTATTTATAGTAACTGAGAGTTAACTAAATATGTCACACACTGTAGCAAAAGGGTATGATGCTGTCATGGTGATGAAGAAATATCCCTTATATTGTATCCCTTTCGGTGTGTCTCCTTACTCCACTATGGGAATATGACTTCCTTACACACAGTCCTGCTGGCAAACACACATACCTCTTACACACTCATCATTCCATTACTCACAAATTGTAACTTCACATAGCCTAATATGTAATGATAGTTGAGCAAGTACACACTCAGAAAGTACTCTTATTTATGTTCTGTTACTGTACTGTAGCTATATTAGTGATAGAATTGTGGACTTGGATCCTATGACTTGGACTTGAGTCGAGTCTCACAAATGTTATAACTAGATACTTGACTTGAACTTGGAGCGTTGACCCTCATGATAAGACATGGAAGGAGTCAGTTTTGACAGATGATATGATTACCAAAAGTATGTGGACACCTGCTCGTCAAACATCTCATTCCAAAATCATGAGCATTAATATGGAGTTGGTCCCCAATTTGCTGCTATAAGAGACTCCACTTTTCTGGGAGGCTTTCCACTAGATGTTGGAACATTGCTGCGGGGACTTGCATCCATTCAGCCACAAGAGCATTAGTGAGGTCGGGCATTGCTGTTGGGTGATTAGGCCTGGCTCTGTCTGCATTCCAATTCATCCCAGAGGTGTGGGGTTGAGGTCAGGGCTCTGTGCAGGCCAGTCAAGTTCTTCCACACCGATCTCAAAAAAACATTTCTGTGTCGCCCTTGCTTTGTGCACAGGGACATTGTCATGCTGAAACAGGAAAGGGCCTTCCCCAAACTATTGCCACAAAGTTGGATGCACAGAATCGTCTAGAATGTAATTGTATGCTGTAGCGTTAAGATTTCCCTTCACTGGGACTAAGGGGCCTAGACTGAACCATGAAAAACAGCCCCAAAACGTTATTCCTCCTCCACCAAACTTTACAGTTGGCACTATGCATTGGGGCAGGTAGCTGTCGGACTGTCTGTCGGACTGCCAGATTGTGAAGCGTGTTTCATTACTCCAGAGAATGAATTTCCACTGCTCCAGAGTCCAATGGCAGCGAGCTTTATACCACTCCAGCCGACACTTGGCATTGTGCATGGTGATCTTAGGCTTGTGTGTGGCTGCTCGGCCATTGAAACCCATTTCATGAAGCTCCCGAAGAATAGTTATTGTGCTGATGTTGCTTCCAGAGGCAGTTTGGAACTCGGTAGTGAGTGTTGCAACTGAAGACAGACGATTTACGCGCTACGCTCTTCAGTACTCGCCGGTCACGTTCTGTGAGCTTGTGTGGCCTAACACTTTGTGGCTGAGCTGTTGTTGCTCCTAGATGTTTCCACTTCACAACAATAGCTCTTACAGTTGACCGGGGCAGCTCTAGACGAACTGACTTGTTGGAAAGGTGGCGTCCAATGAAGGTGCCACGTTGAAAGTCACTGAGCTCTTCATTAAGGCCATTCTGCTGCCTATGTTTGTCTATGGAGATTGCTCTATTATATACACCTGTCAGCAACAAGTGTGGCTGAAATAGCTGAATCCACTAATTTGAAGGGGTGTCCACATACTTTTATACATATAGTGTATTTCAACACCATACATTTCAGTAGAAATACCCCTTCTACTTTCACTAGTATTCTAAAACATTGGGAATTAGCACTGCTTGACTTGCAGGAGAATACCAGAACTGAATACTGGCACCTCCATTTCTGGATGATTCAACAGATGATACTTCAACACAATGCAGTTCAGTAAAAATACCCCTTCTTTTTTCACTATTATTCTTTAACATTGGTACTTGTCTCCAATCTAGATGACTCAACAAATGATGAAGCCTATATCATGTTGATTAAATTGCTATACCATGTGCAAGGAAAAATAGACTGAGCTCCAGTCAATGTCTTGGACTCCAATTCATATTAATAAAAACCCTGGAACAAAGTCGTATTTTCCCTCTCAAGTAGTATATCATGCTGTAAACGTATTCAACTTGTCTGTTCTCTAAGTTGTGAATGGCCCATCAAGAAAGAAAAAAAGTGCCATGTATGTGACATAGACTGTGAAACAGGAAATTGTATATGACGCAAAACATTTACTGGAATACTGTTGGATTAGTAAAAGTGTACCTTAGGCCCTGGACCCTTCATCCTCTGAACAAAGAACCCAGTGTCTGAACTTGGATCAGAGGGGCAGAGAAAGGTTCCTGACACAAACTATAGTACATACTTGGGCTCTCATCCTTTTTTCAGTGTTGAAGTAAAATATTGAAGTAGGCAGAGACACACATGGGCGCACATGCAAACACACGCACACACTGACTGTGAGTACACCTTTGTTCTGGATCTCCACAGAGTGTGATGTCAGGAAGGATAGTGAATGGGAGGTGTGTGTGAGAGTGTGTGTTGGAGCACTGGGATGGGGCCATTCCTCTCCAGTATAAATACAGGGTCCTGGTGGGGACAGTGGTAGAAAAGTGAGGCATACAACTTCAGGACTGTTTGAAAAGACACGAGAGGAGTTTATCATAAAAGGAGACATCACGGCAGAGAAGAAAAGATTCACAGAGGAGTTATTCACAACAAGAGTGGAGAATGGCTGACCAACAAGGTGAGTGATTTATCATTATTCCACTGCTTTTTCAAAGCTTTGGTAGTGCTCTCCAAAGTAGAGGAGACAAATATTATTAGCAATTTCCATATCTGAAAAATGTGCTACCATATGAATAAAATGTGCTGCCGTTTGAATTCACAGCACTGTGTTGAGATCATTCATTTTAAATTAAGCAATGCATACCAGGGGCCGGATTCACAAAGCCTTCTTGAGAATAAATGTCTTCTTAAATGCCATTTTTTCATAACTATAGACTTAAGGGAAAGTTAAGCAAAGTTGCTATTCCTCAAAAAGGGTCTTGTTAATGTTCTTGCGCTATTTCTTATGTTTCTCCTTAAGCAAAAAGTTAAGAAGAAATTAGATTATTGAAAAGAAAGTTCTTGGAAATGTTCTTAATTCCAAGCTAAACCCTTGTCTAAAACTCAGGGCAGTGAGAGAAAAAGCTCATGACAGCAATTGACCATATTTAATTCACATAAACTTCATCTGAAAGTTTCAGTATTGATTATTTTAAACCCAAGAACATGTTTTAGAACTGTAATCTCAGTAAGAAATATCCTAACATGATTGCCATTGCTAGCTAGATAGCTAGCTAAATTGGTTGCCTAGCAACACACATCTTAAGAAGATTTGTAAGAAAAATTTTGAGAAGTCCATAAGAAAATAATTAAATCTCATATTGTTGAAGAATTGCACTCTTATTAATTATTATTTTTTTCTTCTTCTTAAGAAGCGTCTTAAGTTTTTGCGTAAGAAGTGTTTTGTGAATCTGGGCCCAGATTCTCAAAAACATGTATCCTGAAAATGTGTACATTGCTACATTCAAACAGAATATACAGTATATCAGTGTTTCTCCTAGTGAAGATTCACGTTGGTTTGTCTCTGTGTGTGTTTTCTGAGTATATCAAAGAAGATTCCCAAATACTTTTTAGATTTGCAAAAAGTCATCAACTTAAGGGCATTTCTTATTTTTTCCGCCCAACTCTTAACCCAATTTTTTTTTTTTTGTGGATTTCACGTTGAATTCACGTTAGTTGACAACTCAACCAAATGTCAGTTCAACGTTTAGTTTTGATTTGTGCCCAGTGGGTATCATTAGCGCAATGACTGGAAGTCTACAGGTAGGCTAGCGTATGCTACATAAAAATGGTATCCACAAGTTCATCTGACTCTGGATAAGTAGAAAAGTGGCTTGATTGCCAGAATCTCCCAGTATCTCTTTAATGTTTTCACACAGTACATCATGCTTGAATGTAGTTTCCTACATACAGTGCATTCGGAAAGTATTCAGACCCCTTGACTTTTTCCACATTTTGTTACATTAGTCTTATTCTAAAATTGATTCAATTGTTTTTTTCCCCTCCTCAATCTACACACAATACCCCATAATGACAAAGCAAGAACATGTTTTTAGACATTTTTGCACATTTATTTAAAAATGTATATTGAAATATCATATTTACATAAGTATTTAGACCCTATACTCAGTACTTTGTTGAAGCACCTTTGGCAGTGATTACAGCCTTGAGTCTTCTTGGGTATGAAGCTACAAGCTTGGCACACCTGTATTTGGGGAGTTTCTCCCATTCTTCTCTGCAGATCCTCTCAAGCTCTGTCAGGTTGGATGGGGAGCGTCGCTGCACAGTGATTTTCAGGTCTCTCCAGAGATGTTTGATTGGGTTTAAGTACAGGCTCTGGCTGGGCCACTCAAGGACATTCAGAGATTTATCCTAAAGCCACTCCTGCGTTATCTTGGCTGTGTGCTTAGGGTTGTTGTCCTGTTGGAAAGTGAACCTTCTCCCCAGTCTGAGGTCCTGAGTGCTCTGGATCAGGTTTTCATCAAGGATCTCTTTGTACTTTGTTGCTGCCACCACCATGCTTCACCATAGGGATGGTGCCAGGTTTCCTCCAGATGTGACACTTAGCATTTAGGCTAAAGAGTTCAATCTTGGTTTCATCTTGTTGCTCATTGTCTAAGAGTCCTTTAGGTGCCTTTTGGCAAACTACAAGCGGGCTGTCGTGACTTTTACTGAGGAGTGGCTTTCGTCTGGCCACTCTACCATAAGGTCCTGATCGATGGAGAGCTGCAGAGATGGTTGTCCTTCTGGAAGGTTCTCCCATCTCCACAGAGGAACTCTGGAGCTCTGTCAGAGTGACCATCTTTACCTCCCTGACCAAGGCCCTTCTCCCCCGATTGCTCTGTTTGGTCAAGCGGCCAGCTCTAGGAAGTTCTTCTTCCATTTAAGAATGATGGAGGCCACTGTGTTATATTTTTGGTACCCTTCCCCAGATCCGTGCCTCCACAATCCTGTCTCGGAGCTCTATGGACAATTCCTTTGACCTCATGGCTTGTTTTTTGCTCTGACATATACTGTCAACTGTGTATATGTGTGTGCCTTTCCAAATCATGTCCAATCAATTGAAATGACCACAGGTCATTGTTTTACCTGTTTTTGCTTTGTCATTATTATCAGCGTACAGGTGAGACCCAGGCGCAGACAACGGCCGGAATAACAAATGTTTATTATCCCAACAGGGGGCAGAAGACAGGTCAGGGGTCAGCAGAGATTGGTAATCCAGAGTAGTGGGGCAAAGGTACAAGACGGCAGGCAGGCTCGGGGTCAGGGCAGGCAAGGAAAGGTCGAAACCGGAAAACCAAGAAGACAGGCACTTTAGAAAGAGAGAGGTAAAGGTGGAAAACGCTGGTAGGCTTGAACAAACAAAACTAACTGGCAACAGCCAAACAGAGAACACAGGTACTGTATACATACACAGGGGATGGAGATGGGCTACACCTGGAGGGGGGTGGAGTCAAGCACACAAACAGGTGAAACAGATCAGGGTGTGACAATTATGGGGTATTGTGTGTAGATTGATGAGTAAAGGGTCTAACTACTTATGTAAATATGATATTTCAATATAATTTTTTTATAAATGTGCAAAAATGTCTAAAAACAAGTTCTTGCTTTGTCATTATGGGATATTGTGTGTAGATTGAGGGGGGGGGAAAACTCAAGGGGTCTGAATACTTTCCGAATGCACTGTACAGTAGCTTCTATAAATATTAAGTGGGGTCCTTGACTTTAACTCGCAATGATAGTCTGGCTCCAATTTGACCTTTCTGTGTTGGGACCATTGTGATTCATTTGACTGTCTAGAAATATTTATATCTACAAGAGTAATAGGCCCCAAGATTCCCTCATGAACTCATTATTCCTAACTACACAGTAGAATATGTTTGTCTTACAAGTGGCTGAGCCCTATGTTCTTTCTTTTATTGTGTTCCAGGTGTATTCATGGGGATTGACCTGCGTTGCCAGGTGAACAACCATGCCCATCGTACAGAGGAGATGGACCTGGAAAGGCTGCTGGTTCGTAGGGGGCAGCCCTTCTCCCTCGCTCTGCAATGCACCACACCCCTGCCCCCTAAACACAAACTAGCCATGATCCTGCATCTGGGTGAGCAACTCAAGGCCAAGGACCATAAGTTTGAGTCAGTTATAGAGTGGATACTATTGCAGAGTGGGAGGAGGAGTTAGTTATTATTGACAGATTTAAAAAGAAAAGGTCTGGTAAAACATTTTTGACTGACAGTATAGGTGTTTTTGCTTGTTTGCATGTTTAGGTAAGGAGGGTGAGGTGGTGGTGAAGGTTTTGGATGCCCGTGCTGGCCGTGACAAGTGGTGGTTCCGCCAGCAGAGGGCTCAGAATGAGGTGCTGCTGACGGTCCACAGCCCAGCAGACACCCCTGTGGGACTCTACAGCATGACATTGCTGCTCCTCTCCCCAGATGAACACATCCTGGAGCAGACCACACCAGAGACGTTCTACCTGCTCTTCAATCCCTGGTGCAAAGGTGAGCTCCAACACATAAACACGCATGCACAAATTAGTAGAATCAGTTGAAACTGCCATGTTTTATTAGCTATTTTGGTGAGGTGAACCAATAAGGGCTCAGGAAGGTGTCATCGGTATTCATTACTTTTGCACTCTTAGTAGGTCAGAGTCAAGGGACTCAACTTCTGTTGTGTGTTTGACTCAGTCTGTCTCCCCCTGTGTTTACTTTGAAATAAACATGAAATTATTAGAAGGGATAGAGAAATGTGTAAATTGTGGAAGAGATTGCTGATATGAAAGCTGTCAGTTGTGTGATACATTATCACTACAATAAGAATCCTGTTGCCCCATAAGTTTTCTAAATCAGTCGTCCCTCTGCTGGGTCTTTGTTTTTCTCCCTCCCAGCTGACTCTGTGTACCTCCCTGATGAGGAGCTTCTAGAGGAGTATATCCTGAATGAAAATGGCCTCCTTTACCAGGGATCCTGGGACCAGATCTCCTCACTGCCCTGGAACTTTGGACAGGTAGCAAACAGCACACCTCTGAAGGATGGACAGCTAACCCACCTGAGACAGAATGGATATAGAGAGAGAGAGAGCTTTTAAATCTTTTGATCACACCCCATCGATCCATTGAGAACAATAACTCAGTGATGTGTAGCCTAAATCACAGTTCTAGTTGAGGCGTTTTCAAAGAGAAAGATAAACAACGGGGCATGTGGGACGGTGTTGGCCGTCAGTGGTTTCTTGCGAGTCTGATGGCTTGATGGTGACGTGTGAATTGTTACAGCTTGGTGACTTTGGAGACACAGTGCCCCAGCTGGCTGAGGAAATGTCTTTGGTGGATGCAAGGCATTTCTAGCCTGGCTATGTGAAAATCCAGGGTGTGTGTGTGTGTGTGTGTGTGTGTGAGAGACTGAGACTGGCTGATTGTCTCCATCTAGTGAGAAGGAAAGTACATATTCACAATCACCCACTGTATGTATGTATTGTTAACCCTGGTTTGAGATTTGTATACCTCATCATGAACTCAATGTGTTCTCATAATATTTGAACATATAGTCTCACGTCATTTTTCATAGTTTGAACAAGATGTGGTGGACATCTGTTTTGAAATGCTGGACAATTCACCTACTGCACTGAAAAACCCAGAGATTGACACAGCCAACCGAGCAGACCCAGTGTACGTGAGCAGGACAATCACTGCAATGGTAAGGTTCACCATATAATGTAATAATTTCTACACCTAGGGAATAGTTATAATCTCACAGTAATTCACTTACTTCCTCTACATCTGTGCAGGTGAACGCTAATGATGACCGTGGCGTGGTGTCGGGCCGCTGGGACGGGAAGTATGATGAAGGGGTGCCGCCCACACGCTGGACTGGCAGTGTGGCCATCCTCAGGCGATGGAGCGAGGCCGGGGCACAGAGGGTGCGATACGGACAGTGCTGGGTGTTCTCAGGTGTAGCCTGCACAGGTGAGGCACACAAACAGCGCCCTGACACAGGATGGCTCTCTCTTTTTTGTTCAACTACTATATTTTCTTTAACCTTTCATTAGGACTCCAGTCATATTCAGCTCTGTAATTCTAGACAGACTATATGCTCTTTGCTGATTTGCTCCTTCCTCTCACCCATCCCACAGTTCTTCGCTGTCTGGGCATACCTACTCGCCCTGTTACAAACTACTCCTCTGCCCACGACACTGACGGCAACCTGAATGTGGACTATCTGTACGACGAGCAGCTGGAGAGTGTGTCTGAAGGCAGGAAGGACATGATCTGGTAAAGCTCAAAAGCTACATTTCTTTCTCTTGACAAAGTCATCATTTTCATATATATATATTTTTTATATATAGTGGCCTCCCTCACATCAATACTGTACATGCTTTGTGTGTATAGGAACTACCATTGCTGGGTGGAGTCCTGGATGGACAGGAAGGATCTTCCTAAAGGCTATGATGGGTGGCAGGCTCTGGATCCCACCCCACAGGAGAGGAGTGATGGTACGGCCCCACTTGATATTCATGATCAGTCTGTCTCACTAAGGAAAAGCTCCTTTAAAACACCGTATTATATACATTTTAGATAATATTTTTGTAATCTGCAACTTGTGCTCTTCACAACCTCACTCTCTCCAAATCACCCCATCTTCCCTCTATCTTTTCCTTGTCTCTCAGGGGTGTACTGTTGTGGGCCTTGTCCATTGAAGGCAGTGAGGGATGGTGATGTGGGTATGAAGTATGATGCTGCCTTCGTGTTCTCTGAGGTGAACGCAGACCTGGTCACCTGGATTATCTACCCAGATGGCCAACGCTCACAGGTTTCCCTCAACCAGAAGACAGTGGGCCGAAACATCAGCACCAAGAGTGTGTATGGAGACTACAGAGAGGACATCACTAAACATTATAAATACCCTGAAGGTAATCACTTCCTTCCTTCCGTTAATCACAGATAAGCATACATATTCACACCTGCATAAATATTAGCACAGATGGGAACGGAACAGAAAGAGTACAGTACCGTTACACACAACAAATACCTCAAGGGAAGGGTGTTACTATATACACACACACCACATGAACACACCGTTTAAATAACATTATAAACTGGCTGTTTCGAGCCCTGAATGCTGACTGGCTGACAGCTGTGTTATATCAGACCTTATACCATGGGTATGAAAACTTTTATTTTTACTGCTCTAATTACTTACTACTGGTAAACCGTTTATAATAGCAATAAGGCACCTCAGGGGTTTGTGGTATATGGCCAATATACCACGGCTAAGGGCGTTGCGTCGTGCCTAAGAACAGCCCTTAGCCGTGGTATATTGGCCATATACTACACCTCCTCGGGCCTTATTGCTTAAATATGACATCATCCTTTCTTTCTACCAGGTTCAATGAAGGAGCGTGAGGTGTATGAGAAGGCAGGACGGCGGTTAACGCAGCTGAATGAAGGACCAGGGCAGCTGGAGCTGAAGATCAAACATGCCCAGGCCGTCCTGGGGACAGACTTTGATGTGATAGTGGAGGTGCACAACGTGGGTGGGGAGGACACTCCGGCCCAGCTCACTGTGACCTCCAACGCTGTCACCTACAACAGCCTTCACCGGGGGGAGTGCCAGCGGAGGACTGCCAGCATGACCGTGCCAGCCCAGAAAGGTGGGTCTACACAGCAAAAAATACCACAGAGAGGTGAAAAGAATACAATAACACACTTTCTCCTCTCATCCCTATTATTCTCACAGCTCATAAGGAAGTGATGCGTCTACGGTACGATCACTACGGGGCCTGTGTGTCTGAGCATAACCTGATCAGGGTCACAGCACTGCTCCAGGCCAGCAGCCAGCCCGATGTCATTCTGCAAGAAGTCAACATCCCACTAAGCATGCCACAGCTCCATGTCAAGGTACTAGGCTGTACTGTATGTCACTGTAAATAGCGGGTGAATAATTGCTTGATGAATTGAGTGCTACTGTTTGCACTTTGCACAATTGTCAAGATTGGCCATTTCCGTAGGGAAAGTAGTTGACATTTTCTGTAGGGGTTGTTTTGGATATACTGAAATAATAATTTCTTATGATGGCTGCACTGTCCATTTTCTTGCTTCAGGTAGTGGGAGATGCGGTTGTATCTCGGAAATTAATTGCGCACATCAGCTTCACCAATCCCCTGCCCATCACCCTGAGAGGGGGCGTGTTCACAGTGGAGGGGGCAGGTCTGACTGCACCACGGGAGCTCCAAGCACCGTAAGTATCTCTGTGTGTTGTATGTGAAAGGGAATACATTCTTCATTGCCTGTATGACTTTTAGCATGTTTGCCAATAAGTGTTTTCAAAGAGAATGTTACATCAGTATTACAGCCACGTTACTACTGTAAGTATAGAGAGGTGTAAAGTGCTATTGAAGTACAGAAGTTGACTCATCTGAGGTTTTGCTTAAATGCAGCAAATCTGTATGGATGAAACGTTGCCTACTGTCACGTTTGCTATCAGTCTACCTATGATTGTGGGTTTATCCATGAGGAATGAGTGAGACATGGCAGCATGAGTTTGAACAATGATCTACTTACTATATGTAGACGTGAAACTCTTTAAAGCTCTGGGTTCTTTAAAGATCACACACTGTGCAGCAGCAGATTTAGGACAGCAGCTCAGAGAGCTCTTGGCTGCCACGGTAAATTCCTCAGCAAGGACATAGTCTGACCACATTGCAAGAGTAAAACGAACAAGATCTGCTTTTCTCTCGCTCCACCGCCCCCAAAGACAAAGAGAGAGCCAGACATACCCTCCTTATCCCAGGCCAAAGACGACCAGCCCAGCGTGGCTCTCCAGGACCACAAGCCAAATGTTACCACACATAACATCCAACAGGAGACGCCAGTGTAAACATAGGCCCTCAAACTAAACACAGGATCATTTCTCTGCCCGTCAATGATGTGAGGCTAGGGTAATGTTCAGGCTGTGATTTATTATTACATTATGATTCAGATTGTTTTGCTAAGAAAGAACCAAACAAAAAACATCATGCTTGCTGGATGGACCTAGCCTACCTCATCTTTTGGTCAGCCATCTCATATAGCTCAAGTCAGGTTTTATTTTACACATGCTATGGCACACTGTCATAGCAGCACATAGTCACAACTTGGTCATTTCTGGCAGCAAACCAGATGTTCAACTATTTACTATATGTGTGGTCTTTCCCAGAAATACACGGCTGCAAAAACGTTGCTATTACCGGGAAACATATGGTGTCGTCCTGAATGGGCTGGTGTATGTGTGTGTGGGGGGGCATGACATGTTTGATAAACAACCAAAGCTATTTCTAATACTCTCATTGACCACAGCAGGAGAACTCCAGTTAACGTCCTGACTGAATGTCAATATTTTAGATCTGAACCACAATTTACATTAGAGGATCAGACCAAGGCTGAGTTAAGAGAACCATGCTTGTAGCAAAAACATTTTAATTTTCTCCTACAGAGGCGACATTGGCCCAGGTCAAGAGGTGAAGGTCAAGTTGTCCTTCAAGCCCACCCGCGCTGGCCTGAGAAAACTGATGGTCGACTTTGATACAGACAGATTGAGGGATGTTAAGGGCATTGCCACTTTGATTGTGAGAAACAAATTAACTGTGAATTAAGAATGTACAGTCGTGGCCAAAAGTTTTGAGAATGACACAAGTATTGGTCTCCACAAAGTTTGCTGCCTCAGTGTTGATGATGGCAATTTGCATATACTCCAGAATGTAATGAAGAGTGATCAGATGAATTGCAATTAATTGCAAAGTCCCTCTTTGCCATGAAAATGAACTTAATCCCCCAAAAACATTTCCACTGAATTTCGGCCCTGCCACAAAAGACCAGCTGCCATCATGTCAGTGATTGTCTCGTTAACACAGGTGAGAGTGTTGACGAGGACAAGGAGATCACTCTGTCATGCTGATTGAGTCAGAATAACAGACTGGAAGCTTTAAAAGGAGGGTGGTGCTTGAAATCATTGTTCTTCTTCTGTCAACCATGGTTACCTGCAAGGAAACACGTGCCGTCATCATTGCTTTGCACAAAAAGGGCTTCACAGGCAAGGATATTGCTGCTGGTAAGATTGCACCTAAATCAACCATTTATCGGATCATCAAGAACTTCAAGGAGAGAGGTTCAATTGTTGTGAAGAAGGCGTCAGGGCGCCCAAGAAAGTCCAGCAAGCGCCAGGACCGTCACCTAAAGTTGATTCAGCTACGGGATCGGAGCGCCACCAGTGCAGAGCTTGCTCAGGAATGGCAGCAGGCAGGTGTGAGAGCATCTGCACGCACAGTGAGGCGAAGACTTTTGGAGGATGGCCTGGTGTCAAGAAGGGCAGCAAAGAAGCCACTTCTCTCCAGGAAAAACATCAGGGACAGACTGATATTCTGCAAAAGGTACAGGGATTGGACTGCTGAGGACTGGGGTAGAGTCATTTTCTCTGATGAATCCCCTTTCTGATTGTTTGGGCCATCCGGAAAACACCTTGTCCGGAGAAGACCAGGTGAGCGCTACCATCAGTCCTGTGTCATGCTAACAGTAAAGCATCCTTAGACCATTCATGTGTGGGGTTGCTTCTCAGCCAAGGGAGTGGGCTCACTCACAATTTTGCCTAAGAACACAGCCATGAATAAAGAATGGTACCAACACATCCTCCGAGAGCAACTTCTCCCAACCATCCAATAACACTGTTTGGTGACGACCAATGCCTTTTCCAGCATGATGGAGCACCTTGCCATAAGGCAAAAGTGATAACTAAGTTGCTCGGGGAACAAAACATTGACATTTTGGGTCCATGGCCAGGAAACTCCCCAGACCTTAATCCCATTGAGAACTTGTGGTCGATCCTCAAGAGGCGGGTGGACAAACAAAATCCCACAACTTCTGACAAACTCCAAGCATTGATTATGCAAGAATGGCATGCCATTAGTCAGAATGTGGCCCAGAAGTTAATTGACAGCATGCCAGGGCAGATTGCAGAGGTCTTGAAAAAGAGGGGTCAACACTGCAAATATTGACTCTTTGCATAAACTGAATGTCATTGTCACTGAAAGCCTTTGACACTTATGGAATACTTGTAATTATACTTCAGTGTACCATAGTAACTACTGACATAAAGATCTAAACACTGAAGCAGCAAACTTTGTGGAGACCAATACTTGTGTCATTCTCAAAACTTTTGGCCACGACTGTACGTCATTTTTTATAAAGAAACATAACCCTGTGAATGCAATATGAAAGTGAGGTGCAAAATAACATGTTTTTCCATATTATTCTTTATGACCTTTAGAAGGGATTTATTAACCTTGTCCAAAGTAGTTAAGATTAGCAAAGAAAGGTGGGCCTCTAAATCCAAAAGTATTGTTAGTCCGAGTATCTATTTGTGAGAAAAAAGTAACTGTACTCTTACAGTATTTACAAGATATTGCACATTATTTAGAAGCACATATTACCTAAGCCCAAGAAGAATGGAGTGGCAGCCTTTAGTTATGTACCTAGCCTCTGGAATAGCCTTTAGTTATGTACCTAGCCTCTAGAATAGCCTTTAGTTATGTCCCTAGCCTCTGGAATGGCCTTTAGTTATGTCCCTAGCCTCTGGAATGGCCTTTAGTTATGTCCCTAGCCCCTAGAATAGCCTTTAGTTATGTCCCTAGCCTCTAGAATAGCCTTTAGTTATGTCCCTAGCCTCTGGAATGGCCTTTAGTTATGTCCCTAGCCTCTGGAATGGCCTTTAGTTATGTCCCTAGCCTCTGGAATGGCCTTTAGTTATGTCCCTAGCCTCTAGAATAGCCTTTAGTTGTCCCTAGCCTCTAGAATAGCCTTTAGTTATGTCCCTAGCCTCTATAATAGCCTTTAGTTATGTCCCTAGCCTCTAGAATAGCCTGCCAGAGAACCTAAGGGGGGCTGAAACTGTGGACATATTTAACTCATTTTTTGCTTTGCTTTTCCTTAAGGTGCTTTTAGTTGTTCTGTTTGTCATTCCTTTGTTTATTATTTTATGTTTGTTGTGTAATACATATTTCAGCTTTTATTTGTTTTCCTGTAAAGCACATTGCGTTGTATTCAATGTCTAATGCGCCATATAAATAAAGCTTGATTTGATGATATTGTACACCACTGTGGCTTATATATTAGATATTCTGTTCTTAATAATTTAATACTCATGTGAAACATGTCTTAGTTTAATAAATGATTTATTTTTAGATATATGCATGGAGTCTGACGTGTCAAAACAAACAGTAAAAATTGACAAATGTTATGACTGCCTTTTCTTATTTTTTCATCTAGCCTAGTGCAGATCTAGCACACTATCGTCTAGGCTTGGATGTGCATTCCCGGTAATACACTTGTCTCCCATGGACCTGCTCGTACATAAAGAATCCTCCATTCAGTCTGCAAAGGCATCATTTTCCTCCTTAACTAGCTTTAATGGCAAGAAGTCTTTCTTTATGCAACACCATTTTCCAACAACTTACAACGTTGCACACTGCGTTCAGCCAAAGGTGTGCAAAATCGTGATTTGGCAAAAAATCTGAAAATGGTGTTGGAAAAAGGCTTTCTCGCCATTAAAGCTAGTTGAAGAAAATTATGCTTTTGCAGCCTAAATGGAGGATGTTTTATGTACGAGCCGGTCAACAGGGGACACAAGTGTATTACCGGGAATGCACATCAAGCCTAGATGATCAGCTGCCAGGCTAGAGATCATCATGCAACACATTTTTCAGTCTCTCAGCTCTCTGATGGTGGTGCTTTTCTTCGCACAGCCTTGGACAGTGCTTGCTGAATGACAGGGTACAGTTTGAAACACCCCTCAATGCATGTGCGCACACCCCCAGTCAGGGTGTCCTCGCCCATCTCGCCATCCGATTGTAGTCCAGAAATCTGGTTCAGACTGGGCAGAAATGCAACTGTCAGGCTTCCCAAATTCTCCCTGGATCCTGAGGCCAAGTTGCATCCATTTTCCTCCAGAAAGGTAGGGTCGATGAGGTATGTGGCACCTTCCTGACGGATTGAGCATCCAAGAACCAGATCGTACATCTCTATCCCTGCGTCTGCCAGCGCCATGGACGCACAGGTGACTGCATGTGCCAGGACGGAGCCGTCGTTTTCAAGGACCATCACATTGACTTCAATCTGAGAGCGAGGATACTTATGCAAGCACACTCCTGGCCTCAGGCTCTCCAACAGCATCAGCGACAGATCCTTTTCATCACTACCTTGAATCCACGAGCCTCTCTCTCGACAAGAGAATGGGGCATATCTCATGTCAGTAATCAGTCTTCCGGATTTCATATCGGTCTCATCCTTGCGCTCAGTCTCTCTGGGTCCATACACACAGCAGATGAGCTTCGTGTTCCCAGCTTCAATGTAAGCTGAACCTTTGGCTTGACTGATCAGCCCACATCGGACAAAAATTGAACGAACATCCACTTGACCACGCTGCCTGCCATCTACCCTGGCGTCGTCAGAAGCGGTGGACTTTTTTACCGCGGTTTTACACAGAAAGAGAGATGGACTTTGAGACACTTCTGGGCCACGTACCCTTTTTGTATCAGTCGGCATGGTCTGGGAATAGTCCTTCCAAAAAATGTATTTACTTGGGCCGCGTGCTGTATTTATCCAATGATTGTAGTTATAGCTAGTTGTTTCTTCTGTTGCTGTTGCTCGATTCGATCACATGGTACCGTGTGTACATCACCAAATATCTTCCCCGGCTATCGCATTGACTGTATGCTCGATTAGATCACATGGTACCGTGTGTACATCACCAAATATCTTCCCCGGCTATCGCATTGCACTTTTAGTTCCTCCTCACACATCTGCTCACCTGCTGGACTGGAGTACACAAATGAAACAAAAATAAATGACACAGTGTATATAATATAATACAATACATGTATTCTAATAATGCATCAGGAAATATACATTGTATTGATTTTCAATCCACATATTGCTATATAACAGAAAATAAATGGACTTATACTATTTCATTTTCATTGCATCATCCATCGATAGTAGTTCGCGCAAGCGCGGTCGCGGGTTTGGCAATGACTTACAGTAAATTATAACCAATAGAAACGGAGAATCACTGCAGTGACTGTTCTGTCAAACCAATAGTGTCTGTGGGCGGGGACACTGCGTTTCACTTTGATTGTGCCAGCGGTGACAGAAACATTATAAAGATACACGTCTGTAAGTATCGAAAATGTTTAATTGATTGGAGTACAATTACTGGTGCCTGTTATATTATCAAAGTGATTAAAACAGCGGATTTATGTCTAATATAGCTACTTAATTCGTTCGAATGTAGCATACAGCTGACGTTCCAGATATGTAATGATGTCGAATGAGCTAAGGTTAGCTGCTAGCTACTCGAGCTGATTTAATTGAATGACTCGAGAAATTAAAATGGCATAACGTTAATTATTCATACACCGTTGGATTATGCCTTACTGTGGTATTAACTAGGTGGGTTTAAAGTTCTCAATTAGCTAATCAGATCCAGCGAGCTAACTTTATTTAGCTAGTTAGCCAACGTTAGCTAGATACCTAACGTTAACTACCCAACCATTAAGAACGAATCCGTTACTAGTCAACGAATTTGCAAAGGGAAACGTGGAAGAGGTCAATGTAACTGGCTCATTTTAGCTAATAACTACGGTCAGAGCAGGTTACAATTGCAGAATGAACTTGATGTAAAAAAAATAATAATACCGTGCGGTCGTAACGTTAGGGACCATCTTAAACTCTCTAGGCGGCATTCTGCCTTCTCCCTACAGTGTTCAGCCATTAGCTTTGCCTACGACTAGCTGTGTGAACTACAATCCTGACGCGATGTTTTAAGGTTTAGAAACGTCAATAATCATCGCTTGTGATATGGCTTTCGAAACATTTGGCCCTTATCTTCCATCAACAAGAAATACTCATTTTAGATAAATAAAGATAAACATACTCTAGCAGTTTTGCACAGGTCCATACAGCTATGGGTGCCTCCATCTGATGAAACTAAACTTCCGCTGTACACTTCCCGAGTTAAAGACGGGTGTACACTACACTATTTTGGCCACGATTTAGTTGTCTCAGACAAATTTCAGATCGGAGACCAAATCCTCATGTAGTTGCCTACTGGGGGCGCGCAGGCGTCATCGACGCTCGTTTAATGTGAGCGGGTCAAAGACATCTGAGGGCTACCGATCTGGTATTTGAGCAGTCCCAGACGTCCCTATATTTTCAAACAGGTTTGATTTTATCGGCACAAAATCTGCAATGCTCTTGTTGTGTGAGATGTACAATGGCACATTTTGAGAATGGTGATCAGCTGGAAGCCAGTGAGATTACATTGTTTCGCTTCACCCAGAGTGTGTAGACTCGAGCATAGAGCAATGACTACTACTAGAATGCGTTTGTACTTGCCTTCAACCAAAGCAACATTGTCAAATTGTTACAGCTCTGAAGTTCACAAACAATGTTATTAAATTCAAAATGTTGGCTAAATATTTAAACTGTATGGCAAGCGTGAATGTCTGACTGAACTTTAATGAGGCTGCTCAGAGCCACAGTTCGTAGCTACGTTAAATTGAATCACAGCATTAATTTCGCGAGACAGCATGGTATCGACAATTCTCACGACCAAGTGAAGAATCTCGTAGTGTGTGACCACCGCCTGTGCCACATAATTTAGTGTGCGGACCACTATGTTGGCAACACACAAAAAAATGCAGGAAAGACAGTCTTTTAATGTAAGAGGCTCAGCGATGTTGGGATTTTGAAAGTCGTGTAGTATCCACCCGGCTTTACGCACAGGTGTTACTGTAGGAACATGCTAGATAGCTAATTAGCACCGGTGGTCGCCTCTTGTCTTCAATCTGTTTCCATCTGATATTCAGTTTGCTAAAACAAAAGAAGCAAAACCCATTTTTCCATTTGCTTGCTATTTCAGTGGAAGCAAGGACACAGAATAATTTAATTGAAACTTTAGCTTATTACCTTCAGTATTCACACCTGCCTACCCATACCCTTTCCCTCACCGACATTTTAATTTGTTTGTTCTGTTTTTCCAATGTCTGTGTGATCATCAGTCTTGCGTCGGCAGCCCTTTCAGAATGGACTCTTTGTTGACTGCTGCTCAGATCCGTGAGAAGTTCATCAACTTCTTCCATCGCCATGAACACCAGTATGTCCACTCGTCCGCCACCATACCTTTGGATGACCCCACACTGCTCTTCGCTAATGCTGGCATGAACCAGGTAAACAGCAATACTATCGCTGCCAATCCAACTATCCCTTCCCCCATACTTTCCCTCTGCTAGTCTGTAGAGTGTGGCTCTATTGGCTAATTAAAGCCTCTCAACTCAGTGGATGTGTCTTAGCACAGTGGAATTATACCCTCTGGGAGTGGATTGTGTCAAACAGATGTCTCCTAAACGCACACATTCTGTCATTATTTTAAGTTTTTTTCAGTTGCACGGAAAGAATAGACTATTTGAAATATACTCGTCCCAATATATTTCTATCTTTCTTACCAACCCTCTCTCTTTGTCCACCTACCCAACCTCCCCTTCCAGTTCAAACCTATCTTCCTGAACACCATTGACCCATCACACCCCATGGCCAGACTCAAGCGTGCAGCTAACACACAGAAGTGCATCCGCGCTGGGGGCAAGCACAACGACCTGGATGATGTGGGCAAGGACGTGTACCACCACACCTTCTTTGAGATGCTGGGCTCCTGGTCCTTCGGAGACTACTTTAAAGTAAGCCGTGGAGACCAGATGTTAGATACTGTAGAAGTCATCTGATCTGTAATGACGCAGCAACATTTTAACCAGTCTCTCAAGATGAAAGCGACAGTGTGTCAGCGATTAACACAATTTAACTGTGCGTGTTGGGAAGATTAATTAATTCTCTCTTTATTTCCTTTCCTGCTGACTCCTTTCCCTGCAGCACCTTGCTTGTACGATGGCCCTTGAGCTGCTGACTAAGGAATTTGGGATTCCCATCGAGCGCCTGTACGTCACCTACTTCGGGGGTCATGAAGAAGCTGGGCTGGATCCAGATCTGGAGTGTAAACAGATATGGCTGGACCTCGGGTGAGTGAGTTTCAGGAGTAGGAAATACTTGTCAGAACTAATAGGATTATTATATACTCAACAAAAAAAGAAATGTCCCTTTTTCAGGACCCTGTCTTTCAAAGATAATTTGTAAAAATCCAAATAACTTCACAGATCTTCATTGTAAAGGGGTTAAACACTGTTTCCCATGCTTGTTCAATGAACCATAAACAATTAATGAACATACACATCTGGAACGGTCATTAAGACACTAACAGCTTACAGACGGTAAGCAATTAAGGTCGCAGTTATGAAAACTTAGGACACTGAAGAGGCCTTTCTACTGACTCTGAAAAACACCAAAAGAAAGATGCCCAGGGTCCCTGCTCATCTGCGTGAACGTGCCTTAGGCATGCTGCAAGGAGGCAATTTCCGTACTGTGAGATGCCTAAGACAGCGCTACAGGACGGACACCTGATTGACCTCGCAGTGGCAGACCACATGTAACACCTGCACAGGATCGGTACATCCGAACATCACACCTGCGGGACAGGTACAGGATGGCAACAACAACTGCCCGAGTTACACCAGCAACGCACAATCCCATCAGTGCTCACAGCAAGAACTGGCAAATCTGGTGCATTCCATGAGGAGGAGATGTACTGCAGTACTTAATGCAGCTCGTGGCCACCAGATACTGACTGTTACTTTTGATTTTGACCCACCCTTTGTTCAGGGACACATTGTTCAATTTCTGTTAGTCACATGTATATGGAACTTGTTCAGTTTGTTGAATCTTATGTTCATACAAATATATATATATATATATATATATATATATATATAGTTTGCTGAAAAATAAATGCAGTTGACAGTGAGGACGTTTCTTTTTTTTGTGTTGGGTGATAATTCTCTCAAGGTACTGTTCCCTTTTCAAACCTCTAGATGCCACTGCTGGTTACAAAAACAGTCTTGTGAGAACAGTCATGTTCTCTCTGTGTGTGCCTGTGTTCCCTTCCTACCTGTTCCTACTGTAACCTCTCTCTCTCTCTCTCCTCTGAGTCTCACCTGGGGTGTATTTATTAGTCGGAAACCATTGCATAACCTTTCGTCTTTTGCAGAACATTTGCAACGGAAACCATTTAGCATTTACTTTAGGAACCAAATGGAAGCAAACGGTACCAAACATGGAGGGGCCTGTTTGGTATTAATTTGTCCAGTAGAAGCTCTATTTTTTTTGCAACGGAATCTGACTAATGAATACACCCCTGTTTTACCTGTGTCTCCTCTCTGGGTGACAGGATGGACGAGGCTCGGATTATACCCGGCAGCATGAAAGATAACTTCTGGGAGATGGGGGACACAGGTCCTTGTGGGCCCTGCAGTGAGATCCACTTTGACCGCATTGGGGGGAGAGATGCTGCCCACCTGGTCAATATGGACGATCCCAATGTGCTGGAGATCTGGAACCTGGTGTTCATCCAGTACAACAGGTAATGAATTTGTAATAAGCTGTAAAATATGTGACCGACCGGCTCGATTCGGTCTTATGTAGCAGAATTAGAAATTGTGTTTTGAACATTGAATAAAAGTAGAGACTCTGTGCTAGAAAATTGTATGTCATACACTACAGTTGAGGAACAATGGGAAAGTAATTCTGCTTTGAAAGTTGATAAACTTGTAACCCCACTTTTGAGAAAATGGTTGTTTGAATGTTTTGGTACACCTACTGGAGAGCTGCTCTTTGTTTACACCCATTTAGCGTCGTTCCAGGCTCTTAAGCCCCTCCCATCTCTTTAAGGATTCACTTGTTTGGCCATGTACTAAACAGTGTATACGGTAGTGTACAACCAAAAACTTAAAGACTAAAGGCTGGTTTATACTACGTCTATCGACATGTCTGTATACAGTTGTCGTAGTGACATCATTAATATTCTATTGTCGTCCGACATCAAACTTGTCGTTATGAAAAAGTATAAACACACAAACGACAAGTCCAAAATAGCATAACTGGTGTATTTTTATGCCAATAATCCCACCCATTTAAAAATAAATTGAGTATACAGTGCATTCGGAAAGTATTCAGTCACCTTGACTTTTTCCACATTTTGTTATGGTACAGCCTTATTCTAAAATGGATTAAATAAAAAATCTCATAAATCTACACACTATACACCATAATGACAGTGAAAACAGGTTTTTAGACATTTTTGCAAATGTATAAAAAAAAAAACAACCTTATTTACAAAAATATTCAGACCCTCAGCTATGAGACTCGAAATTGAGCTTAGTTGCATCCTGTTTCCATTGATCATCCTTGAATGTTTCTACAACTTGATTGGCGAGCTAATTAAAGAAAATAGCTTATGGTTGAGAGTGTGACGAAATTAAACCAGGGCATTCTACCGGAGAATTTTAGAACTTGGAAATGGTTATATCCTAATTTGACTTTGGTGTTTTTCACATTACCATCTCAGGTAAACACGCACTATATCAAATAAATCACCTCTCTGTCACGGATGCCATGGCTGCCCTTAGTTTGAAGAATCCGGAGACAAGTATTTTATACAACAGCCTTCTGTTTTCTTCTCTTTTCGACTCCCTCCGCATTTTCAATCAAATGCCTGAATTTTTTCCAACTCATTAGCGTTGAGCCAGTAACCAAAAGGTTGCTGGATCGAATCCCCTAGCTGACAAGGTAAAAATCTGTCATTCTGCCCCTGAACAAGGCAGTTAACCCACTGTTTACCGGTAGGCCGTCATTGTAAATAAGAATTTGTTCGTAACTGACTTGCCTAGTTAAATAAAGGTTTAAAAAATAATAATACTCTGCTTCCACCGGGCATTCCACTGATTTCCAAACTCGGTCCTCCAGAAAGTGGAGCGCCTTTGCATTTCTTTGTGATATATTTCAAAAAGCTGCTTTAGAAAGGATTACCTACACATACTTAGCAGCTCATGTTATAGACAGAAGCATGCTACATGGCAGACCAATCTCTCAACATGTCCAGCCCATCCATTATCTCAGCCAATCATAGCTAGCAGGAAGGTTCCTGTCTTTTTGTGGCTAAACCAACGAGGCTCATAATTTAACCAGTTTATTCGTATTTACAGATGGCATACAAGTTGGTTATTAAGGCACATGAAAGTTCACATGTTCCAGAAGGCATTTTTGCCAAAAAATGCATTTTTATGTTTTTATCTTAAAATGTCTATCCTGTGAAGTAGTGACTCGCGACATACGCCTAGTTTCCTGAAACGAGTCACATGTGTAATAAGAATATTCCCACGTGCAATTCCTTACTCACGTTCAGTTAAAGTCCTGTGTTATGCACAAACACATGCAGATGTGCATAGACACATGATCTCACTGAACCTGTCCCCCCTTACCCCCACCAGGGAGTCTGAGACCGAGCTGAAGCCCCTGCCTAAGAAGAGCATTGATACAGGCATGGGTCTGGAGCGTCTGGTCTCTGTGCTGCAGAATAAGATGTCCAACTACGACACAGACCTTTTCATCCCCTACTTCCAGGCCATCCAGAAGGCAAGCACCACGTCCAAACCCTATTTACCATTACTCTCTGTGTGTTCTTGGTGCTCTGAATGAGCTGTCTGACTGTACCAATGTGGTTGTTCTGAACAGGGTACAGGAGCCAGGGACTACACAGGAAAGGTTGGTGCTGAGGATGTAGATGGCATTGACATGGCCTACCGTGTCCTGGCTGACCACGCCCGCACCATCACCATCGCCCTCTCTGACGGGGGTAGGCCAGACAACACAGGGAGAGGGTGAGCCCTTTAAACGGTCTTTGGTCTATGTTTGTCTGAACATCAATCTCTTAATGGGCACATGTTAACCTCCCTCTGTGTGTTCAGATATGTGTTGAGAAGGATCCTGCGTCGTGCTGTGAGGTACTCTCACGAGAAGCTGGGTGCTCAGAGAGGCTTCTTTGCTACCCTAGTTGACGTGGTGGTAGAGTCCCTGGTAAGAGATCTCATCCTACTCTTCCTTTTATTCACTATCTCTCCCTCCCTCTTAGTCCTTTCCTGTTTTCCTCTGCTGTCCCCTCCAAGGTGGACAAATCTGCCGTTCTGCCCTTTAGGAAGGCAGTTAACCACCAACAACAGCGGTTCCTAGGGCGCCGATGACATCGATTTAAAGCCGCAACCTGCACCGCCCTGATTCAGAGGGGTTGGGTTAAATGTGGAAGATACATTTCGGTTGAATGCATTCAGTTGTGCATCTGACGAGGTATCCCCTTTCTCTCTCCAGGGCGATGCCTTCCCTGAGCTGAAGAAAGACCCAGACATGGTAAAGGACATCATCAATGAGGAAGAGGAGCAGTTCCTTAAGACACTCAGCAGGGGGCGAAAGATCCTGGACAGAAAGATCCAGAGTCTGGGAGACAGCAAGACCATCCCTGGTACTGAAGGGCTACATTAGCATTAGCATATGAGATCAATTAGAAACATTTAGCTTGTTATCAAAACAATGTTGTTTTTTAACCTTCTTTCTCTCCCTGTGAAGGTGACACTGCCTGGTTGCTGTATGACACATACGGTTTCCCCCTGGATCTTACTGCCCTAATCGCTGAGGAGAGGGGGATGATGGTGGACGTTGCCGCTTTTGAGGAGGAGAAGAAGGCTGCCCAGGTGAGAGTGGAGAAATGGTGACCAGTAGAAAAGATAGAGCCTTGGATTGGCATGGGAGTTGGTGTGGATTTTTGATTTTGCCTGTGGAGGTGGGAAATGTAATGCTTTGTGAATGTACACATACTCTGTCAGCATTTCACAGTCCAGTATTGCACTGTAAGTGAGAAGTGCCTTGCTCTGCTTATTAGATACATCAGTATTTACAGTACATTACAGCTCCATTACTGGCAGTGTTAATTCATACTGAAAAGCTCCTTTCTACATTGGAGTGAAGGTCAAAGTCACTTCAATAATGTCATATGATATCAGTGCTAAACATGCAAGTTGGCTTTCTATCTAAAGAATGAGGAGGATGTTTCCGCATAATGAATGACTGATTCATAATTGGGGTAAAGTTAGTTGCAGGTTTTTGCATTGGAAATATGGATTGCATTGGATTTTGGCTGAGGCTGCCTCCTTGTCCCTTCTGCTCAGATTAAGTCCCAGGGGAAAGGCTCTGGGGATGAGGACCACATCATGCTGGACATATATGCCATCGAGGACCTACGCAACAAGGGCATCGCTGCTACTGACGACGCACTCAAGTACAGCTACTGTGCTGATGACAGTGGCAAATATGGTGAGAGACGCAAATAAAATGAACAGTTTTATTAACCAACTCAAAGATGGTTTGCTTGATATTTATTCAAATCAGTTTCTTGCTTGTCTGTTTTAATCCTTGTATATTTCTCTGTGGTTGTCCCAGAGTTTGAGCAGGCTGTGGGCACAGTGCTGGCTCTGAGGAGGGACCGTGCCTTCGTGGATGAGGTGACGACAGGGCAGGAGTGTGGGGTTCTGCTGGACAAGACTTCGTTCTATGCTGAGCAGGGAGGACAGAGCTTCGACGAGGGCTATATGCTGAGAGAGGACGACGCTGTAGATGATGTAAGGACCTACAGGGAGGACAGGCCACTCTTTAAGAGCGTTAGGCCAGTAACTGGAAGGTCGCTAGTTAAAATCCCAGAGGCCCACAAGGTTGAATATCTGTCGATGTGCCCTTGAGCAAGACACTTAACCCTATCTGCCCCTGTAAGTCCCTCTGGATAAGAACGTCTGCTAAATTACTAAAATGTAACGTTATTTTCGGTCTCTCTCTCACACCATATTTTTCTCCCTTCCTCAGAGGATGGAGTTCACAGTGAAGAACACTCAGGTTCGGGGTGGATACGTGCTGCATGTAGGAACGGTTTACGGCACTCTGAAAGTTGGAGATCACGTCATTCTGCACGTGGATGAGGTAATGCATCTCTCAAAAGTACATTTTAATGTCTTAACTGACTTGGTATTGAACAATTCATTACATCTATTGTACAACCTCCACCCTCTCTCAGGCTCGCCGTAGGCCCATCATGAGTAACCACACTGCCACCCACATCCTGAACTTTGCCCTGCGGGAGGTCCTGGGAGAGGCTGACCAGCGTGGCTCCCTGGTGGCTCCTGACCGCCTGCGCTTTGACTTCACCGCCAAAGGTGCTCTGAGCACAGAAGAGGTGCGACGCACAGAGGAGATTGCCTGCGCCATGATCAGCGATGCAAAGGTGAGAGGTCATAGGTCACTGAAAGTATGAGTAAGGGTATGTTAATTTCTGTTTGATCAAGTGTTGTTTTTACACTGAGCTCTTTGGTTTCTGGTGTTATTGTTTTCTTACCTTATTGCACCTTAACATTCTGTATCATTTATTTTATACTGTATGTCACCCCAAGGCTCCTGTCATCCTTTTACACTGTTTTCAAGCATGCATTACCAAGTCACGACATCAGCTCTTTCTCTGTCTCTCTACAGCCTGTCTATGCCATGGATACCCCCCTGGCAGCAGCTAAAGCCATCCAGGGTCTGCGTGCTGTGTTCGATGAGACCTACCCTGACCCGGTGCGCGTGGTGTCCATTGGCATCCCTGTGGCTGACCTCCTGGCTGACCCCAGCAGCGCTGCCGGCTCCCTCACCTCCATCGAGTTCTGCGGAGGAACGTGAGTACCCAGCTCACCTTGGTTGCAGTTGCTTTGCGTTATTACATGATGATTCAGAAATACAGGGATGTTGTTTGAGAATTTACTGTGAGATTGTTGCTTGGTTGTATTCCGTACATCCTGTCTACAGGCACTTGCGGAACTCTGGCCATGCTGCACCTTTTGTCGTCGTGTCGGAGGAGGCCATCGCCAAGGGAATCCGTCGTATCGTCGCAGTGACCGGAGCAGAAGCACAGAAGGTGAGAGGACAGAAATGTTCCCAACCGTCACTGGATGCTTGACATTTGTGTTCTTCATCATACCACAGGTTTTTAGTAAAATAACTGGGTGAAGATCGGTATAGGTATCACTCGTTCGTAACGGCTATTTTCTCAACGGTAACTGACTTTTTTGTGCTCTAACATGAACTTGAATCCCATCCCCACCCTGCTCTGTTCAGGCCCTGAGGAAAGCAGATGCTCTGAGGCAGTCTCTGTCTGCTCTAGGGGAGAAGGTGAAGGTTCAGACCGCCCCCAATAAAGACGTGCAGAAGGAAATCGCTGACATGACAGAGGTGAGAGCTGTCGCAGCACATCCAGCCTTTAACGAGCCGTGTCTGTCTGCGTGTTTACTCACTATGTCACTGTTCTGTGTTGTTGCAGTTTCTGGGCATGGCAGTGGTCTCCCAGTGGCAGAAGGATAAGATGAGGGAGACCCTGAAGGGCTTGAAGAAGACCATGGATGACCTGGACCGTGCCAGCAAGGCTGACGTCCAGAAAAGGGTAAGAGAGAGGGGCTAGACATGGGGTTTACGGGGGTTGGTGGAGTTGTGTGAAGGGATACTAAATGTCATATAAATTGATGTATTCTGTAGGCTATGTAGTTGGGGAGTATGCAGGCCGTTCTAGATGAATGGTGCTTTCCTCATGTTCAGCTGGTCTTTCTTTGCTATATTCTCTCGGCCCCTCCCCAGGTTCTTGAAAAGACCAAGGAGATGATTGACAGCAGCCCTAACCAACCGCTGGTAGTCATGGAGATGGAAAGTGGAGCCTCTGCCAAGGTAACATCATCCTTTTCTCTCCTCTACACCCAACCCTACCACTGTGGAGAATTACAACACACCACGGCACAGATTGTCATCCTTAGGTTCGAATCCGAAGTGTAATTAGAAGTAAATAAATTGTCTTATTTTCTAACCCTGTCACTTTGTATTTCTCTGTCCCAGGCTCTGAATGAGTCTCTGAAACTGCTGAAGGCCAACTCCCCCCAGACTGCTGCTATGCTTTTCACAGTAGACAACGATGCTGGAAAGATCATCTGTTTATGCCAGGTGCCCCAGGTAAGCCATGCGCTCAACCTACGTGTGTTTACATCCATGCAAACTGTAATTCACAGATTAGCTCCTTGTTTTGTGCTTAATGCAATAACCTGCATTTTTTTTGTTGGGATAGTGTCTTATCGGTTGACTCTCTCCTCTACCAGGATGTTGCCAACCGGGGTCTGAAGGCCAGTGAGTGGGTGCAGGAGCTCTGCCCTCTGATGGATGGCAAGGGTGGTGGCAAGGATATGTCTGCCCAGGCTACTGGCAGGAACACACACTGCATAGAGGAGGCTCTGCAGATGGCCAACCAGTTTGCCCAACTTAAACTGGGTGACAATGAATAGAGAGGAGGATGAGGAGGCTGGGGTGTGGTGAAGGATGATTGAGAAAGACCCCTGGATCCAACCCCACCGGAATGTTCCAGCTCTGTTCTGTGTTGCTGAACTGGAAGTTCCAGAAAGTAGTATAGGGACATTCACCCATAGGAACATTCACCCATCCGAAGGTTAGACATGGAAGCAGATACAAGAGATATTTCTCTGAAAGGGAGATGCATCTGCAATTTAAGGAGGATAACATTATGAAATTTGATGGCTCCCTGCAAGATCTGTGTGGTCGAAAGGGGTCAATCTGAATAGGTCATCGAATGATTGATAGGATGTGTGGGGTAGTATCCTCATACATCCTACCTGATCTGTCCTGTAGTAGATAGTATTAGTCCTCCATCCATCTTCTCTCCCCCCTTTAACTAATGATGGAAATACTCAACGTTAAACTGCTTCAGTTCATTGCTTGTTTCTCTCTATTTCATTGGCCTCTCCATGTCATTCTCTGTCACCTTCCCGTCCCTGACTGTAGGGAGATGTGGTCTCTGCAGACTGGCTTTCCTGGCAGTTGTAATGTACATTCACAACAGCAACCTTGGCACCAGTCAGCGCCACCAGCTGTGTAACAGTCTTATTGTCTGACATCTCAATATTTAATGTAGTCAATTAATAATGAAATGGATGACATTGTCATTGTCAGTTCTGTGAAAGGCATTTTATTGCCACTTATGAATGCGTTGTGACATTACATGTCTGATGCATTCCATGTTGTGGAATAAAAATACTGATAACACTTGAATTCTTAATTTCTACTTCTACTAGTATTTAGATCTCTCTTCTCCTGTAGTTTTTAATGCGATAAGATGACCTATTTGTCTGATGCGAGGTAACGATGTCCAGCATTAGTACAGGGGCTGACGTGTAGATAGTGCTCACATACTGTAGAAAAGACCCAAAATGCCACTTTTTTTTCATGTTGCTTTTATTTTTACAATAGCATATGATTTAAAAACAGTCTATCACACACACTGAGGTTTTAAGTAGTAAAGATGGGAGTACTGACAACCAATGATAGTCATAATACTGATGGTAACACTGGTGGTACGTACAGTCTGTTGTTGTGCACAAGAGACTTCTAATGAAGAGCTGGAGATGAAACCATCAAAACACTGTAACAGCATGGATGCTTCATAAGAGACCATTTAGCTAGCGCTAGAAGCCACTCAAGCCAGACCCGATGAACTCGAATACATTCAAAACTACCCATTACGGAAGGATACTATCAGGGACAGCAGAGTGGAAAGGGATTTCTCTCCTTTCACACAGTCAATTCCCCACAGGGTACACAGAAATTGAACAACATATTAGGGAACATACTGTATCCTTATGTGAAAACAAAATGATACACGTTGCGCTAGAACGTGGCGTTCAGCTTCAATGTGCTAGCTTTATTGATACAGTAGATATGGGTCTTGTCCTGCTGGATAAACAGTTGTGAAGTTATTACAAAAGTAATGAGGAGTAACAGAATTAAAGGTGTGTCCAATCACTAGAACAATGTTAATTGTGTCCGATTCTCTTTGGTGTATTGCACATTTTATTTCTGGCATGGTCAGTAGTACCACCCACAAGTGTTGAGTATACTTACTAAGAAACATTCCATGTAAAACAGACATAAGGTGGGGATATGTTTTAACCACTAGACACAATGCCATCGGCTGTCATCTTGAACACATTAGCTCAGCAGATACAAATCAGACACAATGGCAAAACACAGATTAAGAGCAAATGAACACAACCATAGTCATCAACTTTACCCATTTGTAGTCACATAAGTTACATTTTCTTTCATCTCTAGATAACGAGTTCTGTTTAAAAAGCAACAACAGTAAAGGAAGCCTCTACGTGGCTCTTCGAGAAAGGCAGAGTGAAACATGGGTCCAGAAGGCACAGCTCTCAGCCAGGCGGGGGGTTGGGGGGGGGGGTATAATACAAGGTGTATGGTCTAAGTCAGGGAGAAGACATTTGAACCCCTCAGCATGTGTAAGAGACACGACTGACACACTGTTAAGATTACAATAGCAGTACCCATAGCAGAAGGGGCCTTGTGTTTGTGTGAATGTCCTGCGCAGACTACTAAATCAAACGTAAGAAAGCACACGTGTACTGTGGTTTATGGTGCACTGCAGGAAAGGTATGTCCAGCACTGGGACAAGGCACGCAAGCATGGATGTGTGTGTGTTGTCACATGGCTGTAAATTACTGATATGTCATGAGAGAGGTCTAACTAAAAATCTAATTTTGACAAAACTAAGTAAATCACAAAATATTTAACACCACTCTCTCACACACACACACACACACACACACACACACACACACACCACATAAACCACGTTTGATACACACACACACACACACCACCAGTAAGGAGTGAGGGCTGATAAAAACTCAGTGGCACTCAGTAGATGTCCTTAAAGTAGGTGTGTCAGGTAGAGACACATACCCGAAAGCAACTAAGATTCCAAACAGAAATGACATAGGTTGTATAGGAATCAGTTACAGTGATCTGCCCAACTCAATGTCAGAGTGTCAGATAAGAACTCCATGATTTGCAAAGGATAGAGATAATACAAGTATATCATACAGTACATTATGGTATTTACCATATTTATAATACCATCATAGGATTACACAACAGCACACATCCTTAACTGAATGTCACATTGCCAAATTGGCTAATAACTACTGCAGCCAGGACTAAAGTCAATTTTTACATTTAAGTAATTTAGCAGACACTCATCTACAGTGACTTACAAAAGCAATTAGTGTTTAGAGCCTTGCTCAAGGGCACAGGCAGATTTCTCACCGAGTTGGCTCGGGGATTTGAACCAGCCACTTTCGGTTACTGGCTGACGTTCATAATCGCTAGGCTACCTGCTTAGGCTACCCACTACGCTACCTACCTTTTCAGAGTTCCTAAACTCTGAACTGAAAATATAATGACTAGCAGCCGGGTTAGTTATGTTGTGCTATATTACTTTCCGTTATCAAGTGGTCGTCATTAAACACAGAAGAGGCAGCCTTCAGTTTGTCTTATGTATCCATAATGTCTGGGCCTCAGAGTGATGCAGTATCCCTTAACAGGCAGCAGGAGGCAGCAGATCATCTTAGTGTGAGCTCTTTTTACTCAGTCCCATACTTAGTGGTATTAGCGTTAATTTACCAAGAACATTGTGTGAACGAGTGTATGTGTGGGAGAGTGGTGTTAGTCTTATCTCTCTAAGTCTGCTTGTGTTGTTGACCATGTGTAAGCCTCTCCCCAATCTACTTAATTAGCAGGATGATTAGTCACTTAAAATGTTTACAACAAATCAAACGGTTAATACTGTATATGCGGTCAAACCTTCAACATGATAGTCATATAATTACAGTAACTCTTATTTTGAAGTAGCCTCTGGGCTTCCAACCAAGTAAACTTCAACTACCTAGTACTCCCAGCTCTGAGGGGCTAGTGAGCTTTAGCAGTAGCTTTACAGGAGGGTGTGGACATGGCAGGGATAGATCAATGTCCATCACTGGTTGCCATGACATTTAGGGTGGGGGCTACAGAGTGAGAGGGGGCTGAGTCTCTGAGTGTGAGACCCACTAAGGCGTGTGATGACTCAACCCCTTGTGGATGAGCAGGAGGTGGGACTGTGGATGGGACTGGTTCACAGGTCCATACAATGGCTAGGCCAGACTTCTCTGCCGCCACCACAGGAGCCCTATAGTTCTGACCATCCCTTTCTCTTCAGGGCTGAGGGCTACGGAGGTAGTCCTGTTGGGGGCAGTGTGTAGTCACATGTAGTTTCACTCACAACCACCAGCATCTTACCCTACTGCACAATGGGAACAGGGTCATCAGGCAACGTATGATCTATTGTTTTGGAACCCTCTCTAGGCTAAAGCACAAAGAAACAGATAACTAAGCACATAAAGAAGTCTGGTGGTGATGGGTACTCTAGTGTTCCTGTAAGCCTGTCCTGTCCAGCCCTCCTCACTTTCCTGGGAAAACGGTTATCTTTCCGGCCTTCGCCAGAGAATCAATGATCTGGGCCTCGTAGTCTGCGTCATGAACCCCTGTTTTCCGGAACTCTCCAGAGTAGCGGTTCTGCTCCCAATAGTGGTGCCAATTGCCTCGACTGTCAGCGCCAAAGCCAAACACATTCACCTGGACAACAAGACCAAAGTTTTCAAACATTACAGATATACCAACAAATCCTGTTCATGTTCATCTTAACAGACCGAGAGAAGTGTGTGTGTGTGTGTGTGTGTGTTTGTGAGCACCTCACCTCATCACACACGTGCAGAGCGAAGAACAGGACCAGCATGCCTGTTGAAGGGTAGCGTCCGTGGTGCCTGGTCCAGCGGTCATGGATGTACTTAAAGAAGGCCGGGTTGAAAATCTGAACCTGTGGAGATAAACAGTTGTGGAGATAAAGAGCTTACTTACCATTTATTAATAATTCTTCCTACATTTGTTAATGTCAATAAGACATCTCTAAATAGCCATTTACACATTAAACATTTGTCATTATTTATTAATAATTAATAAGGTGTTTGATCATAGTATGTTCACAATTTGTAAATGACTAATGTACTAATAATGTACCAGTTATAAAGGAGTTATTGTCAATTCATAAGATTATCTATAAGGTATTTATATGCCATAAATGGGATATTTATCAATTGTTACATGAGTGCATTTGTAAATGTTAGTACATGCACTTACTTTCTCAGTTGTTGATTAATGTACACTGGGGGCCAAAAGTTTGGAATATTACTCATTCAAGGATTTTTCTTTATTTACACTATTTTTTACATTGTAGAATAAAAAGTGAAGAGATAAAAACTATGACATAACACATATGGAACCATGTAGTAACCAAAAAAGTGTTGAACAAATCGAAATATATTTCATATTTTAGATTCTTCAAAGTAGCCACCCTTTGCCTTGATGACAGCTTTGCACACTCATGGCATTCTCTCAACCAGCTTCATGAGGACCGCCACAGGAATGGAAGACCCAGAAATACCTCTGCTGCAGAGGATAAGTTCATTAGAGTTACCAGCCTCAGATTGCAGCCCAAATAAATGCTTCACAGAGTTCAAGTAACAGACACATCTCAACATCAACTGTTCAGAGGAGACTGTGTGAATGAGTAATATTCCAAACTTTTGGCCCCCAGTGTAGATCCTTAAAAAACACTAACTATATATACACTTTATAAACATTTATAAATTACTTGATACTCCCCAAAAGCTGGCTACATTAGTAGACAGTACCTGAAGCTCCACCAATGGCTAAAAATAACCTAAAACATGCAATGGTAAAATAAGAAGTACACAATACAAGGTAAAACCTTTACTTTAATTAAAAACAGAGCATGTACATAATCAATTGTATTGCATAAATTATTTTCTTGAACAATTTCATTTACATATTTCCTAAGCTTCACAACTGCAGCCATCAACTTTGGCAACTTGCACCTGAACCAAAAGCATTTGTGCAGTGCTATATGGCCGTTTAACACGGAAATAGCCGGGCCTCGATGAATATAAATAGCCGGCAATGACGTGCCATTGGGGCATCGAAGAAAAAAAAATCAGTTTAGGAAGGTCTTAAGAAACATTATGATATTAAGACTTTTGCAAATGTTTTGTTGACTGAGTAAGGGAAATGCTGTAAATGAAGAGGACTCGATTTATTTTGAAAGATGAGATGTTGAGGATTATAAATACTGCTTTGATGTCATACAAGCATTTCCATATCCTTAAACTCATGTCATATACAGTGTTGATGTACACTTACAAGATGACATGGCGTTAGTCTACTGCGAAGAAAATTGGCGCGACACACGCACCTGAATGCACTCCTTTCTATGCGCACCAAATGATGATCAGTTTCCATGAATTGCATTGTGAAAGCCTAACGATTTATCGTATTGCATAACTTAGCTAGTCATACTGGCTATAGAATAAGCTTTTAAATTATGCCCACTTGACCCAGATGGCGATTTATAATGGACCGTTTTTGGATTGCCTAAACAATAACAGTAATGATGTCAGGGATGTCAGTGTGATGTCAGGGATGAAGGGTTGCATTTTTAAATAAAACAACTACCAGATTATGATGATAGATTTAGTACCTTGTCTTTGTCCACACGTAGAAACTGCTTCACAGGGGCATAGGTACTGAGAGAGAGAGAGAGAGAGAGAGAGAGAGAGAGAGAGAGAGAGAGAGAGAGAGAGAGAGAGAGAGAGAGAGAGAGAGAGAGAGAGAGAGAGAGAGAGAGAGAGAGAGAGAGAGAGAGAGAGAGAGAGAGAGAGAGAGAGAGAGAGAGAGAGAGAGATGGAGGGAGCGAGAGAGCGAAAGAAAAGAAAAAGAGAGAGAGAGAGAGAGAGAGATTTAACAATCTTTTATCCTTTACTTTCTAAATTGCTTTAGAAAGTGATTGAATGATTCACAGGTGGCACGTTGTTCCTGTATTTCTACAGAGAGAGTGCTCTGTTAATGATGTGCTCTGACCTGGAATGGGATGAGAGAGCAAAGAGAGAGAGAGAGAGTGGCAATGTGCTTGTGAAGGTGTGAAGCGGCAGGTCACTTTGAACATGTGAACAAAATGTGCTAGCGCGAAAAGGTATGTGTTTGTGTGTTAAGGCAATATACATGGAGCTGGATTGAGTGTGAATGTGTGTGCATGTGCATTGCTCTTACAAGCGGATCTGTCCAGTAGAGAGTGCGCTGGTGATCCACAGCAGGTCCAGGGTCTTGAAGGGCACCAGGACGAAGCTGACATTGGCTGCCAGGTTCTTGGCACTCTCTGGGTACATGAAGTGGTGGGTGGTGTGGCTTCCTGCATCCTCCTCATAGCCCACCGTGGGGGCCAGGTTGATCCTGAAGGACACACAGACAGGACAGACACAGGGAATCAGACCACGCTGGAAGCAGCTCCAAAGACAGACAGACATGGACAGAGGGATATCAAGACATTAGGGAAGAACGACAGACAGACATCACGAAGACAGAGTAGTAGCTGGTTGGGCCCACGCAGGCAGGCTTCTGAGGGCAGAAAATGGCTGCTGCTCCCTGGATGATGTGCTGGGTTTCATTACTGATATTTATTCACCCACACACATTCTACTGTCATTAAAAACGCTCTCTTTCCCCTCTCTCATACACAAACCCACTTCCATGCTTAGATATTGTCACTGATTGTCTTCATCCCTGTCCATGGATTGTGTATGTGTTATGTGTGTGTGTGTGTGTGTGGGGGTGTGTGTGTGTAATTGCATAGTGTACTGTATGCATGGCTGTGCATGTGCACTGTTTTTGTGAGTATATGCTACGTATGTGTCTGTCTGTGTGTGTGTTTGCAGACAGTGAGAGGGATTGGATGAGTAGGATTTAGTGCATTACCGTTATAATCTATATGTTTTGTAGCCTTTATCTTCTTAAGACACAAAGCCACAGCCTAGGGAGAGCTGCTGGTCACATGACCAATCATCCAGCCAAAGAGGAGGGAAGATTTCACCAAACATAATCAGATTCAAGACATCAGCAGAGCCCATTGTTGAGGACACCCTACGCCCTCTCCACACCCACCAACCATAAGGGTACACGGTGTTCTGCAGAGATACGAAAGCCTTCAATAGCTTACAATCGCAGTATAATACACAGTAGAATACACAGTAGAATACACAGTAGAATACAACTTAACAGCTAATAAACAGATTTAGAAAAACAAACATCCCTCTCTTCCATCCCCTCTCCTTCCCTTCCTCACCTCATGATGTAGTTGTGGCCGTCTATGGTGGGCCCGTACCCGGCCCCGCGGAGGTTGCCTGAGTTCCCCACCACTGCACAGCGTAGGCAGCGGGCGGGGTCCCAAGAGCCGTAGGGGGAGCGGCCTGGGATCACCTGGAACAGCCGCAGCAGCACCTGCTGGATAGTGTGGGGCTTGAACTGAGGCTGCAGCATCTACAGGCAGGGGGCGACAGAGAGGCAGCACGGTCAGAAGAGCAGGCAGGGGCAGTACCATAGACTCATATGGGAGGACAGGCCACTGAAACTAGCTGAGAAGAGGGGATGGGGTGGGAGAAGAAGAGGTGGTTTTGAAGGCAGAAAATGAAACTCTCCTCTCTTTCCTCCACCAGGATGTGGAAATAGGGCAGAGGGGGAGGGTGTAGTTGTGATTCATGAAAAAAAGAAAAGGAAACAGAATATTTAAATGAAGGTGAAAAGAGGTGAGATGTTTTGGGGAGAAATGAAGGGAGAGAGTACATATATGTATAAACATTGAAGGTGAAACTGAGAGGCTGTTTTTCAACACTTTTCTATCCTAGCACCTCCCAACAAACAAACAAAACAGTTCCATCAGGCTATTGGCAGCCCCTTCAAATACCTCTCCCTCTCCCACAAACAACACACTTTCTCTCTCTCTCCATCTCTCTGCTCACACAGCTACTCCCCCCTGCCACCCCCTCCCGCTGCATGACCCTCTCACTGTCTCTCTCTTTTCCTCTCTACCCCCCCCCCCCACCCCTATTTCCCTAGCTCCCTCTCTCATCTCTCTCCATCTCCTCGATGCCAACACCTGGCACTGCACAGCGGATTTCTGCATGGTCACTAATTCTTGGCAGATGTTCAGTGGGCACTGCAGCTGCCAAACTGCTCTTCTCTTGCTCTGCCTCTCAGGCTTCATTGTAGAGAAACTATGACTATACTCTTCATTGCTCTACCACCTCTCCCATATACCAGGTATATACACTGAGTGTACAAATGATTAAGAACACCTTCCTAATATTGAGTTGCACCTTGCTTAAACATCTTTCTTTAACCTGTCTCCTCCCCTTCATCTCCACTGATTGAAGTGGATTTAACAAGTGACATCAATAAGGGATCATAGCTTTCACCTGGATTCACCTGGTCAGTCTATGTCATAGAAAGAGCAGATGTTCTTCATTTTTTTGTACACCCAGTGTAAATGCACTCAAAAAGAAAGGTTTAGATTTGTTCTTAAAGGGATACAAACACTTGTCACTGTAGTGGTACCCTGTAAGGTACGTCCTTTGTACCTTTAGTTATAGGTACATAATTGTACCCTTGCAGTTCGTACCTTAAAAGAGCCGATAGTGTACCTTAGGGGACAAGATGGTACGCTTTTGTACCTGTACTTTCAGAAAAGGTACAATTTTGCCTTTTTAGGGTAACAACAGTGACAATGCCGTTTTTTCCATTTAAGTGGCAAAAACGTTTTGGGGTGTTGTTTTAACACTGTAGGGTGTAAAGCCTTATTTGCATATTTCCCAGGGTGCCTTTCAAGTAAATGTCAGAGTTACTACTACCCCCCATGACTGTGCTTGCTAGTGACAGAGCCATGGTTGTTGCATTCAATGGCTTTCATTCCTGTAGCCTTCACCAAGTGAGTGCCTAAGTGAATATTTTATAATTGACATTAAATTCTTGACGACAATACATTACATATATCATAAGGCCATACTTTGACAGCCTAGTTTTACCCCCAACACAGTTGTCTGAAACTCACGGTTTGCAGGCCACATCGGCAAGTCACATTATTCTGGCTTGCAAAGTGATATCCCAAAATTTGAAGTTTTAAATAACCTGCAGCCTGCATTTAGAATGACTGCCCAGGTAGAGAAAATGTATGACTACCTAAATCATCTAAACGGGAACAACCAACTCAGTAACGGTGCAATAAGTCCAGCCACTAAGAGTTTGGATTAGTTTAGAAAAACATATATTATTTACCTTTGTGCATAAGATCAATCAATCAATGTGCATGCAAAGAACACATTGAAACAAACAATTTAAAAAATGTACCTGAAATAGAGCATGTTGGGAAAGGTTTTCCGAGTGATGATTGTAATTTACCTTTATATTCAAAATTCCGGGTACAAACGTGGACCATTATACTAGATTATCCACACATGTACCATAAAAGGCACCGAACAGAGATGATTAATGTACCTCTAAAGAAACATTGTGTATTTTGATATTTTTGTACCCCCAGTAACAATACTGTACCCTTTTTTCTGAGAGTGTAATGGGCCAGCATTCTGCTCAAAGACTAGCTAATTCCATGAGAGATATGTTCCTAAAACAATATCTTCTAACCAACTCAAAATTGCAGACTTGACTTTACAGGATTTGCATTAATCCTAATCTATGCACTAATTAACATTTCCCTACTTCATTAGCTCCTCCTCTCTCTAAACTCGTTTACTTTACACCACTTACTGGCTTGGTACTGGCTGGTCTTCCTCTGTTTACAATCTCACCTAATTATCTAGTGGGATATATATAAAGCCAGGCCAGCAACTCAAGGACGTGACACTAAATAGGCTAAACCTCTGAACTGACACAAACAAATTTAGTTTTCTAAATGCTACTTCTCACACCTCTTCTACGTTAGTGTTAGAAATAACAACCTCTTTTAGCCAAGTAATCACATAGGTTTGCTTTCCTGACAGTAATTCAAACAGAACTTCCAGGGACTTTTACAGCTCTGTCTGACTTGTTCATTTCAGTTTTCAGACATTACTCAATGTCCTCTATAACAGACTCACTCTGTGCTTTCCTTCTTTTAATATGATCGGCAGAGCTGCTCTCAATCTTTCCATGGAGACCAGGAGAACGAAAGAGGATGGGTAAAATGGACTAGAGTTAGGTGGTGGTCAACTGGATCACTTACCACCCACCAGTAGTAGACATCTGAAGGCAGCTGGATGTTGTTCCGTGTCCACACGGGGGAGATGTCCGGGTCATAGTTCTCATCGAACCAGTCCGACAACCCAGGGTCCCCCACACAGCGGGGGCAGGCACATGTCTTCTGCTGCTGGGTGCCCTCTAGAGGGCCTAGTTGGTGGGCACCAGCGTAGTTGGGCACTAGTTTGACTCGGCGGGACTCCTCCCATCCGGGTGGGTCCAGGTAGGGCAGGCCGACGCCCCCTCTCAGGGAGATGGAGAAGAAGAGGGAGGTGAGAAAGACCAGGCCCAGGGAGCCCAGCAGCACCCACACCCTCAGTGAGCACCGCATGCCCCCTCCTCCACCGCCGCTAGCCCCAGGCCGACCCCCCCGCTCCACGCTGGCCCCGCCTGTCAACCAGGGCCTTAGCTTCCCTGACCTCTGGCCCCTCGCCCCCCCAGGGCCACCCCACACCCAGCCCCAGCGCCCCTCCCGGTGCTGGGTGACAGACGGCACCCGGCCCCCCCAATGCCATGCACCGCTCCCTGCCACTGTCCCCACCCTACTGGCCTCAGCTCCACTCAGTGTGCAGGCTGGCTCCCGCTGGCTCAGAGAGAACACTCTCCCAGCTCGACAAACAGAGAGAGGGAGAGCTGCCGCACCACAGTGCGTCTCTCAGTGTCTCACACTAAACAGTTTCTCTCAGGGTTGTGTGTTGCTCCCCTCACTCTCTGTCTCTCCACACGTGGCTGCCGCTCTTCACACCTTCCACCCAGCCCCGGCTCTCCACACACAGCACTGCTCAAGTCCTGGATGGGAGCTCCAGCAGAGTGTCTGCACATAGAAAACTGACAAACTCTGCACAAATTGTACACTGTTAAGAGTCTGAGAATCGGTCAGAGCCTATCACGCTGTGTTAACCTTGGTTAGCAGTCGTATCCCCCTACAGTGATATCCATGGTAAAAGTCAGATAGTGAGTCATTAGTGTCATCTCAGTCATCCATGTGATTGGCCCACCCCTTGCGTTTGGAGTCCTCTGTGAAGTGCTGAAGCAGTCTTCTGAGTGATATTGCTCTAGCAAGCTAGATGGGAGAAAGAGGGTGGAGACTGCTGGCAGACTGGTATGAAAGAAGCTCCATCAAGTCTCTAGTCATCCTGAACAAATAACACTTCTCCCCACCTCCCTTTCTCTCACTCTCTCTTCTCCTTCCTTCTCACTTCTTTGCCCCTGTCTCACTCAAGCTTTTTTTTCTGTCACTAGAACCACTTAAGAGATTCTGAGACTAGCAGAGCTACTCAGGACCTTGTGTTATTCTCCTCTGAAACATAGGGCCTGGTGCCCTGTAGTCTAGTTCTTATTTAGGCTGTGAGTGGTGTGTGTCCCTGTGCTGGCAGACTGAGCATCTACCAGCCCTCCTAATGCTCTGGGTCCAGGTGCTGTCTGTCTAAATTCCAGTGGTTTTCAGCCAGAGTAAAAACAGAATACAGTAAAACCCCCAAAGTAATCAAAGCATTCTGACCATAATGACAAAGGGGATTGCCCCAGATTCTTAAGAAAAGAAGATATGACGACTTTAAAACGGCTTTCCAATTAATGATCCCCAAGGAACTGTGAGGCAATGACTGGATTGGAAAAAAAAGACAAACCAATCAAAATAAAATCCCATCACTCCATCTGGCGCTGACTGTCAAACAGGACAGGGGGGAAAGGAGGGGGCTCAGTAGCTGTCCAGCAGTGGAGGTTCTTTGTGTATATATGTATGTGTGTGTGAGGCTGGGCCACTGCCTGCCAGTAGCAGGGGCTGTAGGTTTTAATTGAATTCTGCGGTGTGATGTTGGTGGAAGTACAGATTTTGTCAGGATAATGTGCCCCGACCTGCTGTTCTCCCTAATCTCCTAATCTGTAATCTTGATGCTGTGGTTGCCTGCCCACCACAGTGTCCGCTCTCTGCCCTCTCTCTGCCAGCCAGATGCCAACCTTCTGCCCAGTGGCCCTCCAGTGCCCTTTAGAGTGGTTTAGTCCCACTGTTAGCCAGTCATTGGTTATGTGTGTGTGTCCACCTCTCAATCCCTGACACAAAGACTGTCTCACAGGGGAACAGAGGAGCAGATAGACAGCATGGTCCCTGTAGCTCCCATAGCTCCTGCTCCACCAACACACTGCTTTTCAGGAAGCAGTAGACACCTGGAGAGAGGAGATAAAAGAAGGGAGGGCGTGAATCAATAGTGCATTTATAACACACAGGCATTGTGGTGATTCCCGGGAATAGAGATACTGACAGTTACCTTGGTATTTGACTTTATGACAGTATTTGATTTGAAAGCTTTTGTGTCATTCAAGGTATTGTGTCTGCTGTCAAATAGTGATTGAACTCAAATGGATTTACCCCCTACACAGATATTTGATTGTGCAGTAACACCTGTTGTAATTACAATGTTTGAGCTATTGGTAAGGGGTGTATCAGTGTCTTTACTCTGTACTCTATTATCTATGCACAAAACTATGGCTTTCACCAAAGAGGAGACTTCAGGTTTCCATGACTACCAACAGTATAGACTGGACTGCTTCTTTGTGCGATACAGCAGAGATGTGTGCAACGCTCACTTAACCAAATGTACAGAAAGACAAGGAAAGACTAACATACAGAAAAGACTGTTGAGCCACAAACATTTCAATGTTTGGCCAAAGGGCCAGTCTGGGCTTGCCAAAATGCTTCCAAAAAGCTTGGGAACCATCCAAAAAAAAGACAGCGAACAATAGCATACAGCACACGCTAATACTCAGGAAGAAGATATCAGTAAAGTACACAATATCAGTGGAACAGCCTAGCTCCACTGAACTAAACAGGTGGCTACGGCAGGCTGCTGCTGGATGCTGCTGCCTCAGCTTCAGATTCAATTATAGGCACTGTGATTTAATGTGTGGGCGTAGTGCTGAAGCTCCAATAATGCCTTGCTTTGTTCCCAATTAGGGAAGAAATATTTTAAATTACATATTCACCAGTAAGCATTGCATTTGCTCCTTAAAGCTGCGGAGCCTACGTAAGTGTCCTAGAGAACAGGGACATCAAAAAAGAGCGAAGGGGAGATGGATAGAGATTGAAAGGAGCGTGGAAGATTGAGACCTGAGTGATTGCTACCTGTAGAGAGATACGCTATATCTTCCCACGACAGGGACATAAGAGTACCAGCAACAACCACAGGCTTGGCTCTGGACCCACTCACTGCTCCTGCATGATGCAGCGGTCGTGGTGCATGCCAAGTCCGAGAGTGACCTCACCCTCACCCGTCTCTTCCGTTAACCCACACACTTCTATAAACACCCATGTATGCATGCGTGCACACGCACACAAAGTAAGACTCTTTGTTCCATCTCTGTCCTGATTTTGTACTTGGGGTTGTGGGGGTTTGGAGGCGTGAGGTGCCTCTGTTGCCCTGGAAACATTGCCTCACAGCTGGCTGCCATGGCATTAGCAAAAAAAAAAAAGAAAAGTGATGAGTAAAATAATTCAATGGAAGACGTTGTGTAGGAGCCTTAAGAATGTGCCGGCATAGCTGTAGGAGACAGAGCTTTATGACAAATGCCTTATTCTGTGGAATGAGAGTTTACAGTGCAGACACAGTGACATAGTCACAGTGGCACAGCTCCAGAGGGGTATTGTGCTGTCGGTTTTAGGTCTTTGTATGACCCTTGGCTACGGCATTGTTACGGAGCCTCAGTGCTGATTCAGAGACCCTCTACTGACAGAATACTGACGTCCTCTACCACAACAGGACCACCAGTTCAACTGTATTCAGTAATAGTGCTCAGATAATACAAAGTAGATGAGACAGTATGTGAGTTAGTGAGACGTAGTATAATTTGTCTGCGTATACATGAGTTTTTATTTTTGGAATATGGCACCGTATGCATATTTCATAATTAGCCGTTTTATAATGGATATGCTATATTTCATAGTGCTTAAAACTGACTTTAGACTTAAGACTTTGAAACTCCATACATTTTCTATGTAGCCCTGATGTCCTCTCCCATCCCTCCACAGTGCTTACTGTTGAATAGGTCCTAGCTTGGAGGTCTGTTCTCTGAGGACTGACCAGCTACTGCTGAGTGTGTGAGTCAGCTCAGCTCCCTGCTCTGTTCAAGGCCATAACACTGTAATGCAGCCTGGCCACTGTCAGAGGAGAGGCCAATTAGCAGGAGGACAATGGATATCCTCAGATAGCCAGAATGCACTGACTCACTTTGTTAAATACCAACAATGTAAAATTACTTAATTTCACATGAGTCTCCACATATTATCATCATTTCATACAATTCAACAGAGCAATAATGCAAGGCAGGCGTTCCATTGTTAAGGATCATTGGCATTTCATTGTTGTTGAAAGAGGGTTGTGTTATTTTTAGCTGTCCTTGACAAAATTGCAGAAACTTATGCGTGGCAATAAAGCACAGCTGAATAGAGAATTAATTGAGAATAAATTAAGGTTTCACACAGAGGGCTCTTAAAGGTCAAGTCCCTCTCCCTCTCTCTCCCTCTCCTCTCTCTCCCTCTCCTTTCTCTCCCTCCCTCTCCTCTCTCTCTCCTCTCTCTCCTTTCTCTCCTCTCTCTATCTCTCTCTCTATCTCTCTCCTCTCTCTCTCCTCTCTCTCCTCTGTCTCTCCTCTCCTCTCTCTCTCTCTCCTCTCTCCTCTCTCACTCAACCCTGAGTGGCCCCTTTAACCTCCTCATTGTCGATCCTCACCCCATATCACATTTCTCAATCAATTCACTGTGTCACATTCTGTCCCTTTGCCGTACTCAATTCCTTTCTATCTTCATTACTCAATACAGCAATCTGATATTGCTCCTTCATCGCTCTCTCCCTCTGCCTCTCTTCCTACCAGTGTGTGACTATTGAAGGTTCTCACAGACTCCCAGGTCTGGGGCCCGTTGCCAGGGCCCGCCGCAGAGCTCATCCATCCAGTGGAAAGCAGGGGTGACACAATACTGGAATGCTGCCTCAGCTAGTCTGGACTAGTCTGACACAGTTAACCCAGTTAACCCATAGCTGGCTCTCTCACTACCACTTAGGATAAAGTGGCCATGTTATGACATTGGTCTACCTGAAAAACAGCTCAGGTACACTAGATTACCCTAAAACAGGAGGGATATGCAAAAGCAATTAATGTTGTAAAAACCCAAGAGACTAAATATGAAAAGGGAAACAGTGGTAGGCTATCAAGGTCTGAAGTCCCCCTGTAAATAAAAAGTGTGTGTGTGGGTGAAATGGGATAGTAGATTAGGAAGCGGCTCTACTCCTGCCAGGGTTGAGCACACACCACATTTCCCAGGTGAGGACAAACTTGTTACTGACAGGATCAAAAGCCTGACTGCACAAAGCACATTTTTTGTAAGCTGATGTGATGGCTGTCTCTGCCAGGAGACTATCCCATCTGTTAGGAATCCAGAGCCAGTTACGGCAGTAGCTGAGCGTGAAAACACACACACACACACACGTATGTACAGTATGCCACTTTTTGCTTCAAAAAGGGGTTCCCTAAAGTGGAATAAGGATGGCTGTCCTAGTCCAACTACCCAGTTTGCCTTGAGCCGCATGTTTTCTCAATGAGCCCAACATCAACATATCTACCTCTCTATCGGACATCGGTCTGCATGACAACCTGTCTATTTACGGCACGCTCACAGTGGTCATTGTGCACAAAGATGTTACAGTAGGTTACTTCACAATTGAATCATTGTGTGAATAACCTATTTGAGGTTGTAATGGAGGATGCTCCGTACAGTAACCTACTTAGAACTCTCACTGGACACACTTTAACAGCACTCTGTATGCCCTTAGAAGTGAGTAACCTAGTTACAGCTGTGTCTATAGGACTTCTGCTTGCACTTTGAATTCCCTGGGTAACATATTATTCATCTAGTAAAAGATCAAATTGATGAATGTTGTTGAGCTCAATTGGAAAATACTTCAGAGCAGACTAAATATAAGTCTACTTGTCTAGCCCTGTACGAAATGTTGAAAAATGTCGTCAATGGTGCAACGGAAAAACCTTTCCCGCTGGGCACAGACGTCAGTTCAACATCTTGTGTTGATTTACATTTGGTTGAGTTGTCAACTAATGTGAAATCAACAAAAAAAATGGCACCATGTCATTGGATTTAGGTTCAAATTTGGGTGAAAAGATTCCCTTACGTGATGAAAAATGCTATTCAGTTTTCCATGTTGAAATGAAGTGTAAACGCAGTGGGGCAACACTTTAATTAAGGTATCATTTAAGGTGATTGTAAAGGGGTTTATTATAGTGAACTAAATATTAGTTAATATGCATACTGAACAAAAATATAAACGCAACATGCAGCATTTTCAAAGATTTTACTGAGTTACAGTTCATATAAGGAAATCAGTCAATTGAAATAAATTAATTAGGCCCTAATCTATAGATTTCACATGACTGGGATTACAGATATGCATCTGTTGGTCACAGGTAGGGGCGTGGATCAGAAAACCTGTCAGTATCTGGCGTGATCACCATTTGCCTCATGCAGTGCGACACATTTCCTTCGCATAGAGTTGATCAGGCTGTTGACTGTGGCCAGTGGAATGTTGTCCCACTCCTCTTCAATGGCTGGTCGAAGTTGCTGGATATTGTCGGGAACTGGAAGACGCTGTCGTACATGTCGATCCAGAGCATCCCAAACATGCTCAATGGATCACAGGTCTGGTGAGTATGCAGGCTATGGAAGAACTGGGATATTTTCAGCTTTGAGGAACTGTGTACAGATCCTTGCGACAAGGGGCCCTGCAATATCATCCTGAAACATGAGGTGATGGCGGCGGATGAATGGCATGACAATGGGCCTCAGGATCTCGTCATGGTATTTCTGTGCATGCAAATTGCCATTGATAAAATGCAATTGTGCTTGTTGTCCATAGCTTATGCCTGCCCATACCATAACCCCACTGCCACCATGGGGCACTCTGTTCGCATCGTTGACATCAGCAAACCGTTCACCCACACGACGCCATACGTGGTCTGCGGTTGTGAGGCCGGTTGGATCTACTGCCAAATTCTCTAAAGTGATAAAGTGACATTGGAGGCGGCTTATGGTAGAAAAATTAACATTAAATTCTCTGGCAACAGCTCTGGTGGACATTCTTGCATCTGTGTGACAAAACTGCACATTTTAGAGTGGCCTTTTATTCACCTGTGTAATGATCATGCTGTTTAATAAGCTTATTGATGTGCCACCCCTGTCAGGTGGATGGATTATCTTGGCAAAGGATAAATTCTCACTAACAGGGATGTAAACAAATTTGTGCAAAACATTTTAGAGAAATAAGCTTTTGATGAGTATGGAACATTTCTGGGATATTTTATTTCAGCTCATGAAACATGGGACCAACACGTAACACGTTGCGTTTATATATTTTTTTCAGTGTAATTTATAAATCCTTAGTAAATAGTTACAGTGTGATCAATTGGTTTCAAGTGTGTGATTGTCATTTTGGTGCTTGCCAAACAAGGTTTATACATGGCTGCACAGTTAGTAGTCCTTTACGGTAAGATAGCTGGATGCTCTATAGGTCCTGGGAGATATTAACCAGCAGTATCACTGACAGTGTAGTCCCTAGGGTTGCAAAGGGTGGGAAAGGTTCCGGAAAATTTCCAGACTTTTTTGGAAAAGTTTCCATAGTAATTTTTTTTTGCTTAAATTCATCAAAAAAGGTTAGCTTGTAACAGTGAACCTTTTTTGTGGGATACACATAAGGCAATTCTAGGTCTTGTGGCATATTTTGGTTAAACTATCCCCAATTCAATGGAATTGCAACCCTCTGCATGCACAGTGCATTCTTCCATCACATGTACAGCTGATTCTCAAGATCTTGCACACTAATGAGATCACTACACTGTCTGAGCCAAGGACTACATGCTTTCTGGTAAGTTTTGATTACAATACTGAGTGGGGTGAATAGACAGTATTTTATATGACATACATTATTTTTTGTTAACTAGTAAATAGTAGCCTACAGCAAAGTGTGTTTAAATCATTTCTAATTTAGCTAGTTAGTTTTTGCTACCAATTTCTGAATGTTCTTTGCCCAGCATACACCCCTCCAACCAGACATGCTTTATCTACTAATTTGCTGGATGCACAGTTCAACAGAGTTCAAGTGAAGGTCAAGCAAATCATAGAGAAAGCAGACTGTATTGCAATCATCTCTGATGGTTGGTCGAATGTTTGTGGGCAAGGAATAGTTAACTACATAATCTCCACCCCTAAACCAGTATTCTACAAGAGCACAGACACAAGGAACAACAGACACACCAGTCTATACATTGCAGATGAGCTGAAACCAGTCATCAATGACCTTGATATTTGCACTGGTGACAGACAATGCTGCGAACATGAAGGCTGCTTGGTCTAAAGTGGAGGAGTCTTAGCCATTGGCTGTGCTGATCATGCATTGAATATGCTCCTCAAGGACATCATGGCACTGAAAACAATGGATACACTCTACAAGAGAGCCAAGAAAATGGTTAGGTATGTGAAGGGTCATAGCAGCAATCTACCTCACCAAGCAAAGTGAGAAGAATAAGAGCACCACATTGAAGCTGCCCTGCAACACCCATTGGGGTGGTGTTGTCATCATGTTTGACAGTCTCCTGGAGGGGAAGGAGTCTCTCCAAGAAATGGCCATATCATAGTCTGCCGATATGGACAGCCCCACCAAGAGGATCCTCCTGGATGATGCATTTTGGGAGAGAGTAGTAAGCAGCCTGAAACTCCTGAAACCTATAGCAGTAGCCATTTCACGGTTTGAGGGAGACAATGCCATCCTGTCTGATGATCAGACTCTGCTTGCAGATGTAAGAGAAGAAATCCGTACTGCCCGGCCCACTTCACTGTTGCTCCAAGCAGAGGAAACTGCAGTTCTGAAATACATTAAAAAGTCTGGTGCAGACATCAACAAGGCCTATGGTGTCATCACTACCGTGTCTTGCCACCTTGACCTGGATGAGGGCAAAGTTCTTGACAGTCTGGCGAAGTACACTTCCAAGGGCTTTGGGATGGAGATGCAATATGGCAGTCGTGCCAACATATCTCATCAGCCCCCTGGTGGAAGAGACTTTGTGGATCTGAGGGTCTTTCCCCTGTTGCCTCCATCATTCTCCAAATCCCACCAACATCAGCCGCCTCAGAGCGCAACTGGTCCTTGTTTGGGAACACACATGCCAAAGCAAGCAACAGGCGGACCAATAAAAGGGTTGAAAAATTGGTGGCCATCCGGGCAGATTTGCAGCTTTTTGAGCCTGACAATGAGCCATCCTCAACAAGGTTGGAAAGTGACAGTGAAGATGAGGCCTCAGAGCCTGATGTTCAAGAGGTGGACATTGAGGAGATCCAGGGAGAAGACATGGAAGCCTGAGAGGAAGACAACCAAGGCTTTAGCTTCTAGACTATAATTTTACAGATGTATGTTGAAAACGTTTTTGGGAGATGCGATGGATCATTGGGGATCATTCAATATTGCCTTTCTTTTGTTGTTCAGTGAAATCATCCCATGTGAAGAGTCAACTCATTTAATTAAAGTTAAATTCGTATCTAAATTGTTTTTTTTAAGGATTTAATAATTTGGAATTATGTCTAGGTGAAAGGTTTATGTTTCTGTCTCCATATGATACGGTAAATATATCCAATGCAAAAAAACATCTCAATTAAATGGTATTACTATTAATTTGCATATATTTCCGTTAATTCACATATATTCCCGTAAATTCCCACGGAAAGTTTCCACCTCTGAATATTCCCCAAAATGTGCAACCCTAGTAGTCCCAGAACCGGATATTGAATTAGAGCCAAGACCTCAGCACTATATGGGTCAATGAGCACAGGCTCAAAATGACTCATTGTGTCTCTTATCTAATCTATTACAACCTTGGGCTGAATGACTCTGTCAGCCACATAATCACAATTCATATCAGTGAGAGTAGATTTAATTAATTAGGCTGAAGAAAATGTATGTCTGATGAAATCAACATTTATTCACATCTCAATAATACATTCATACACACAGCTTACTGCTACTATGTATTCTAATTGTGTGTGTGCTAATTACAACGTAACTGTTAATTGATGTAAACATTGTTTGAGTGAGTAAAAAAACTACTGAAATTAAACAGTGACTAGAACAAATATAGTAAACAGGGTATGGCAAATATCCAATCTTTGACACAATCTGGACCCTTGAGCCGGATGCCATGAGCCTAGGCTCTGACATTCGAAGAATTTTGCAACAGGGATTTGTATTTCAAAGCTCCTCACAGAATGTTTAGGCTATACATACATTCCTAGAGTGTTAAGTGGAAATCCAATTCACTAAGCTATACTTCATCTGCCACAACACCTACGGCTATTAAGGCTATGTGCAATTAGGCCTACCGGTAGGGTAAGTGCACCTATTTAGACATTTCTAACGTATCAGACCTCATTTTTATAAAAAATACATTTTAATCTCTCATGAAGTTTTGTGACTTTACTTACACCATTTTTTAAAATGTAAAATATTTGATTAAACGTGAAAAATCCAGACTGGATACCGAATGGATACCGAATGTACCCTTTTAGCCCATGGGTGTTCCAAATAAGCCCACCTCTTAAATAATTAATTTGAATTATTTTCCTAATGTTAAAAACGTACAAACTGACATTTCTTATGTAAGCTTAAATGATCATAATCTCCCCTAAACGTATTAAAATCAATTGATCATTACTATTCATCATGGAAGTAGCATTCAAAACAGGGGGGTGCCAATCCAATTCCTAGAGATTAATTTGGGCTCAGGCTTTTGTTCTTGCCAACCAGTACACACCTGATTCAACTAATCAACTAATCATAGACTTCAATCAAGACTTGATTTGTTGAATAAGGTGTGTTACTACTTTGTTAGAACAAAAAACTGCACCTGCGCCGGCCCTCTGTGGATAAGACGCCATGCACAATGACCATAACACAAACAACTTTAAATGAATTATCTGAACGCTGGTTCACATTTGCTGTACTGCTTTGTTAATTAGTTCAACTTGTCTTCCGAAAGCCTATATGAAGACAGTTTCAAATCTCCCTGTTGTATGACAAAGGTATATCTGGTGAACCAAAAAATAGAAACACCTACAGTGGGGAGAACAAGTATTTGATACACTGCCGATTTTGCAGGTTTTCCTACTTACAAAGCATGTAGAAGTCTGTAATTTTTATCATAGGTACTCTTCAACTGTGAGTGACGGAATCTAAAACAAAAATCCAGAAAATCGTATGATTTTTAAGTAATTAATTAGCATTTTATTGCATGACATAAGTATTTGATACATCAGAAAAGCAGAACTTAATATTTGGTACAATTAATATTTGGTGCAATTACAGAGATCATACGTTTTCTGTAGTTCTATACCAGGTTTGCACACACTGCAGCAGGGATTTTGGCCCACTCCTCCATACAGATCCTTCAGGTTTTGGGGCTGTCGCTGGGCAATACGGATTTTCAGCTCCCTCCAAAGATTTTCTATTGGGTTCAGGTCTGGAGACTGGCTAGGCCACTCCAGGACCTTGAGATGCTTCTTACGGAGCCACTCCTTAGTTGCCCTGGCTGTGTGTTTCGGGTCATTGTCATGCTGGAAGACCCAGCCACGACCCATCTTCAATGCTCTTACTGAGGGAAGGAGGTTGTTGGCCAAGATCTCGCAATACATGGCCCCATACATCCTCCCCTCAATACGGTGCAGTCGTCCTGTCCCCTTTGCAGAAAAGCATCCCCAAAGAATGATGTTTCCACCTCCATGCTTCACCGTTGGGATGGTGTTCTTGGGGTTGTACTCATCCTTCTTCTTCCTCCAAACACGGCGAGTGGAGTTTAGACCAAAAAGCTCTATTTTTGTCTCATCAGACCACATGACCTTCTCCCATTCCTCCTCTGGATCATCCAGATGGTCATTGGCAAACTTCAGACGGGCCTGGACATGCACTGGCTTGAGCAGGGGGACCTTGCGTGCGCTGCAGGATTTTAATCCATGACGGCATAGTGTGTTACTAATGGTTTTCTTTGAGACTGTGGTCCCAGCTCTCTTCAGGTCATTGACCAGGTCCTGCCGTGTAGTTCTAGGCTGATCCCTCACCTTCCTCATGATCATTGATGCCCCACGAGGTGAGATCTTGCATGGTGCCCCAGACCGAGGGAGATTGACCGTCATCTTGAACTTCTTCCATTTTCTAATAATTGCACCAACAGTTGTTGCCTTCTCACCAAGCTGCTTGCCTATTGTCCTGTAGCCCATCCCAGCCTTGTGCAGGTCTACAATTTTATCCCTGATGCCCTTACACAGCTCTCTGGTCTTGGACATTGTGGAGAGGTTGGAGTCTGTTTGATTGAGTGTGTGGACAGGTGTCTTTTATACAGTTCAAACTGGTGCAGTTCAAACTGGTGCAGTTAATACAGGTAATGAGTGGAGAACAGGAGGGCTTCTTAAAGAAAAACTAACAGGTCTGTGAGAGCAGGAATTCTTACTGGTTGGTAGGTGATCAAATACTTATGTCATGCAATAAAATGCAAATTAATTATTTAAAAATAATTAAAAAAGATTTTCTGGATTTTTGTTTTAGATTCCGTCTCTCACAGTTGAAGTGTACCTATGATAAAAATTACAGACCTCTACATGCTTTGTAAGTAGGAAAACCTGCAAACTCGGCAGTGTATCAAATACTTGTTCTCCCCACTGTATATGAATGAGGGACAACAATATGACAATGCCATGGCCTTAACTGCATCCAATAGTCATCTTCTTGTCCATCATTTGATTCCATTTTTGTCCACTATTGTAGGTCTTTTATCCCTGATATCCTTCAACCCTCACCTTATTCTTCTCTCTCTGCATCAATGACTACCTACCTGTCCACTCAAAAAGTATTGGAGAGAATACAGAGGTTTCTAATTGTTCTTAATTGCTTTTAGTCTGTCTTGGTAAAGGCACCATGGATAGATGCATGATATGCATAACTCTAGTTGGAGTAGTTTAATCAACTTAAATCTAAAGAAAAAGCATTTATGTTCAGGTTTATTGAATATTAGGGATATCAACACACAATCGCCATGTGTTTCAATGCAAACTGGGCTTAATAAGACCCTACTGGGCTTAATTGGAACAGCAATGATGATTTATGTAAAAAAATAAGTTTACTCATAACATATTTGGAAACCAATGGTCCGGGGTATAAATATACACTATAACATTATACAAAGTTAGTATTGATAATATTGAACAATATTTAATTATTTCCATTTACATTCGGTATATATAGGGTGCTTTTTGTGCTACTGTACTTTTAAACCCACCTGGCATAAATGTCAAATCTACAATGCATTCAGAAAGTATTCACACCCCTCAACTTTTTCCAAATAATGTTTATTACTGGCCTACACACAATACCCCATAATGTCATGGTGGAATAATGTTTTTCTAGTAATGTTATTTTTTACCAACTAATTAAAAATAAGTATACAAAACCCTTTGTCATGTCAAGCCTAAATAAGTTAAGGAGTAAAAATGTGCTTAACAAGTATCATAATAAGTTGTATAGACTCACTCTGTGTGCAACAACAGTGTTTAAAATGCTTTTTAAATGACTACCACATCTGTACACCACACATACAATTATCTGTAAAGTCCCTGAGTTGAGCACTGAATTTCAGTGCCTGTAAACAAATATGTTTAGCAAATATACTGGAGTTGCTTACCAAGAAGACAATGAATGTTCCTGAGTGGTCAAGTTATAGTTTTGACTTAAATCTACTTGAAAATATATGGCAAAACCTGAATGTTGCACAATCCAGGTGTGGAAAGCTCTTAGAGTCTTACCCAGAAAGACTCACAGCTCTAATTGCTGCCAAAGGTGCTTCTACAAAGTATTGACTCAGGGGTGTGTAAAGGAGATATTTATGTATTTCATTTTCAATAAATGTCCAAACATTTCTAAAAAGAAGTTATGCTGCCACTGTATTGACTGTGACATGTGGTATGACTGCTAGCATGAAAAGAACATATATTAAATTGGCTAGAAATAGTAATTAATACCCATATAGTATACTATCATGTGTATATATCAACACATTATATATTAGTTCTACATTAAGTTTGATCACATATCTGAGAAGGTACTAAAAATATCAAAAAATGATTGTTTATCTGAGAGTCGCCTCCACACCAAAGTTTCTTTGCAACTTTGAAATTGGCCACCAATAGCAACTTACACATAACTCTCAATAACTTAATAATAAAATATCTGATTTGCTTAGACAACTGGTATGTATACAACAACCGGAACATATATATATTTTTTTTTAATCCAAAGATGGAAGTGGGCTTAATAGGTACATTTACCCTAAGCCTTTATCTAGGCCTAACCAATGATATAAGATGATTATGTCTAATCCTTTATATCTCCTTTATAATATTCTGTCCCCCATCGAACTAGAGGACTGGGGGATCTCACTCTCCGAGGCCAACGTGAGTAAGGCCTTGAATCGGGTCAACACTCACAAGGTCGCGGGCCGGATGGTATTCCAGGGTACGTTCTCAGAGCATGCGCAGATCAGCTGGCATATTAACGGTCATTTTCAACCTCTCCTTGTCCCAGTCTGGAATCCCCACGTTTTAAGATGACTACCACCATTCCTGTTCCCAAGAACTAAGGCTTCATGCCACAATGACCCTGTAGCACTGACATCTGTAATCACCAATCTTAGGACCCTGGGACTGAACACCTCCCTCTGCAACTGAATCCTGGACTTCCTGACGGGCCGACCCCAACTAGTGAGGGTAGGCTACATCACCTCCACCACTCTGACCCTCAACACGTGGGCCCCATAGGGATGTACTCTCTATTCACCCACGACTGCGTGACCGTGCACGACTCCAACACCATCATCAAGTCTGCTGACGACGACGGTGGTAGGTCTAATCATCGGTGACGATGAGACAGCCTACAGGGTGGAGGTCAGTAACCTGGCAGTGTGGTTCCGGAACAACAACCTCTCCCTCAATGTCAGTAAGACCAAGGAGCTGGGTCCAAATCCCTAAGGACTTAAAATGGTCCACACAAGTGCACAGTTGTGAAGGCGTGACGGCACCTTTTACCCCTCAGGAGGTTTAAAAAGTTTGGCATGGGCCCTCAAATCCTCAAAATGTTCTACAGCTGCACCACTGAGAGCATCTTGACTGGCTGCATCACTGCTTGGTATGGCAACAGCACCGCCCATGATGGCATGGCGCTACAGAATGGTGTGGACAGCCCAGTACATCACTTAGTCCAAGCTCCCTGCCATCCAGGACCTCTATATCAGGCGGTGTGAATGGAAGGCCTGAAACCTTGTTAAAGACTACAACCACCCAAGCCATAGACTGTTCTCTCTGCTTCCACACGGCAAACATTACCGGTGCATCAAGTCTGACACCAACAGGCTTCTATCCCCATGCTACAAGACTGCTAAATAGCTAACAAAACAGCTTGACTAACTGAGTTGACCTTTGTATTTTATTACATTTTTTGCACCATCTCTATGCACACTGACAGGACTCTACACACTCACGCACACTGACACTCCAACACACACATAACATGCACACACATTCATACTGACTGTACACATGCGCACACACACACTCACATACACATCTTTTACGCTGCTGCTACTCTGTTTATCATTCATCCTGATGCCTAGTCACCTTACCACTATACATATCTACCCCTATCACTCCAGTATCTCTGCACATTTTAAACATCTTCTTATTTCTTATTGAATTTATTGTGTGTTTTACTTCTGCCTTATCTTATTTTTTTGTGCAACATTGATATTGATTACTGCATTGTTGGGGTTAGAGCTTGCAAGAATGGAATTTCACTGTACTTGTGCACATTACATAAAACATTTTAACTTGAAACTCAGGCTCACATGCATCATTCTAAATGATTAAGTGAATTTGAAATGGACAATACAAACGTGTAGGCTATGTCGTGTGCCCATAAACTTAAAACTTTTCCAGTTCCTGGTGCAACAAAGTAACCGAGCCGGAGCCGCCACGCTTGACCTAAAACATTGTTGCCTACCAGTGAAGGTACCAGTTGAGATGCATGCATCATAGGCTATTACTGTTAATTGCAGTGTCCCTACAACCCTTCACCCGAGCACTTCATCCTCCATCCTTCATGGCACTGCTGTATCTTAGCAACACTGGCAGATCGATAGGGGTAGTTCAGAAATGGAACAAGACCCTGTTTAAAACAGAGCTGAGATCAAGATACAAAGAAACGCCATCTCCTGCATGGGGGAACAGAAACGGTGAGGGGTCCACCAAACCGATGCATTCAACAGAAATCGACTATATCCCCAAAATCTCGTAATTCTTTCACAAATCCAGGCTTTCCATTCAACCCCAAACACAGCCTATTGAATATCCTAATGCAAATGTAATTCAAGCAGTATTCTTGAAAGCCTTACCTTGTACATCTGATTTCGCCAGCTTCTAATCCTCGAAAGCCATCACCTAGCTGTGCTGAGTCTCCCCCAAAAAATATATTCTGATTTAATTTGTCGTATGCATCTAACTGTAGGCTGTGTTTGCCTCTATGTACTCACGTTGTCGGAATGTAAATTAATTTCCACTCTAAGCTACAATGAATGTATCAAAGTGGGAGATGAACATTTCATCATGTCGTATTCCGCCTGTGCCGTGACGAGTCCAGATGTGAGCCTATATAGTGATATCTAGTCTAGGCAAAATACAAAATATTTTGAAGCAGTTTTTGTTGCTGGTAAATGCACATCCCTGCCTTAAGTGTTTCAGCGAGGAAGGATCCCGTTTCTCAGCTCAAACCCCGATGGCTGTGGCAGCTCCCGAAAAATAGAGACCTTGTGTTCCACTAGTATTCTGCCAGCAGCACAAACGAAACGTCACTTGGTATGGTAACGGTCAATCATTCAAAATAAAAGCCCACATTTTAAAACATTGCACTGTGGATAACTCACTCAAAATATATTACATTCAATCTCCATTTGTGTTTTGTTTATTATCAAATGCAAAAAGGAATTTATGGAAACAATAACAAATATACTTTAAAAAATTAAATGTTAGGACCACTATCGAAAAATACAATGTTCAGACTGGGCTGTAGAGAAAATACGATTCTACTGTATGTGCCGAGGTAAAAGTGCAGCTGGGTATTTAGACAGTCTCCCAAATCCCCCTACTGAGTAATCCCAACCCCTTTTACCTCATCAAATATTATGTTTTTTTCTCTGTAAACCGATATGTAGTTCATAGAGTGTAGCGCATTGCAATACATGGATTGGGTGGATCAACGAGTCACCAACACTCTGTATTAAACCCGTTGATCAGCACCAAGAATGTGAGATTGTGTTGTCAGCACATGATACGAATTTAAGTTTCGCAGACTCTATTGAGTAATTCCAATTACATGTATTTAAATGTAATTAAAACCCACTGGGTACAGACGTCAGTTCAACATCTAGTTTTGATTTAAATTGAATTTAAACATGAATCCAATTTGAAATCAACAACAAAACGTCACCATCGCATTTTCAACTCTACTGATGGGTTTCTCACAAAATGTTGCATTATATAGAGTGTGCCCAGTCCGGTATTAGCACCGACATTTCTCGCATGCCAAGCAATATGCCAAGCAGTCAAATGCACTTGGTATTGACCCCACAACTGGTGTCTGGGGTACTTGCTCATTAAGGGCCGGTTTCCCGGACACAGATTAAGCCTCTAAAATTGCCAGAGTAGCAATTTCCTACAATAACCCATGTGTAGCCTACAATGTGTCTTTAATTGTATTCACACTTAATAGACAATCAACAAATGTGAATTTGTTGGGTGACACCAGTATTACAGACAAGACAAATTGTATGCTATAACATTGGACACAACATTACAGTAACATCTAGATAAATACATTAGCTTCTGTATATTGTCGCAAGTACAACATTTGATTTATTTATGTTAGATCACATGTAGGCCTATGTACCTTCAGAAAGTCGTCATACATTTTGTTGTGTTACAGCCTGAATTCAAAATGGATTACATTTAGATTTTTTCTCACCCATCCACACACAATACCCCATAATGACAAAGTGAAAGTATGCTTTTAGAAACGTTTGCAAATTTATTGAAAATTAAATACAGAAATATCTCATTTACATACTGTAAGTATTCACACCCCTGAGTCAAAACTTTGTAGAATCACCTTTGGCAGCGATTACAGCTGTGAGTCTTTCTGGGTAAGTCTCTAAGAGCTTTCCACACCTGGATTGTGGAACATTTGCCCGTTATTCTTTTCAAAATTCTTCAAGCTGTCAAATTGGTTTTTGATCATTGCTCGACAACCATTTTCAGGTCTTGACATAGATTTTCAATGAGATTCAGAACTGTAACTCGGCCACTCACTCTGAAGCTAAGCAGGGTTGATCCTGGTCGGTCCCTGGATGGGAGACCAGATGCTGCTGGAAGTGGGGTTGGATGGCTAGTAGGAGACACTCTTTCCTCTGATATATCCAAATGCCCTGTGTAGGGTGCTGTCTTTCAGATAGGATGTTAAACGGGTGTCCTGATTCTCTGTGGTCACTAAAGATCCCATGGCACTTATTGTAAGAGTAGGGGTGTTAACTCCGGTGTCCTGGATAAATTCCCAATCTGGCCCTCATACCATCATGGCCACCTAATCATCCCCAGCTTCCAATTGGGTCATTCATCCCCCCTTCTCTCCCCTGTAACTATTCCCTAGGTCATTGCTGTAAATGATAATGTGTTCTCAGTCAACTTACCTGGTAAAATAAGGGTTCATAAAATAAAAAGCAACATTCACTGTCTTCTTGCTTAGCAACTCCAGTGTAGATTTGGCCTAGTGTTTTAGGTTATTGTCCTGCTGAAAGGTGAATTCATCTCCCAGTGTCTGGTGAAAAGCAGACTGAACCAGGTTTTCCTCTAGGATTTTGCTTGTCCTTAGCTCTATTCTGTTTATTTTTATCCTAAAAAAACTCCCCAGTCCTTAACAATTACAAGCATACCCATAACATGATGCAGCCACCACTATGCTTGAAAATACAGTTTGGAGAGTGGTACTCAGTAATGTGTTGGATTTGCCCCAAACATAACATTTTGTATTCAAGACAAAAAGTTTGTTGCTTTGCCACGTTTTGCAGTATTACTTTAGTGCTTTGTTACAAACTGGATGCATGTTTTGGAATATTTTTTGTTCTGTACAGGCTTCCTTCTTTTCACTCTGTCAAGTAGGTTTGTAACTACAATTTTGTCGAACCATCCTCAATTTTCTTCTATCACAGCCATTAAACTCTGTAACTGTTTTAAAGTCACCATTGGCCTCATGGTGAAATTCCTCTCCGGCAACTGAGTTAGGAAGGACGCCTGTATCTTTGTAGTGACTGGGTGTATTGATACACCATCCAAAATGTAACTAATAACTTCACCATGCTCAAAGGGATATTCAATGTCTACTTATTTTTTATTTTTTATCTATCTACCAATAGATGTCTTTCTTTGCAAGGCATTGGAAAACCTCCCTGGTCTTTGTGCTTGAATCTATGTTTGAAATTCACTGCTCAATTGAGGGACATTACAGATAATTGTGTGGGGTACAGAGATGAGGTAGTCATTCAAACATCATGTTAAACACTATTATTGCACACAGAGTGAGTCCATGTAACTTATTATGTGGCTTGTTAAGCACATTTTTACTCCTGAACTTATTTAGTCTTGCCATAACAAAGGGGTTGAATACTTATTGACTAAAGACATTTCAGCTTTGTAATTTTTTCAAATAAAAAAACATAATTCCACTTCAACATTGTGGGGTGTTGTGTGTAGGCCAGTCACAAAAAAAAATCTCAATTTAATCAATTTTAAATTCAGGCTATAAATTCAGGCTTTTCCTTCACTCTGCGGTCCAGCTCATCCCAAACCATCTCAATTGGGTTGAGGTCGGGTGATTGTGGAGGCAAGGTCATCTGATGCAGCACTCCATCACTCTCAATCTTGGTCAAATAGCCCTTACACAGCCTGGAGGTGGGTTGGGTCCTTGTCTTGTTGAAAAACAAATATTAGTCCCAATAAGCGCAAACCAGATGGGATGGCTTATCACTGCAGAATGCTGTTGTAGCCATGCTGGTTAAATGTGCCTTGAATTCTAAATAAATCACTGATAGTGTCACCAGCAAAACACCCCCACACCATCACATCTCCTCCTCTATGCTTTACGGTGGGAACCACACATGCAGAGATAATCTGTTTACCTACTCTGCGTCTCACAAAGACACGGTGGTAGGAACCAAAAATCTCAAATTTGGACTCATCAGACCAAAGGACAGATTTCCACAGGTCTAATGTCCATTGCTCCTTTTTCTTGGCCCAAGCAAGTCTCTTCTTATTATTGGTGTCCTTTAGTAGTGGTTTCTTTTCAGCAATTCGACCATGAAGGCCTGATTCACGCATTCTCCTCTGAACAGTTGATGTTGAGATGTGTCTGTTACTTGAACTCTGTGAAGCATTTACTTGGGCTGCAATCTGAGGTGTAGTTAACTCTAATGAACTTATCCTCTTCAGCAGAGGTAACTCTGGGTCTTCCTTTCCTGTGGTGGTCCTCATGAGAGCCAGTTTCATCACAGAGCTTCATGGCTTTTGCGACTGCACTTGAAGAAACTTTAAAAGTTCTTGACATTTTCCCGATTGACTGACCTTCATGTCTTAAAGTAATAATGGACTGTTGTTTCTCTTTGCTTATTTGAGCTGTTCTTGCCATAATATGGACTTGGTCTTTTACCATATAGGGCTATCTTCTGTATACCACCCCTACCTTGTCACAACACAACTGACTGGCTCAAATGCATTAAGAAGGAAAGAAATTCCACAAATTAACATTTGACAAGGCACACCTGATAATTGAAATGCATGAAGCTGGTTGAGAGAATGCCAAGAGTATGCAAAGCTGTCATCGAGGCAAAGGGTGGCTACTTTGAAGAATCTCAAATATACTTTTGTGGTTACTACATGATTCCATATGTGTTATTTCATAGTTTTGATGTCTATTCTACAATGTAGGAAATAGTAAAAATAAAGAAAATCCCTTGATTGAGTAGGTGTCCAAACTTTTGACTGGTGCTGGCTGTGTGAGAAGCGCGTCATTATGTCTCGCATAACTAGATTGAGATTCACTTTCTATGATCTCTCTCCCTATCTCTAATCTGAAAGACATGAACCTGCAACTCTCATCGCTCCAGCCTTGCACTTCATTATTTATTTCCTTAAAGAATCATAGCCATGCGAAGGGTTCTGAATGAAATGCAGCACCCCTGATACATTTAAATACATTTGCCAAAGTTATACAGTATAATTACTGCTGTCTGTTCAGAAATAAATGAAATCTTTCAGAATAGCTTACTACAGTCATGGTCAAAAGTTTTGAGAATGACACAAGTATTGGTCTCCACAAAGTTTGCTGCCTCAGTGTTAATGATGGCAATTTGCATATACTCCAGAATGTCATAAAGAGTGATCAGATGAATTGCAATTAATTGCAAAGTCCCTCTTTGACATGAAAATGAACTTAATCCCCCAAAAACATTTCCACTGTATTTCAGCCCTGCCACAAAAGGACCAGCTGCCATCATGTCAGTGATTGTCTCGTTAACACAGGTGAGAGTGTTGACGAGGACAAGGCTGGAGATCACTGTGTCATGCTGATTGAGTCAGAATAACAGACTGGAAGCTTTAAAAGGAGGGTGGTGCTTGAAATCGTTGTTCTTCCTCTGTCAACCATGGTTACCTGCAAGGAAACACGTGCCGTCCTCATTACTTTGCACAAAAAGGTCTTCACAGGCAAGGATATTGCTGCTGGTAAGATTGCACCTAAATCAACCATTTATCGGATCATCAAGAACTTCAAGGAGAGAGGTTCAATTGTTGTGAAGAAGGCGTCAGGGCGCCCAAGAAAGTCCAGCAAGTGCCAGGATCGTCTCCTAAAGTTGATTCAGCTGCGGGATCGGAGCACCACCAGTGCAGAGCTTGCTCAGGAATGGCAGCAGGCAGGTGTGAGTGCATCTGCACGCACAGTGAGGTGAAGACTTTTGGAGGATGGCCTGGTGTCAAGAAGGGCAGCAAAGAAGCCACTTCTCTCCAGGAAAAACATCAGGGACAGACTGATATTCTGCAAAAGGTACAGGGATTGGACTGCTGAGGACTGGGGTAGATTCATTTTCTCTGATGAATCCCCTTTCCGATTGTTTGGGCCATCCGGAAAACACCTTGTCCGGAGAAGACAAGGTGAGCGCTACCATCAGTCCTGTGTCATGCCAACAGTAAAGCATCCTGAGACCATTCATGTGTGGGGTTGCTTCTCAGCTAAGGGAGTGGGCTCACTCACAATTTTGTCTAAGAACACAGTCATGAATAAAGAATGGTACCAACACATCCTCCGCGAGCAACTCCTCCCAACCATCCAAGAACAGTTTGGTGACGACCAATGCCTTTTCCAGCATGATGGAGCACCTTGCCATAAGGCAAAAGTAATAACTAAGTGGCTCGGGGAACAAAACATCAACATTTTGGGTCCATGGCCAGGAAACTCCCCAGACCATAATCCCATTTGAGAACTTGTGGTCGATCCTCAAGAGGCGGGTGGACAAACAAAAACCCACAACTTCTGACAAACTTCTAACTCCAAAAAGTTCTGGGACACTGTAAAGTCCATGGAGAATAAGAGCACCTCCTCCCAGTTTCCCACTGCACTGAGGCTCGGAAACACTGTTACCACCGATAAATCCACGATTATTGAAAATTTCAATAAGCATTTTGCTACGGCTGGCCATGCTTTCCATCTGACTACCCCTACCCCGGTCAACAGCTCTGCACCCCCGGCAGCTACTTGCCCAAGCCCCCCCCGCTTCTCCTTCACCCAAATCCTGACAGCTGATGTTCTGAAAGAGCTGCTAAGTCTGGACCCCTACAAATCTGCTGGGCTAGATAATCTGGACCCTCTCTTTCTGAAATTATCAGCCAAAATTGTTGCAACACCTATCACTAGCCTGTTCAACCTCTCTTTCGTATCGTCTGAGATCCCTAGAGATTGGAAAGCTGCCCCGGTCATCCCCCTCTTCAAAGGAGGAGACACTCTAGACCCAAACTGTTATAGACCAATATCCATCCTGCCCTGCCTTTCTAAAGTTTTCGAAAGCCAAGTTAACAAACAGATAACTGACCACTTCGAATCCCACCGTACCTTCTCTGCTATGCAATCTGGTTTCCGAGCTGGTCATGGGTGCACCTCAGCTACGCTCAAGGTACTGAACGATATCATAACCGCCATCGATAAAAGACAGTACTGTGCAGCCGTTTTCATCGACCTGGCTAAGGCTTTCGACTCTGTCAATCACCGCATTCTTATTGGCAGACTCAACAGACTTGGTTTCTCAAGTGACTGCCTTGCTTGGTTCTCTAACTACTTTGCAGACAGAGTTCAGTGTGTCAAATCGGAGGGCCTATTGTCCGATCCTCTGGCAGTCTCTATGGGGGTGCCACAGGGTTCAATTCTTGGGCCAACCCTTTTCTCTATATATATCAACGATGTTGCTCTCGCTGCTGGTGACTCTCTCATCCATCTCTACGCAGATGACACCATTCTGTATACAACTGGACCCTCTTTGGATACTGTGTTTACTAACCTTCAATCAAGCTTCAATGCCATACAACAGTCCTTCCGTGGCCTACAACTGCTCTTAAACGCCAGTAAAACTAAGTGCATGCTTTTCTATCGAACAATGCCAGCACCCGCCCACCGGACTATCATCACTACTCTCGACGGATCCGAATTAGAATACGTGGACACCTACAAATACCTAGGCATCTGGTTAGACTATAAACTCAACTTCCAGACTCACATCAACCATCTCCAATCCAAAATTAAATCCAGAATTGGCTTCCTATTTCGCAACAGAGCCTCCTTCACTCATGCTGCCAAACATGCCCTTGTAAAACTGACTATCCTACCGATCCTTGATTTTGGCGATGTCATTTACAAACTAGCCTCCAACACTCTACTTAGCAAATTGGATGTAGTCTATCATAGTGCCATCCGTTTTGTCACCAAAGCCCCTTACACTACCCACCACTGCGACCTGTATGCTCTCGTTGGCTGGCCTTCACTATACATTCGTCGCCAAACCCACTGGCTCCAGGTCATCTATAAGTCTTTATTAGGTAAATCCCCGCCCTATCTCAGCTCACTGGTCACCATAGCAACACCCACCCGTAGCATGCGCTCCAGCAGGTATATCTCACTGGTCACCCCCAAAGCCAACACCTCCTTTGGCCGCCATTCCTTCCAGTTCGCTGCTGCCAATGACTGGAACGAATTGCAAAAATCATTGAAGCTAGAGGTTCCTATCTCCCTCAATACCTTTAAGCATCAGCTGTCAAAGCTGCTTATCGATCGCTGCACCTGTATATAGCCCTTCTGTAAATAGCCCACACTACTACCTCATCCCCATATTTATTTTTGTTTATTTTTCACTAATCTTGCACTCCAGTATCTCTATTTGCACATCATAATTTGCACATCCTTCATTCCTGTGTTAATGATGATAATTCTGTAATTTATTTCTACTCTATAGTCTATTTATTGTCCTACCTCCCAACCTTACTGCATTTTTGCACTACATTTTGCACTCTGTTTATAGATTTTCTATTGTGTTTTTTGACTGTTTGTTTAATGTGTAACTCTGTGTTGTTATTTGTCGCACTGCTTTGCTTTGTCTTGGCCAGGTCGCAGTTGCAAATGAGAACTTGTTCTCAACTGACCTACCTGGTTAAATAAAGGTGAAATAAAAAAAAAAAAAAAAAAACTCCAAGCATTGATTATGCAAGAATGGCCTGCCATCAGTCAGGATGTGGCCCAGAAGTTAATTGACAGCATGCCAGGGCAGATTACAGAGGTCTTGAAAAAGAAGGGTCGACACTGCAAATATTGATTCTTTGCATAAACTGAATGTCATTGTCAATGAAAGCCTTTGACACTTATGGAATACTTGTAATTATTCTTCAGTGTACCATAGTAACTACTGACATAAAGATCTAAGAACACTGAAGCAGCAAACGTTGTGGAGACCAATACTTATGTCATTCTCAAAACTTTTGACCACGACTGTACACCATGAGAAGGCCTATAATTTAGCGAGAGAGGATCAATAGCTGTGGATTGTAGCCCAATAACAAGGAATAATTTACAGACGGGAACGCGTGGCAAATATGTCAGTGAAAAAACAGCACCTAGAGAAAACAGGCCTTTCGCAATATTTCAAATACAATCGAGGGAAAACACAGGTTGGAAAGCAAATGGCTCCTGCTGAAAACAGAAGACTCTATGCTGTAGGCTACGAAAAAAAACTTGATAAACTTCCAAATATTGTTTTACAAAAGAGAGAGATAGTCTTTTGGCACGAGCACATCACCAGCGAGTGAGCTGCACATCATTGGTGAAACTGGAAAGCATTTGTAGGACTGTAATTTCCTCATATAGCCTCCAGTATGTCTCCACACACCTAGGCCTAGGCTATTGATGGATTAAAGACAAGGTTGTTTTTATTGATATCAGATTATCAATTTGTCAGTGTTAAAGTAGCCTGCCATTGATCATTTGTGTGGTATTAAAAAAGATTCTGCCAAAGTCTCTGGTCGTGTAAAATTACATAGAATAGCATAAAATGCATTTATAAAAGGCCAAAAATGTGCCTCTACTCATGTTTATTATCAGTGGCGATTTTAGCATGTCAATCTTTGTCTGGCAAACAAAAACACAAATGTGGGATGCATGCCAGCAAACACTAAACAATACATTAATTGCACTTTATCGGTGACAAACTGTCCCAACAGCTGAGTCCCAACAGCAGTCCTAACACCTTACCACTGCTACACCTGGCTATCAGCAACCAAGTCAGAACAGTAGGCGAAATTAAGAGGGGAAAATTATTAGAGTGAGGAACATGGGCTACTAACAGCTTACTACACAACGTACACTTAGTATTTATTTCTTAGATTCAGTATACATACAGTATCTCCCTGGCATATTAAATAATTTATGCAGCAGCATACAAGACATTTTTGGACTTGCCTTGTTGTGCAGTGCTCACTTGAACAGGATGGTGGCCCGACGGTCCTTCGTGGGCAAATTTTGTCATCAAACTTTGTCAATTGGGGCTCCCAAGTGGCGCAGTGGTCTAAGACACTGCATCTCAGTGCTAGAGGCGTCACTACAGACAACCTGGTTCAAATCCAGACTGTATCACCACCGGCCGTGATTGGGAGTCCCATAGGGCGGAGCACAATTAGCCCAGCGTTGTCCGAGTTTCGCCAGTGTAGGCCGTCATTGTAAATAAGAATTTGTTCTTAACTGACTTGCCTAGTTAAAACTCTGGATTTATGGTGCTTTCAAGACAACTGGGAACTCTGAAAAAAACAAGGTTGAATCATGATGTCGTAACTCTAGAAATTTACAATTCCGAGTTGGATGACCGTTCAAAACATATTTTCCCGACACATTGGTATGGCTGGCTTCCGGGTTAAGCATACATTGTGTCAAGAAGCAGTGCGGCTTGGCGGGGTTGTGTTTCGGAGGACGCACGGCTCTCGACCTTGCCTCCCCCGAGTCCATACGGGAGTTTCAGCGATAGGACAAGACTGTAACTACCAATTGGATATGATGAAATTTTTGAGAAAAACGGTTAAAAAAATTTATAATAATCATTTAAAAAAAACATATTTTCAAAGTCGGAGCAGTTGCCTTGAACTCACGGAAGTCAGATTTCGCAGTTCCGAGTTAACAGTTGTTTTGAGCGCGGCACAAATCATGCTTCATTGACAGCATGGCCAAATGTTAAATGTTTATCATTTTAAGTTTGGAAAAGAGACCCTTAATCCCAGATTTGGGACCACACAGCCACTCCACTGAATAGTAGGCTAGTGATTGTTTTGCAATGCTTGCAGTTAGCCACTGATTCCTTCCAAACCACTCATTGTTGAATTTGCGATTTCCAACTTGTTGTGTAATGTTTGTGTCCAATGGCCGATGAGCACTGATACTTTTTGTCTATAATTTCTCTTCATTATTTCTCTTCATATGACAAGGATTAAAATGGATTTGCCAGTAGATTGTCGACTTGATTCATGATGATGACTGCTAGCTAAGATTTTGAAAGTATAATCTTGACATGATCAATCCAATCACTGTAGACATAATATGATTTGACGTAATTTTATATGTGGCCGATGACCTTGAGCCTTCTTGGATGGGCACTTCTAATGTAACTCTATGGCAGCACCCAAGGGGCTTGAATTTTCGGAGCTCTACCCTTAGAATTGGCGGTGACGTAGTGTCCCCATGAGTGACAGAATACTGAGCCAATCACGGCGCAACTAGAGAACATTACCAACCCCTACGCTCCGTATTTTCTGCTGGCTGCCCCACCACCACAGAAAGCACTGAGCTAGGCTGGAACACCTGCATTTTGGAGCTGCCTTACTCAAGAAAGCAAAAAAGAGGCCATGTTTGTATGCGGCTTTATTAACTACATTTTTATTTTGGGTTATATATATATTTTTTTACATTGTTTGCAAACTGATATGTGACACTTATTAATGCCAAACTAATATGCAAAACAGGTAAACATGCTAAAAATGTGGGGGTCAAAACAGGTGGGGCAGCTGAATGACTGGTCGCCACTGTTTATTATAAAGGGGATTTTTTTTCCCTCATGCATTCCGCTACCTCAGAACTCCCCAGGTGACCCCACTCTTGCGCTCACTTTTTGTTCCGCACCTCTCGATTTACAAACTTAAGCATAAATAATGTACACCTATAGGGGACTCTTTATTTTGCACATGAACTTATCCCAAAAATGTATACTGCTAGACATATTTCAGTTCAGAATCTTTACATCATTTTGTTTTTGTGAGCTATAGTGACTTTATTCTAACACATTGCGGATACTTTTTGGGGTGGAAATCTCTCTCAATTCAATTAAATTAAAGTCAAAGGGCTTTATTTATTTTTTATTTAACCTTTATTTAACTAGTCAAGTCAGTTAAGAACAAGTTCTTATTTACAATGACGGCCTACTCCTGCCCAACCTGGACATGGGAAACATATGTTTACATTGCCAAAGCAAGTGAATTACACAATAAACAAAAGGAAAATAAACAATCAGTAATTAACAATGAAAAATGATCTCTCTCTGAGTCTGCAGTCTTCACTGACTTACTACCTGCACGGCAGCGCCTGCATTTTTTGTCAAATAGAGCAGCCTGTCTCTAAACTAAGCATGGGCATTGTTGCCCCCTAGTGGAATATCTTGGTAACTGTAATTCAATTGGCCTTTTCATTAGATTTTTATGATAATTACATAAATAATATGTAGATATTCCATTTTAGATAAATCAAATACAACTTCTATCGCGTAACCGCTGTGATTTTCATGTTATTCCCTTATAATTATGTAGCTACTTCTCAGGCACATTGTGGACCGATTTTTTGTATGACGTCGCAGATCATAAAGGACCCACGATCGACATTAAACCGTTTGCCCGAAGAAGTATCAACAAATTGACGGTGCGACTGAAATTCATCATCTAGTTGATATCAGCTTCATCCTAACTGATACATCGGTAAATAATTTTCATACAGTACCTGCACAATACAATATAGAAAACAAAATATATATGAATATCTTTTTTTACGTCTGCCTCAAATTTGAAGCACTTTTGGGTATACGGAGTGAATGAATGAAACAACGGCGAGTACTAGGCTAGTTAAGTCGAGCAAGCAAGACTTGTGTTGCAAAATTACATTGTCTATTTCGTTAAAATATGTTGTAATGGTGAGCTAACGTTAGTGTTATTGTTGTGGTTAAGTCGGACCTGGCTGGTTGTTACAAGGACCAGTGGGTTTGCGTAGAATCAACTTGGCTGTGTTCTGTTGTAGCTAACTAGACAGCTAGCCTACTAGTTAGCTAACTAGTAGCGGTAACCGTGTCTTTGTTAGCGCTTTTGTTTATAATACGTGTTGGCTAACTAGATACCATCAACTGAGTTGACAATGTTTTTGCTTGCGAATGTATAATATGTGTGCAGTATCAACGACAACCATTACATTATTTTGCAATAGTTAGTTAGCGTTACCTCACAAAGTTAGCAATGTTATAACACGGAGATGCTGGCAGTGATACAAAAAAAAACGATTGCGTGTCTAAATGTACTCCTCCTTTCTTCCTCAGAACCTGGTGTTGCTGTGGCCTCTTTGACCTGCACCTGAAGGTTGAGAAACAGAAAGACACTATGTTTCTGTATAACCTGACCCTGCAGCGTGCCACTGGTATCACCCACGCCATCCATGGAAACTTCTCAGGTACATAACAAACCTCTCTGGGACTCTCATCCCTGAGTCTATATAACAAGGATGATGTCACCTATGATCTGGTTTGGGAGTCATTAATGTCTTGCCTTGCAGGAACCAAGATGCAGGAGATAGTTGTTTCCAGGGGGAAGATCATTGAGCTGCTGCGTCCAGATGCCAACACGGGGAAGGTTCACACCCTGCTTACCATGGAGGTGTTTGGTATCATTCGCTCCCTCATGGCCTTCAGGCTGACAGGAGGAACTAAAGGTGTGTGTGTGTGTGTATATCAACATATATGTGTGTATGCATGTACACCTGAGATTACACCTGGTGTGTATATACAGTGCATTCGGAAAGTATTCAGACCCCTTGACCTTTTCCACATTTTGTTACGGCCTTATTCTAAAATGGATTAAATAAAACATTTTCCTCATCATCCTACACACAATATACCCCAGAATGACAAAGCTAAAACTGTTTTTTAGAAATGTTAGCAAGTTTATAAAAACAAATACCTTATTTATGTAATTATTCAGACCCTTTGCTATGAGACTTAAAATTGAGCTCAGGTGCAGCATCCTGTTTCCATTGATTATTCTTGAGATGTTTCTACAACTTGATTGGAATCCACTTGTGGTAAATTCAATTAATTGGACATGATTTGGAAAGGCCCACACCTGTCTATTTAAGGTCCCACAGTTGACAGACGAAAGACACTCCTCAGTAAAGGGCACATGAATGCCTGCTTGGAGTTTGCTAAAGGATTCTCAGACCATGAGAAACAAAATTCTCTGGTCTGATGAAAACAAGATTGAACTCTTTGGCCTGAATGCCAAGCGCCACATCTGGAGGAAACCTGGCATTATCCCTACGGTGAAGCATGGTGGTGGCAGCCTCGTGCTGTGGGGATGTTTTTCAGCGGCAGGAACTGGGAGATTAGTCAGGCTTGAGGGGATAAAATGAACAGAGCAAAGTACAGAGGGATCCATGATGAAAACCTGCTCCAGAGTTCTTGGACGAAGGTACACCTTCCAACAGGACAACGACCCTAAGCACACAGCCAAGACAATGCAGGAGTGGCTTCGGGACAAGTCTCAATGTCCTTGAGTGGCCCAGCCAGAGCCCAGACTTGAACCTGATCGAACATCTCTGGAGAGACCTGAAAAGAGCTGTGCCGCGACGCTCCCCATCCAACCTGACCGAGCTTGAGAGGATCTTCAGAGAAGAATGGGAGAAAATCCCCAAAGTCAGGCTCTAATCGCTGCCAAAGGTGCTTCAACAAAGTACTGAGTAAAGGGTCTGAATACTTATATAAATGTGATCTTTCAGATATTTTTAATACATTTACAAAAATATCAAAAACAGATTTTGCTTCGTCATTATGGGGCACACGCCTTCCGTTGCGTCTCCAGCTCTGATGCAAGGATTTGGAAGTTCCCCAAATCATGGCGCTTCAGCTTTGAGGATAGATGTTGCATTTTTCATTTGAAAGCATTAACTGAACTGATCATCTTGACCACGGTTTTTTCTTTTCCTTGCAGCTCTAAATTTAGGTCATTCAACTTGTTGGTCAGATCGGTTAAAAATGGCAAGTCTAGCAGTCACTTCCTGTCATTAAGTTGCGTGTATTCTGCATGTTTACTGATAAGGAGAAAGTCCTTTATCTCCAGACAGAGTTCTCGAAATCTATGCAGGAATTTCCCCCTACTAAGCCATCTCACGTCAGTGTGTAGCAAGAGGTCAGAGTAGTTGCAGTCAGCCTCCTCCAGATGTGCACGAAACAGTCGTCTTTGAAGAGGTCTCGCTCGACTAGAACAGGCGATTTTGGTTGCCACATCCATTATCTCTTTCATGTTTAGCATTTTAGCACATAATGCTTGTTGGTGTATTATGCAGTGGTAATTAAGGAAGACTGGGAAAGCATCGTCCTGCCTGCACTTGGCAATACATCCGTTCAAGCGGCCCACCATTGCGGGAGCACCGTCTGTGGTGATTGACATTAATTTACACACCGGGAGCTGGGTTTTCTCTAAAGTTTTTGAAAGACTGATAAATGTCCTCCCCACGTGTGTTCTTTTATGGGCAGTAGTGTTAACAGCTCCTCTTTTGCAGTCATATCTGTAAACACCATCCGTATAAAAACGCACAACTGGGCTGTATCACTTGTCTGTAGACTCCTAATTGCAGTGAGAAAAACTTGCAGTCCGAGATGTCCTTCCAAAGCTGCTGTGTCAAATCATCGGCCATTACTTCACAGCACCGTGTAACTGTACTTCTTGATAGCTGAAGAGCTTTGATTGAAGATAATATTTCTGGTTTGTTTTTAAAATCCCGAAACGAGTCAGCTGCCTCAACGAAGGCCTCTTTGATCGTCTCCATCTTGGAAGGATTTCTTATGCTTAATGATGGAGTGACTCACAAGGGAACGATGCTTCGGTGGCTGCCTTTGCTTTTGAATTCAGCTGTGTGAAAAATGACTGCTGTCCGTTTTAACTGATTTTAGTTCCCTCACCTTTCTCTTTCTCAGCTCGCTTTTCGAGTGAAGTCAGTGTCGTAGTTTTTATGAACAGTTTGAAAGTGCCTCCACATTTTCCTTCTTTGGAATAGCAGTGATAGGTTTTATTTATTTTATTTCACCTTTATTTAACCAGGTAGGTCAGTTGAGAACAAGTTCTCATTTGCAACTGCGACCTGGCCAAGACAAAGCAAAGCAGTGCGACAAAAAAAACAACAGTTACACATGGGAAATAAACAAACGTACAGTCAATAACACAATAGAAAATCTATATACAGAGTGCAAATGTAGTGCCAAATGCAGTAAGGTTAGGAAGACAATAAATAGGCTATAGTGGCGAAATAAATTACAGATTAGCATAGCACTGGAATGATAGAATGTGCAAATAGAGATACTGAAGTGCAAAATTGAGCGGAAGGTAGTAGGATGGGCTATTTACAGAAGGGCTATATACAGGTGCAGTGATCGATAAGCAGCTTTGACAGCTGATGCTTAAAGTTAGTGAGGGAGATGGGAACCTCTAGCTTCAAGGATTTTTGCAATTCGTTCCAGTCATTGGCAGCAGAGAACTGGAAGGAATGGCGGCCAAAGGTGTTGGCGGCTTTGGGGGTGGCCAGTGAGATATACCTGCTGGAGCGCATGCTACGGGTAGGTGTTGCTATGGTGACCCGCAAGCTTTTTTAGGGGATTTACCTAAAAAATACTTATAGATGACCTGGAGCCAGTGGGTTTGGCGACGAATATGTAGTGAGGGCCAGCCGACGAGAGAATACAGGTCGCAGTGGTGGGTAGTATATGTGGCTTTGGTAACAAAACGGATGGCACTGTGATTCCAATTTGCTGAGTAGAATGTTGGAGGCTATTTTGTAAATGACATCGCCGAAGTCAAGGATCGGTAGGATGGCAAGTTTTACAAGGGCATGTTTGGCAGCATGAGTGAAGGAGGCTTTGTTGCGAAATAGGAAGCCGATTCTAGATTTAATTTTGGATTGGAGATGGTTAATGAGTCTGGAAGTTGAGTTTACAGTCTAACCAGACGCCTAGGTATTTGTAGTTGTCCAAAGAGGGGCAAGATGTATACAGAATGGTGTCGTCTGCGTAGAGATGGATCAGAGAGTCACCAGCAGCGAGAGCGACATTGTTGATGTATATAGAGAATAGGGTTGGCCCAAGAATTGAACCCTGTGGCACCCCCATAGAGACTGCCAAGGGACCGTACAGCAGGCCCTCCGATTTTACGCACTGAACTCTGTCTGAGAAGTAGTTGGAGAACCAGGCAAGGCAGTCACTTGAGAAACCAAGGCTGTTGAGTCTGCCAATAAGAATGCGGTGATTGACAGAGTCGAAAGCCTTGGCCAGGTCGATGAAGACGGCTGCACGGTACTGTCTTCTATCGATGGCGGTTATGATATCGTTAAGTACCTTGCGCGTAGCTGAGGTGCACCCATGACCAGCTCGGAAACCAGATTGCATAGCAGAGAAGGTCCGGTGGGATTCGAAGAAGTCAGTGATCTGTTTATTAACTTGGCTTTCGAAGACTTTAGAAAGGCAGGTTAGGATGGATATAGGTCTGTAACAGTTTGGGTCTAGAGTGTCTCCTCCTTTGAAGAGGTGTATGACCGCGGCAGCTTTCCAATCTCTAGGGATCTCAGACGATACAAAAGAGAGGTTGAACAGGCTGGTAATAGGGGTTGCAACAATTTTGGCTTATCATTTTAGGAAGAAAGGGTCCAGATTGTCTAGCCCATCAGATTTGTAGGGGTCCAGGTTTAGCAGCTCTTTCAGAACATTAGCTGTCTGGATTTGGGTGAAGGGGAAGCGGGGGGGGGGGGGGGGCTTATGAAAGTAGCTGCGGGGGGTACAGAGCTGTTGGGCGGGGTAGAGGTAGCCAGGTGGAAAGCATGGCCAGCCGTAGCAAAATGCTTGTTGAAATATTCGATTATTGTGAATTTATCGGTGGTGAGTGTTTCCTAGCCTCAATGCAGTGGGAGGAGATGCTCTTATTTTCCATAGACTTTACAGTGTCCCAGAACTTTTGGGAATTAGTACTGCAGGATGCAAATTTCTGTTTGAAAAAGCTGGCCTTTTCTTTTCTAACTGACAGTGTATATTTGTTCCTGGTTTCCCTGAAAAGTTGCATATCGCGGGGGCTATTAGATGCTAATGCAGTGCGCCACAGGATGTTTTTGTGTTGGTCAAGGGCAGTCAAGTCGGGTGAACCAAGGGCTATATCTGTTCTTAGTTCAAAGTTTTTTGAAAGGGGCATGCTTATTTAGGATGGTGAGGAAAGCACTTTTAAAGAACAACCACGCATCTACTGACGGGATGAGGTCAATATCCTTCCAGGATACCTGGGCCAGGTCGATTAGAAAGGCCTGCTCGCAGAAGTGTTTTAGGGAGCGTTTGACAGTGATAAGGGGTGGTCGTTTGACCGCAGACCCATTACGAACGCAGGCAATGAGGCAGTGATTGCTGAGATCCGGGTTGAAAACAGAGGAGGTGTATGTGGAGGGCTATGATAGTACCCATGTTTACAGATTTAGGGTTGTACCTGGTGGGTTTCTTGATAATTTGTGTGAGATTGAGGGCATCTATCTTAGATTGAAGAACAGCCGGGGCGTTAAGCATATCCCAGTTTAAATCACCTAACAGTACAAACTCTGAAGATAGATGGGGGGCAATCAATTCCCATATGGTGTCCAGGGCACAGCTGGGGGCTGAGGGGGGCCTGTAACAGGCAGCAACAGTGAGCGACTTATTTCTGGAAAGGTGGATTTTTAAGAGTAGAAGCTCAAACTGTTTGGGCACAGACCTGGACAGTATGACAGAACTCTGCAGGTTATCTCTGCAATAGATTGCAACTCCACCTCCTTTGGCAGTTCTATCTTAACGGGAAATATTGTAGTTGGGGATGGAAATTTCAGAATTTTTGGTGGCCTTCCTGAGCCAGGATTCAGACACAGCTAGGACATCCTGGTTGGCGGAATGTGCTAAAGCCGTGAATAAATCAAACTTAGGGAGGAGGCTTCTGATATTAACATGCAAGAATCCAAGGCTCTTACGGTTACAGAAGTCAACAAATGAGAGCACCTGGGGAATAGGTGTAATGCTGGGAGCTACAGGACCTGGGTTTACCTCTACATCACCAGAGGAACAGAGGAGGAGTAGAATCAGTGTTCGGCTTTAAGAACTTGACGTCTAGTACGTTGGGTACATAGAATAAAAGGAGCAGATTTCTGGGCGTGGTGGAATAGATTGAGGGCATAATGTATAGACAAGGGTTTAGTAGGATGTGAGTTCAGTGGAGGTAAACCTAGGCGCTGGTTAATGAAGAGAGAGGTTGCATCTCTGGAGACACCAGTTAAGCCAGGTGAGGTCTCCGCATGTGTGGGGGGTGAGACAAAGGAGCTATCAGAGGCATGTTGAGCAGGACTGGGGGCTCTACAGTGAAATAAAACAATAATAGCGAACCTAAACAGCAAAAGACAAGGCACATTGAAATAAGAATGGGGCATAAAAACAAACACAGTTAATTAAGAGGGCTAAGACAACGACGGGTAATGGCGATGTATGGACAAAGAGGGTCAGGTAGAGAAATGTGATGTGCTACACACAGGACCTGAGGCCTGGCAGTTAAACAGAATGAAATACCATATAACCGAACAGTCCTGCAGGCATCAGCTGTGAAGCTGAGTAATCATAGGATCCGATGAGTAGCAAAGAGGTGAGCTAGGGAGCAGTTCAATGGGCGCTGCACTAGGCGAGCGAGGAGGCACAGCCTTCAGAGTGCTAGCAGGCCGGTGCTAGCGGATGTAACTTCAGCGATGTCAGAGAGGAAAAGCCTGTTGAGACCACGTCGGACAATTACGTCGGCAGACCAGTCGCGGTGGCTCGGCGGGGCTCTGTGTCGACAGAAGGTCCAGGCAGGTTGACAAAGGTCCTGTAGCCCGGGAGAGTAGCTAGTACACGTCGGCTGTCCGGGAGATGGGCCTAGCTCACGGCTAGCTTAGGTAGCATATAGACAATGGAAGTTTAGCCTAAACGGCAGTCACTCGATTGCAGCTAGCTAGCTGTGATGATCTGGTGTGATGGTCCTGTGATTTCAGTGGAAATCAGGTGAAGTGGAAGGGAACGCAGTCTGATATGCGCTGGGTTGGTAGACTGGTCGATAATGTCCGAACTAAAAGCTGCTGATGCAGGCAGAGCAGTGGTGAGGACCGCTAGCAGTGGTTAGCGATGGCTAGTAGCTAGTTAGCAAGCTAGCTAGCAGGCTAGCTTCTGACTGCGGTTCAGTTAAATAATGAAAAGTAAGGATATTAGATCCGTTTCATGTTGGGTGAGGCGGGTTGCAGGAGAGGTAAATCGGGAACAATAAAAGAAATATATGGAAAGACAGACAAATTACAAACTATTTACACGGGACATGAGACAGGACGAACAAAAACACGTCTGGACTGTTACGCCATCTTGGATAAGGTTGACAGATCAGACAAACACATTTCGAATATGACATGGTGAGAGAAAAAAAGTCGTCCTCCCATTCCGCATGGAAGTGGTACGTTTTTGGTTTCTTACTTGGTCCAGCTCCCCCACTCATTTTTATAGCCCTTCTTTAGTATATTTAAATTGGAAGGCTAATTAGGTCACTCAGCTCGCTAATAATTGGAATGTCACGCAATCTACCAGCACTACCTTTACGATCAACGTATTTGGCACCCCTGGTTTAGCCTACTTGAACTTGACTGGCACTGCTCAGTAAAGAAGTCTCTCAGCGCACAGCAGGGAAGCACACAAGTGACATTCTGAGTAATAAAGATATTATATACAGAATGCAAGAGAGGAATGTAGGCCAGACTGTAGGCCAGACAGAGTGGAGAATTCCACCAAAGCCGTGCAAAATGTCCAGTCAGAAATAGTTTGGCCCTTACTTAGGCTATAGCTTAACATTTTTATTTTTAAAACATACTCCTTAATTATCTTGTGTATAGCTGTTTAAAAAATCGTAGCCTATATTCCCTTCTCTCTCCATTCAATAGGCTATAAATATGACTTAGGCTACGCTTTCATCGTTTTTTTATGCATGTCTTTTTCCAGATCAAACAAAGAATGTAACGGAGTTCCATCTCAAAGTAATTTGAATAGACTAAAAACATAATGTATCCATGGGACTAATAATGAGAGAGAACAAACAATAGCCTACATAAAAATCTAAGGAAAATCCCTCCATGCAAGGTTGAAAACCAATTTGCCAATAACCTATCCTCCTCCTAGGCCTATCGTAAAAGCTTTAAGGCAAGTTAATGGTCCAATGCCACAGATATCACTATCAAATTATTTCTGGGTAAGAACGAGGTACCTTACTGTCATTGTTTTCAATTTAAATGGTCAAAAAGAAACAAATACCAATTGTTTACACTTTACTTGACACCCGGTGTCATAACATCTGACATTGTATTTTCAATCTTGAGTGCCAGGGTGCGCTCAGTGCTCTCTGTGCATTCATTCAGAGAGTTGTCAGATTGTCCATCCGGAAATTCAGAGCGTTTTGCTCTCGTAGTGTTCAGAGTGCACACTGGACGCTCTGGCCAAGCATTAGGGTATATCAGAGCGTTCTGACATCAGACCGGCATACAAGCTAACTGGCTAACTTTGGCTAGCTTGCTAGCTACTTTCAGACACAAATGAGAACCTCACTCTGACCATTTTACTTGCCCTTGCAGAGCTGGTTAGGCTGTTTTCATGTTATCCAGAGCGTTGGTGACTGCAACTGTGCTGCTGGCAACAATTGAATTTCTCCTTTTTGCCGACGTTTACTGACAATGGCCATATTCAACAGGTGTTGAGTTAGTAAATTCATCAGTTATTCTGCACTCTGGCACACTCAGATGAGAGTGCTCTGAAATTAGGTATATAGCCAAAGTACATTTAGAAATCACCTGTGGACTTTTATGTAGGTGTCATAACCAGCCATTATAACAGGGTATATCAGCTGTTATGACCGTGTCATGAAGTGTTATGACGCTGGGTGTCAAGTAAAGTGTTACTGAGTAATTCCTCAAGCAATACTTTTGCCAGGGCTGTCTGGGAGTGGTGAGGGGGAAAACTAGCAGTTATTTTATATTTATTTAACCTTTATTTAACTAGGCAAGTCAATTAAGAACAAATTCTTATTTACAATGACAGCCTACCTATTTTCCATACACAAGGCTTATTTCTCATTTTGTGCAAAGATTTGTTTACATCCCAGTTAATGAGCATTTCTCCTTTTGCCAAGATATTCCATCTACCTGACTGGTGTGGCATATCAAGAAACTGATTAAACAGCATGATCATTAACCAGGTCCACCTTGTGCTGGGGACAATAAAAGGCCACTAAAATGTGGAGTTTTGTCACACAACACAATGCCACAGAGGTCTCAAGTTTTGAGGGAGTGTGCAGTTTGCATGCTGACTGTAGGATTGTCCATCAGCGCTGTTGCCAGATACTTTTATGTTAATTTCTCTACCATAAGCTGCCACCAATGTTGTTTTAGAGAATTTAGCAGTACGTCCAACAGGCCTCAACGGCAGACCACGTGTAACCCCACCAGCCCAGGACCACCACATCTGGCTTCCTCACCTGCAGGATTGTCTGAGACCAGACAACTGAAGAAACTGTTGGTTTGCACAACAAAATCATTTCTGTACAAACTGTCAGAAATCTTCTCCGGGAAGCTCATCTGCGTGCTCGTCTTCCTCGTCATCACCAGGGCCTTGACCTGACTGCAGTTCGCTGCCGTAACTGACTTCAGTGGGCAAATGCTCACCTTCAGCGTGCCTTTGTCTATTGAAGAAGTCTACTCTTCACGGGTGAATCCCATTTTCAACTGTACCGGGCAGATGGCCAAAGGCACGTGTGGATGAGCGCTTTGCTGGTGTCAACGTTGTGAACAGAGTGCCACAGTGGGGTTATGCTATGGGTCGGCATAAGTTGGACAACTAACACAATTGCATTTTATTGATGGCAATTTGAATGCATAGAGATACCGTGATGAGATCCTGAAGCCCGTTGTCGTTACCATTCATCCGCCGCCATCACCTCATGTGCATGATAATGCACAGCCGCATGTCGCAAGGTTCTGTACACAATTCCTGGAAGCTGAAAATGTCCCAGTTCACAGACACAAATCTGCTCCATGCTGAAGCTCCTCCACCAGGCTTCGTCATGCCTCGTCCAGTTGTTGCAAATCATTTTTCCGCAATTGCCCAGTTTTAGCTTTTTTTTGGCTAATAGGCGATATCGTCATATCAATGTTTTATGGGTACGTTATCACGATAGGACAAACGTTGACATGGCCCAACCCTAGTGTGTAATGTAGGAGCACGTTTTCTGTGTGGTTGAAAAGCTCTTAATTTAAATCTGTTATGAGACATTTGTGCTTTTCATCCCCAGACTACATTGTGGTGGGCAGTGACTCAGGCCGCATCGTGATCCTTGAGTACCACCCCTCCAAGAACATGTTTGAGAAGATCCACCAGGAGACATTTGGCAAGAGTGGATGTCGTCGCATCGTCCCTGGACAGTTCCTCGCTGTCGACCCCAAGGGCAGAGCAGTCATGATAGGTAAAGAATTTCAAGGAACAGCGAACTGAGCGATAAATTGTTGTGGAGAGAGTTGGTAATGGTTTGAAGTTGACAAATCCATGATTTGATAAGATAATCCCCTATTACAATGGATTTTTTAAAATTATTATTATTTTTGTAATTTTTTATCTCTGTGTAGTTTATTGATTACCTCTGTTTCCAGGTGCCATTGAGAAGCAGAAACTGGTGTACATCCTGAACAGAGATGCAGCAGCGCGTCTCACCATCTCCTCTCCACTGGAGGCACACAAGGCCAACACACTGGTCTACCATGTGGTAGGAGTGGATGTGGGCTTTGAAAACCCCATGTTCGCCTGTCTGGAGATGGATTATGAGGTGAGAGCCCAGCACTGACCCCTATGATTTGTGAATTTGCTCATGCTCTCGTTACGTATTGCAGAACTGGACCTTTTTTAAACTATGCTTACACAGGCTCAGATGTTCTGCTGCTTTATTCCCTCTATACACACCCAAGTGTTGTTGAAATGATGAGTCTTCATGTCTCTTCTCTGACAAACCACTGGAGAGAGCTTAAACACTTCTGATTCCAACACAATCCCACTGTTGTAGCTGCTCTGCTACTAAAATGTCCTGTAAATCCTCTTAATATCCACTGACCCACTGTGTGTGACCTATGACATCTCCCTCCCTCCAGGAAGCTGACAATGATCCCACTGGCGAGGCTGCAGCCAACACCCAGCAGACCCTGACCTTCTATGAGCTGGACCTGGGTCTGAACCACGTGGTACGCAAGTACAGCGAGGCCCTGGAGGAGCACGGCAACTTCCTTATCACAGGTAGCTACACTGAACAATAATTTAATCCAATTTCAGAGACTTTACAGGGTCACAGTTCATATAAGGAAATCAGTCAATTGAAAGAAATTAATTAGGCCCTAATCAATGGATTTCACATACTGGGAATACAGATATGCTTGTTGGGTCCAGGGTTCAAGTCCCTGTTTGGGTGATAATTTACCATTTTTTCTAAGAAATTTCCTCCTCGGGGATCAATAAAGTGTCTGTCCTGTCTGTCTCAGATGCCTTTAAAAAAAAAGGTAGGGGCGTGGATCATAAAACCAGTAAATATCTGGTGTGACCACCATTTGCATAATGCAGCACGACACATTTGCATAGATTTGATCAGGCTGTTGATTGTGGCTTGTGGAATGTTTTCCCACTCCTCTTCAATGGCTGTGTAAAGTTGCTGGATATTGGCGGGAACTGGAACCCGCTGTCTTACACGTCAATCCAGAGCATCCCAAACATGCTCAATGGGTGACATGCAGGACATGGAAGAACTGGGACAATTTCAGCATCCAGGAATTGTGTACTGATCCTTGCAACATGGGGCTGTGCAATATCATGCTGAAACATGAGGTGATGGCAGCTGATGAATGGCACGACAATGGACCTGAGGATCTTTTAACAGTATCTCTGTCCGTTCAAATTGCCATCAATAAAATTGAGTTATGTTTGTCTGTAGTTTATGCCTGCCCATACATTACCGCCACTGTCACCATGGGGCACTCTGTTCACAACTTTGACACAAACAATCCCAGTGTTGTAACTTCTGCTAGTTGTCTCTAAGGCTGGATTGTAAACGTATTGTGTGATCATTATCCTTTCCCCCTCTCGTCTCCAGTTCCTGGAGGCTCTGATGGGCCCAGTGGAGTTCTCATCTGTTCAGAGAACTACATCACCTACAAAAACTTTGGGGACCAGCCTGACATTCGCTGTCCCATCCCACGCAGGAGGGTGAGTTTCTGTTACATTTTGATAATTGCAAAAATTGATTTTGCTAACTAGATATGGCCATACATGTTAACAATGTGAATGTTTGTATGGATCACACTTGATTTCATACTGTCCACACTGTTGCCCTCAAGCCTTTTTTCTTTTGCCTGAACACAGAATGACCTAGATGACCCTGAGCGAGGCATGATCTTCGTCTGCTCAGCCACGCACAAGACCAAGTCCATGTTCTTCTTCTTGGCCCAGACTGAGCAGGGGGACATCTTCAAGGTCACCTTGGAGACCGATGAGGAGATGGTGAGGCCAGCAGGGCGCAGTCTGAGACGGGAACTGGGGAAGGGTGGCAGCGGTGGTCATCTGATGTGTTTCAGATAGAAATTGAACCATGCTGTTGAAGTGATGAGTCTTCATGTCTCTTCTCTGACAAAAACATGGAGAGAGCATCAACACCTCTGATCTCAGCATGCACACACACACACATACTAACTCAGGTCAGTGTTCATATGATGGGATATTCTGGGATTCCTTCTCATTCAAATAAACCTTTGTATCCCCCAGGTTACAGAGATCAGGATGAAGTACTTTGACACCATACCTGTAGCCACAGCCATGTGTGTGCTGAAGACCGGCTTCTTATTTGTGTCCTCAGAGTTTGGCAACCAGTAAGTCATTCATTACACTGTAATCCCTCTCAATACCACACACATCCCTTCTATGTCCATGCCTCTTGCTCTCCTGTGTTCATTGTGTTCTCTCTCTGCTAGTTACCTGTACCAGATAGCCCATCTGGGAGATGACGATGAGGAGCCAGAGTTCTCCTCTGCCATGCCCCTGGAGGAGGGAGATACCTTCTTCTTCCAGCCACGTCCCCTCAAGAACCTGGTGCTGGTGGACGAGCAGGAGAACCTCTCCCCCATCATGTCCTGCCAGGTGTGTGTGTGTTTGGTGTGCGTGCAACAGTTTTAGCTTTTGATTCCCATGGATTAACTTAGTGAAGTGACACATTTTCCTCTGTTTTACTGAACCAAACTGTAACAGCTTTAGCTGGGGTAGAGGTGTTTTCCCATTGTTTGGCTCAACGAAGATTCTTCTGAAGTCTTGCGGCAAGGTTTGAGGAGAAGGCTGTTCTGCTGTTGAAGTGATGAGTTTCTCATGTCTCTTCTCTGACTAAATATCAATGAAGAGAGTTTTAACACCTCTGATCTCAGCATTATAATGTTACACAGACACCACATGTGAGACTGCCTTGTTTACTTCTGGCACTGTATTACTTGTTATATTCTGTCCTGTATTAGAATACATACTGGTCTCTTACTCACCACTGGCTCATTCTTCCACTCACCTCATCTAGTTCTCTCTCCCTGGGTAGATTGCTGACCTGGCTAATGAGGATACTCCCCAGCTGTATGTGGCTTGTGGCAGGGGACCCAAATCCACCCTTCGAGTCCTCCGACATGGACTGGAGGTATGTGTTCTGCTTTTCCACCTCCCATCGCACGTTCACATCCCAGAAAGTGCTCACACACACATTATCTCAGTGTGGCACATGCCACAGTAGTATTTGAGCAATGATAACATTTTGACAAAGTCATGCAGATACTCACATGCACACCACAAACCAGAGTTGGGACAAAGTTCGTTTCTGGTGTTGTTGATTCTCACACACACCAGCTCATATTTCAAGTGTTTAAGAAGCTGTATGAAATGATTATATTCATGTATCTTCTCTGACAAAGCACTGGAGAGAATGTGTATACCTCTGATCTCAGCAGATCTTAACATGTTAATGCACAGGTAACCGACTGGAAAATGCTTAGGTTAGATTACAATGAGTGTCTGATCAGTGATTGTTCTCTCCAGGTATCAGAGATGGCTGTGTCTGAGCTGCCCGGTAACCCCAATGCTGTGTGGACTGTGCGCCGACACATTGAAGGTACTTGTTCATTTTTTTAAATGAATACATCAATATTTTTCTCTAGTTGTAAGTTATTCTCCCTTCTAACTCCATTACAATCCACTTCTGCAGTATTTTGTTGCAGTTATTGTGTATGACATGGTTGTAAAGTGGTATTGTTTTAATCTTAATACTGTTTTTGTCAAGTCATGTTGCAGTCTGGTATCAGAGTGTATGCTACAATTGACGTCGGAAGTTTACATACACCTTAGCCAAATACATTTAAACTCAGTTTTTCACAATTCCTGACATTTAATCCTAGTAAAAGTCACTTTTTTTAAGAATGTGAAATGTCAGAATAATACTAGAGAATTATTTATTTCAGCATTTATTTCTTTCATCAATTTCCCAGAGGATCAGAAATGTACATACACTCAATTAGTATTTGGTGAATTTTGGCCCATTCCTCCTGACAGAACTGGTGTAACTGAGTCAGGTTTTTAGGCCTCCTTGCTCGCACATGCCTTTTCAGTTCTGCCCACTAATGTTCTATAGGATTGAGGTCAGGGCTTTGTGATGGTCTCTCCAATACCTTGACTTTGTTGTCCTTAAGCCATTTTGCAACAACTTGTATGCTTGGGGTCATTGTCCATTTGGAAGACCCATTTGCGACCAAGCTTTAACGTCCTGACTGATGTCTTGAGATGTTGCTTCAATATATCCACATCATTTTCCTTCCTCATGATGCCATCTATTTTGTGAAGTGCACCAGTCCTTCCTGCAGCAAAGCACCCCCACAACATGTTGCTGCCACCACTGTGCTTCACGATTGGGATGGTGTTCTTCGGCTTGCAAGCCTCCCCCTTTTTCTTCCAAACATAACGATGGTCATTATGGCCAAACAGTTCTATTTTTGTTTCATCAGACCAGAGGACATTTTCCAAAAAGTACGATCTTTGTCCCCATGTGCAGTTGCAAACCGTAGTCTGGCTTTTTTATGGCGGTTTTGGAGCAGTAGCTTCTTCCTTGCTGAGCGGCCTTTCAGGTTATGTCGATATAGGACTCGTTTTACTGTGGATATAGATACTTTTGTACCAGCATCTTCACAAGGTCCTTTGCTGTTGTTCTGGGATTGATTTGCACTTTTCGCACCAAATACGTTCATCTCTAGGAGACAATGCGTCTCCTTCCTGGGTGGTAGGACGGCTGCGTGGTCCCATGGTGTTTATACTTGCATACTATTGTTCGTACAGATGAACGTGGTACCTTCAGGTGTTTGGAAATGACTTTTCAAGGATGAACCAGACTTGTGGAGGTCAACAATTCTTGGAGGTCTTGGCTGATTTCTTTAGATTTTCCCACGATGTCGAGCAAAGAGGCACGGAGTTTGAAGGTAGGCCTTGAAATGCATTCACAGGTACTCAAATGATGTCAATTAGCCTATCAGAAGCTTCTAAAGCCGTGACATAATTTTCTGGAATTTTCCAAGCTGTTTAAAGGCACTGTCAACTTAGTGAATGTAAACTTCGGACCCACTGGAATTGTGATATAGTGATTAGGTGAAATAATCTGTCTGTAAACAATTGTTGGAAGAATTACTTGTGTCCTGCACAAAGTAGACTTGCCAAAACTATAGTTTGTTATCATGAAATCTGTGGAGTGGTTGAAAAATGAGTTTTAATGACTTCAAAATAAGTGTATGTGAACGTCCTACTTCAACTGTATGTTGCATTCTGGGAAAAGGGCACTCTGCCACACTATTCCCAGAAGTCATGTGATTTCAGAGATTTTTGCCATCTTGGTGTAGTGCCTAGTTCCACTGCAGCTGCCTGGTAGAGAGAGACCCATTCAGGCGTGACTTCCCTTTCACTCTTGACATTCATCCATTACACAACACTTGGCTCATCCAACTGATTAGCCTGAACATGTCAGACATTGTAGCTTCTACACACTGTTACATATGTAGATTTCAAGATTATATTGCCATGCTCTGGGTTAGTGCAAAACCAAAATAAGGCTGAGATTCCCTGTTGAAGTGATGAGTTTCTCATGTCTCGTCTCTGACAGATATCAATGGAGAGATTTTATACATACTTTGAATTAGGGCTGGGCGATATGACCAAAATCTCATATCTCGATATAGGTCATTTCATATCCCGATAACGATACATATCACAATATAGCACATTTTCTCTAAATTCAAAATGACCACATGTAAAGGCCTATTTCTTATTACATTTTGAATAAAAGGTACTTACTCATATTTGATTATTCTTAATTTTATTTAGAACCTCTGCAAATTTTAAATTAAGCATGTAACAAAATATAAAATGTATAAAATCAAAAAAACAAACATAATAACAGTTGAATACAGGCCTAACAAATATTGGTATATAAAATACCAACGGTAAACATGGAAAACTTTCAAGTTTAAACTATAGCAACAAAATAAGGCTAACAAATAAATATATAACAAGTAAACAAAAATGCCTCTTGCCACGTCTGAATCCGGGGTTTGTTTTGAGAACTCGGCTGTACTTTTTTGGGTCTCATCCGTAGACTCTCTCCGTACTGTTTCACATGATTCTTGCGTAAGTGGTAAAAGAGGTTAGTGGTGTTTGAGCATGTTGTCGGGACCGGCCTGCGGCATATTTTGCAGAGGACAGTTGTCTGGTCCGTGTCAGACTTTTCATACCCAAACCACGTCCATGTGACCGAAGTAGCCCCTCTTTTAGGTACGAGCTCCGTGTCTCCGTGCACTGTGTCACGTTCACTCTCCTCCATGTTTGTTTGTGTTGTGGAAGAACGCAAAGCGTCGTCCAGTTGACGAAAAATATTACTGTAAAGAGTGTGATTTGCGACACAACGAAATAAACGTTAATATTAAACGATAGACGTTTTTCTATCATCACGCGATATATGTCATATCGCCCAGCCCTACTTTGAATAAATAAATGTAGTTTATGATATTGAGGAATTGCTTTGTCTATCAGATTAATACTAAACCATAGGTTTATTGAATGAAACAAACGGTTGGTGTGAAACTCCTACTCCATTTAAACACCTTTCCTCCAGATGAGTTTGATGCCTACATCATCGTGTCCTTTGTCAACGCCACCCTGGTTCTGTCTATCGGTGAGACTGTAGAGGAAGTGACAGACTCTGGCTTCCTTGGGACCACCCCCACCCTCTCCTGCTCTCTGCTGGGGGAGGATGCTCTGGTACAGGTCAGTCTAACACCCACACTACACACACCTCTCACAGGGTCCTGAACATGCACCAATGCACATTATGATTTGGAGGGAATACAATGCTGATGTTAAAAGTGAAATGGAGATTAAGTGTATGACAGATTGTAATATTGCTCCTGAAGTGATGAGTTCATGTCTCTTCTCTGACATAATGATGGAGAGAGCTTAAACAACTCTGATCTCAGCACTTTAGACAAACATTAGACGCCAGGCCACTTCCCCAGCCCTGTGTAAACTGAGTAACCCTGTTGTACAGGTGTATCCTGATGGGATCCGTCACATCCGTGCTGATAAGCGTGTGAATGAGTGGAAGACTCCAGGGAAGAAGACCATTGTGCGCTGTGCAGTCAACCAGAGGCAGGTGGTCATCGCTCTGACCGGAGGAGAGCTGGTCTACTTTGAGATGGACCCTGTGAGTATGCTTTCATCCCCTGGGTGTCTAATTTCTCAGCAAAATTCGGTCTTTCATTTTGACCCAGTTTTTTGCGGATATCCAGAAGTCTCTCCTGCTCAGTGTAAAGTTTGTATTTCTTCAGACAGTAGATGTTTATGATAACCTTCCCCTCTCTATCTGTCTCTCACCCACCAGTCTGGCCAGCTGAATGAGTACACAGAGAGGAAGGAGATGTCAGCTGACGTGGTGTGTATGAGCTTGGCCAATGTCCCCCCTGGCGAGCAGCGCTCCCGTTTCCTGGCGGTGGGGCTGGTGGACAACACCGTCCGCATCATCTCCCTGGACCCCTCGGTACTACTCTCACCGTACTCTGTGCAGGCCTTGCAATCTGTTTGTCCTTCTGTTTAGAATGGACCTGACTCATACTGACTGTTAGGAACTCATCTAGAGCTCACTTTCTCTCCTGGGTTTTCCAGTCACAATTCCTGCCAAGTTCAAATCCATATAACACAATGCCATTGTGGATATTTGCCCTCTCTTTAGCATGAGTTTGTATCTCTCGAAGCTGTGTATGTAGCCACTAACACCTCTGTGTGGTTTTTGTGGTGTAGGACTGTCTCCAGCCCCTCAGTATGCAAGCCCTGCCAGCCCAGCCTGAGTCTTTGTGTATAGTGGAGATGGGAGGAGTGGAGAAAGAAGATGAGCTAGGAGTGAAAGGCACTGTCGGCTTCCTCTACCTCAACATCGGACTGCAGGTAAAATACACTATATGACCAAAAGCTTGTCGAGCATCTCATTCCAAAATCATGGGCATTAATATGGAAGGCTCTTCTGGGAAGGCTTTCCACTAGATGTTGGAACATTGCTGCAGGGAATTGCTTCCATTCAGCCTAGTCGGCAACTGATGTTAGGCGATTAGGCCTGGCTCGAAGTCTGCGCTCCAGTTCATTCCAAAGGTGTTTGATGGGGTTGTTGTCAGGGCTCTGTGCAGGCCAGTCAAGATCTGTGCCACACCGATCTCTACAAACCATTTATGTATGGACCTCGCTTTTTTTGCACGGGTGCTTTGTCATGATGAAACCAGAAAGGACCTGTTGCCACAAAGTTAGAAGCACAGAATTGTCTGGAATGCCATTTTATGCTGTGGTGTTAAGATTTCCCTTCACTCGAACTAAGGGACCTAGCCCGAACCATGAAAAACAGCCCCAGACCATTATTCTTCCTCCACTAAACTTAACAGTTGGCACTATGCATTCGGGCAGGTAGTGTTCTCCTGGCATCTGCCAAACCCAGATTCGCCCTTCGGACTGCCAGATGGTAAAGTGTGATCCATGACTTCAGAGAACTCGTTTCCACTGCTCCAGAGTCCAATGGCGGCGTGCTTTACACCACTCCAGCCGACACTTGGCATTGCACATGGAGATCTTATGCTTGTGTGCAGCTGCTCAGCCATGGAAACCAATTTCATGAAGTTCCTGACGAACAGTTCTTGTGCTGACGTTGCTTCCAGAGGCAGTCTGAAACTCTAGTGAGTGTTGCAATCGAGGACAGGTAGAGTTTTACGCGCTTCAGCACTCTGTGGTCCCGTTCTCTGAGCTTGTGTGGCCGACCACTTCGCTGCTGAGCCGTTGTTTCTCCTAGACGTTTACACATTACAATAACAGCACATACATTTGCCCGGGGCAACTCTAGCAGGGCAGAAATTTCACAATTGACTTGTTGGAAAGGTGGCATACTGTGGCAGTGCCACGTTGAAAGTCCCTGAGCTTTTTAGTAAGGCCATTCTACTTCCAATGTTTGTCTATGGAGAATGCATGGCTGTGTGCTTGATTTTATACACCTGTCAGCAACTGGTGTGGCTGAAATAAAGGGGTGTCCACAGACCTTTGTATATAGTGTATGTGTCTGATGTTTTGAGGAAGGGTTTGAGTAGAGGGATATTGTGGTGCTGTTGAAGTGATGAGTTTCTCATGTCTCTTCTCTGACAAGTAATGGAGAGAGTTTTAAACACCTCTGATCTCAGCATACAGTATATACACACAATAACACTGTCTGCCTGTTTACTTCTGTCACTGTATTACATGTTATTTTGTGCTCTGTTTGAACACATACTAGTGCTTTTATTTGTGACATTAAAATGTCTGTCTTTCCTCAGAATGGTGTGTTGCTCAGGACCGTGCTGGACCCAGTGACTGGAGACCTGTCTGATACTCGTACTCGATACTTGGGGTCGCGACCTGTGAAGCTGTTCCGCGTCAGGATGCAGGGCCAGGAAGCTGTAAGTGAAATCTGATGAGTTGGTATGTTTTTGCAGCTTTATGGAGCTGGAACATAACATTGAGGCTGTGTGTATTAGTATCATCTCTGAACTCTCCATCTTCAGGTGTTGGCCATGTCTAGTCGCTCCTGGCTGAGTTACTCCTACCAGTCCCGATTCCATCTGACACCCCTGTCTTATGAGACGCTGGAGTATGCCTCTGGTTTCGCCTCTGAACAGTGTCCAGAGGGCATTGTGGCAATCTCCACCAACACCCTGAGGTACACACACATATACAGAGAACTAAAGTAAACACATTCAAACAGACTGTACAAAAGATTAAGGACACCTGCTCTTTCCATGACACACTGACCAGGTGAATCCAGGTGAAAGCTATGATCCCTTATTGATGTCACCTGTTAAATCCACTTCAATCAGTATACATGAAGGAGTGGGGGTCGGGTCAAATAATTATTTTAAAACCTTGAGACATGGATTGTGCACAATGTTCCATTCAGAGGGAGAATGGGCAAGACAAAATATTGAAGTGCCTTTGAACGGGGTCTGGTAGTAGGTGCTGCTGGGTTTTTAACATTCAACAGTTTCCTGTGTGTATCAAAAATGGTTCACCTCCCAAAGGACATCCAGCCAACTTACCACAACTATGGAAAACATTTAAGGGCGGCAGGTAGCCTTGCGGTTAGAGCGTTGAGCCAGGAAACGAAAGGTTGCAGGTTCGAATACCTGAGCTGACAAGGTGAAAACCCTGTCTGTGTCCTTGAGCAAGGCACTTAACCCTAATTTGCTCCAGGGGCTGACCCTGTAGGTAAGATAAAATAAAAGTCAACATTGGCCACCATCCCTGTGGAAAGCTTCTGAAACCTTGTCGAGTCGATGCCCCGACGAATTGAGGCTGTTCTGAGGGCAAAATTATGTCAACTCAATATTACGAAGGTATCCTTAATGTTTTGTACACTCAGTGTAGATTGATGAAATGTCTTAATTGACAAGGTTTGAATGTGTAGTAGTTATGCTGTTGAAGTGATGAGTCTTCATGTCTCTTCTCTGACAAATCAATGGAGAGAGTGTAAACCCCTCTGATCGCAGCATATACACAAAAATCACATCTAATATTCTCTCATTCAACCGTCCTCATTCTCAATTATAACGCTGATATTTAACTTATGAGGGATATGTGCCATTACTTTTTTAAATGATATTTCTGTTCCCATTATGGCTGTGTTGGGTCGTGGCACACGTGTTACGCGGTACACATCTTCTGACACTGCCTTTCTCTCCCTCTTAGGATTCTGGCGTTGGAGAAGCTGGGTGCTGTGTTCAATCAGGTGGCCTTCCCCCTGCAGTACACACCTCGCAAGTTTGTCATTCACCCAGAGACAAACAACCTGATACTCATAGAGACTGATCATAATGCCTACACAGAGGCCACCAAGGCCCAGCGCAAGCAGCAGATGGCAGAGGTATGGTTCTGTTCTGACCAACGGGGCGATGGACTGAGAGGGCTGAGGCTACATGTTGTACACCCAGGCTGTGTAGATTGTGTGGCCTGATATTATGAAAGTAGTTATAAGATAGGCAAAACTTCAAAATAAATAAATTGTTTTTTTATAGCACTTTTCTAAAACCCGAAGAGGCTTAATTCAATGCAGGGTTTGAGGAGAGAGGTGTTATGCTGTTGACGTGATGAGTTTCTCATGTCTCTTCTCTGACAGAATAATAATGGAGAGATCTTAAAACACTTCTGATCTCAGCATATATTGAGATTACACACACAATGTAGAGATTGACATAGGGAATTAGACTGATACTTTGAAATACTTATGTAGATCTCTCTCACCCCTTCCTCCCTACTTTTCTTTCTGATTGTAACTGACACCACTTCTGTGTTGTTCCCTTCTATAGGAGATGGTTGAGGCAGCTGGTGAGGATGAGAGGGAGCTGGCAGCAGAGATGGCTGCTGCCTTCCTCAATGAGAACCTGCCAGAGGCCATCTTTGGGGCTCCCAAGGCCGGGTCTGGCCAGTGGGCCTCTCTGGTGCGTCTGGTCAACCCCATCCAGGGAACTACTCTGGACCTTATCCAACTGGAGCAGAATGAGGCTGCCTTCAGGTGAGGAGAGGATAAGGATGGATGGAATAGATCTCGGCAGCTTGTAGTCCTAAAAAAACATAAATGTATTACATCTGGTTCGTTCAGCCATTCCTATGGGGTAAATTAATGGGGAACGCCCAAAATAAGGTCAGATCTTATGTTTTGTTCAACAAGATAAAATGATGGCACTAAAATCTGCATTGCGGAAATAGTGGACGTAATTGCAGAATCCTGACATTAAAACGGAATTCAACAATATAATTTTTTTTATTTCAAGTTAAACATGAACACAATGCATCATGAACCACATATTCAACTATAGTTATGCGAATTAAGTCATTTTGTTAAAAATTTGATGGATACAGGAAGTTGGGGTGTAATTTTGTAAATGCAGACATGTTTGTTTGACATGATGGGATCTTTTTTGTGTTAAAATTAATTATGCGGGAAATGGCGGTGGAAACTCTTGTGTAAATATTGATATAATAACCATCATATCGAAATACATTTGGAGTCACACAATGATATGTTGTGTGGTCCTCCCGACACCACTCGGGAAACCATGCAGTTTATTAGGCTACAAATGAAATATGTGATGAACTTCACAGGGTGGTGAAAATGCACTGTGATGAGCTTGATGCTCCTTTCCCCAAAAATATTGAGGGTCTTATTCTGGTGACATGATGATCGATGCTTGACTGCCGTTTGACAAATAACAATATTCTCGCTCCTATCACGGTAATCTACTTAATAACCTTGTCAAGTAGACTAGACAACCCACACAACCTACCTGCATTGTATCTGCAAGCTGTTGGCTAGAGTGCAGGTGCCAAGACAAATGTTCTAGTTAACTGACAAAAATGCGATGGAAACGCATTGAACTTTAGATTTTTATTCGGTACATAAAAACTTAAGAGAAAAGCATGTTTTGTGGGCACTACATCACACAGATTTTAGAATATTCTAATGAGTCTGTCACCAATTGGATGGAAACCTAGCTACTGATTCGTGTTTTCCAGGAACTTTGAGGCAGCACTGGAAATGCCCGTCTGTGTGTACAGTGTGTGCGTATGTCTAGTCTATGATTTAAAAAAATCTACCAGCAGATGGTTATTTAACTAGGCAAGTCAGTTAAGAACATTCTTATTTACAATGACGGCCTAGGAACAGTGGGTTAACTGCGTTCAGTTCATATTTTTACCTTGTCAGCTCCGGGATTCGGTTACGAGGCCAATGCTCTAACCACTCAGCTACCTGCCGCCCCGGATGGAAAGTCTCATGAAAACCTTCTCAATGAATGTTAAAAATGCGTTATTGCTCTCTGTAGGGCCACTAGGGGGCTTACTTTGTTACACATGCTCATCTCTCTCTCTGCAGTGTGACTGTTTGTCGGTTTGCCAGCGGAGGTGATGACTGGTATGTGCTGGTGGGGGTGGCCCGGGACATGATCCTTAACCCCCGCTCTGTGGGAGGCGGTTTTATCTACACTTATCGGCTGGGCGGGGGAGGGGACAAACTGGAGTTTATGCACAAGGTGAGTGAGTGGTCATAATTTCTCTTAGAGAGTCTGAGTACTATCATTCTTGATTCCTCCCCTTTACCCAACTCCCTGAGGGACAATGGTGACTTTGTTGACGCTGTCTGACAGAACTTTTTCCAGTCTCAACGGGTCTTATCAGTATTTTAGACAATTTTGACAAAGTCAATTAAGGACTTTCTTATTTAAAAATGTGATTTTGAGAGCAAAAACCTGAAGAAAATGGGGTGCCAACGGAAACCTGGAAAAACTGAATTTGGGGAGAAAACGGAATCAGGCAAAACATAAAACTGATTTTATAGGGCCCTATAATATGTCAGTTAACATGAATTTTGAGTTATGAAGCCTTTATCACGTGTCAAACACAAGGCCTGTGATACATTTCTATCCAACCCTCGTAATTATTTGGGTTGTCAATTAATTTTGTACCGCTTCCATAGCCTGCAAGAACAGCTTCAATGCTACTTGGCATAGATTCTACAAGTGGACCTAAAATCCATGCCAGGAAAATGCACCCCGAACCATAACATATACTTTGTATCCCTCGTTTACTCAAGTGTTTCCTTTGTTTTGTCATTTACCGAAATGCCTACATTTGGGTAGGCTGCAGTTTGGGCAGCATGCGAGCCAAATATACAGCTTGTTGCCTTGTGGCCATATACATTATAATCCATAGAAGGGTTTTGTAACCTCTTATCCTTGCAATTTAACTGTTAAACTGATGGATACACTAGCAATGAATGCCAGTCCTGACTTGAATGGGAACTGCCATCTATAGATTATATTTCTATGGTTGGTTGTGGCTGTTTGCCTTGTGCCGATTTCAAAATACAATTGCGGGAATAACTTTGGAAAGCAAATGCCTACTGCTGAAAAGAAGACTAATCTGTCTGTCTAGAACTAATATATATTTTTTTAGCTAACAGTAGCACCGTTTTTTAAAAGTAGCTCATCTTGTGATAGGCTGTTGCCACGACGAGTGCTTTGGCCATCACAGCTTCTTCCATTCCATTCTTAAATGGAAGAAGTTTGTAACCACAAAGACTCTTCCTAGAGCTGGCTGCCCGGCCAAAATAAGCAATTGGGTGGAGAAGGGCCAAGAACCTGATGGTCACTCTGACAGAGCTCCAGAGTTCTTCTGTGGAGATGGAAGAACCTTCCAGAAGGACAACCATCTCTGCAGCTCTCCACCAATTGGGCCTTTATGGTAGAGTGGCCAGACGGAAGTTACTCCTCAGTAAAAGGCATATGACAGCCCGCTTGGAGTTTGCCCAAGGCACCTAAAGAACCATGAGAAACAAGATTCTCTGGTCTTATTAAACCAAGATTGAACTATTTGGCCTGAATGCCAAGCATCACGTCTGGAGGAAACATGGCACCATCCCTACAGTGAAGCATGGTGGCGGCAGCAGCATGCTGTGAGGATGTTTTTCAGTGGCAGGGACTGGAAGACTAGTCGGGATTGAGGGGAAAGTTGAACAGAGCAAAGTACAGAGATACTGGGGTGAAGGTTCACCTTCCAACAGGACAACGACCCTAAACACACATCCAAGACAACACAGGAGGGGCTTCGGGACACGTCTCTGAATGTCCTTGAGTGGCCCGGACTTGAACATCTCTGGAGATTCCTGAAAATAGTTGTGCAGCAGCGCTCCCCATCCAACCTGACAGAGCTGCATAGAAGAAGGAGAGAAACTCCCCAAATACACGTGTGCTGCGCTTGTATTGTCATACCCAAGAAGAATCAAGGCTGTAATCGCTCCACAGATTTCATGTTAACAAACAATAGTTTTGGCAAGTCTGTTAAATGGGTCTTCCAAATGGACAATGTCCCAAGCATACTTCCAAAGTTGTGGCAAAATGGCTTAAGGAAAACAAAGTTATGGTAGTGGAGTGGCCACCACAAAGCCCTGACCTCAATCATATAGAATATTTGTGGACAGAACTGAAAAAGCGTGTGCGAGCAAGGAGGCCTACAAACCTGACTCAGTTACACCAGTTCTGTCACGGAGAATGGGCCAAAATTCACCCAACTTATTGTGGAAGCCTACCTGAAATGTTTGACCCAAGTTAAACAATTTAAATGCAATACTACCAAATACTAATTGATTGTATGTAAACTTCTGACCCACAGGAAATGTGATGAAAGAAATTAAAGCTTAAATAAATAATTCTCTCTACTATTATTCAGACATTTCACATTCTTAAAATAGTGGTCATCCTAACTGACCCAAAACAGGGAATTTTTAATTGGATTAAAATGTCAGGAATTGTGAAACTGAGTTTAAATGTATTTGGCAGGTGTATGTAAACTTCCGACTTCAACTGTATATTTCCTCGTAATATTGTACAATCTGTGTCGCTTCATTGGCCTGGGCTATTGTTTGAATTCATGACCAGATTGATAATAGTTTGTCAGAGTAGCCACTTGTTTGGTCATTTGTGTGGCATTAAAAAATATTCCTCTGTCTTCTGTTATGGAAATCACGTAGAATTGCATGAAATGTGTTTTTAAAAGGCAGATTGCATCTTGATGCACGGATTTGTTTACATTTTTAAAAAGCCCCAGGGCTTCATCCAGCTCTGCATACAGCCCAGGATGCGCTGCACTACAAGTCACAGCAAGCACTGCCAACATGCTGCATGCCAAATGGCAGTGCATTGCCACCCACAGACCCACCCCTTCTCCCAGACCCACACACATACCCACACATGAGCCTGCCAGTGCACTTGATCATATTATCACTAATGGAACTGACCAAATCTTCCACCGAAAGTTTAAGCATGATGTAGGCTAAATGTCCATTCCAAGTTTCTGTTCCAAAGGGTCATTGCTGTAGCCTTGGGGGTGAAAACCTTGCTTGTCAAAGTTATAAGATAAAGGATTCACACGCGGGTATAAATAACTACGAAAGGACAATAGGACACACAAGCGAGTATAAATTAGTCAACAGTTGAGTCTACTTTATGAAATTAGACTGATGTGCTCGCATTGGTGAATTCAACTTCAATTGCTTTGCCATTGTGTGTCCCGTTGACTGCATGCAGCGGAGGGAAAGTGTACAGACACATACCACAGTCCTCGCTAGGCTACTAAAATGTTGCAGTCTAGCTTAAAGCTTGACAAGTAGGCCTATTACAGCAACATTTGAGCAGTAGCCTAGGCTGGCTACTCAACTACAAGACATTTTAAGTGCACCATACAGCAATGCTGCATTCAACCACACTGGTGATGCATGTTAAGTTTGTTACAAGAACCTAGCTACATTTTTGTAGCAATTTTCTTGCACCATATTATGCACATTTGTAAGCATATCAGCAAAGGCTGGACAACCTTATTTTCGAAACCGTCATAATTGCCCTTTGAGAGTCAAGAGTACCAGCATTCTTGCCCTTTCCCTTTACCCAACTCCCTGAGGAACTATGGCTACTTTGTTGAAGCAGTCTGTCCTTTTTCCAGTCTTAGCGGGTCTTATCAGTATTCTAGAGTTTGAATAATTTTATTTAACTAAGAACATTCTTATTTACGATGACTGCCTGGCAAGAAGCAAAAGTCCTGTGGCCCAAAAACAAATGTTTTTATTTATTTTTTAAGTAAGAGACAACTGACCACACAGATCGAAGACACTGGCAACAGCACAAATACAACAGTAAACAAACAGTGGTGTGTGTCAAGTTAAACAACATGCTTCCTTTTGTAAAGGCACGGCAACTTGTGACATCGGGTGACCGCTAGCAACAACTGTCTCAACAACCTGTTCATCTATTTGTCCTCCAGGGACACCAAGTCCTGGAGTTTTAGGTTTGCTTGGATTGAATTCCAAGACCAAGGGGCTGAGTGATGAAAGGGCTTTTTCCATGGTCAGTTCTAATTTTCAGGACTGTTGGAATAAAACAAGATTGATCTGCGCTTGTATATGTGTTTTCATTTCGAGGTAGAAGATAGATAAAATGTTTTTTTTCACCGTAGTCCAACACAGAGAGAAAAGTACAACAAATCAACAATTCTCTGGTGGCAAGAAAAAACAGGCTTTGTGTCGGTAATAACACCCAATACACAGCTTGAGTTGACTAGGTTCGCTACATGGGTGGTGAGGCTCAACTTCTCATCCACCCTGTCGTGTCTTGACTTTAGATTAAATCGGCGACATACTATCTTATAAAATACGTTATTCAACGTTTTAATTGATGACGTGATTGAATTCAACCATTCTGCAAGAATTAACTAATAACCCGGGGCACCACAGAAACGTTTTATAGAGCTAAATTCTTCAGAATAAGCTCTTGCAGATCTGAAGATCTTTAATGTCAGTAGCAGTCGGTCATCTAATCATTAACTCTATTCAGTCAGTCTCATTCTGAAAATCTGTAAGATCTAATTTGCAAGAACCCTGTCGAATCATGTTCAATCAGAAGAAGACTGGTCCTTTGGAAAATCTTCCTGTTGTTGAGTTTGTATAGCGGATACATGGGGGTACCCTCAGTCCTTCAGAATCTGTCTTTGTTCAAAGTTCATACCAAGTGGTATAATCAGCTCGTGCTGGATCCTGAGTTGTCTAATCGAAATACAGTTTTAACATGGTAGTCTTCACAGCCATGTTATCTGGTCATGTAGATTTTGTTAGATTTTTTTATTTTATTTCACCTTTATTTAACCAGGTAGGTCAGTTGAGAACAAGTTCTCATTTGCAACTGCGACCTGGACAAGACAAAGCAAAGCAGTGCGACAAAAAACCCCAGAGTTACACAAACAAACGTAGAGTCAATAACACAAAAGATCTATATACAGTGTGCAAATGTAGTGCAAAATGCAGTTAGGTTAGGAAGGTAGGACAATAAATAGGCCATAGTGGTGAGATAAATTACAGATTAGCATTAACACTGGAAAGATGGATGTGCAAATTATGATGTGCAAATAGAGATACTGGATTGCGAAAATAATAAAATAAATATGGGGATGAGGTAGTAGGATGGGCTATTTACAGAAGGGCTATATACAGGTGCAGTGATCGATAAGCAGCTTTGACAGCTGATGCTTAAAGTTAGTGAGGGAGATAGGAACCTCTAGCTTCAAGGATTTTTGCAATTCGTTCCAGTCATTGGCAGCAGAGAACTGGAAGGAATGGCAGCCAAAGGAGGTGTTTGCTTTGGGGGTGACCAGTGAGATATACCTGCTGGAGCGCATGCTACGGGTGGGTGTTGCTGTGGTGACCAGCGAGCTGAGATATGGCGGAGATTTACCTAATAAAGACTTCTAGATGACCTGGAGCCAGTGGGTTTGGCGATGAGTATGTAATGAGGGCCAGCCAACGAGAGCATACAGGTCGCAGTGGTGGGTAGTATATGGGGCTTTGGTAACAAAACGGATGGCACTGTGATAGATTACATCCAATTTGCTGAGCAGAGTGTTGGAGGCTATTTTGTAAATTACATCACCGAAGTCAAGGATCGGTAGGATAGTCAGTTTTACAAGGGCATGTTTGGCAGCATGAGTGAAGGAGGCTTTGTTGCGAAATAGGAAGCCGATTCTAGATTTAATTTTGGATTGGAGATTAATGTGAGTCTGGAAGTTGAGTTTACAGTCTAACCAGACGCCTAGGTATTTGTAGGAGTCCACGTATTCTAAGTCGGACCCGTCAAGAGTAGTGATGATATTCCGGTGGGCGGGTGCGGGCAGCGTTTGATAGAAAAGCATGCATTTGGTTTTACTAGCATTTAAGAGCAGTTGGAGGCCACGGAAGGAGTGTTGTATGGCATTGAAGCTTGTTTGAAGGTTAGTTAACAGTGTCCAAAGAGGGGCCAGATGTATACAGAATGGTGTCGTCTGCGTAGAGATGGATCAGAGAGTCACCTGCAGCGAGAGCGACATCGTTGATGTATATAGAGAAAAGGGTTGGCCCAAGAATTGAACCCTGTGACACCCCCATAGAAACTGCCAGAGGATTGGACAACAGGCCCTCCGATTTGACACACTGAACCCTGTCTGTGAAGTAGTTGGAGAACCAGGCAAGGCAGTCACTTGAGAAACCAAGGCTGTTGAGTCTGCCAATAAGAATGCGGTGATTGACAGTCGAAAGCCTTGGCCAGGTCGATGAAGACGGCTGCACAGTACTGTCTTCTATCTATGGCGGTTATGATATCGTTCAGTACCTTGAGCGTAGCTGAGGTGCACCCATGACCAGCTCGGAAACCAGATTGCATAGCAGAGAAGGTACGGTGGGATTCGAAGTGGTCAGTTATCTGTTTGATAACTTGGCTTTCGAAGACTTTAGAAAGGCAGGGCAGGATGGATATAGGTCTAAAACAGTTTGGGTCCAGAGTGTCTCCCCCTTTGAAGAGGGGGATGACAGCGGCAGCTTTCCAATCTCTAGGGATCTCAGACGATACGAGAGGTTGAACAGGCTGGTGATAGGTGTTGCAACAATTTTGGCTGATAATTTTAGAAAGAGAGGGTCCAGATTGTCTAGCCCAGCAGATTTGTAGGGGTCCAGATTTAGCAGCTCTTTCAGAACATCAGCTGTCTGGATTTGGGTGAAGGGGAAGCGGGGGGGGGCTTATGAAAGTAGCTGCGGGGGGTACAGAGCTGTTGGCCGGGGTAGGGGTAGCCAGATGGAAAGCATGGCCAGCCGTAGCAAAATGCTTATTGACATTTTCGATAATCGTGGATTTATCGGTGGTGACAGTGTTTCCTAGCCTCAATGCAGTGGGCAACTGGGAGGAGGTGCTCTTATTCTCCATGGACTTGACAGTGTCCCAGAACTTTTTGGAATTGGTACTACAGGATGCAAATTTCTGTTTGATAAAGCTGGCCTTTGCTTTTCTAACTGATTGTGTATATTGGTTCCTGACTTCCCTGAATAATTTATATCGCAGGGGCTATTCGATGCTAATGCAGTACGCCACAGGATGTTTTTGTGTTGGTCTAGTGCAGTCAAGTCTGGGGTGAACCAAGGGCTATATCTGTTCTTAGTAATACGTTTTTTGAAAGGGGCATGCTTATTTAGGATGGTGAGGAAAGTGCTTTTAAAGAACAACCAGGCGTCCTCTACTGACGGGATGAGGTCAAAATCCTTCCAGGATACCTGGGCCAGGTCGATTTAGAAAGGCCTGCTCGCAGAAGTGTTTTAGGGAGCGTTTGACAGTGATGAGGGGTGGTCGTTTGACCGCTGACCCATTTACGAACGCAGGCAATGAGGCAGTGATCGCTGAAATCCTGGTTGAAAACAGAGGTGTATTTGGAGGGCAAGTTAGTCAGGATGATATCTATGATGTACCCATGTTTACGGATTTAGGGTTGTACCTGGTGGGTTCCTTGATAATTTGTGTGAGATTGAGGGCATCTATCTTAGATTGAAGGACAGCCGGGGTGTTAAGCATATCCCAGTTTAAGTCACCTAACAGTACAAACTCTGAAGATAGATGGGGGGCAATCAATTCACATATGGAGTCCAGGGCACAGCTGGGGGCTGAGGGGGGTCTGTAACAGGCGGCAACAGTGAGAGACTTATTTCTGGAAAGGTGGATTTTTAAGAGTAGAAGCTCAAACTGTTTTGGCACAGACCTGGACAGTATGACAGAACTCTGCAGGTTATCTCTGCAGTAGATTGCAACTCCGCCACCTTTGGTAGTTCTATCTTGACGGGAAATATTGTAGTTGGGGATGGACATTTTCAGAATTTTTGGTGGCCTTCCTGAGCCAGGATTCAGACACAGCTAGGACATCCGGGTTGGTGGAGTGTGCTAAAGCAGTGAATAAATCAAACTTAGGGAGGAGGCTTCTAATGTTAACATGCATGAAACCAAGGCTTTTACGGTTACAGAAGTCGGTTCCTGACTAAGGTTTTAGTTGAACCGAGGTCTGCTTTAGTCTGATTTAGCCCTTGTTCAAAGCATGGACCGCCGTCCTCGCGTCATCAGGAACGAACGATAACTTTTGTCAATGGGCTTTTGTACTGAAAAGAGAAGGGTGTGTTTCATAGTTATCAGCCAATGAAAGTTCACTTGGGTGTGGCAATTGCATGGTGTGAGTTTACTCATTAAATCACTTCTCATTCACAAAGGTTAGAAAATCACATTTAATCTTTCCACAAATAGTTTCATGTTCAAACGTATACATTCCATAACAATAACAAGTTTATCTTATCCCTAGAATGGTTAGACTTCCCGAGATATGGATTATGTCACCCTGTGGTTTGATTCTATATCCTAGACCCCACGGATTTGACATACTATTCTTTAAATACCAGGTTACACTTTCACCTGGAAAATAAATTAAAATATTGATAATTGTCCCAACTTATTGATGTTACCATATTGCATACTCTCTCTCGCTGTGGTGAACAAATGTTTTTTGAGCCTCTTTCTATAGATGGCTTTAGAGTTCCTAAACTCTTCCCAATAGGGGAGAGAGGAAAGGGGGTTTTATGACACCATCTCCACCCAACGTTGTGACATCCCAAACTCTCAGAAATCTTTATGTTTTGACTTGCTCTACAGAATGTCATTTTGATGTAGAATTGTTACTGACCTGTAAGATCAGTTGTTGACATGGTAAAGGAATGTTGTTTTGACAGACTCCAGTGGAAGACGTTCCTCTGGCAATCGCTCCGTTCCAGGGCCGTGTGCTGGTGGGTGTTGGCAAACTGCTGCGCATCTACGACCTGGGCAAGAAGAAGTTGCTCCGCAAGTGTGAGAACAAGGTGAGACAGGGAGCCTGATGTTTCACACACACACAAAAAAACTATGTGCAGTTGGCATAATACAGAAAATGCCGCTCACGCTACGTCTGGTAGGTTGAGGAATACCTTCCTCCAAGAGCAAATATGAACACCGATTTTTGCGGTTTTCACATGGCACTTGCTTAACATTTGCGCTCATATCGTGTACAGTTCATAACTTACAGTATTAGGATTTTTAGACATAGGTAACTTCCATATTCATGCTTTTAAAATGATTTATGACATTTAGTGAAAATTTATTTGTTTACTGCTGCTTTTTGTAGAATTCTCGCAGTGTCCTTTTATGGTGGTATTTGATGTTTTGAATAATCGTTCTAAATTGGCTTTATGAGTAGTGCAATTGTATGTGGTTTTAATCGTCTTTCTCCATTCTGATTTGCTTTATACTGTTTAACCAGACTTCACTGTCAGTTTTGTCATCTTATTTTTGGTTGAGGTAGTCTTATTTGTTGAACATGGCATAGAAATCCTCTTGCAACTTTGGTACTTGACCAGTGGTCACCATTTGCTTAGTTATGGAATTCCAGCATTAACTTCCCAAAATGTAATCAATTAATTTCCTGCAATAATTGATCATGTACACACTGTCATGTTTCTTTTTTCTTAGTATGCATCTTACTTTTTTATCAGAATAATTATTCTCCACTTTGACCTCTAATAAATAGCAGTTTTTACTTTCGCCACGAGTTGACGTTTTCCAAATGTCTCTACTCCTGAAGTTGACTGTGCTTGCAAGTTCGCTAGTCGTTCTCAGCTGTCAGCAGTTTCTTACTGCTCATTAAACTGATTGCTATGTTTTTGAGTCATTAGCTAATAATTTTTTGTAAAAAATCTAACATTAAAATACTGTTAGAGAAGGTACAGTTAAAATCCACACCATTGTGTGGATAAATACCGGTGTGTGTGTGTGTGTATAGTAAAATCCAATATACCACCCAGCCTAGTTTAAGACAAACCTAAAATGCTCACTTCAGGTTGTCTCATAGGAATCAAGTTAACCACAATTATTAGAGATCTAAGTGCCGTAATCAAGTTGGGGAGAAGATTGATTTGTAAGAATCTCTTTCCAAAAGCAAAGATAAGGCCAGAGCATCATCCATTGTACCAAAGGACAATTTACCACTGTCCTCTTCTTGTTTAGGTTCCAGACCTTTCAAATAAAATCCGTATGGCAGTCCATTGAGGACAGAGGTGTTCAGTTGATGTCATCTGTCTCATTTGCAGCATGTGCCCAACCTGGTGACTGGTATCCACACCATCGGTCAGCGGGTCATAGTGACTGACGTACAGGAGAGTCTGTTCTGGGTGCGCTACAAGCGCCACGAGAATCAGCTGATCATCTTCGCTGATGACACCCACCCTCGCTGGGTCACTACCGCCTGTCTGCTGGACTACGACACCATGGCTTCAGCCGACAAGTTTGGCAACATCAGCATTGTGCGTGTACACACTATTGTTCGTTTCTGACAAAGGTGTTGAGTGTTATATCGAATACTACCTTGTCTCAAAAAAGTGTTTGCCAGATTCCTCTTAAGTTTTATCCAATTTATGATATTTCAATGATGCCACAAACATCTTGAAGGCTTTTACGCTTACATTTTCTACCTCCTCAGGTGCGTCTTCCCCCTAACACCAGCGATGATGTGGATGAGGACCCAACTGGGAACAAAGCATTGTGGGATAGAGGTCTGCTGAACGGAGCTTCTCAGAAGGTACAGGCTTTCTGTTCCTCTATCACAGCCCTATAGAGACAGGAGCATGGGAGAACTTTTGTCTGTCTCGTTCTCTGGATCACTGTTTGTCTTTGTGGTATTGTGGTTTGCCTCATCCCAGACCAGATCTGCTCTCCAAACCTTGGAAGCTTTCCAGACCAATTTGCTGTTATACATGCTGTTTTCAATTTAGCTGTTTTTTGGAAGCTTTTAAGAGCTAGAAGATGTTTAGGTAGTCATTGGGAAATTCCCTCCACTTGGACTTATTGTGGGCAATTGGTAAAAAGGGTGCATATAAGCAATGTTTTCTGTGTGTCATGAGTGAGAATTGTTCTGTAATGCCCTGTCTGTGCCTGACCCTGTACCATATCTGTTCCCCTGTTTCAGGCTGAAGTGATCATGAACTACCACATTGGGGAGACGGTGCTGTCACTGCAGAAGACCACACTGATCCCCGGAGGCTCAGAGTCTCTAGTCTACACAACTCTGTCTGGAGGCATCGGCATCCTGGTGCCCTTCACCTCCCACGAGGTACCTCACACCACTCACCATGTCTTCAGAAAGTATTTTTACTGCTTGACTTATTCCACATTTTGTTGTTACAGCCTGATTCAAAATTGATTAAATATATATTTTATTTCTCACCCATCTACACACAATACCCAATCAAGTCTAAGTGAAAACATTTTTTGAGAAAGTTTTGCAAATGTATTGATAATGAAATATAGAAATATCTGATGTACATAAGTATTCGCACGCCTTTGCCATGACAGTCCAAATTGAGCTCATGTGCATCAGATTTCCTTTGATCGTCACTACAACTTGATTGGAGGCCAGTTCAATTTTTTGGATATGATTTAGAAAGAAACAGACCTGTCTATATACGGTCCCACAGTTGACAGTGCATGTTAGAGCAGAAACCATACCATGAAGTTAAAAGAACTGTCCGTAGATCTAGAATTGTAATGCGTTATATATCTGATGAGGGGTATAGAACAATTTCTGGAGTGTTAAACATTTCCAAGAGCACAGCCGTCTCCATCATTGGGAAAAGGATAAAATGCGGGTATAGCTTCAGGATAAGAATGTGAAAGTCCTTGAGTGGCCCCAGCCAAAGGCCAGATTTGAATCCCATTGAAAATCTATGGGAAAAACTTTCAAATTGGTATTCCACATGAGGAAGGTTGCAGACTCCTCGTGTAGCCTATTATCGGCAACTTCAGGAGAGTAAAGCCAGAATCTGCGAAAGCCAGTAGGAGCTTGAGGAGGGTGATCAGGTTAGGTGTTTTTTTTTTTTTTTTTTTATCACTGGCTCCCTAGTAATTTGTGTCTTAATTCATCATAGTGTGCTTAAAGCATCAGACAAGCTCAATGCATATATAGTTTATTTTATTAAAACACAAAACAGAGAGATCCTTGATGAAAACCTGGTCCAGAGCGATTAGGACCTCAGACTTGGGTAAAGGTTCACCTTTCAGCAGGACAACGGCCCTAAGCACACAGGCAAGTCAACGCAGGTGTGGCTTCAGGACACGTCTGAATGTCCTTGAGTGGCCCAGACAGAGCCAGGACTTGAACCGTCATACCCAAGAAGACTTGAGGCTGTAATCCATGCCATAGGTGTTACATCCAAGTACTTAGTATGGGGTCTGAATACTAATGTGATATTTCCGTTTTTAATATTTAAATGGTAAAATTTCTAAAAACCTGTTTGCTTTGTCATTATGGGGTATTGTGTGTGTTTTAATCAATTTAAAAATAAGGCTGTAACATAATGTGGAAAAAGTCAAGGGGTCTGAATACTTGCACTGTATATATGGAAAAATACACGTTTTAACATTTCAACCAAACGAATGGTCGAAAGAACAGACTACTTTCATCCGACAATTAAAAATAAATAAAATAAAGTTGGTGGACAACCGTAATTAATGGTGAAAGTTAATCGATGGTATGCCTCGATCTGTCCACAGGATCATGACTTCTTCCAGCACTTAGAGATGCACATGCGCTCAGAGTTCCCCCCTCTGTGTGGCAGGGACCACCTCAGCTTCCGCTCCTACTACTTCCCTGTAAAGGTGGGTACTACCGGATTAGGTTGCATTACTATTCCCGTAGGATGGTGGGGCAAAGAAAGCCACACTTTATACTCCCAGCGATGTAGAGGGAATGTGTCCAGAATCTGATGCCAAATATTCTTGGTGAAAAGTTATGCATGGAACCAACTGTCACGTGTATTCAGCCAAATGTATTCCAAGTCCAATACATTTGGCTGAATCAGTATTTGTATTTATTATGGATCCCAATTAGCCAAGGCAGCAACTCTTCCTGGGGTTCAGCGAAATTAAGGCAGTTAAACATTTTACAATACATTCATAAAAGATTTCACAACATTAAGTGTGTGTGCTCTCAGGCTCCTACTCGACTACCACATATCTATAACGTGTGTGTATAGTGCATATGTTATTGTGTGATTGTATGCATGTCGCTTCAGTCCCGCTGTTCCATAAGGTGTATTTTTATATATTTTTACTTATTTGATGTGGAATAGAGTTCCATGTAGTCATGGCTCTATGTACTACTGTGCGCCAACCATAGTCTGTTCTGGACTTGGGAGCTGAGAAGAGACTTCCATGCTGTGAATTAATAACAGATTGCATGCGGTCTCTGTTGAACGTGATTGTGGAAAGCAGAAGCCTTGTTCTTTGGCCATCCAGACAGTCTTACCTACTGTGTCTGACCCTCTTGTGTGTGTGTGTGTAGAATGTGATAGATGGAGATCTGTGTGAGCAGTTCAACTCCATGGACCCCCACAAGCAGAAGAGTGTTGCTGAGGAGCTGGACCGTACCCCCCCTGAGGTCTCAAAGAAACTGGAGGACATCCGCACACGCTATGCCTTCTAGAACCCTCATGTACTGTACATACACATACACTCACACATACAAACTTATTTACAACAACTTAAATTGAGGCCGCGCTGTGTTAACATGAGGAGGTGAGCGCTTTCTTGGTTTCCTGCTGAAGTCAACAGAACATACTTTCCTTGCCTCTTCACCATCTATGAACACTCTGAATAGATCTTTAGGCCCTGATTTTTGTTTATTAGGCCTAATTGTGGTGAATGGCGTTAAGTCTTATGGTGAATATTTACCCGATGGTTTTCACTCCCAGGATGTCATTTAAACATCAAGCATCAGTGCTTTAGACTGTCTCATACAGGAGCAGTCGCTGGGTTTTCAAGCCTGAGAAGCATGGCCTAGTAAACCCTTTGATAGAATTAACTGTTTTTGCATTGTGTGATTTTGTTTAAAACAATAATTTTTAAATATTTTTCTGTAACTGAGTGAACCAAATGAAATGGAATGTATTTTCTTTTCTGTATCGATCTGAATCCTTTAAAAAAAAATCAGCCTCCAGCAGCTGTTTATTTTGTGCTAGGAAAGTGTATTCCTTTGATGGACAAATTGTCCATATCTATTACACCGGATGACAGGATTGTGTACAATAGCGAAGGAATAACCACACTAGAAGAGAAATGGCATACTGTTTTAGTCATGAGATAACGGAAGCAGGCAAATTTGTAAATAAAGTGTTTTTTAAAATCTCTTGTAATGCCTTGTCACATTGTCTGTTATACTTGTGTGGGAGAGGCAAAGGAGCAGTAAGTTGAATCAATATTAGCGTAGTTTACTGTTAAATTGGATTACAAAGTCTGCTCAGATCTTGGCTTTCTTTTTACAATGGGCCTTCTGGGTCTTGTCTTTCAGTCTGCTCTCGTGGATGGAATTTTTCACTGAAATAGGGAAACGGCTATAGAGCTTAGCCAATCAGATATGCAGAGGTTGATTGTAAGATCAGTCTATTTTATGTATGAATGAATTATGTCTATATCCTTAGAAAACAGCAGGAAACTGGTTTGCTGGTCCACTTGGATGTGGCCAAGATGTCATGCTGACCTTTCCTGAGTGGTGTAGTAGAGGTTAAGGAATAACCATTCAACCTCTTCTATGAAGGATGGAGCATATTATCACAGGAAGTTACTGTGTCTGGTTGGTGTATGCTTTTGATGTGGTCACTCACCTCAGACATATTATTGGGCTTGTCATATAAAATGTGAATCTGAAAGGTCATTTTCATGTTCGGAATTATAATGACCTGTTTAAATCAGACTGATTTTGTATTTTTAATTGATAAGCAATTTTGGTGCATTACTAATAGGTAGTAAGGCAATTAGTCAATGTTGTGACAGGTATTAGGACATTTGACCTGTATATTGATCATTCAAGTTAAGGCACTAATGCCCTACAACTATGATATGGATTTAGCAGAGGGTTATTTTGAGTCACTGCCTCGTCCTCTACTGTTAGTTAACATGCCATTTAACAGCAGAACATAATACCATTGTGCCTTTCTTGAGGTTTGTGAGATTGCTGGGAATATAGGTAGTTAGGCATAGTGCAAGAGAAATGTTTGTAAACTGTGGTTTCTTTCAGTGACGTTGTTTGCATATCTGTGTGATCGGTGTTACACCCCAGTGGATGTTTGTTGTTATGGTTGTCATTCACCACAGTTTTACTCAAGACTTAACCAGTTTCTATTTTAATATGACTTCTCAAAATTAGGGTAAAACATCCTTTATGCTGTCCAGAGATAGACGTTCCAATTAAAGGCCATTTTTACATACGTTATACTTGGTAATCTGTCTCAGACATTTATTTACTTAAATTAAAGACTTTTCTAAAGTAACTTCAGTCAATTCCATTGACCTCTTTACTGTATCTGGTGTTGTAACTGCAAGCAGGAATTGTTAGCAAATGTTAGCAGACTAACTAAACTATTGTGCACCAGAGTCGTTCACTCTGCCCGTTGTTTGATGGTGTACATTACCTTCATTGACGAGTCAATGTTTTCTATCTGGGATTTCCCCCCCTGATGTCACTTTGTCTGGACTAGCAGATGGTGTTATGATTGAGGTTTGGTTTGAGTTTTTGGGGTCTGCACTCTACATGGAATGCCCCTTCCCAAAATGTCTCAAGTGTCTGGCTATAGGCCAGCCTGAAATCTGAAAGGATTTCAGATTTGAGGTACAGCAGCCAGATCTAAATAACTTTTTTTTTTTTATAAACACATTTTGCCAAGGGATCCATGGACTAGAAAGTTTAATACAATGTTATTAAACAGACACTGAATTGGTCCAGTAGAATCTCTCGCTTGCAATTGTTGGACTAATGATTACACCCTAGATCCAATACAGGCAAGGCGGTACTGAATGTGTCACTCTCTCACCTTGATTACTCAAATTTGTATCTCAACCTGTGCACCTACATTGTAAACTTTAATTCATAGGCTAGGTTGTAGCAACCTCATGATGTGTATAGGGAAAATGCGTAGCATGTGGTAGCCTAAACCTATTGATGTTACATTGAGCTGGGTGAATGGAATATCTGAATGGATCACTGAGATATTGGTATCCACAGTACTCTACCAATTTTCAACTCAATACTTCTTGTAAAAAAACATAAATGCACTAATTTAAGCTTTCACTGCAGTGTTCTCTGCCTCATGGCAAAATGTGTAGAATTGCAGGACATTTGCTTAAACTGCTAACTGTTCTCTCCGATGCCAAGAGATGGGCCTTCCCAGGGCCCGAGATTTGATTTGTCTGGCCATGCACTGTCAAAATCAACTCCTTGAATGCTATTTTTTTCTCTCACTGGAGTTCTGAATATGAGGGGGTCCCTAATGAATTTGATATCACAAATGGGGTCCCTGGCCCCAACAAAGTTTTTAGGTCCACTGACATAAAGGAGCTTGATTTTGAAACATAGAAATAAACAATATTGTATCAGAGGTGTTTTCTTTCACCAGTAAACCTTTTTCACACAGAGCAGCTGAAGGGAAGGAAACAATGGGGAGAAGACTCTACTTTAAGACTGTTGGCCACCCACCCCTACTAGTGTAATGATGTTCAGTCACTTCTAATAAGACCTAGACTTTGATCGTACATAATACGGAATATTCTCAAATCCCAGCAGCCCCACTTAATCTTCAGAAATGTTACCAAAACCATTAACTCTTGTAGCCATTGCAGTATTATTTGCCAGAGTCTCATTCATGCTGCACCTCACTACCCGAAAAATCCATAATGATTCACGTGGGTGTTTGTGGTGGGACACCCTAGCTCTCCTGAGTAGGCATGTGTTGGCCTCTCGAGCGGCAGTCTATTTGTTCAGAATTATCTCTGTGTCCTCGAAGATAAGTGATGTGGATGTCATGATGTGATTGTGAATAAATTGCCTTACATGCCCGCGTAGCTGTTGAGCACATGGACAAAGATTTAAGCGTAAGGAGCCGAATGTGGAGTATGGCGCGATATATGTGCGTACAAATTGTATTTTGAATTCCATCATTTTGAATTTGTATTAGTTTATTGAATTAGAATGTTTGGGAGAGAGGTAGGCTCATTGAAAGTGAAAGTAAAACCTGACAATTTGCGCAGGGTGGAGCTGGAGACGACCACATGGGAATACGCGCAGTTGATCAATATTCGCGCATTTTAGGGAGCAACGGCAAATAAAGTGAGGCTTGGAGTTTCCCAAATTCGCTTTCGTTTAATACGGCGATTTTGCTCTGGGTGTTGCTACGCGCAGATAATCTATTACAATGACACATTGTGCCAATGTCACTGACCAGACACGCACGCGTTTTTTTCCAGTCTTGTAATTTGCGTGAACCATGTGTGCTTTTGGTCGCTGCTGCTGCCGATCATTTTGAAGATAACGGAGCGTTGAAGTGCAGAGTTTCGTTTGAGTTACAGCTGTGATTGTGCAGGTGAGCCTTGAGCAAATATTGGATGTGTTGTGTATTGCTGCGCTTAACCAACTTTAGTTATGTTATTATAAGACAACGAATATGGACACTGACGTTGCAACCCGAAGGTGCTGTTTTGATATTTTAGGCTATATGGCTAAATAATGAAGACCTCTGGGATCCATGATTCATAGGATATATTATGTAATTTCCCCTCACACTTTAGTTTAGAGGCATGTTATTTGACAGTGTAGGCTATGCCCATTCTATTTGCTATTCATTTTTATATACTACAGCTGTGATGTGTGATTCATTTCCTTGTCATTTTATGTAATTTTTCTGGAACTGATCATGGAAATTCACGCGAATGAATTCACACGTGTCATGCTTCCAGATGTGGGAATTCCAGAATTCAAATGTAATTTGGATTAATATGCGAAGTTGAATCTTCACATACTAATATGCAGAAATATTATATATATATATATATATATGATACAATCTATTAATAATTAATCTGCAATCTAGAGAGACAAACCCTGCCATTCCCACAATGACGTCTGAGTCTTCCTCCACTACTCTTCACTTTATTCACTCCAAATTATGTTCCTGACGAGATTATATATAAATATATATAATCTCTTCAGGAACATAATTTGGTTTGTCTCTAGATTGCAGATTAATTAATTCATAGATTTGATCACTGATATGTCAGTAACACCATGTATTTATAATTCTGTAATAACAGCTTTAATGCATTGTGTGTTATAGATAAATTAGAATGATTATTTCATTGAGAAACATGGCAGAGCATTTACAACCATTTATTGAAATAATTCCTGGTTAAGTGAGGGGAAGGAGTGGAGTTCTTTATGCATAGCTACAGGAAGTAGGGGTGCTGAGGCACCCCTGAAAAATCTGATCAAATAATTATATGCATACTGAACAAAATTATAAAAAGCAACATTCAACAATTTCTATGATTTTACTGAGTTACAGTTCATATAAGGAAATCAGTCAATTTAAATAAATTCATTAGGCCCTAATCTATGGTATATCACATGACTGGGCAGGGGCGCAGCCAATCAGAATGAGTTTTTCCCCACAGAAGGGCTTTATTACAGACAGAATTACTCCTCAATTTCATCAGCTGTCCGGGTGGCTGGTCTCAGATGATCCCGCAGATGAAGAAGCCGTATGTGGAGGTCCTGGGCTGGCGTGGTTACACGTGGTCGGCCGTTGTGAGGCTGGTTGGACATACTGCCAAATTCTGTAAAACAACGTTGGAGGCAGCTTATGGTAGACCAGGATCTGTAGTACCGCTGCGCCACTCGGGAGGCCCAAACTTCTCCTTTTGACATTGTGGTTGGTGGCCCTAGATGTACACACACGTCTGTCATCAAATGTCAATGTATACTGTACATTGATTATTTCCTGTCCTTTCAACCTGACATGGGTATTGTGTTTATAGCTATTCAGAACAAATCTGATTGAAACCAGTGAAGAAAGTGAATGTCGAACTGTCTAAAAATGCCTGTCTGTGTTGCTGTTACAGGCTAACAAGAAGCGAGAAGGGCCTGGTGGTGCTCTAGAACAGTGTGTGATCTTAGTCGGAGGCCTCCTGTGGGTTTAAACAGGTGTAAGTTCGAGCATGGTCCAGTCAACAGCCTGGCTCCTGGGAGCGCTATTGGGTAAGAGAAGTCCTGTGGTGCATGTGCATGTGTGAAGAATTGGAGGGCTTGCGGATGGACCACAATTGTGTCGGACAATAGACCTTCATCACGGTTTACACAAAGGTTGTTCTGCTATGGAGAAACGCCTAAAGTGTTTTTGTAAAAGAGATCATAACCGCCCCCCCCCCCCCCCCCCCCCTTAAACTGAAGAACTGTAACCCTAACCATAACTCATAATAGACAAACAATGTATATTTCAGAGAGCTCAAGCTAGAAAGTGCATAGGGGAGAGACAGTAGAAGACGTCTATAAGTGTGATCTAAAAAGAGAGATGCCCCCCCCCCCCAAAAAAAAAGTGTTGCGTAGGTCCGGTTTCTGTTGCAAAAAAGCTGTTAACCGAGGTTTTATCTAACCACGTCCTGTAACAGAGAGAAGATATACATACACAGGAGTAAAACATGAGAGGAAGAACATGTATTGAAAGCAAGAGAGGGGGGTTGGGTGAGTGAGATATCAGATGTTTGAGCTCCTGACTGTTATGGTGAGACACATTCCTAGTGCTTTGTGAAGTGCGCTGTGAGGTCTTGGGGACTTTGCTGACACCGAGTCTCTATACAGCCATCTGCATCCAAGCCCTCAACCACAGGATCTAACCACACAGTGATCCACAACAGACTGGCTTTGGACTGCAAGTCACCACTCACTCTGCCCCCACTGCTATGAAACGTTGTTAGTCAGAGTTAGTTACTCCTGAGAAAAAAATACCCTTTTGTCAAAATATGTACTACTGTCTCAATCTGCGTTTAGACCACAGGACCAAACCAACAATCCTGTGTTCTCAAACATAATAGCAAAAATGTACTGCTGACCATGACTGTATTGGATGTCTCCTGCACTTGACCACATGCAGATTAAGGTGAAGCATTTTAGAGGAGATTATTGTTGTGTGAAAATAAAATGTATTGTAATCTGTCTCAGCTGGGGCTTTCTTTTAGATTAGTGGATTCTCACAGATGATGAGTCTGATGGAAAGAAGAGGTCATGGTTTAGCATAATACATTTTAGCACAGCAACCACAGAGGTCTAGCTAGGAGCTATGGTGTGGCTTTGCACAGTCTTAACATCTTTACATTCAGTTCTCACCACAATTAGACCACTTCAATACTGCTACAAAACTGCTTTAGAATATGTCACTCACTGACGCAGTTAAATGTTATATAATGTCATATGTATGTTGTGCCCCCTGTAGGTTTGATATGTGTACTACCTGTTTTGATGACACCCACAACTGCCCAGTGCACGTCTTTGAGGACATTGGAAAACAAACTTATAGGCAGAAGACGGAACATGGTAAGAAGGGGACAGGATATATTGGGACAGTTACAACAAGTTTGGAATATTAATGAAATTAGGCAAGACTAGTGTGTGAATCACAGCATAGAAGAATGACAGACACATATGGAGAACACATTAAAGGTGGTATTATTCTACAAACACAATCTGACACCAACATCTTTCCTGTCTTTTCTAACAGAGGCACAATTTCCCCATTAATTACACCATCAGAGTTCACTATGAGGAGGTCTTCAAACTCAGCAACATCACCAGGCTGGTGAGTCCCTCCCTTTGTTTCCTAACCCTTATCATTATCACTGATCTAACTTTAGTCATGTGAAAAATCGACTTGTCACACCACCCAATCACTCACCCTTCGTCTACATTGCTTCCTTATTCTCCCTCATTTATCACTCCATCAGTCCCCTAGCAACCAATTCCATAGTCCAGGTCGATATTCACGTAATAATAAGGAATTCTCCTTGACCACGCCCACAAATTGGGGAAAACAATAATTCTTTCCCTTTCACACCCATTGTAAAAGAGTCAACTTTGTAACAAAACATGCCGAAAAGCTGCTAGGTCAAAAATCCTGACCTACGGATCGCAATGCTCCTACGTAGGGAAATAGAGCCTGTGAGAAGAGCCCTGTGGCTTCAGACTACACTACCAGTCAAACGTTTGGACACACCTACTCATTCCAGGGGGGTTCTTCATTTTTACTATTTTCTACATTGTAGAATAATAGTAAAGACATGAGAACTATGGAATAATGTAGTAACCAAAAAAAGTGTTAAACAAATCAAAATATACAGTTGTGGCCAAAAGTTTTGAGAATGACACAAGTATTGGTCTCCACAAAGTTTGCTGCTTCATTGTTCTTAGATCTTTATGTCAGTAGTTACTATGGTACACTGAAGTATAATTACAAGTATTCCATAAGTGTCAAAGGCTTTCATTGACAATGACATTCAGTTTATGCAAAGAGTCAATATTTGCAGTGTTGACCCTTCTTTTTCAAGACCTCTGCAATCCGCCCTGGCATGCTGTCAATTAACTTCTGGGCCACATCCTGAGTGATGGCAGGCCATTCTTGAATAATCAATGCTTGGAGTTTGTCAGAAGTTGTGGGTTTTTGTTTGTCCGCCCACCTCTTGAGGATCGACCACAAGTTCTCAATGGGATTAAGGTCTGTGGAGTTTCCTGGCCATGGACCCAAAATGTCGATGTTTTGTTCCCCGAGCCACTTACTTATCCCTTTTGCCTTATGGTAAGGTGCTCCATCATGCTGGAAAAGGCATTGGTCGTCACCAAACTGTTCTTGGATGGTTGGGAGAAGTTGCTCTCGGAGGATGTGCTGGTACCATTCTTTATTCATGGCTGTGTTCTTAGGCAAAATTGTGAGTGAGCTCACTCCCTTGGCTGAGAAGCAACCCCACACATGAATGGTCTGAGGATACTTTACTGTTGGCATGACACAGGACTGATGGTAGCGCTCACCTTGTCTTCTCCGGACAAGGTGTTTTCCGGATGGCCCAAACAATCGGAAAGGGGATTCATCAGAGAAAATGACTCTACCCCAGTCCTCAGCAGTCCAATCCCTGTACCTTTTGCAGAATATCAGTCTGTCCCTGATGTTTTTCCTGGAGAGAAGTGGCTTCTTTGCTGCCCTTCTTGACACCAGGCCATCCTCCAAAAGTCTTCGCCTCACTGTGCGTGCAGATGCACTCACACCTGCCTGCTGCCATTCCTGAGCAAGCTCTGCACTGGTGCTGCCCCGATCCCGCAGCTGAATCAACTTTAGGAGACGGTCCTGACGCTTGCTGGACTTTCTTGGGTGCCCTGACGCCTTCTTCAAAACAATTGAACCTCTCTCCTTGAAGTTCTTGATCCGATAAATGGTTGATTTAGGTGCAATCTTACCAGCAGCAATATCCTTGCCTGTGAAGCCCTTTTTGTGCAAAGCAATGATGACGGCACATGTTTCCTTGCAGGTAACCATAGTTGACAGAGGAAGAACAATGATTTCAAGCACCACCCTCCTTTTAAAGCTTCCAGTCTGTTATTCTGACTCAATCAGCATGATAGAGTGATCTCCAGCCTTGTCCTCCTCAACACTCCTACCTGTGTTAACGAGACAATCACTGACATTATGGCAGCTGGTCCTTTTGTGGCAGGGCTGAAATGCAGTGGAAATGTTTATTTGGGATTAAGTTCATTTTTATGGCAAAGAGGGACTTTGCAATTAATTGCAATTCATCTGATCACTCTTCATGACATTCTGGAGTATATGCAAATTGCCATCATCAACACTGAGGCAGCCAACTTCGTGGAGACCAATACTTGTGTCATTCTCTAAACTTTTGGCCATGACTGTATATTTATATTTTTGATTCTTCAAAGTAGACACCCTTTGCCTTGATGACAGCTTTGCACACTCTTGGCATTCTCTCAACCAGCTTCATTAGGTAGTCACCTGGAATGCATTTCAATTAACAGGTGTGCCTTGTTAAAAGTTAATTTGTGGAATTTCTTTCTTTCTTAATGCTTTTGAGCCAATCAGTTGTGTTGTGACAAGGTAGGGGTGGTATACAGAATATAGCACTATTTGGTAAAAGACCAAGTCATTATTATGGCAAAAACAGCTCAAATAAGCAAAGAGAAACGACAGTCCATCATGACGTTAAGACATGAAGGTCAGTCAATCCTGAACATTTCTAGAACCTTGAAAGTGCAGTCGCAAAAACCATGAAGCGTTATGATGAAACTGGCTCTCATGAGGACTGCCACATGAAAGGAAGACCCAGAGTTCATTAGAGTTACTGGCCTCAGAAATTGGAGCCCAAATAGATGCTTCACAGAGTTCAAGTAACAGACACATCTCAACATCAACTGTTCAGAGGAGACTGCATGAATCTGGCCTTCAGGGTCAAATTGCTACTAAAGGACACCAATAAGAAGAAGAGACTTGCTTGGGCCAAGAAACAAGAGCAATGGACATTAGATCAGTGGAAATCTGTCCTTTGGTCTGATGAGTCAAAATTTGAGATTTTTGCTTCCAACCGCCGTGTCTTTGTGAGACGCAGAGTAGGTGAACGGATGATCTCCGCATGTGTGGTTCCCACTGTGAAGCATGGAGGAGGTGGTGTGGGGGTGCTTTGCTGGTGACACTGTAAGTGATTTATTTAGAATTCAAGGGACACTTAACCAGCATGGCTACCACAGCATTCTGCAGTGATACGCCATCCCATCTGGTTTGCACTTAGTGGGACTATCGCTTTTTAACAGGACAATGACCCAACACACTTCCAGGCTGTGTAAGGGCTATTTGACCAAGAAGGAGAGTGATGGAGTGCTGCATCAGATTACCTGGCCTCCACAATCACCTGACCTCAACCCAGTTGAGATGGTTTTGATGAGTTGGACCGCAGAGTGAAGGAAAAGCAGCCAACAAGTGCTCAGCATATGTGGGGACTCCTTCAAGACTGTTGGACACTTTTTTCGTTACTACATGATTCCATATGTGTTATGTCATAGTTTTGATGTCTTCACTATTATTCTACAAAGTAGAAAATAGTAAAACTTTTGACTGGTACTGTATGTCTTGGGAAATGTCGGGATCCGGTGTCCATGTAGGCTATACGTTGCTATGTGTGTGGAAAAGTTTAGCACAGGTAAGACATTTAACTTGTTTAGTACAGTCTGTTTGTAACTCCACTCACTACTTGTAGCTGTATAGTCCATTTGTTTGTGTTGTTGGTGTTGGCTAGCTTAATGTTCCGGTCAGTGGCTAGCTAGCATTACAATGATATATTTTACTCTGTAAGGACTGAATGGTAAGTTAAGGGTACCAAGCTTGCTAGGACAGCACCGATCCGGCTGCAACTTCAATTAGCACTGAGCTGTGAAGTGAGAGGTGTCAAAGCCCTTGAGCCCAACAATGCTGAGGCCTTTGAAGCCCCCTCCATATGTACAATAAGAAACAATATTGTTGCTTTGATCACATCAGAAAATATCCTCCTCGCAATCTCCAAAATACAACAGCCACAGCACAACTTTGTTTGGATGTCGTAAAGGACCATTTGCCAAAACGGAAGAGATATAGCTAGCTAACGACCTCCTTTTCCACATGGAAAAAAAAACGGTAGACAGAGACTTGCTAGCAACATTAGCTAGCTAGCTGGGATTTTCTACAAGGAATCGGCCTCACGAAAAAAAAGCTTCTCCCAAGTGGGAGTAACATCTACTCCTGTTGCCTGTTGCACTGCTGCTTGGATTCCACCTAGTGATCTGTTCACCGTCTGCCCTGGCTTGTTTCCCCCTGTCTGGTACAGGTACCGCCGCCACACTACCACCTCTCTCCCGAGCTTCCACTCACCTCCAGCACACACGCACTGTTGTGGCGAGTGACTCTGAACTTACAATGGCTAGCCCCTAGTCGTTATATTTTTTGTGCTTTATGCTATTTGCCTCATGACTCGTGCTTTGTTCACTATGAACTTGCTTGTTTACCCGACCGTGGGACAGACTGTTTGTTCCCACACTTGGGACTCTGACTCTCTATTAGTTACATAGACTCTTGGCCTCCCATCCTATTCTAACCACCTCTCGCCGGCTTTGTATTCATGTTACCTGATGAAATTGCTGTACAATATGATCTTGTTGCCATTTGATGCACATTCAATTGTCATAAAAAAATCAATACTGCAGAGCTCTCCCTGTCCTATGTCGTGCCTTGATAGTATTACTTCTGATGATATCTGGAAATGTGCATGTACACCCTGGCCCATCTACTCTTTGCTAGCCCCAATTCTGAATTGTGCTCTGATATCTGCTTCACTGATTTCTGCTCTCGTAAAAGCCTGGGTTTTCTGCATGTTAACAATAGAAGCTTATTACCTAAAATGTATCAATTGAAAGTGTAGGTGCACAGCTCTAATCCAGATGTGTTGGTCATTACTGAGACATGGTTAAGAAAAAGAGTGTTTTGAACACTGATGTTAACCTTGCTGGTTATAACCTTTTTCGGTAAGACAGATCTTCCAAAGGTGGTGGAGTGGCAATCTTTACCAAGGAACACCTTCAGTGCTCGGTTATCTCCACCAAGTTTGTCCCCAAACAATTTGATTTGCTGGTTTTAAGCATTAAACTTTCAAATAGCTCTTTGTTGACTGTTTCTGGGTGTTATCATCCACCATCAGCACCGGCCTGTACCCTACCTGTCCTAAGCTCTCTCCTGGCCCCTTACAATAAGTCTGAATTTGTCCTGCTAGGTGACCTAAACTGGGACATGCTTAAACCACCTGACCAAGTCCTAAAGCAATCGGACTCCCTACATTTTAATCTTAGATTATTGCCAATCCCACAAGGTATGACTCCAAACACCCAGAAAAGGCTACTCTCCTTGATGTTATCAAATAATCCTGATAGGTATCAGTCTGGTGTTTTCTGTAATGACTTTAGTGATCACTGTTTTACAGCCTGTGCTCGTAATGGCTGCTCAGTGAAACGACCCATCCTGATTTTTCATAGACGCTTGCTAAAAAACTTGAATGAGCAAGCCGTCCTTCATGACCTGGCCCCTGTACATTGTTATAGAATCAGCTTAATTGCCTCTGTCGAATGATGTCACCATTGCCCTTGACTCTAAGAAATGTTGTGCTTCTATTTTTGACTTGGTCAAAGCTTTTGATATGGTAGACACAAAACACAAACTCACTTCCTTGACAACTTCCTTCACAACAGCTCTGCACTGCTCTACGAAGCGCAACTAATATGAATGCCCTTACTTCTGCAGTGTAAATACTGCATGGCCAATGCAGATGTCAGATTGACAATGCAGTGCCTTTTAACTAGCCATGACATTGCCTACAAGTGTGATCAGGGATTTCTATTGGAGAAGCAGTTTTAGCCGATCATCATACTGTACTGTCTTTGTATACACCCAGGATTGCTGATACTATATATTGGCCATTGAGAGGCTTTGAAGCCACCTGACTGCAATATTGGCACTCCCCAGTAGGAACAGTCCTCCTTTTTTCGCCTTTATATAACCAGATAGGTTAGTTGAGAACAAGTTCTCATTTGCAACTGCGGCCTGGCCAAGACAAAGCAAAGCAGTGCGAAAAAACAACACAGAGTTACACAGTAAACAAACGTACATTCAATAACACAATAGAAGATCTATATACAGAGTGCAAATGTAGTGCAAAATGCAGTAAGGTTAGGAAGGTCCATAGGAGTTAATGGAATTCAACAGTAATTCAATTAAATGTTTCAAGTACAAAATTGCATGAATTTAACAATGTTTTTGTTATAGTGGGGACAGTAACATTAGTCATCTAAAAAATATATATATTTTAAGGAAAATATTGTAACATATTTTAATTTTATGTTTAGCTCACATAATATAATTTAAAAGTAGGTGAAAACTAATTTAGACATTAATAAATGCATTTCTTTAGCTTCTAAAATATTTTTTACAACGGTGAGGGAGTGCCACGATGGAGGCACAGTGTCTTCAAGACGGCACCCCCATCAGTCCACTAGTGTATATATAAATAATTGGTTCTATCTAATACAGTACCAACTGAGACTATGAGCAGCAGCACTTAAGAAGAGCTGCTCCTTAAATTGACATTTTTTGTTAAATTATTTTATTATATGTTTACAGTTTAAATTATTTGACTGAATTGCTGTGTTCTGCACATCTAGGGTAATTAGTAGATACTTTTGTGGAAATAGTTTGGAGAGATTGAGCAACTTGGTTCTTGTGAGGCTCATCTGCTGAATCATCAGGCAACACACGGAAGGAATGGGATTGGGGGGACTATAAACCCAACAGAGACAACACGAAGAATTAGATAGATAAACAAATACAAAACCGAAAGAGGAAGGATTTCGGAGGGATTTCTGGAGGATAATTCAGGCCTTCATAGGGAAACAAGCATTCAGACAAACAAGTAAAAGAGCACTTGGAAAGGAGGTGGGAACATTGAACATTGAGAGATTATCTTCCTTTATGTGTAATGGCTTGTTTAATTGAAAAACACATGTAAAATCTTTATTGTATTATTCTTAAAAGTGCATTGTTTAAAAAGTGAATTATCTATAGTTGCATCATTTAATAATAAGTGCTTTCATCAAGAGGCATATGCACATCCTTCTAGAGCAGAGTGCATTGTTTAAAGAGGTCACCATGGAGTTAAAAATGGATGCCTTCTCTAAGCATTGTTTCAGAGACCTTGCCATCACCATAGAAATAAGTCCTGTGTAGCTCAGATTATAGAGCATGGTGCTTGCAACGCCAGGGGGTTCGATTCCCATGGGGGACCAGTATGAAAAAAAGTATGAACATGTATTCACTAACTGTAAGTCGCTCTGGATAAGAGCGTCTGCTAAATGACAAAAAAATAAATAAAAAATAAATAAAAATACGAATGAATAGAACGGGCTTGGAACCTCTTACCCTGGCAATTTGACTGGTAATCTCATAGGTACACTCGTAATGGCTTCCTTGTATTGTGATGTAATAATTTCCATGGTAATGTAGAATGTTCATTCAAATGATGCTAAATGATGTGGCTCATGCAATGGAATGTATTTTTTGTAATGTCATTTAAGTTGATTCAACAAATCACAGCACAGATTGATGGGTACATTTCCTGCTTTTACTTCCTGCTTTGCTCCTATGGGTTCACTCACAATGGCCGTCATTGACTTGAAAGGGGACGCCCATTCTATTTATTCTTATTTCCATGGCCATCACGTATAGACCCAGTTGGTATTAAATAGAACGTTGCCTGTGAGGAAAACAACCTGTGGTTACCTAGGTGACCCCATTGGCTCACAGCAAAAAATCCAACATTGCCTGCTTTTCAACATTGCCTGCCCCCTAGCGTTCTCACTACTTAGAAAAACGTAAAGTTGTAGGGATTCCCTCATGCTTCTTTTCATGACTATGCTAGCAGCCACTTGAGTGAGTGCGTGCTAGCTAGCTACCGACCAACAACTCAAACAAATGGACTATACAGCTACAAGTAGTGAGTGGAGTTACAAACAGACTGTACTAAACAAGTTAAATGTCTTACCTGGGATTAAATGTTTTCCACACACCTAGCCTACTTGGACACCGGGTCCCCACAATTCCCCCTCAACCCCCCCTCCCCGCCAGGCCTCAAAATCTATTTAAGAGTATATGCATTGATTTTAATCTGACTCAATTGATCTCAAAACCCACACGGCTAAATGTGAAAAACCCTGTTAACTCCTCATTGATTTATTTAATTCCTACTAATAACCCCCATAAATATTTGTCTAGTGGAGTATTTGCATATGATCTCAGTGATCATTGTTCCATAGTACTGTATGTATTAGAGATACGAAACAGCAAAATACTAATCCTCATTTAATTAATAAAATGTTCAAGGGTTTTTACTTTTTTATTTTATTTACCTAGGCAAGTCAGTTAAGAAATCAATATTAATTTTAATTATGGCCTACCTAGAGGGCCAGCCCCTGGAGCAAATTAGGGTTAAGTGCCTTGCTCAAGGACACAGACAGGTTTTTCACCTTGTCGGCTCGGGTATTCGAACCAGCAAACTTTTGGTTACTGGCCCAAAGCTCTAACCGCTAGGCTACCTGCCGCCCAACATGTTCTACTCTGATTTAGCCTGTATTCCTGACCCTGTGTTGGCTCTAGAAAATGTATCCTCCATATTTATTCCTCTGGCAGATAAACACGCCTCTTTTAAACAATTCAGAGTCAAAGATAGATCTAACCCTTGATTTTCTTCTGAGCTATCTGAGCTCATTCAGATGAGAAATCAGGCCTGGGCCAAATCAACTGTGGTGGACTGGCAATCTTTCAGACAATTGAGAAACAGATGTACTATCTCGATTTAAGAAGCTAAATCAAGCTACCTTTTAAGCTTTATCTCTGACTGCTGGTGATCCTTCAAAATTTGGGAAAACAGTAAATGCACTGAAGCATAAAAATTAATTTTCTTCTCTACCTAAGAGAGTTCTGTCTGACTCTGGCATCATAACTGAGAAGAATGGGATACGTGATGCTTTTAATAATCATTTTATCTCGGCAGCCTTTTTATTTGAGGCAAAGGTTGGTTTAATTGACCTTGGTCAGACAATCGACTGCTCTTCCCTCTGCCAGCCTCTAGCTGACTCGACGGTTAACCCGTCAACTTATAGTGAATCTTTGTTTTCATTACAACAATTTACCATCAGCGATGTTCTAGATGCCTTGCTTAAGATTGATGTAAAAAAAAATCCACTGGAGCTGATATGCTTGATCCATTTTTTCTGCAGCTCTCTAACCCATATGTTTTACCTGACAATTATATCTGGTACCATCCCCAAGGTTTGGAAGGTGGCCCATGTACTCTCCCCGTTCCCAAAGGTGGCAACTTTCTTGCCTAGTTAAAATATTAGAATCCTTGATTAGTTCTCAACTAAGATCTTTCTTATCTTTGAAACGTATTCGAAATGTACATCAGTCAGGTTTTAGACCAACACTATCTCTGCTGCATCCCTAGTTATAAATGTGGTTAACTGTATGGATAAAAGGCAACATTGCGCTGCCCTCTTCATTGACCTGTCATAGGCTTTCGATACTCACTCACTGCTAATTCAGAGGCTTTCCTCAATTGGCCTAGACCAGGCTGCAAATAAAATTACTTGACAGATAGAACTCAATGTGTATCTACGGATGGTGTTAAATCATGTTTCCTGGATATTACGAAAGGTGTCCCATAGCGATCGATTTTGGGTCCTGCACTTTTTACTGTTTAACAATATCGACTTGTCTGTAAAAAATGTTTTACCTGCACTTGTATGCTAATGATACTGTTGTGTATGCTATTGCTCCCACGGTTGACCAGGCTCTACCTGAACTACAGTCTGCCTTCATTGTATTACATGAAAACTTTGTTGACATGAAATTAGTTTTGAATGCAGATAAAACTAAGTATATGTTGTTCTCTAGAGCGCATAAAAAATAATGATGATTTAAGCATATGTACTTTGGATGGTGTCCATATTGATAGTGTCCCTCCTTACAAATATCTGGGCATCTGAATAGATGAAAAGCTTTCTTTTAAAAAGCATATTTATGAGTTAAGAAGCTGAGAATATAAATATGGGCTTCCTCTATAGAAATAGTTCTTGCCTTTCGCTAAATAGTAGAAAGATGATTACGTTCTTATTGGTCCTAGACTATGGCAACATCATCTACAGTGCCTTTGGAAAGTATTCAGACCCCTTGACTTCTTCCACATTTTGTTACATTATAGCCTATTTCTAAAATTGATTAAATAAACCAAAATCCTCAATCTACACACAATACCCCATAATGACAAAGCGAAACAAAAGTTGACATTTTTTGCAAATGTATTAATATAAAAAAACAGATACCTTATTTACATAAGTATTCAGACCCGTTCCTATGAGACTCGGAATTGAGCTCAGGTGCATTCTGTTTCCATTGATCATCCTTGAGATGTTTCTACAACTTGATTGGAGTCCACCTGTTGTCAATTCAATTGATTGGACATGATTTGGAAAGGCACACACCTGTCTATATAAGGTCCCACAGTTGTCAGAGCAAAAACAAAGCAATGAGGTCAAAGGAATTGTCCGTAGAGCTCCGAGACAGGATTGTGTCGAGGCACAGATCTGGGGAAGGGTACCAAAACATTTCTGCAGCATTGAAGTTCCCCAAGAACATAGTGGCCTCCATCATTCTTAAATGGAAGAAGTTTGGAACCACCAATACTCTTCCTAGAGCTGGCCGCCCAGCCAAACTGAGCAATTGGGGAGAAGGGCCTTGGTCAGGCAGGTGACCAAGAGCCCGATGGTCATTCTGACAGAGCTCTGGAGTTCCTGTGTGGAGATGGGAGAACCTTCCAGAAGAACAATATCTCTGCAGCACTCCACCAATCAGGCCTTTATGGTAGAGAGGCCAGACGGAAGCCACTCCTCAGTAAAAGGCACATGACAGCCCGCTTGGAGTTTGCCAAAAGGCACCTAAAAACAAGATTCTCTGGTCTGATGAAACCAAGATTCAACTCTTTGGCCTGAATGTCACATCTGGAGGAAACCTGTCACCATCCCTACGGTGAAGCATGGTGGTGGCAGCATCATGCTGTGGGGATGATTTTCAGCGGCAGGGACTGGGAGTCTAGTCAGGATCGAGGGGAAAGATGAACGGAGCAGAGAGAGATCCTTGATAAAAACCTGCTCCAGAGCCCTCAGGACCTCAGACTGGGGCGGAGGTTCACCTTCCAACAGGATAACAACCCTAAGCACACAGCAAAGACAATGCAGGAGTGGCTTTGGGACACGTCTCTGAATATCCTTGAGTGGCCCAGCCAGAGCCCGGACTTGAACCCGGTCGAACATCTCTAGAGAAACCTGAAAATAGCTGTGCAGCAACGCTCCCCATTCAACTCAACAGAGGATCTGCAGAGGAGAATGGGAGAAACTCCCCAAAGACAGGTGTGCCAAGCATGTAGCGTCATACCCAAGAAGACTCAATGCTGTAATCGCTGCCAAAGGTGCTTCAACAAAGTACTGACTAAAGGGTCTGAATACTTCTGTAAATGTAATTTCAGTTTTTTATTTTTAAAAAATTAGCAAACATTTCTAAAAGTCTGTGGGGTATTGTGTGTAGATTGATGAGAAAAAACCCCAACAATTTAATAAATTTTAGAATAAGGCTGTAACCTAACAAAATGTGGGAAAAGGCAAGGGGTCTGAATACTTTCCAAAGGCACTGTATATGAATGCACCTGCCACTTCATTAAAGTCGTTTGATGCAGTTTATCATAGCGCACTGCACTTTATTACGGGCGACAATTTTAGTACTCATTACTGCATTCTCTACGAGAAGGTTGGTTGGCCCTCTTTGATGTCACCTAGGTTGATACATTGCTATGTTTTCAATTATAAAGCCTTTTTACAAAAAGTCCCACTGTACCTAACATCTTTACTAAACTTTAGACATACGAGTTACCACACCCAGTCTCAGGGATGGCTAACTCTGGAAATTCCTTTGGGTTTTAGCCAGTTAGTTTACTTGCACCTTATTTGTGGAACAATCTTTACAAAATTCTTAAATTTAAAGTTTTGGTACCTATAGGGCAATTCAGAAAGCTGATTGAGGACCTTATTACTGATGAATGCGTTTGTTTTTTATGAGTTTTTTTTATTTTTTATTTATATTTTGATGTGTGTAATTTATGTAATTCAGGTCTCATCTGTAAAAAGAGACCTTGGTCTCACTATGACTCCCTGATAAAATAAAGGTTAAATAAAACATCTCTATCTGTTCCTCCCCCTATCTCACTCCAATCTACCACACTTCTTTCTCTTTTCTCTGTCCCTCCAGAGGGCGAGGGTGGAGGATCTGGAAGACGGGGACCTGCAGGATGTGTGGCTGATGGTCAACCAGGAGGTGTTGAAGAGGATCCTGAGGGTCATGCCAGAGAGACACCCCTCCTACAAGTACACCGCCGACCTGGAGGATCTCTTCAGGAAGGTCCAGCAGGTGTTCCCACCACAGAGTGAGGAGGTGTGTAAGACCGGCCATAGTGTCACTATCACTGTTCTGCCCATCTCTCTGTTTGAACAAACTTACCTCATAATGGCCATGTATGTTTATCTCGCAGAGAGAGCCACCAGAGCGAATAGAGGAGATCTACGAAAGAGTGAAGGAGATTGACTCAAAAGCCTGGAGGTTCGTGACCCCCAAATCTCTGTTGGATAACTGCTATCGGACAATGCACTGTCTCTTCAAAGACTGCTTTCCCAGTGAAGAGGGAAAGCAAGACTGTGAGTGCACTTCATTCCCTTACTATACTTTCTCTCTTGCATTCCCTCTTGACTGCCCTCTCTAATTCAATTACCCACTGTCCATCAAGTGTGTACTTCTCCAAACATGCAGTTTTCATTCATCCCTCCTCTTGTAACATGAGTCTTAACTACTAGTGAAAGTGTGACAGAAGTCAGATGAGACACTATATATACACACACAAAAGTATGTGGACAGGTGTCTAAATTGAGCACACAGCCATGCAATCTCCATAGAAAAACATTGGCAGTAGAATGGCCTAAATGAAGCTTAGTGACTTTTAACGTGGCACCATCATAGGATGCCACCTTTCCAGTCAGTTCATCACATTTCTGCCCTGCTAGAGCTTCCCCGGTCAACTGTAAGTGTTGTTATTGTGAAGTGGAAACGTCTAGAAACAACAACGGCTCAGCCGCAAAGTGTTAGGCCACACAAGCTCACAGAACGGGACCGCCGAGGGCTGAAGAGCGTAGCGCGTAAAAATCGTCTGTCCTCGGTTTCAACACTCACTACGGAGTTCCAAACTGCCTCTTGAAGCAACATCAGCACAAGAACTGTTAGTCGGGAACTTCATGAAATTGGTTTCCATGGCCGAGTAGCTGCACACAAGCCTATGATCACCATGCGCAATGCCAAGCATCAGCTGGGGTGGTGTAAAGCTCGCCGCCATTGGACTCTGGAGAAGTGGAAACGCGTTCTTTTGAGTGATGTATCATGCTTCACCAACTGGCAGTCCGACAGACAAATCTGGGTTTGGTGAATGTCAGAAGAACGCTGCCTGTCCGAATGCATAGTGCCTACTGTAAAGTTTGGTGTTGGAGGAATATATGGTCTGGGGCTGTTTTTCATGGTTTGGGCCAGTGAAGGGAAATCTTAATGCTACAGCATACAATGACATTCTAGAAGATTTTGTGCTTCCAACTTTGTGGCAACAGTTTAGGGAAGGCCTTTTCCTGTTTCAGCATGACAATGCCCCCGTGCAGAAAGCGAGGTCCATACAGAAATGGTTTGTCAGCTTCCCGAGTAGCGCAGCTATCTAAGGCACTGCACTGCTTGAGGCGTCACTACAGATCCGGGTTCGATTCTGGGCTGTGTCGCAGCGGGCTACGACCAGGAGACCCATGAGGCGCATGTACACTGACACGGTCGCCAGTTGTACGGTGTTTACTCCGACACGTTGGTGCGGCTGGCTTCCGGGTTAAGCGAGCAGTGTGTCAAGAAGCAGTGCAGCTTGGCAGGGTTGTGTTTCGGAGGACGTATGGCTCTCGACCTTCACCTCTCCAAAGTCCGTACGGGAGTTGCAGCGATGGGACAAGACTAACTACCAATTGGATACCACGAAATTTGGGAGAAAAAAGGGGTAAAAAAAAAATACATGGTTTGTCGAGATCAGTGTGGAAGAACTTGACTGGCCTGCACAGAGCCTTGACCTCAACCCCATCGAACACCATATTAATGCTCATGATTTTGGAAAAAGATGTTAGACGAGCAGGTGTCCACATACTTTTGGTCATGTAGTGTATGTTAGAATAACAAGTAGTGCATTATACATTAAATGCACTATGCGTTATGTGGGTTGAATGCTGTAACAACACAGAATAAAACCATTGATAAAAGTCCCATGATAGTAGTGATCGCCCATTACGGCTTATCACTTATTAACCATAATTTATTCACATTACTGTACTAAAATATTGAAGTTGTTTTGTATATCACATTTGTTTTATTTGATGAATGTATTATTTAATTCCAAGTCATAATCTCATCTCTACAGAGCTGCTGTCTGACAAAAATCACAATTTTAGTAGTTCTTCAAAGTTAATAAGGCATAGTTGGCATTTTCCCAGAAACACAAACCTACTCAACTGGTTTGGCATACTGTAAATGGGCTTGTTGTGTCTCTTCCGTGTCTGTAGACACTATGTTCTTATTCAACACTGTTTGAAGAGAGATAGTTGTCTATGCTAAAGGTAATACCCATTGAGGTCTGTGCCATAAAAGGACTTGGACATGCGTTTTAATATCTCCTGTTAGCCTATTTATTAATCATTTACGCATAGGTAAAACATAGCTATGTGTTGCCTGGTTAGACAGGTCAAAGTTCAACCCCTTTGATGGTACTTTGAGTTAATGTAAAGAAAGCTAAGTCCTGTCGTGGGAAAGAAGCCAAACTGGCTGATTTCGACACCATCTTAAAAGGGGGTGAGGTGTTGCTTGTTTCCCACACTTCTTGCCAGGCCTCTTACGGGTTTCTTTGTGTTTATGTGTGTCATACTGACACATAGCATAGAGCCGTAGACATGTTCTGTGAACACCTGTTAACCCATGTCTATCTTTCACTATTAACTACACAGGTTAATTGCATCAGCACTTCTCAAGGTTGATTTGTTCCCTATTTTACAGAGAGATCAGTGGAGTTGTTGAGGCTATAGCACATCTGTTAACAATTCAATTAAAGGGCTTTCGATGTGAAACATGTAAGGCAGGAAGGAGTATAAAGCACTCATATGAGGAACATGAATAATGAATATAAAAACCATTAGAAGAAAAGAAAACCAATAACACAAAAATAAAGTGAATATGTAAAGGGATTTCTTCATGGCTAGAATGTTCAAAGCAGACCAAAAAAAGTTGAATGAAGCTCACAGATCTAAATATTTAGATCTGATTTTATTATGAATAATCTCAGTCACTTACGCTATTATCTTCCCTCAGATTGTGGCATACATCACTGGCGGAAGGGCAGAAAGAGACAACTACAGTAAACCTGAGGAGGGCGCTATTTCCAACCAGTGCAACTCAATATTAGGAAGGTGTTCTTAATGTTTTGTCCACTCAGTGTACTCTATGTCCAAAGGTGCAGTTAATCTGAATGTCATTCCCTTCCTTGTGAAGTTAGGATCTAGTTGCACCAACAATATACCCCAAATCTGTGCAGCAACAAAACTGTATGTGCAGCTATGCATATCACCTTCAACACATTCCCTGTGGACGTTGCAGCTTTGTTCCCTAACCGTTACTAACTCTGCTTGCCTACAGTTGTTTTGACTCATTCACTGCCTCCTATGTTGTATTCTACAATATATATTTTATTGTTTTCATATGTATATTTATAATATATTGTCTGCGGATGTTTATGTTCTGTGTTTAGACAATTGAATGGTATAGGGCAGGTGGCTATGCTCAAGCAGAGCACTATATGGCATTTATAATTGTATTATTTTATATTTTTGCTATCAGGGAACACAGGTGACATAGGCATTAGCAACTGTTGCCCATGTACAAACATAGCCAGCTACTCTCATCTGACTGTTTCTCTTTATGAATATTATAGTGAATGTGTTTGTTTAAAACAAATGATGATATTTTATCTGTTCTATGTTTTTTTATAAATTGCTTTAAGATGTTTTGCTGACTTGCAGGCATAGTCAGTGAATTCCAACCAGTCATGGCTTTGGCATTATGCACATCAATGCTGAAATAAAGCTATTCTTTTCGCAAATCTATTCTCGGTTCAACAATCTCAGACTTATTGCATTGCTGCAGTATGATTGATTGTGGTCAGATTACATCAGAGTTGTTAATATAGTGCCTTCGGAAGGTATTCAGACACCTTTACTTTTTCCTCAATTATTTAGGTTACAGCCTTATTCTAAAATGTATTAAATATATTTTTCTTCTCTCAACAGTCTACACACAATACCCAATAATGACAAAGCGAAAACAGAAATACCTTATTTACATAAGTATACAAACACTTTGCTATGTGACTGGAAATTGAGCTCAGGTGCATCCTGTTTCCATTGATCATCCTTGAGATGTTTCTACAACTTGATTGGAGTCCACCTGTTGTAAATTCAATTGATTGGACATGATTTAGAAAGGCACACACCTGTCTATATAAGGTCCCACAGTTGACAGTGCTTGTCAGAGCAAAAACCAAGCCATGAGGTCGAAGGAATTATCCTCCAAGACAGGATTGTGTCGAGGCAGAGATCAGGGGAAGGGTACCAAAACATTTCTTCAGCATTGAATGTCCCCAAGAACACAGTGGCCTCCATCATTCTTAAATGGAAGAAGTTTGGAACCACCAAGACTCTTCCTAGAGCTGGCCGCTCGGCCAAACTGAGCAATCGGAGGAGAAGGGCCTTGGTTAGGGAGGTGACCAAGAACCCGATGGTCACTCTGACAGAACTCTAGAGTTCTTCTGTGGAGATGGGAGAACCTTCCAGAGGGACAACAATCTCTGCAACACTCCACCAGTCAGGCCTTTATGGTAGAGTGGCCAGACAGAAGCCTGCCAAAAGGCACCTAAAGGACTCAGACCATGACAAACAAGATTCTCTGGTCTGTTGAAACCAAGATTGAACTCTTTGTCCTGAAAGCCAAGCATCATGTCTGGAGGAAACCTGTCACCATCCCTACGGTGAAGCATGGTGGTGGCAGCGTCATGCTGTGGGGATGTTTTTTAGCGGCAGGGTCTGGGAGACAAGTCAGGATCGAGGCAAAGATGAACGGAGCAAAGAACAGAGATCCTTGATGAAAACCTGCTCCAGAGCGGGGTGAAGGTTCACCTTCCAACAGGACAACGACCCTAAGCACACCACCAAGACAACGCAGTAGTGGCTTCGGGACAATTCTCTGAATATCCTTGAGTGTCCGAGCCAGAGCCCAGACTTGAACCTGATCGAACATCTCTGGAGAGACCTGAAAATAGCTGTGCAGCAACGCTCCCCATCCATCCTGACAGAGTTTGAGAGGATCTGCAGAGAAGAATGGGAGAAACTCCCCAAATACAGGTGTACCAAGCTTGTAGCGTCATACCGAAGACTTAAAGCTGTAATCGCTGCCAGAATACTGAGTAAAGGGTCTGAATACTTACAGTACCAGTCAAAAATGTGGAGGTTTTTCTTTATTTTTACTATCTTCTACATTGTAAAATAATAGTGAAGACAAACTATGAAATAGCACATATGGAATCATGTAGTAACCAAAGTGTTAAACAAATCAAAATATATTTTATATTTGAGATTCTAAGTATTTTTTTATTTAACCTTTATTTAACTAGATAAGTCAGTTAAGAACAAATTCTTATTTACAATGACGGCCTAGGAACAGTGGGTTAACTGCCTTGTTCAGGGGCAGAACGACAGAGTTTTACTTGTCAGCTCGGGGATTCGATCCAGCAACCTTTGGGTTACATGCCCAACACTCTAACCACTCGAAAGTATGTGTTATTTCATAGTTTTGATGTCTTCACTATTATTCTACAATGTAGAAAATAGTCAAAAATAAAAAAAGAAAAACCCTTGAATGAGTAGGTGTGTCAACTTTTGACTGGTACTGTATGTAGTGCGTACGGCCCAGTACTGGGGCAAAGCTTCCTGCCATCCAGGAACTCTATGCCAGGCTGTGTCAGAGGAAGGCCCTAAAAATTGTCAAAGACTCCAGCCACCCCAGTCATAGACTGTTCTCTCTGCTACCGCATGACAAGTGGTACCGGAGCACCAGGTCTAGGTCCAAAAGGCTTCAACAGCTATTACCCCCTAGCCATAAGACTCCTGAACAGGTAATCAAATGGCTACACGGACTATTTGCATTGTGTCCCGCCCCCCTAACCCCTCCTACCCTCTGTTTATCATCTATGCATTGTCACTTTAACTAGACCTACATGTACATATTACCTCATTAGCCCGACTAACCGGTGTCCCCGCACATTGACTCTGTACCGGTACCACCTGTATATACATCACCTGTATAGCCTACCACGTGTGTATATATTTTTTACTGTCATTTTACTGTTTTTTTTATTTATTTACTTAACTGCACTGTTGGTTAGGGCTTGTAAGTAAGCATTTCACTGTAAGGTCTACACATGTTGTATTCGGCACGTGACAAATAAACTTTGATTTGATGTAAATGTGATATCACGTTTTTTTTATACATTTGCAAAAACTTCTAAACCTGTTTTTGCTTTGTCAATATGGGGTATTATGTGTAGTTGATTTTAGAATAAGGCTGTAACGTAACAATGTGGAAAAAGTCAAGGGGTCTGAAAATTTCCTAATTACTGTATATACAAGATGGTTTACATGCACACTAATAATTGGATATTAAACTGATTATGGCAATAGATTATGCAATAGTCATGTCACACCTTACTCCGTTTATCTTAAATCGGTGCGAGGTCAAACCTAAAACAGCTGGTTTTGAGCAATATTTAAAATTGTTAGGACATGTAAACACCTTAAAACGGCATTCCAGCTGTGTATTTGATTTGCGCATGTGCTACAGCACCCAGCCGAGCGAGTCTCCCTCTTTAGCACGAGTGAAGTGAGTTCGGAATAACTGAATGTATGCGTCTTAGAAGTAGTTTTCCACATACAAACTTGATATGTCAAACTCCCAATCAAATATTCTTTCCAAAATATGGTTGCTGTGGTAGAATGTTTATTTTGATTGGTGATTTTTTTGCATTTATCAGAGTGCCATCCAGCCCAAGATGTACTCTTAAAGGAGTAGTTCACTATAAAAATCGTATGAAATCGAGCACACAGTCATGCAATCTCCATAGACAAACATTTGCAATAGAATGGCCTTACTGAAGAGCTCATCGACATTCAACATGGCACCGTCATAGGATGCTCCTTTTCCAACAAGTCAGTTCATCAAATTTCTGCCCTGCTAGAGCTGCCCTGGTCAACTGTAAGTGCTGTTATTGTAAAGTGGAAACATCTAGGAGCAACAACGGCTCAGCCGTGAAGTGTTAGGCCACCCAAGCTCAGAACGGGACCGCCAAGTGCTGAATCACGTAGCGCGTAAAAATTGTCTGTCCTCGGTTGCAACACTCACTACCGAGTTCCAATCTTTATTTGTACTATTTTGTACATTGTAGAATAATAGTGAAGACATCAAAACTATGAAATAACACTTATGGAATCATGTAGTAACCAAATAAGTGTTCAATTACAGGTGTACCTTGGTATAAGTTAATTTGTGGAATTTCTTTCCTTAATGAGTTTGAGCCAATCTGTTTTGTTGTGACAATGTAGGGGTGGTATACAGAAGATAGCCCTATTTGGTAAAATACCAAGTCCATATTATGGCAAGAACAGCTCAAATAAGCAAAGAGAAATGACAGTCCATCTTACTTTAAGACATGAAGGTCAGATAATCCGGAAAAGTTCAAGAACTTTTAAAAGGTTTCTTCAAGTGCAGTCGCAAAAACCATCAAGCGCTATGATGAAACTGACTCATGAGGACCGCCACAGGAAAGGAAGACCCAGAGATACCTCTGCTGCAGAGAATACGTTCATTAGAGTTACCAGCCTCAGAAATTGCAGCCCAAATAAAAGTAACAGACACATCTCAACATCAACTGTTCAGAGGAGAGTGTGTGAATCAGGCCTTCATGGTCAAATTGCTGCAAAGAAACCACTACTAAAGGACACCAATAATAAGAAGAGACTTGCTTGGGCCAAGAAACCCGAGCAATGGACATTAGACCTGTGGAAATTTGGTCTGATTAGCATGGAGGAGGAGGTGTGATGGTGTGGGCGTGCTTTGTTGGTGACACTCAGAGATTTATTTAGAATTCAAGGCACACTTAACCACTATGGCTACCACAGCATTCAGCAGCGATACGCCATCTGGTTTGCGCTTAGTGGGACTATCATTTGTTTTTCAACAGAACAATGACCCAACACACCTCCAGGCTGTGTAAGGCCTATTTGACCAAGAAGGAGATGTATGTATGTATGTATGTATGTATGTATGTATGTATGTATGTATGTATGTATGTATGTATGTATGTATGTATGTATTGTGGCAGACGGCAGGGAGAGGTGAGGGGAGTGGTGGTTGAGGGAAGAAATCTGGCAGCCCGTTGGCTCCACCCCCGAGCCTTATAGGGACTTCCTGCACCAACGAGAGAGGGTGTGAATCGTTAAATGATTTAGTGTTTGGAGATAAGAAGGGAAGCAGACAGGAAGAAGTGAGGAGTGTGACAAGTTAAGTTGTGATCTGTATGACTAGGAAGAGGGATTTAACCCTGTGTACTGAATTGGACTGGCTGAGAACCGTGCTTTGGATTTACCTTTGGATAAATGGACAATGAGAACGAATTGTGGACTGTGAACTGGCAGCTAAACCCCCCTTATCCTTTCCCAACTGTGGACTCAGTGTCTCTTTGCTCGACATCATGGGAAAATCAAAAGAAATCAGCCAAGACCTCCACAAGTCTGGTTCATCCTTAGGAGCAATTTCCAAATATATTTCTATATGCAAAGCTATACCTTCAGGACTTACTCAATTAATGAAATATAATTTGTGTTTTTGAGAACATGCCAAGATAGATGCACAATTTATGTTAGAAGGTTGCCCCCTGCTGGATAAGAATTTATGGAAATTGTACTGGAATGCCTATCCTACTGAAATTGAATGGATGAAAGCTTTTGTATATCAAATAAAGAAATTATAAATTCAATAAAGTCTTGACCAAAATATAGCCTTGCAGTAACTTGTCTAAATTCATGGACTTAGAGGTCATATGCATTTTCTGTGATAGAGAAGGGGAAACTATTATACACATTTTATGAGTGTGACTCTGTGAAGTTATTTTGGAGCGAGTTAAGTATTTACATTTTTAGTTCAATTAATAAGACCCATGTATTTACAATGAAAAATGTAATATGTTATTCAAATGAAAACAAAACTATTTGTTGTTCATTTCTTCAAATGTCATATACACAAACATATTTGTCTTTCTGCTTTCTGTTATCACTGCTAGTGTATATGTACGTGGACATGCAGGTTCTGGATGCAGTTTTAAGAAGACTCTCCCCCTGCTGACTAGACAGATTGTCTCAAACTGCTGCAGAAGACCAGAAAACCAAGACCAGACGATGACAAAAATGGCGTCCGCATGCTTCCCAGTCAAAACAGTTCAAGTTTTTGCATATATTATGGTGACGTTTTTGTTCTTTTTGGACTTCAGTAAGTTTTTTTTTTGGGCTGTTCGAGCACAACTTTTGTTAATTTCTTCATTCTCTCTGGTACATTTTATATCAGGAAGGAGACGTGTTCTGTCTACTAGAGATGAATGTACTTTGGTGCGAAAAGTGCAAATCAATCCCAGTACAACAGCAAAAGACCTTGTGAAGATGCTGGAGGAAACGGGTACAGAAGTATCTATATCGACAAAACTTGAAAGGCCGCTCATCAAGGAAGAAGCCACTGATCCAAAACCGCCATAAGAACCAGACTACGGTTTGCAACAGCACATGAGGACAAAGATCGTACTTTTTGGAGAAATGTCCTCTGGTCTGATTAAACAATAATATAACTATTTGGCCACAATGACCAACGTTATGTTTGGAGGAAGAAGGGGGAGGCTTGCAAGCCGATGAACACCATCCCAACTGTGAAGCACAGTGGTGACAGCATCATGTTGTGGGGGTGCCTTGCTGGAGGAGGGACTAGTGCACTTCACAAAATAGATGGCATCATGAGGAAGGAACATTTTCGATATATTGAAGCAACATCTCAAGACCTCAGTCAGGAAGTTAAAGCTTGGTCGCAAAAGAGTCTTCCAAATGGACAATGACCCCAAGCATACTTCCAAAGTTGTGGCAAAATGGCTTAAGGACAAGGTATTGGAGTGGCCATCACAACCTCAATCCTATAGAACATTTGTCGGCAGAACTGAAAAAGCGTGTGTGAACAAGGAGGCCTACAAACCTGACTCAGTTACACCAGTTCTGTCGGGAGGAATGGGACAAAACTCACCCAACTTATTTTGCTTATTTTTATTGTGGGAAGCTTGTGTAAGGCTACCCGAAACGTTTGGCCCAAGTTAAACAATTTAAAGGCAATGCTACAAAATACTAATTGAGTGTATGTAATCTTCTGACCCACTGGGAATGTAATGAAGTAAATAAATCTGAAATTAATAATTCTCTATTATTCTGACATTTCACATTCTTAAAGTGGTGATCCTAACTGTGCTAAAACCGGGAATTTTTACTAGGGTTGAATGTCAGGAATTGTGAAAAACGGAGTTTAAATGTATTTGGCTAAGTTGTATGTAAACATCCGACTTCAACTGTATCTACAACACACAATCAATGTGTACGTGTGTGTATAGTGGGAAAGTAATGGACAATCTGACAATACTCTGAATTTACGAGCGTCCTTTGGCACTCCAGAGGGAATTTATGAACACAATCTTTAAGAAACAACATTGGATCAATTTTGAAACATTCTCAACGGAAAACTCCACTGGCAATTGAGCGTTGCGCTTTTATGTCTATGCATTTGACCAGCAGAGGGCATATGTCCCCTACTGTACGCCGTAGTTTGCAATGTTTTGTCATTCGTACTATCCTGTCACCCGAAGTAGAAAGTAACGTTAGTACAGTACATTTTGTCCATATTGACCTGAAGATAGGTAACTAGAAAAACATCAGATAATGTCTTCCAACAGCGGTATCCAAATCCCAAGTCGACTGCCTCTACTGTTGACCCACGAAGGTGTGCTTTTACCGGGCTCGACGATGCGGATCAGTGTTGAAACGGCGAGAAACATGCATCTGGTGAAGAGCAGACTGCTGAAGGGGACCTCGCTGAAGAGCACCATCATCGGGGTGATCCCCAACACCCAAGATCCTGAACACGATACTGAAGATCTCCCTTCTTTGCATAGGTAGGTAGTTCGCTAATTAATTCAGCGATTGAACATGACATCTCAAACTGTCTTTGTGCCTGTCAAGTGCTCAGTTAGGCCTAACAGTTACCTGTTGTAGTCAAGTGGTAGTATAGTTATGTAACTAAGTTAGCTAGCTGTACAACAACCACTGTCAGTTAAATGTCACGTGGATAAAAACTAGCTAGTGTACTGGAACTTCACTCAATGAAAACGATGCCATGTCCTGCCTGTTATAGCAGTGTGGTGTTATTTGAATGTTTCGAAATGTTTACGATGGTGGCAGGACATCAGTAAGGGATGTTATATTATTTATTTTTAAGAATACATTTATTTGATTCTTGAAAATAGGACAAACTTGGTAGCTAAATCATGCTTTACATTTTTCACAGAGGAATTAAAATGTGTTCCTATGCTCTCTCCTGTAAGTTGTTCTAGAAAGGTCGTTTGAACTTCAGATGGACTTTAACCTTGCATTTAGCAGGATACAACCATGTTAGTTCACTGGTTACTAAGTAGAAATAATTGTCCATCTGTGATTTAATAACTGCAACAACTGAAGGAGGACACCAATGTTAAATCATGTTGATCATTTCAAATTTTCTCTGGCACAAAGTTAATCATATATCTTCCTCTTTTGGCTTTGACTGTCTGTACACTAGCTTTGTTGTAGATGTTATGGTCTGAGACCACAACTCAATTCGCACCCTATTCCCTACATAGTGCACTAATTTAATTTTGACCGGAGCCCTGGTCAACAGTAGTGCACTATACAGGGAGTAGGGTGTCATTGGGGAGGGACGATTGTTTATACCATTCAGTAATTACCGCTCCCTTATCAGTATTGGCACGGCAGGGCTGGCGGTGCAGGTAGTGGGCAGTAACTGGCCCAAGCCCCACTACACGCTGCTCATCACAGGGCTGTGTCGCTTCCGCGTGGTCCAACTGCTGAAGGAGGGGCCCTTCCCCGTGGCTGAGGTGGAGCAGCTGGATAAGCTGGAGCAGTACACCAGCCCAGAGGAGATGTCTGAGGCAGCCGGGCCAGAGGGAGAGCTGGGGGAGCTGTCCCAGAGGTTCTACCAGGCCGCTGTGCAGGTGGGTGTGACAGACAGTGCAGGAGCAGCATCCCCAAATTTCATTAATAAAATCTACAGTATAACTGTGTCCTATTGGAATAATATACCATTTAGCAGATGCTGTTATCCAAAGCCACTAATAGTACAGTAACCGTGAATGCATGTATTTTAGTATGTGACCCCAGCGGGACTCAAACCCACAGCTTTAGTGTTGTCAGCACCACACTCATAGGACCAGAAGCTATGGCTTTATGTTAATTTATCATAGCAAATGAAAATTCCTTCAATGTGGACCAATCACGGACGAAGGGGGAGTAGACTAGGCTACTCTTCTGTAACTTCACGGAAATATTATCCACCTATGTAATGTATGTCAGAGTATATGTTTACGTAGACAGCTTCACTGCCTGGTGTACACAGAGACCTTGATCCCTTATCTCTCCACCCCGTCCGTGTTTCATATCTGTCCCCTGTGTACTGTTTCTTCATGTTGTCTTTCCTCTGTGCTTCTGTGTTAGTTGGTAGGCATGTTGGACATGTCTGTTCCTGTGGTGGCCAAGCTGAGAAGGCTCTTGGACAGTCTCCCCAGAGAGACCCTGCCTGATGTCCTGGCTTCTATGATTCGTACCTCCAACAAAGAGAAGCTCCAGGTAGAGCAATGTGTTTCTGTGTCTGTGGGCGCTCGTTCGTTCATGTACCATGTGTACTCTAGTAGTTTTTAGAACTATCAAATTGACTTCCCTGTGTAAGGGCATGAATGTATCAGCTATATGCGAGTCTTTCTGTTATCACTGCAAGTGTATATGTATGTGGACATGCAGGTTCTGGATGCAGTGAGTCTGGAGGAACGTTTTAAGAAGACTCTCCCCCTGCTGACCAGACAGATTGAGGGTCTCAAACTGCTGCAGAAGACCAGAAAACCAAGACCAGACGATGACAAAAGGGTAAAGGCATCCGCATGCTTCCCAGCCAAAACAGTTCAGAAGAGTTTGTGCATATATTATGATGACATTTTGTGACGTTTTGGGCTTCAGTAAGGGTTTTTTCAGCTGTTCGGGCACACAAAAATTTCTCAAGGCCAGCTGAAGTCTACGCCCCTTCGTCCGTTATTGGTCAAGTGTAGGGATTCTTCAATAAAATCTGTGTTGTCATTCAACGAGAGACGACTCGTTTTCATGCAAAAACAATTATTGAGAAATACTGCACCAAACATCTTAGTTAGATGTAAAATTGCACTAATATCTCCTCAAAATTAAAGAGATTTCCTGAGTTAGATTAATTCTGACTAGTTTGAGGAAGTGTGTACTGGCTACGGCGTCTCAAAATGGACAAACAGTACTATTGCTACTTTTTTATTGTTTTTCAAGCGAAGGTCTTCTAAAGGTGTATGCGAGTACACTCGTTCGGTTCGGCTAGGGTTAGGATTAGCATGCTGACGCTTGAATGCCAAAGACTACTCAACTGTTGCCATTTTTTCTAGGAAAAAGTGTCACTTGTGGGCATGCTAAAAGATCAGAGGCAGTGCCTGCTTAGAATTGAAATGCAGAGATTATACAGTATGTCTCATGCTTGGTACTTCCCTCCCCTATCTCAGGTGCTGGCTGTACGTAAAGGTGGTCTGCTTCCTGGTCGTCAGTTCTCCTTGGATGAAGAGGGTGATGATGAGGATGGTGATGACACAACTGTCCTGGAGAGGAAGGTTAAGGGAGCGAACATGCCAGAGCCTGCCTTGCATGTGTGTCTCAAAGAGCTCAAAAGGTACCCACAGTTTGTTTACCTTCCATTCCAATGTATTCAGACCTTTCCATTCCTTGTATTGTGGAAACACTTGTATTGTGTGTGTATGTGTGTATATTTCCATAGTAGTGGCATTGACACACAATGCCTTCAAATAATTCACAACCCTTGGGATAAAAATGTATCTACAGAAACACTCTTAAGTGGAAGAAATATTCTAACATTTATAAAATAATTAATCAAAAATAAAACACTAATAAATATTGATTACATACAGGGCCTTCAGAAAGTACTTATTCCACATTTTGTTGCGTTACTGCCTGAATACAACATTTATTCAATATATATTTTTTCTCACCCATCTACAGCATAATGATAAAGTGAAAACATGTTTTTAGAAATGTTTGCACATTTTTTGAAAATGAAATACAGAATTATCTAATTTACATAAGTATTCAACCCCAACTCAATACATGTTAGAATCACCTTTGACAGTAATTACAGCTGTGAGTCTTTCTGGGTAAGTCTCTCTAAGAGCTTTACACACCTGGATTGTAAAAAAGTTGCACATTATTCTTAAAAATGTATCAAGCTCTGTCAAGTTGGTTGTTTATCATTGCTAGACAGCCATTTTCAAGTCTTGCCATATATTTTCAAGCATATTTAAGTAAAAACTGTAACTAGGCCACTCAGAAACATTGTGTCATTTTGGTAAGCAATTTGTCTCTCAGTGTCTGCTGGAAATTGATTGAACCAGGTTTTCCTCTAGGATTTTGTCAGTGCTTAGCTGAAAAACTCCCCAGTCCTTGCTGATGACAATCATAGCCATAACATGATGCAGCCACCACCATGCTTGCTTGAAAATGTGAGGAGTGGTACTCAGTAATGTGTTGCCCCTAACATAATGCTTTGTATTCAGGACATTTGTATTCAGGACACTTCATTTCTTTGCCACATTTTTGATATTTTTACTTTAGTGCCTTATTGCAAACAGGATGCACGTTTTGGAATATTTTTATTCTGCACAGGCTTCCTTCTTTTACAGCCATTAAACTCTGTAACTGTTTTAAAGTCACCATTGGCCTCATGGTGAAAGTCCTCTCCGGCAACTGAGTTAGGAAGGACGCCTGTGTCTTTAGTGACTGGGTGTATTGATACACCATCCAAAGTGTAATTAATAACTTCATCATGCTCAAAGATGTATAAAAAATCTACAGTATAACTGTGTCCTATTGGAATAATATACCATTTAGCAGATGCTGTTATCCAAAGCCACTAATAGTACAGTAACCGTGAATGCATGTATTTTAGTATGTGACCCCAGCGGGACTCAAACCCACAGCTACCAATGGGTGCCCTTCTGGTCTTTGTGGTTTAATCTGTTTTTGAAATGTACTGCTTGACTGAGGCACCTTACAGATAATTGTATGTGTGGGGTACAGAGATGAGGTATAGTCATTCAAAAATCATGTTAAACACTGTCATTGCACACAGTGAATCCATGCTACCAACTTATGCGACTTGTTAAGCACATTTGTACTCCTGAATCTATTTAGGCTTGTCATAACAAACAGGGTTGAATACTTATTGCCTCAAACTTTTTTTATTAATTTGTAAACAATTCTAAAAACACAATTCCACTTAGAAAATATGGGGTATTGTGTGTAGGCCAGTGACACAAAATCATATTTATATTCAGGCTGTAACACAACAAAATGTGGAAAAAGTCAAGGGGTGTGAATAATTTCTGAAGGCACTGTATGATAATCTACACAGATTGAAGAAGATGCCCCAGTCCATGCCAGAGTACGCTCTCACCCGAAACTACCTGGATCTTATGGTGGAATTGCCCTGGAGCAAAAGTACCACAGGTATGCACAGTACACCACTATGACACCACTACAATCTCAGGTTAATTTCTTTATTAATTTACACTTTATTCTTTAAACTTATAAATGTACATATCCATACATACAGAGCACACCATATGCACGTTATACCTTGAAAATCTCTGTAATGGGATAGGGTATTTATCGCTACAAGGGGTAGTAACCAAAGCGTACCACGAGGAAGTCATCACCACACCTCTCCTTTGAACTCTTTCTCTATTCAAAATGGAATGAAAGGCTTCTACCACTAGAGGGAACTGAATATCATATTTTGCCACTGGTTGCTTTGTCCTCCATACTAGTCAGAACCAGCAGAGGGAGCCAGTCATTGGATACTTGTCTGGGGATATTGGGGATATTTTCTTATATGATTCAGCATGACCACACAGGGGAGTCCATACCATACGTCTGCTTAGTCATGTAGCTACATACATCTTTGTTTTTGTATTACAATATAGATGAATGGTCATTTGAATCACTTGGTTGACATTAGATGAGGTCTTTGACAATATTCACGGGGTTGAAATTACTGTCTCTTCAGACTGCCTTGATATCCGCACTGCACGGGTGCTGTTGGACAACGACCACTATGCCATGGAGAAGCTGAAAAGGAGAGTGCTGGAGTACCTGGCTGTGAGGCAGCTGAAGAGCACCCTCAAGGGCCCCATCCTGTGCTTCGTGGGGCCGCCTGGGGTGGGCAAGACCAGTGTGGGGCGATCCGTCGCCCGTACCCTGGGCAGGGAGTTCCACCGCATCGCCCTGGGAGGGGTGTGTGACCAGTCTGACATCCGCGGGCACAGGTACACTGGAGAGGGCAGAGGACAGAAGTGGGGATTAACGGGTGGGCAGGCAGCTGTGTCTGTAGATTGTATTCTGCACAGGAAATTAAACCCCTATAGACATACATTATATTATATTTTAATCCGTAAACATGGGTACCATCATATATATCATCCTGACTAACTTTCCTTCCAAATACACCTCCTCTGTTTTCAACTAGGATCTCAGCGATCACTGACTCATTGCCTGCGTTCGTAATGGGTCCGCGGTCAAACGACAACCCCTTATCACTGTCAAACGCTCCCTAAAACACTTCTGCGAGCAGGCCTTTCTAATCGATCTGGCCCGGGTATCCTGGAAGGATATTGACCTCATCGCGTCAGTAGAGGACGACTGGTTGTTCTTTAAAAGTGCTTTCCTCACCATCCTAAATAAGCATGCCCCATTCAAAAAAAACTATAGAACTAAGAACAGATATAGCCCTTGGTTCACCCCAGACTTGACTGCCCTTGACCAACACAAAACATCCTGTGGCGTACTGCATTAGCATCGAATAGCCCCCGCGATATGCAACTTTTCAGGGAAGTCAGGAACCAATATACACAGTCAGTTAGAAAAGCAAAGGCTAGCTTTTTCAAACAGAAATTTGCATCCTGTAGTACTAATTCCAAAAAGTTCTGGGACACTGTAAAGTCCACGGAGAATAAGAGCATCCCAGTTGCCCACTGCGTTGAGGCTAGGAATCACTGTCACCACCGATACATTTACGATAATCTGAAATTTCAATAAGCATTTTGCTACGGCTGGCCATGCTTTCCACCTGGCTACCCCTACCCCGGCCAACAGCTCTGTACCCCCCGCAGCAACTTGCCCAAGCCCCCCCCCCGCTTCTCCTTCACCCAAATCCAGATAGCTAATGTTCTGAAAGAGCTGCAAAATCTGGACCCCTACAAATCTGCTGGGCTAGACAATCTGGACCCTTTCTTTCAAAAATTATCAGCTGAAAATTGTTGCAACCTCTATTACTAGCCTGTTCAACCTCTCTTTTGTATCGTCTGAGATCCCTAGAGATTGGAAAGCTGCCGCGGTCATCCCCCTGTTCAAAGGGGGAGACACTCTAGACCCAAACTGTTACAGACCTATATCCATCCTGCCCTGCCTTTCTAAAGTATTCGAAAGCCAAGTTAACAATCACTGACCACTTCGAATCCCACCATACCTTCTCTGCTATGCAATCTGGTTTCCGAGCTGGTCATGGGTGCACCTCAGCCACGCTCAAGGTACTAAACGATATCATAACCGCCATCGATAAAAGACAGTACTGTGCAGCCATCTTCATCGACCTGGCCAAGGCTTTCGACTCTGTCAATCACTGCATTCTTATTGGCAGACTCAACAGCCTTGGTTTCTCAAGTGACTGCTTTGCCTGGTTCTCGGAGGGCCTGTTGTCCAGTCCTCTGGCAGTCTTTATGGGGGTGCCACAGGGTTCAATTCTTGGGCCAACTCTATTCTCTATATATATCAAAGATGTCGCTCTCGCTGCTGGTGACTCTGATCCATCTGTACGCAGACGACACCATTCTGTATACATCCTGCCCCTCTTTGGACACTGTGTTAACTAACCTTCAAACAAGCTTCAATGCCATACAACACTCCTTCCGTGGCCTCCATCTGCTCTTAAATGCTAGTAAAACTAAATGCATGCTTATCAATCGAACGCTGCCCGCACCCGCCCACCGGACTATCATCACTACTCTCGACTGGTCTGACTTAGAATACGTGGACTTCTACAAATACCTAAGCGTCTGGTTAGACTGTAAACTCTCCTTCCAGACTCACATTAATCATCTCCAATCCAAAATTAAATCTAGAATCGGCTTCCTATTTCGCAACAAAGCCTCCTTCACTCATGCTGCAAAACATGCCCTTGTAAAACTGACCATCCTACCGATCCTTGACTTCAGCGATGTAATTTACAAAATAGCCTCCAATACTCCACTCAGCAAATTGGATGTAGTCTTTCATAGTGCCATCCGTTTTGTTACCAAAGCCCCATATACTACCCACCACTGCGACCTGTATAATCTCGTCGGCTGGCCCTCGCTACATATTCGTCGACAAACCCACTGGCTCCAGGTCATTGCTAGGTAAATCCCCGCCTTATCTCAGCTCGCTGGTCACCATAGCAACACCCACCCGTAGCATGCGCTCCAGCAGGTATCTTTCACCGGTCATCCCCAAAGCCAACACCTCCTTTGGCCGCCATTCCTTCCAGTTCTCTGCTGCCAATGACTGGAACGAATTGCAAAAATCACTGAAGCTGGAGACTACCATCTCCCTCAATAACTTTAAGCATCATCTGTCAGAGCAGCTTACCGATCACTGCACCTGTACATAGCCCTTCTGTAAATAGCCCACCCTACTACCTCATCCCCATATTTATTATTTTTGCTCATTTGCACTCCAGTATCTTCTATTTGCACATCATCATCTGCACATCTATCACTCCAGTGTTAATGCTAATTTGTAATTATTTCGCCACTATGGCCTATTTATTGTCTTACCTTTCTAATCTTACTACATTTGCACTCTGTACATATATCTGTCACTATGGAGACTCGGCGGGACGATGACATCTCAGCCAGCCTGCAGGTCCGGGCAGGTCCTTCCTGTGTCTCTCAGCCAGTCTCTTGAGTTTATCCATAGCCTAGTGTTTGTGTGCTGTAGTGTAGTGTTAGTGTAAATCAAATTGTCACATACGGCGAATAAAACGGGTGTAGACCGTGAAATCTTTACGAGCCCTTTCCCAACAATGCAGAGTTTAAAAGTAAGAATGTGCAAATAAAAATAGAAAATAGTAACACAATAAATAACAGTAACGAGGCTATATACTATACTATACTATACTATACTATATACAAGGAGCACTGGTGCTGAAGCGCGTAGTGCGTAAAAATAGTCTGTCCTCGGTTGCAACACTCACTATAGAGTTCCAAATTGCCTCTGGAAGCAACGTCAGCACAATAACTGTTCGTCAGGAGCTTCATGAAATGGTTTTCCATGGCCAAGCAGCCGCACACAAGCCTAAGATGACCATGCACAATGGAGTGGTGTAAAGCTCACCGCCATTATTCTGGAGTAGTGGAAATGTGTTCTCTGGAGTGATGAATCACGTTTCACCAACTGGTAGTCTGACAGATGAATCTGGGTTTGGCGGATGCCAGGAGAAAGCTACCTGCCCCAATGCATAGTGGAGCGGCAGGTAGCCGAGTGGTTAGAGCGTTGGGCCAGTAACCAAAAGGTTGCTGGATCGATCCCCGAGCAGACAAGGTGTGTCTGTGTCCGTGAGCAAGGCACTTAACCCTAATTTGCTCCAGGAGCGCCGTACTACTATTAAATAAAGTTAAATAAATAAAAAATGAAAGAATAGTGAAGAGAGCCCTGACTTCAACCCCATCGAACACCTTTGGGATGAATCGGAAGGTCGACTGCGAGCCAGGCCTAATCGCCCAAAATCAGTGCCCGATCTCACTAATGCTCGTGGCTGAATGGCAAACTTATGGTGAAATTGTCTTTCCACTTCCGTATTATGGCCCCAACAGTGCTCACTGGAACATTCAGAAGCTTAGAAATGTGCCTATAACCAATGCCATCATTATGTTCTGCAACAATTAGGTTGCGAATGTCTTGAGACAGCTCTTTGCTTTTACCCATCATGAGATGTGTCTTGTGTGACACCTTGGCAATGAGACCTTTTTGTAGGCCATCAGTTGGGACTGAACCAGCTGATATTAATTTACACTGACAGGGGGCTGGATTGCTTTTTAATTACTGATAGTTTTCAGCTGTTGTCTTGGCTTTCCATGCCTTTTTGAACCTCCCTTTCTTCATGTGTTCAATACTTTTTTCCTGTGTCATTTCACATTATTACACACAACTTAATTTCTGAACTTATTTGTTTTGGTTTCTTTGTATGTATGGATTACTTGGGTTGTTACCAACATCTGGTGAAACTTTCATGTCAATAGCACCTTTAGAAATATATTTACTGAGAAAAATGGTGACGTGTTCAATACTTATTTCACCCGCTGTACATGGTCCAGCACGTTGTTTAAGCATTCTGTTTTGGCTTTTACCTTTTCCTTTCCATTGATTATCTTTCTGTCCTATAATTACTATCTCACTGCACACCTTTCTCTCTTTTTTTGCTTACATTTCTTTTCCTCTGTGCTCCTTATCTATCTCACTCTCTTCTTCCTCCTTTTGCCTCCTTTCCTTTCTGTACCCCATTTTCTGTCCTCTGTGTACTGGTCTCTCTGTCTGACGTGATGCCCTTTCTGTCCTCTGTGTACTGGTCTCTCTGTCTGACGTGATGCCCTTTCTGTCCTCTGTGTACTGGTCTCTCTGTCTGACGTGATGCCCTTTCTGTCCTCTGTGTACTGGTCTCTCTGTCTGACGTGATGCCCTTTCTGTCCTCTGTGTACTGGTCTCTCTGTCTGACGTGATGCCCTTTCTGTCCTCTGTGTACTTGTCTCTCTGTCTGACGTGATGCCCTTTCTGTCCTCTGTGTACTTGTCTCTCTGTCTGACGTGATGCCCTTTCTGTCCTCTGTGTACTGGTCTCTCTGTCTGACGTGATGCCCTTTCTGTCCTCTGTGTACTGGTCTCTCTGTCTGACGTGATGCCCTTTCTCTTCCTGTCTGCAGGAGGACCTACGTGGGCAGCATGCCCGGCCGCATCATCAACGGGCTGAAGACGGTGGGAGTCAACAACCCTGTCTTCCTGCTGGACGAGGTGGACAAGCTAGGCAAGAGTCTGCAGGGAGACCCTGCCTCTGCCCTGCTGGAGGTGAGACACCTGGGACCACCAGACCAGGGGGCAGCCTAGTGGTCTCTCTGATACAAACCATATGGAGTACAGGGGGAAGAGGTAGGAAAGGAGAGTGGGATTGAGCGATACAGGGAGATGGACAGAGACTCATCCAGACAGGCAGGCAGAGAGAGAGAGATGATACGATTCTAAATAGATTATATATAGAGGATGGAGTAAACAAAACGTATCAAATAAGTCAACATCTGTCTGATGTCTAGAAAGACCCAGTAGTCCCCTGGAGGTAGGTCTGTGACCTGGGCTGGTTCACCTGGCCCTGCACCTGGCTCAGCTCCTATGGTGCATCACTGTCCCACTTCACCTCCTGGAAACCCAATGGGAGAGGAGGGATTAAGAATCTCCATCGCAGTGATAGACAGAGAGACAAATGAGCACTGTAGTGTCCACACACACACTCAACTCACTCACTCACCACTGAATGTATGTGAGGAGTCTCAGGCTCCATCAGTCATATATTGCCAACTACTTTAATGATTTCTTCATTGGCAAGATTAGCAAATTTAGGCATGACATGCCAGCAACAAATGCTGACACTACACCTCCAAGTATATCTGACCAAATTATGAAAGACAAGAATTGTAATTTTGAATTCCTTAAAGTGGGTGTGGAAGAGGTGAAAAAAGTATTGTCGATCAACAATGACAAGACACCGGGGTCTGACAACCTGGATGGAAAATGACTGAGGATAATAGTGGATGATATTGCCACTTCTGTTTGCCATTTCTTCATTTTAAGTCTACTAGAAAGTGTGTGCCCTCAGGCCTGGAGGGAAGCAAAAGTAATACCTACCTAAGAATAGTAAAGCCCCCTTTACTGGCTCAAATAGCAGACCAATCAGCCTGTTACCAACCCTTAGTAATGTTTTGGAAAATAATTGTGTTTGACCAGATACAATGCTATTTTTCAGTAAACAAATTGACAACAGACTTTCAGCACACTTATATGGAAGGACATTCAACGAGCACAGCACTTACACAAATGATGAAAGATTGTGGGGGCTGTTTTGTTAGACTTCAGTGCGGCTTTTGACATTATCAATCATAGTCTGCTGCTGGAAAAACATGTGTTATGGCTTTACACCCCCTGGTATATTGTGGATAAAGAGTTGCCTGTCCAACAGAACACAGGGTGTTCTTTAATGGAAGCCTCCAACATAATCCAGGTAGACTCAGGAATTCCCCAGGGAAGCTGTCTAGACCCCTTACTTTTTTCCATCTTTACTAACGACATGCCACTGGCTTTGAGTAAAGCCAGTGTGTCCATGTATGTGGATGACTCAACACTATATACGTCAGCTACTACAGCAACTGAAATGACTGCAACACTTAACAAAGAGCTGCAGTTAGTTTCAGAATGGGTGGCAAGGAATAATATTTCAAAAACTAAAAGTATTGTATTTGGGACAAACCATTCACTAAACCCTGAACCTCAACTAAATATTCTAATAAATAATGTGGAAAGTTGAGGAGACTAAACAGCTTGGAGCAACCCTGGATTGTAAACTGTCATGGTCAAAACATATTGATACAACAGTAGCTAGGATGGAGAGAAGTCTGTCTATAATAAAGCGCTGCTCTACCTTCTTAACAGCACTTTCAATAAGGCAGGTCCTACAGGCTCAAGTTTTGTCGCACCTGGACTACTGTGCCACAAAAACGGACTTATGAAAATTGCAATTGGCTCAGAACAAGGCAGCATGGCTGGCCCTTGGATGTACACAGAGAGTAAACATTATTAATATGCATGTCAATTTCTCCTGCCTCAAAGTGGAGGAGAGATTGACTTCATCACTACTTGTATTTTCAGAGAGGCATTGACATGTTGAAATCACCGAGCTGTCTGTTTTTAAACCATTAGCACACAGCTCAGACACCCATGCATACCCTACAAGACATGCCACAAGTCCAGAACAGACTATGGGAGGCACACAGTACTACATAGAGCCATGACTACATGGAACTCTATTCCATATCAGGTAACTGATGCAAGCAGTAGAATCACATTTAAAAAGGAGGTAAAAATACACCTTATAGCAGAGCGGGGACTATGAAGCAACACAGACACATGCATACACACACATGATAACATACGCACTATACACACACGTACACATGGATTTTGTGTTGTAGATATGTGGTAGTGGAGTAGGGGCCTGAGGGCACACACTTAGTGTGTTGTGAATTCTGTAATGAATGTATTGTAATGTTTTTTTAAATTGTATAACTGCCTTAATGTTGCCGGACCCTAGGAAGAGTAGCTGCTGCCTTGGCAGACTTGAGTAGCTATATTTAGATACCTACCTATCCAAAGCAGTGTGTGTGATAGCCTTGCTGATACCAGGAGAATAGAAGATTAATCTCAGTGAGAATGCATTACAGATGGTTCAGATAACAGCCCCACTAGCCTCAAGCTTGACCCCCAAGTGCCCCACACACACACACACACACACACACAGTCTCTCTCTTTTACACACACACACACACACACACTTTCGCACACTCCTAGTTCAAAACCCTCTTGCTTCCACATGCTTTGGTTCTGCTTTAATCCTTTTATCTATTGGCGTGAGAATGTAGTCCTGCTTTCTTGGATCACAGCCAAACCAAAACTTCAGGCTCAGTCACAGAATTACCCACCATGTGCACTGTTCTGCTGCATTCTACATTCCATCTTCTTACTCCCACTTTCTCCCTCTCTTTTTCTTTCTCACTCTCTCCTCCTCTGCCTCTCTCTATCTGCTTGGGTGCCTAGACAGATAGAGAGAGGCAGAGGAGGAGAAGGGATGTGGGGGAGGAAGCAAGGCAGAATTATTTGTATATTGCCTCTGGCAGTGTGAAGTCTGACTCAACAACACACAGACACACACACAGTGTCAATGTTTCTACAAATGCAGCTGGTAGACATGCAGGTTATTAGTAATGGTTGCTAACCAGTTGAGTCTAATGAAATATGTGTTCCTGTTGTTGAGTGTTAGTTATGCTCCTAATACTGAGTCTCTTCTGTGTCCACCTGACTCCCACCAGGTCCTGGACCCAGAGCAAAACCACAGCTTCACAGACCACTACCTCAACGTGGCCTTCGACCTGTCCCAGGTCCTGTTCATTGCTACAGCCAACACCACGGCCACCATCCCTCCGGCCCTGCTGGACAGGATGGAGGTCCTCCAGGTGCAAGGTCAGAGGCCAGGGGTCAAGGGTCATCTTGTTGGGCAGAGGGGTCAGCTGAAGGGGCATTGAGTACCTGTCTTGGCCAATGATTTATGTAGAATCAATGTAACTGGTTATTAGCACATTAATAGCAAACATCCATGGTGTAGCCCCAAGACACAGTGGGTAGTTCCCCTCTGAGATTGATGTGGTGTTAGCCTGGATAAATATGGTAATGTGTGTCAGGAAGAGGTGTGTTTACATTATTCTCTGGATGTGTGTATCATGTCCTCTCAGGGTACACTCAGGAGGAGAAGGTGGAGATAGCTCATCGTCACCTGATTCCCCATCAGCTAGAACAGCATGGACTCACCCCCCAACAGCTCCAGATACCTCAGGACACCACCCAGGACATCATTAGCAAGTACGAACACACACACACTCACACATACACCGGGGGTGCTTTACACGCCCTAGGGGAGCTGTAGGTCAGAGAGAGGAGGAGGGGAGTGATTATCTTTCTAGCAGGACAGAAGGGGGAGATTACCCGAGCCAGACAGGTTAAGACCGGTCACAGAGGGCACCCACTAGTAGACAGACATACAGACACACACACACACACACACACACACACACACACACACACACACACACAGACAGACAGATAATTATATTCCTCCCAAAGGTGTTCGATGGGGTTGAGGTCAGGGCTCTGTGCAGGCCAGTCAAGTTTGTCCACACCGATCTCAGCAAACCATTTCTGTATGAACCTCGCTTTGTGCACGGGAGCATTGTCATGCTGAAACAGGAAATGGTCTTCCACAAACCGTTGCCACAAAGTTGGAAGCACAAAATCGTCAACAATTTAATTGTATGTTGTAGCGTTAAGATCTCCCTTCACTGGAACTAAGGGGCCTAGCCCGAACTATGCAAAACAGCCCCAGACCATTATTTTTCCTACACCACACTTTACAGTTGGCACTGTGCATTGGGGCAGGTAGCGTTCTCCTAGCATCCGACAAACCCAGATTTGTCCGTCGGACTGTCAGATAGCGTAGCGTGATTCCACTGCTCCAGAGTCCAATGGTGCCAGATATTGCATGGCTATGTGCTCGATTTTATACACCTGTCAGCAACGAGTGTGGTTGAAATAGCCGAATCCACTAATTTGTAGGAGTGCCCACATACTTTTTAATATATAGTGTATGTTCATTTAGTTAGGGGTAAAGTGACTAGGCATGAGGATAGATAATAGACAGTAGCAGCAGCATGTGATTTGTGGAAATGTGTGTGTGTGGCGAATGTGTGCATGTGTTGGTGTGTGGGTAGAGTCCAGTTAGTGCAAGAAGGGTCAATGCAGATAGTCCGATTAACTATTTGGTTAGCTACCCTGAACAAAAATATGAACTCAATGCACCAATTTCAACGATTTTACTGAGTTACAGTTCATATAAGGAAATTGGTGAATGGAAATAAATGTATTAGGCCCTAATCAATGGATTTCACATGACTGGGAATAAAGATATGCATCTGTTGGTCACAGATACCTTTAAAAAAATGTCGGCTTTTACTCGACTGCAGTTAGGTGACTTCTGTGGGAAAATGTTCATCGAAGGTGAATGTCCATTAGAGCGGGCACACAGATGAGCTTCCCTGAGACTGTTTCTGACATTTTGTGCAGAAATTCTATAGTTTCATCAGCTGTCCGGGTGGCTGGTCACGGAAGATCCCGCAGGTGAAGAAGCCGGATGTGGAGGTCCTGGGCTGGCCTGGTTACACGTGGTGTGCGGTTATGAGGCCGGTTCTTTAAAATGACGTTGAAGGCGGCTTTTGGTAGAGAACTGAACATTAAATTCTCTGGCAACCGCTCTAATGGACATTCCTGCAGTCAGCATGTCAATTGCATGCTCCCTCAAAACCTGAGACCTCTGTGGCATTGTGTTGTGTGACAAAAGTGCACATTTTAGAGTGGCCTTTTATCGTCCCAGCACAAGGTGCACCTGTGTAATGATCATGCTGTTTAATCAGCTTCTTGATATGCCACACCTGTCAGGTGGATGGAAAACATTTGACAGAAATAAGCTTTGTGCTTATTTGGATCATTTCTGAGGTCTTTTTATTTCAGCTCATGAAACATGGGACCAACACTTAACATGTTGCGTTTTATATTTTTGTTCAGTGTATTTAGCAGTCTTATGGTTTTGGGGGTAGAAGCTGTTCAGGAGCCTTTTGGTCCTAGTTTGCCGTGCGGTAGCAGAGACAACAGTCTATGACTTTTTAGGGCCTTCCTATGACACCGCCTGGTATAGAGGTCCTGGATGGCAGGGTGTTTGACCCTTACGCACTACCCTGTGTAGCGCCTTGCGGTCAGATGCCGAGCAGTTGCCGTACCAAGCGGTGATGCAACCAGTCAAGATGCTCTCAATGGTGCAGCTGAATAACGTTTTGAGGATCTGAGGGCCCGTGCCAAATCGTTTCATCCTCCTGAGGGGGTAGAGGCGCTGTCGTGCTCTCTAAATGACTGTGTTGGTGTGTTTGGACCATGATAGGTCCTTAGTGTTGTGGACACAGAGGAACTTGACACTCTCAACCAGCTCCACTACAGCCCTGTTGATGTCAATGGGAGGCGTGTTCGGCGCTCCTTTTCCTGTAGTCCACGATAAGCTCCTTTGTCTTGACCACCTTGAGGGAGAGGTTGTAGATCGGTAGTACAATAATAAACCAGACACACCATTTGACCCAGATGGACTTGAGGCATACAATTAACATGAAACAACAGAGGCTGTCAGTATAGAGTCATACATTCCCAGTTCAGTCCAGGCATCTTTACTCAGCCTTGGGTACCTCCACCTTAACTTCACTAAGGGTAGTCAGACATAGAAGACAGCTGGCTGGCTGAAGAACAAAGACACAGGAGAGAGGAGGTGAACAGAGCATGCCGCCGATGGGGCCAGCGCCTATCAGACATGGCCAGGGGGGAGATTGTGATGTTCGACCATTAAGTACTGTCGACTCAAACAGTCACTCAGGTCACACTGTCATTTTAACCATGGATGATGATAGCGGAAGTGTGTGTGTGTGTGTGTGTGTGTGTGAAGGTACACTCGTGAGGCCGGTGTCCGCTCCCTGGAGAGGAAAATCGGTGCGATCTGTCGAGCAGTGGCAGTGAAGGTTGCAGAGGGTCACAAGGTCACCAAATCAGAGGCCGCGCCTGCTGAGAGCGCCCCCCAGGAAGCTGAGCACGGAGGTAGAAGAAACAGCAGACTGACTGACTGACTGACTGACTGACTGACTGACTGACTGACTGACTGACTGACTGACTGACTGACTGACTGACTGACTGACTGACTGACTGACTGACTGACACAGCTACAGTATCAGGCCCTGCCCTCAAACACACTGCAGTGGTGAGCTGGACTAACAGACGGCCTCACGACCACATGCCCCCTACCTCCCCTCCCCCAGTGTCTCTGTGCAGCAGCTCCTGTGTAACAGGAGAAATCACATTGCCAGTTAACACGGCCAGAGCCGAGGGGAGGGGGGGGCGGAAGAACAGAGGGGTTTTATGGCTCTTTTGCCCTATTGAAACGGAATTGGACTCTGCTCCCCCAGCCCCCTCCCCTCTGTGTAACCACTCCCACTGCACGGGGAAAAACAGCAGCAGATGAAAAGAGAGAGGGAGAGAATGGGACCCTTCCTCTGCTCTTTGTGCAAATGGCTGTCTGTTGCCAGGTAACAGTGACATTATTGGCAGACCGAACAAAGAGTTGTGAGGAGGAGTGTGCGCGCTGTGGGGGGGGGGTCTGTCTTTCTTTTCTCTACCAGCTGCCCCACGACTGGCGGCTCATGACAGCTGTCACATGACCAGTTAGGAGCACGGCTGTTGTTCCTTTGCCCACCTCTCTCTCTCTCTCCCCTAGTTGTATCCTCCGTTTCATCCCTCGCTTTGTTTTATCTTTCATGGCACTAGACGGCTCAAAGAGGGACTGAACTGTCAGAGACGATTTCTGTTCTATTACACATTCACACAGTACACAGTTATGTCAGTCCGTAAAGACCATGTCTTCAACTCTTCATTAAGTAAAATAGTGCTGTTCTGTAGTGTAGTGTTGTCACTGAATGGACTAGCTCTGTCGAGGGGAACACCACGCTCCTTATCCACATGGCGTTGGTAGTCAGGTCACATGACCAGTGGGCAGTGATCAGCATGTGCATAATAAGAGGTCTGAGGAGGCTGTGTTGTGTACCGCACACAAGAACAAACACTCAGACATGCAGTATGTGCACAAACACACACCTTGTTGTTTTAAATCCTCCACCAACCTCTCAAATTAACTTTTGAAGTGGTATTGCTAATGTTTCTATTAATCTCATGCTTTCTATGTTCTCATTCTCTCTCACCTTTTGTGTGTGTGTGTGTGTGTATGTGTGTATGTGTGTGTGTGTGTGTGTGTGTGTGTGTGTCAGAGGGGAAGCGAGGGAGGAGGGGAGAGGAGCCTGACGGGGTGTCCGCAGACATGGCAGCGCCCCCAGAGATGCCCATCGTCATCGACCACATCGCCCTGAAGGACATACTGGGGCCGCACGTCTTTGAGATGGAGGTGAGCGAGGGTAGGGGTTTGCACTGTCTGGCCCGACACACACCACAGCACTGACAAGACTGATGTACTGGAGAGAGAAACATGTATTATTGCTGATGACATTGCAAAGTGCAGCAAATACAGCGGAATGATTATCTACTGTGGGAAGTACGTCTATGTACAGAAAAGCCTCGTAATGTAGAATTAAAGCCAAAGTGTTTTCATGTACCCATAACACGGGTCCTCTTGAGGGAGTGAGAGACCACTATAAACATGCACTTATAACCCTACTAGTTTGCAGACTTGAAGGGTGCGTCTTTAAAGCAGTGTAACTATACATGCACCTAAATGTGTTGACTTCTGGATGTTGTGCTCCGGTTGTTGTTGCTGCAGACTTAAAGCAGTGTAACTATACATGCACCTAAATGTGTTGACTTCTGGATGTTGTGCTCCGGTTGTTGTTGCTGCAGACTTAAAGCAGTGTAGCTGTGCTGGAGAAAGTTAACACTTATGTTAGCAGTGTAGCTTAGCATTCCATTCATACCCATGGGATTTGGGGGTGGAGGGGGAGAGAGGGGGAGAGAGGGGGTCAGGGTGAGGGGCGCTTGAGCTCTCACAGGGGTACTGGAATGTGTCTGTGTTATGTGTACAGCCTGGAGAGGAGGAGGAGGGTTATTTGGAGGGGAGGCAGACCACAGCATTCTTCTAGTCCTCACTGAGCATTTAAAAACGTAGTCAACTCTTACTCAGACCTCAGTGTTATTGACTAATCCAGTGTTTAGATGACTAAAAATATAGTAGTTGTGTGTAGATTACTACAGATCCAGTATCTAGGTGTATATGTACTGAGTGTACAGAACATTAAGAACATCTTCCTAATATTGAGGTGCTTTTGCCCTCAGAACAGCGTCAATTCATCGGGGCTTGGACTCTACAATGTGTTCAAAGCATTCCACAGGGATGCTGGCCCATGTTGACTCCAATGCGTCCCACAGTTGTGTGAAGTTGGCTGGATGTCCTTTGGGTGGTGGATCATTCTTGATACACATGGGAAACTGTTGAGTGTGAAAAATTCTGCAGCGTTGCAGTTCTTGACACACTCAAACTGGTGCGCCTGGTAACTACTAACATACTCCGTTCAAAGGCACTTAAATATTTTGTCTTGCCCATTCACTCTCTGAATGGCACACATACACAATCCGTCTCAATTGTTTCAAGGCTTAAAATCCTTCTTTAACCTGTCTCCTCCCCTTCATCTACACTGATTTGAAATGGATTTAACAGGTGACATCAATTATGGCTCATAGTTTTTACCTGGATTCACCTGGTCAGTCTAGGTCATGGAAAGAGCAGGTGTTCCTGTTTTGTACACTGTGTCGATGACTGTGTGTTTCTCCCTGGTCGTGTCCAGGTGTCGGAGCGTCTGACCCTACCGGGCGTGGCCGTCGGCCTGGCCTGGACCCCCCTGGGAGGGGAGATCATGTTTGTGGAGGCCAGCCGCATGGAGGGTGAGGGCCAGCTGACCTTGACTGGACAACTGGGTGACGTTATGAAGGAGTCTGCCCACCTGGCCATGAGCTGGCTGCGCAGCAATGCCAAGACCTACCAGCTGACCAACAGTGAGAGAAGACACAACAAAATGCATTTTGTCTGAGCTTTGCTACTCATTTACGTCCATATCAAAGCAATACACAATGATGGCTGAAGGACTGTGTCTGTCTGTCTGATGTAGTGGTCGGTGGTTCAGATCCTCTGGAGGGGACAGACATCCATCTGCACTTCCCAGCGGGAGCAGTCACAAAGGACGGTCCATCAGCTGGCGTCACCATGGTAACGGTCCTGGCCTCGCTGTTCAGTGGGCGCCTGGTACGGTCCGATGTGGCCATGACTGGAGAGATCACTCTGAGAGGCCTGGTGCTGCCGGTGAGACACAACTACACTTTTACATAGAGCTGTGATGGTCATGACATTTTGGATGACTGTAATTGGCCAGCCAAATTACTGCGGTCTCCGTAATAACCGTACGAATAGCAACATAAAAACAAAGGATGAACTAAAATCAGGAAGTGCAGTTAAAGTGTTGGGGAGTCAACTACAAAATAATCGATTCCTTGCCCGTCGACTCTGGGTGTCATGCATCGATTCCGCATTTTTGCAACAGAGGAGACTGACTAGTCTAGTTGACGTAGGTTACTTCCGAGAACACACTCTCGCATCTTTCACAGAAAGAGTGAGCTAGCTAAGGAGAGAGGGGAAGGGCACAGCCAGGCATAGGTAGGCAGGCAGAGCCATGCATCAGTAATCAAAACGCTGTATCTTGCAATACTGTATCTCGCAATTTCTTGCATATTCACAATACATCACAATACCAGGAACACATTGCGAGTGTACCCATGAATTTACCATGTCATCGCAGAAACGGACAACCATACAAATGCGGCCGTCCTGTCTTCAGTCAGCAGTTCATTCCCAAACCCCCCCATTCATGAGTGTCTTCATCCATAACCGTCAGTTATACGGTAATTGTGCCAGCCCTAATTCTGTCTGCAGGTGGGAGGGATCAAGGACAAGGTCCTGGCAGCTCACAGGGCCGGGGTGAAGCGTGTCATCATCCCAAAGCGCAATGAGAAGGACCTGGAGGAGATCCCTGCTAACGTCCGGGTGGAGCTGGACTTCGTAACAGCCAGCAACCTGGACGAGGTCCTGAACGCAGCCTTCGATGGAGGGTTCCCCGGAATCTCCAACCCTCTCGCTCTACCACACATCGCCAGCAAACTGTGAGATGGGTCTCTATCATATTACCACTAACAGAGACGGTCTATGTCACACTCTGACTAACATACAAGAACAGTTACTCCCATTCATCTTCCGGGTGGATATGGAGAGCTCATGGCAAGCTGTCTGTTCCATACATTAATTTGTATGAGGCAGAATCACACTGACCACATTCTTTGTGGTGGATGCATCAACAGGCAGTTATCAAAGAGGGTGTGGGTGTTACTAGTCTGTTGGCAAGGAGGCTTCTGTGATGCAAACATGTTCTTTATCTACTTTAACATTTTACTTAAGTTCATGAGTTTAAACTTTCTCACACAAATAACCGAGGACGGATGTTAAAACTAAAATGTAGTGCCCTCACTTGTAACACCTGTTGCCTTTCCTTCATGGTGTTGCGGATTTGAATCTGACTGGTCTGATCCTGGAGGAGTTCAGAGTTTGGGGGCCATCAATCACTTAGTTCTACTGTCTGTCTGCTGCACACTGGGTTGTTATGGGAACTGGCTGAAGAATCCACAGTAAGGGACTTATGTGAATTGTTCCAGTTACTCTGCTGTGAAAGTTCTGGCTATGTACATTTGAGGGCAAACCTAATTTCATGTGAAAAATAACTAGACCGGTGACCTTAACCATGCACCTCAAATTTAACATGATGACTGAATGAATGAGGGTCTGCTCAATATCCAGAGAAATACTGCTGGTATGGCTTTACAAGTGATTTTCTGTGTAGATACAGGATGAGCGTGATTGCACAGTAGCTATACTGTTAAGATGCAGTACTATGTCATACACCTAAGGGATACAGTTTCACTAAATAGCTGTGTAACAATTGCATAATGAAAATAAAGAATTTCAAAACAACTATTCAATTGCATAATTTGCATGTTGAGAATCAGCAGAAAGCGATACAGCTGTCTCAGCAACAGTCACTGTACACTAATAGATAAGAAATTTACCCTTGGATCAATAAAGTATCTATCTATCTATCTATCTATCTATCTATCTGATTTGATTGAATGAGGACTGGGAAGGAAACAAGCACTTTCCCCTAAACAGAATGAGCAGCATATGACTGAATATAGCTGTTCCTGTTAGGGTCATTACTGGAGGGAGATGATGCATGTGGGGAGTAGGATGACAAAACAGCAGCAGGGCCAGAGAAGGAGTGGTCTGTGTTCCCCAGTGGAGTGGGCTAGCAGTGTGCCAAAGTCCCTGGGGGCCTCTGGTAATTATGGTCCTACAGAACTAACCCTTCATTCACCAGGCCAGAACACTGACGCCCCAGAGCCTCCACCCAGTACAAGGCTTCAGCTGGGGAATGGGAAACGCACATGACGTACCATACTCAAAAATGCACCCCGCAGCACACAAACACAACCCTAAAGGCACGGACAGACCAGTAGGATTGCCGGCCCAGAGTACTTAGCACTTCTGAACAGAGTGCCAACTGTAATTTGAAAACCAGTGGCGGTCAGTGTCGTTTAAGATGAGGGAAGACGATACTTTTATTTTTTTATGAGCATGGCCTTATTTCTATTACAGCATACTGGATGACTCATTCATATTCCATTCACCCAGTTCAATGTAATATCAATAGATTTAGGCTACTACATGATATTTGAATTTTCCCTATACCCATCATGAGGTTGCTACAACCTAGCCTATGATTGAAAGTTGACAACATAGGTGCACACAGGTTGAGAGAGATGAGGGGACAGACCGATTCAATACTGCCTTGCACACTTGCCTGCATCTAGCTGATTTAGGGTGTAATCATTAGTCCAACAGTTGCAAACAAATTTCTATTGGACAAATTCAGTTATGTTTATCTCCATTTAAGAAACATTTTAACAGAATCGGTGGAATGATTACACCCCAACAGTTCACTTTCATAGCCACATACAAACAGCTTGTTCTATTCCTTCTCGCATCTACGCGCTCTCCTCCTCTCACCTTTTCCCTTCGCTTGTGGACTTCAATGCACAACACATCAGCTGTCTGTGACCAGGTGACAAACTTTCCAAACCATATCATAACCGCTGCTAATATCGTTGTCACCATATTAGCTAAATTATCATACTCAACATAGCTAATAGAACTAACATGTTAGTAAACCCGCTACAATCATGCAGTACAGTGTACAGTCAGTAAGCAGTTTAGCAGTTACACCGGCGGGCCCCAGTGGCATTAAATTAGTAAAACCAAAAGCTTATCTTGACTTGGAAGAGTTCCAGTATTGGATAGTCATAACCAGCAAGCTAACATAGAATTCCTCTGTTTGAGTTGGCTTAACTAGCTAGCTGCATTTGCTCCTCCATTTTTGAAGAAATTAATTTGTTAGAAACTATTCAAAGTCTTTCTCTTTGTCAACTACTCACCTTTTATGCAGTGCTAGCTAGCTGTAGCTTATTCGTTCAGTACTAGATTCATCCTTTGATTGGGTGGAAATGTCAGTTCATGCTGCAAGAGCTCTGATAGGTTGGAGGACATCCTCCGGAAGTTGTCATAATTACTGTTTATGGAAGTGGTTGAGAACCATGAGAGTCCTGTGTTTCGTATTGAAGTCAATGGCTACGTTTCAAACTCATAAAAGACACACACTCCACTTACCCTCACCTTATGCCCTTGGGGGAATCCTTGCCACAATCTTGGCTGTCGGTCCAAACAATTAGCCAAAAAAGGGAAGTTCGCAACGCAAGTCCCTCAGCCCTAGTTTATCGAGTTTGCAAGTGTACAATTATGTTCACTTTGGGGCCTAAAATGCCCCATAATGCAATTTGCGGCGAAAAGTCAGCAGAAACTTATCAACGTCAATATGGAGAGTAGTTATCTAAAAAGGACAACTTTTTAAAATGTTTCACTTTTTTTATGAAATTCAATGAGGATGGTCCGATAACATGAAAACAGACTAACCAGCTCTGCTAGGGCGAGTAAAATGGTCAAAGTGAGGTCTTCTCATTTGTGTCTGGAAGTAGCTAGCCAGTTAGCTTGGGTGCTTGACTGCCATTGTGAGGTCAGAACGCTTGGATCAACCCACCTCCTTGGCCAGAGCCATTGTACGCTCCGAATTTACGAATGGACAATCTGACAACGCTCTGGATTTGCGCACTCTGGCATTCCAGATTGAATTTACAAACACACCTGAAATTGTAAAATGTCTAGCTAGTCATTTATGCTAAAAAGCTAGCAAGAAGTTTATAGCAACAGGTGAAGCGCTAGTACACTGAAAGAATACCGTTAATTTACAGTATACTAAAATTAACTAATCGCATGTAGTATGGATATTCAAACACGGCTCAATACTTTACATGAGTAGAGCCATCTGACAAGGATAACGTGGTAAGATAATTGTGTGGTTGGAGTAAATCACTGCCAAGAAATTATAGCAGGGGTTATGCAACTTTTTCAGCTCGAGATCTACCATCCTCCTGTGACCCAAATTAAGAGGAAATAGTGATTATAGATGTATTCTCCTAACTCGTGACCCACCTCTCACATGCTCAGGGACCACTTTGGGTCCCAACCCATAGTTAAGAAACCCTGGCCAAGAGAAATCACAGGGAGGGAGAAATTGCACAAGGTATGAAAGATAGATTTATTTAATGACAAAATAAAACAAAAAGCAAAATAATGGGGACCAGCAACAGTACTACATATCCACAAAGATGTTTGGCTTTGCGTCGCCCACTCCTCCAACAGTATGTAGACAAAGACTGACAAACGAAGAGAAAAAATCTAACTTACAAAATAAAATACATTGACGTCTTCGAAAGAACGACGACACAATTTATCTACAAAACACTGAAGATTCGCCACGTTACTGCCTTTTTCATTCATTAAAAGTCATTACAAAAAATGATAATTATGATAACAATCTCCATTGAATAACAATAATATTATAACTGTAGAAATTGTCCCCATTCCTGGTCAGATATTCAGTGGTTTAGGCTAAAACCGTTGGACTCCAGAGAGAGAACAAACTAGCTTCTTCTCAGCCAATGTCTGTGCACACAAAACCAGGACCTTCTCATCCAATGAGGGGGGAGGGAGAAAGGACAGAACAAAAAATCCAAAACAATACATTTTGACTGAAATGCAACATATTAAAAAAAGATTTTTTTAAATTCCCCATCCTCCCTCAAATTGACTCCTCCCACTCAGTTTCCCACCATATCTATCCCATGAGCCCCTTCTGCCAGCTTCCCTCTGTAAAGAAAGATGGCAAACTGAGCCCACCTGTTGAAGTGTTCGCTTCATAGGTGTGCTCTGGGTTCAAGGGGCAATGCTATATTATTCTCAGAACATTAAAGTAAAAAAGGATACCTTTACTTTAGTTATAGAACTAATTTTTATGAAGCTTAAAATTGAATCCCAGGGATAAAGTTCCATTGTTTTCATGAATCTAACCGATCTGAACGTTCTAAATCACATTGTTCGAAGACAACAGGTTCCCTGGGAAAGCTCTTGCCCCCCTCCAAACCCCCCAGGTACAACTCCATGTGTCCTGTAGTGTCTGAAATGTGTGTGTGTGTGTGTGTGTGTGAGAGAGAGAGATGGAGAGAGATAGGGGGTGTGTGTGTTACTGGCTGTCTACCTGACAGTCCTCAGCACATGGATATGGTGACGTTGATGCCCAGGTTTCCGTTCTCAGCAAACAGCTGCGCAATGGAGGTGTCAAACACTAGGCAGTCGCTGTTCATAATGGCCGTGGCGATGCCCTCGTGGATGGAGCGGGGCGTTGCCTCCCAGGTGAGCCGTCGCCGGTGCCCGTTGAGCTCCAGGCGATAGGCAAAGTTCTCTGCCTGCTTCCGCGTGCCGATCAACTGCACGATGGCAAAGAACTGCTGGTGGCCATCATACTTCTCCTGCTTCTCCAGGACCAGCATGAAGTGGAAGCCGAAGCAGGATTGCATCATGACCCAGTCAACTGCCCCAGGCAGGTTAATGTCTGTGGCCAGGAACACGATGTCCTCACCCTGCAGCGTGGTGATGGATTTGTGCTGGTGCATGAGGTGGGGCATGACCGCGTCCAACGAGCCCTGCCACTTACAGGAGGCCCCTGGGCAGGGGCAGGAATACGGCCGGAACTCACACAGCTCCTCGTGCTCCGCCTTGTCTGTGTGGGGCAGTGTCACCTCGCAGCCTGACGACGCATACTTGCAGGGGAACAGCACAGAGTTGGCCACCTTCTCCATGGCGAGGTTCCGGATGGAGCCCAGCGGGCCCCGGCAGGTGGGGCAGCAGGTGAGCTTGGGCCGGCAGTTGCTGCAGACCAGGTGGCCGCTCTGGCACTGCAGGATGGGGGGCAGCACATAGTCGAAGCAGACTGGGCACTCAAACAGGCTGGCCAGGTCGCTGTTAGAGGCCGTAGTGCCGGACAGGGTGGGGACGCGCTGGGAGGGGGCACACTTGGAGGTTCCTGTGGGCAGCGCTGTGGCAGTCTGGCGACTCATTTCTGTATAGAAACATAGGGAGAACACGGGTTAGAGACACACCGGGATAATACATTAACTATACATTTGGTGTGGATACAGGAGAATAGGGGAAAGTAGTGTTAGGACAAACGTGTTTGCGTGAGGCTTGAACAATCAGATTCTTATACAATAGTCATGGTTCATTCACATACGCAAAGGTCATGTGGGCTATATGTTAAACTACAAAATGTTCTACTGAAGCATGACATTTAATTTCAAAAGGAATGATTTTGTGTAGAACTATTTCATGATCTAGTACAGGGGTATTCAACTCTTACCCTACGAAGTCCGGACTACTGAGTTCTCTTTTCTACTTGATAATTAAAATTGCACCCACCTGGTGCCCCAGGTCAAAAAAACAAAAGAAAGTCTAAAAAGGCTGAAGAGAACCATACAAAAAAAAATATGGACAGAAGGGTACATAATGTATATGAAGCACACAGCGCATTTTCTGAAATTATTCTGACCCCTTGACTTTTTTCATATTTTGTTAGGTTACAGCCTTATTCTAAAATGGAGCAGTGGCTTCAATGCCACAAGGACATTGAGACTAGACCCAAAGCCTGTGTTGTCTTGGCTGTGTGCTTAGGGTTGTTGTCCTGTTGGAGTAGGTTTTCATCAAGGATCTCTGTACTTCAGTCAGGATCAAGGGAAAGAAACTGAGCAGTCTCCCAATCCCTGCCACTGAAAAACATCCCCACAGCATGATGCTGTCACCATCATGATTCACTGTAGGGATGGTGCGAGGTTTATTCCAGACATGGACCTTGGCATTCAGGCCAAAGAGCTCAATCTTAGTTTCATCAGACCAGAGAATATTGTTTCTCATGGTCTGAGATCCAAGCTGGCTGTCGTGCATTTTACAGAGGCTTCCATCTGGCCACTGATTGGTGGAGTGCTGCAGAAATGGTTGTCCTTCTGGAAGGTTCTCCCATCTCCACAAAGGAACTCTGGAGCTCTGTAAGAGTGACCATTGGGTTCTTGGTCACCTCCCTGACTAAGGCCCTTCTCCCTCGATTTCTCAGTTTGGCCAGGCGGCCAGCTCTAGGAAGAGTCTTGGTGGTTCCAAACTTCTTCCATTTAAGAATGATGGAGGCCACTTTGTTCTTGGGGACCTTCAATGCGGCAGAATATTTTTGGTACCCTTCCCCAGATCTGTGCCTTGACACAATCCGTCTCGGAGCTCTACGGGTAATTCCTTCAACCTCCTGGCTTGGTTTTTGTTCTGACATATACTGTCAACTGTGGGACCTATATAGACAGGTGTGTCCAATCAATTGTCCAAGTTGTACAAACATCAAGGATTATCAATGGAAACAGGATGCACCTGAGCTCAAATGAGTCATAGCAAAGGGTCTGAATACTTATGTAAATAAGGCATCTGTTTTTTTGGTTTTATAAATTTGCAAAACCTTTCTAAAAACCTTTTTTGTCATTATGGGGTAGTGTTAGAACAAGGCTGTAACGTAACATTTTGAAAAAGTGAATACTTTCCGAATGCACTGTGGATCTCATGGACTTACTATGAATACCTGACTAAAACAGTAACAGTAATGGCGATAGCTGAAGAGAGGCAGACAGACATCCGAGCCCCATGCCAAGTAAATGAACAGAGAGATCTGGTCAAGCCTTTGGGGCTCTAGGAAGATGCGTTTTCACTGATTGTTGACATCCACAGAGAGAGAATGGCATGTTCCTGGCTGGGACCTCCAGGCAGGCAGCCCTATACATTGATGGGCTTTTTCCCTCCCTCCGAGGGTCAGCTTGGAGGTTCTGTGATATGCCCATTTGTCTATAAAGCCTGACCAGTGAAGGGCAAGCACAGAGCTTGGAGGCCATTTTTGACCCAGGAGAGTAACAAAGATTCCATACGGCAATGTGGACTAGGATGGATCCAAGAGCAGAGCACTAGCTTGCTTCCTGTCAGCTGTTCCCATGGTAACAGGCTGCGGTTGAGGGCTTTGTGGACGGGATGGCCCGCCGAGTAGAGGGAGGGCTGGATTTTCCCTGGGCCTAGGCAGGAGCTGGGTGTGACCCTGCTTTATATAACCCACAGCACAGTTTAGAGACTGGGAGACAGGCAGGAAGACAGCCATGATGGTGTACTGTGCTCCAGCCACAAAAATAAATGTGAAATGGAGGGAAGCAAGGAAAGGGAGAGGAGGGGACGGGCAGGGCTGTGCGTGTAGGTGTCATTAAGGCTGCCTGTAAACACATCTGCTCTGATAAAGCTCCACCTATTTATGGGCCTCTTAGCGAGCTGCTCTGGACACACAAGCAACAACTGTGGACCAAATTAGCACAGAACACAACAGGGCAAAGCCAAGACTAGCAGAGCTAAAACAAGAGCTGTGTGTGGGTACTGAGAAAGCAGCTTGATGAGATGGAAAAGTTGCACTTGGTGGCTGCTGTCTGGGCTGTAAGTGGGTGTGAGTGAGCCCTTTACCAAGACTAGTCTGCAGTGACGGTAACAGTATCTGCGTGTGTGTGTTGCTGCAGCCTGCATGAAGGCAGTGATGTGCTCCAGAGTAACAGGGGAAAAGGGAGATGCAGTAAGCTCTTTAGTCTGTCTCCTGGAGGCTGGAGGCTTTGGCACCAGCAGCCTCCTCTATTTTACTCCCTCATCCCAGAGTCTGTGCTGCCTGCCACAATGTCTGGCTGGATGCATACTAGTGTCACGACACCAGATTTGACTTTGATACCAGGTTTAGTATCACAATACTCAATACCACGGCAAAAATAAGCATATTAGCCAGTCAAAGAATGGCACTTGATCCAGACAGAAACTCAGCTACTGCTCAATTGTTGGGCATCTTGAGTTCAGTATCATTACATTTGAAAAAAAATACTTTTTTTTTTCTTTTTCAGCAGTCATGTTTGACAAATACAATGAAGGATAATTAACATTAACGTCTAAAGGCTTGATTCTGTCAACAGCCTACCCGAGGAACGGTTCGTTCGTAATACATTTTTTTGTCAAAACTAGAGAGTAAAGGACAGTGCCTGTTGCGCACTGCACATCAACCACCTCGAATCTGAGCGGAGGCGGTCAGCATTTCGGAAATATTTAACCATAAACGTAATTGTTTAAAACTTGGACGTTAGTTGAAAGTTTACATACAAGGTAAAAGTTAATAATACACATTTTTCAACCACTCCACAGATTGTTAACAAACTAGTCAGTTAGGACATCTACTTTGTGCATGACACATAATTCTTCCAACAATTGTTTACAGACAGATTATTTCACTATATCACAATTCCAGTAGGTCAGAAGTTGACTGTGCCTTTAAACAGCTTCCAGAAAATGTAATACTTTAGAAGCTTCTGATAGGCTAATTGACATCATTTGAGTCAATTGGAGGTGTACCTGTGGATGTATTTCAAGGCCTACCTTCAAACTCAGTGCCTCTCTGCTCGACATCATGGAAAAATCAAAAGAAATCTGCCAAGAACTCGGGGAAAACATTTTTTTTAGACCTCCACAAGTCTGGTTCAACCTTGGGAGCAATTTAATCTGTACAAACAATAGTACGCAAGTATAAAGACCATGCCGTCATAGTGCTCAGGAAGGAGACGCGTTCTGTCTCCTGGAGATGAACGTACTTTGATGCGAAAAGTGCAAATCAATCCCAGAACAACAGCAAAGGACCTTGAAGATGCTGGAGGAAACGGGTACAAAAGTATTTATATCCACATAACCTGAAAGGCCGCTCAGCAAGGAAGCAGCCACTGCTCCAAAACTGCCATAAAAAAAGCCAGACTACAGTTTGAAACTGCACATGGGGACAAAGATCGTACTTTTTGGAGAAATGCCCCCTGATCTGATGAAAGAAAAATAGAGCCGTTTGGCCATAATGACCATTGTTGTGTTTGGAGGAAAAAGGGGGAGGCTTGCAAGCCGAAGAACACCATCCCAACCGTGAAGCACGGGGGTGGCAGCATCATGTTGTGGGGGTGCTTTGCTGCAGGAGGGACTGGTGCGCTTCACAAAATAGATGGCATCATGAGGAAGGAAAATTATGTGGATACATTGAAGCAACATCAAGACATCAGTCAGGAAGTTAAAGCTTGAGTCTTCCAAATGGACAATGACCCCAAACATACTTCCAAAGTTGTGGCAAAATAGATTAAGGACAACAAAGTCAAGGTATTGGAGTGGCCATCACAAAGCCCTGACCTCAATCCAATAGAAAATTTGTGGGCAGAACTGAAAAAGCGTGTTTCAAAGGCGGCCTACAAACCTGACTCTTACACCAGTTCTGTCAGGAGGAATGGGCCAAAATTCAAGTTTGTGGAAGGCTACCCGAATTGTTAACTTCTTAACCAGAGATGAGGCTATGGTGGTAAAAAATTTATTAAAATAATTTGCAACCTTTATCTGGTCATGGCATAAAACATCACCAATATTGCTGCAATCCCAGAACCTGTTGTTCTGAGATTGATTTGCACTTTTCGCACCAAAGTACATTAATCTCTAGGAAACAGAACGAGTCTCCTTCCTGAGCAGTATGACGAGTGCGTGGTCCCATGGTGCTTATACTTGTGTACTATTGTTTGTACATATGAACGTGGTACCTTCAGGCGTTTGGAAATTGCTCCCAAGGATGAACCAGACTTGTAGAGATCTACAAAAACAAATTAAAAGGTCTTGTCTGCTTTCTTTTGATTTTCCCATGATGTCGAACAAAGGCACTGAGTTTGATGGTAGGCCTTGAAATACATCCACAGGTACAACTCCAATTGACTCAAATGATGTCAATTAGCAGAAGCTTCTAAAGCCATGACGACATTTTCTGGAATTTTCCAAGCTGTTTAAAGGCACAGTCAACAGTGTATGTAAACTTCTGACCCACTGGAATTGTGATATATTGAATTAAGTGAAATACTCTGTCTGTAAACAATTGTTGGAAGAATTACTTGTCACGCACAAAGTAGATGTCCTAACTGACTTGACAAAACTATAGTTTGTTAACATGAAATCTGTGGAGTGGTTGAAAAATGAGTTCATGACTTCAACCTAAGTGTATGTAAACTTCCGACTTCAACTGTGTATGCATATAAATAAACACAGTATATACGTATGTTATGGTTCACTAAGTTTCCCTTATCTCCACTGTGAACTGTCCGTGTTGATCCATCTTGATCCACCCACCTTCATCCTTTGTTAGTCAGGCCTAAACCCCTTCATCCCAAAGTGTCTTCCTGTACTCTAATTTAATATGACTAAAGATGCAGAATTGTCTGCCAGGCCCTTTCTATGATATAACACTCATTACAACTTTGACTACATGCACTCTATCAAGTGAAAAAACAGGAATTTTTCCTCAAAACAGTTTGTAAAAGTAGGCTAGATATTTCTAAAATCACACCTAGTTTGATTGTCATAATCAGTGAAAACGTTATTGATTTATATAGCTTTAAATGGCATTTTATAGGATGTTATTTGTTTACTCAAAGCAAAGGTTGTAAAAGTATACTAGACATTTATAGAATATCACACCTAGTTTGATGATTGTGACAGTGAATTAGTTATTGATTTACAATTTTAACTGGCTTTTGGCGAATGTCTGTTGAATGTCCGAAAATAAAACCAACTTTACCTTGGTGCTATAATAAGGGGTCGGCTGCACTGATACACAGGCTTGATCCGTGAGACATTTGATAGAAGTACCGAAAGTAACAAATTCTAGTACCGAACCATTTTTTCATGTTCTAGTATCGAAAAAGTACAGAAGTTTCGGTATACCGTGCAACACTAATGCAGACAGCCATAGGACTGGTGCGATAATGAGCATAAACACTGCTCTGAGAGTACGCTTATTGGTCTGCCTGCAGTGAGGCCCATTGGAGGAACTGGCTACGAGTAGCTCTCCTACTGAGGAAGAGGATGGCCATTCATGATTTAGAACCAGGGCGTACAGGCCTGAGTAAGAGAGCAGCTGAGCGGAGGCCGCTGCAAAGACCAAAACAAAGCAGTTTCACCATAAATAGTGGAAATTATCCCAAGGCTTTAGGGCCCAATTAACACTTGAAACAGCCAGGTCTTGTGCCTCATTAAAAATAATGTCTACAGAACCATTTGACATCATAATCATCCTCCTCTTTTGCTAATGGTTAAGAGGGCAGAATTACTTTCTGGAACGAGCAGTACATACAGCATCTCAGCAGAGCGCAGGCTAGCTACTAGACCTCTGGTAGGACTAGATGAGCAGTCAGAACAGTCTGTGTCCACTGTGTTCATTGTTGTAGGATGGGCTGACCTGTGGTGCTAGTGGCAACTCTAGAGGTCATGTCTTTACGCAGGAAACACAAGCGGTTGTAACTGAATCACTTCAAGAGATGGGCCTAGTTGTCCACCATATTTGTATTGCTTATTTATTTTCATACGTAGTAGTAGCTAGTGTTTACGTTTGAGAGAGAGAGGGGGGGGGGCAGGTTATGGTCAGGCACGTGAGAAATTGTGTGCCAATTAGATAAGAGGGCGGTACAGACAGTAGTTTGGGATTAGGTTGTGTTAGGTCTCCTCCTCCCACCCCGTGTGTTGGGCAGCTGGGGTGAATGGCACACAAGGAGGAGAGGCTCAATATGTCCCTCCAGATGGAGAGGAGTTGATTACTAAACCAGCTCAGGGTGATGGCCTCTCCTCAGTCTACCAATCACACTCACCGGGCCTTCATTAGATGACCTATACAATGGTCCAAACACTTCCCCTGGGTTAACCCAAACACACAAACGGACACAGACAGAAACACACAAGAAAGAAAATGTTGCTTGCCTTCGTCCATAAGATTCCCAAATAAGGCTTTCTTCTTCTCTTGAAATGTGGGTAACTCTGAAAGGGGAGAGAGAAAATAGGAGGTTAACTAGTGGAGTAAAAACAATACAAAAAATGTTAGTCAAATGGAGCCGAGGTAGCCATAGAAACACATCAATCAGCATCACTGAAGTCTGAGTTCTGTAAAGGCCCATATGCCCACCTTCTGTTCTCTGCAGGGCAACCATTCAGGGCTGGTCATGGTCAACAGTTCTAGCTATAGTATGAAGGTGGACATGTGTTGGGGACTGACTCAGACCTGCCCAAACATCACCGATACAAATGAAGTGTTGTTAATCAGTGAGCTGTGGAAACAAAAATGTCATGGCTAGAGCAATATTAGCTAGAGTGCTAATACGGAGTGCTCTTGGCCTCACACATTCTACTGGAAACCCACAGCTTCCATCATGCAATGGGTTAACAACATTAATGCAAAGTACATTACATGAACCCTCTTTTCTCAGCACAACCTTAAGGACTAATATCACATTACAACAACTAGAACTTGCTACATCCTAGCTAACTGACACTAACTTGGAAATATTTTCCTAAAAAACAGTCCACTGATTGAGGTCTTGATTGCGGTCCTCTGTTGCTCAGTTGGTAGAGCATGGTGCTTGCAACGCCAGGACAGTGGGTTCGATGCCCGGGACCACCTGCACGTAAAATGTATGCACACATGACTGTAAGACGCTTCTGCTAAATGGCATTTATTATTAATATAGATACAAATCTCTGCACAAGAACTCCTGTCAGAGTTTTTGTTTTATCATTTAGGCTACTTCCGGTCTAGCCCATTTGTTGACTCGTGTCTTTGTGAGAGGGTAAATCTATGAATTCACATCACTACCCCGTTAAAATGACTACCCCGTTAGGGAGCACCATAAACTAGAAGATGTGGGCTAAACTCAAAACAAACACCAGCATGTGCATCAGCAGCAGCAGCCTCCATGCAGGCGCCTGGTGAGTCTCAGCCTGCCCCCTTACTGTAAACTCCAGCTGCTGTTTACTATCAAACACTTCACACACTGCTGCAGGGGAGAGGAACAGTCCAATAAAGTGCCGTAACATCCAAAACACAACTGAGAGGGAGCCAGAACGACAGAGTTGGCAACCATGACAATTGTTCAGTATGTTTGTACATAGGGTCAGAAAAACAAAAGCATTTCTCCTTAACAAACATGCCACTCTTTGTTCTCCACTCATGCGGTCTCTCTCACACCCCTGCATACACAAAGTATATAAAAACAAATCCCTGCCCTTCTTAGGATCTGCAGTGCCTTGCAGAAAACAAAGCCATGACTGGACAGAAGTTAACACCGGTAGGTATTTATGACACCACAGTTGCACCCCAGGTATAGGAGGAGCAAGGGGAAGTGTGGGGGGAGTGGGGCAAACATTCCATTCCAGCAGACATTTTCTCACGGAAAATGAGCATGGGAATATTTATGAGCCAGTGTCCGAATAGGACATTTTACCTTTAGGTTTGTTGGAGGTTGTTCTAGCAGCTATGCATGTGAAGAGATTGAGCACCCCCTTCCATGAGTTCATGGGCTGAACCTTAGCTCTGCCCGACATAGGGAGAGAGTGTGAGGGAACTCTTCATTGCGTTTTTTCCATAGAAACAAAAACAGCCCATAACAGAGGGCAGTTTATTTCCTGTCGCTCTCCCTCTACTTAAACCCCCATTGAAAAACAGATGTACTACTGCACTCAGAGCCCGAGGGTCCAGGGCCAGACACCTTGGAGGGCTGGATGCCTCAAACAGAGCCAGAGACAGACACTGCGATTCAGTCACTTCTTTCGCCAGCACGGCAGAAGGCAGGAGTCTTAAGAGCCAAAAATCCTCTTTAAAGTGCAGCCCAGGAAAAGGCCAAGGAAGGGTGGAGGAGCCGAAGGTAGAAGGCTAAATAGAGATAAAAATAAAAAAATAAAAAAAAGTAGCTGTAATCCAGGAATGTTACACAAGTATATCCCTTTTTCCAGAGCCTAGCGGGCAGCCGGCTGCCCAGCCAGGGAAAGAAATGGAGCACGTTGAAGAGGAAGCTAAGGAAACACTGGCAGTGGTGTTCTCCTGAATGCGCAGTCAAAACCCTGGTGTAAGTAACCACTCCCTGCTCGGTCACTGTATCCTCTTAGTGATCCAGTCAATCAGTGGAGAAGGCAGCCGCTCCAGGCAGAGGGGGATCTTCCAGGCAGGCAGTAGGTTGAAACAGACAGTCCTGCTTGAGCACCACAGAGCAGTCCCCCTTGCCTGACGCCTGCACTGCTCCCTGTAGGCCAAGGACTCCAATGTCAGACTGAAGAGCGCATGCTCATGCTCTCCCCCCCATCCTCTTTTTCCCCTTCCGAGGAGTGGGGCCCTTCTCCTGGGCTGGGCCCTTCTCAGATTTCAGCTCTGGCAGCTCCACCTCCAGCAGAGCAGACACTATCCTGCCTGCCTCTCTCTCTCTCTCTCTCTCCCTTCCTCTGACCACGCGGACTAGACAAAGAAACTGGAGAGAGTCGAGAGCCAGAGAACACACAAGTACTGTTACTTACACTCACTCAGTGGCCCTCGGTCCCATAACAGCCTCACAGTGGAGTGGACACCCTAATCGCAAACACGGGTCAGAGTATTCATTACAAATGCACAGCACAATGTTCCGAGTAGATACTAAAAAAAAACACTTAATTACCTCTCAACACAAGTCATGGACAGGGCTGTGACGGTCATGTAATTTTGGATGACTTATTGGTCAGCTAAATGATCGCGGTCACCATTAAAATATTTTTATTGGGGGAAAAAAACATTTTCTCCATTGCTCCTGAATGCATGTGCTGCTGCTGAAGGGAGGGGGATGTTGCCCAGGCAACTATACTCATTTGCTACAACACCTTGCTTGTTTCAGCAAGGAGCAACAAAGTTTGATCACGTTGTAGAGTCCATGTTACAGCAGAAATGGACTCAAAACGCACAACGTCCCAGCTGTCCCATCTCCAGTCAGCGGTTCGTGCCACACACACACACAAAACTGGTTCTGACTTATTTTATTCTCACGATGGTCTTCACCCATAACTGTCAGGTGCACAGTTATACAGTAATTATGCCAGCCAAAGTCATGGGATATGGAAATGTAACCGATGTAGCTACTGCATCTTGTCTAATCCAAATATACTTCCAATGAACTTATTCAGAGACATGCCCTCTTTGAGAGCAAAGTAAAACATGATCAGTATGACCAAAGTCAAACCTTCGAAATACAGGCATTGTTAGGCCATTTGTCTCTCAATCATCCAGACGTGTGTTGAAGTCTGTTTCAGCAACAGGTATGATCGCTTATCGTAAATTGTCATGAAGTGCTAGAACTGCAACAATACTTTGGCATCTTTTCTATACTGAACTCATTACCAACCTAACGATACTAATAAACTGTCTATATACTAGGCAGAAGGCACATTCAATGCACTTTCCTCCCCTCTCTGAATAACATTTGAAAGTTACGTACTTGCTAGATTGTGATAAGATTGCTAGGTGAGACAAAGTAAGATGAATGCCACTAATGTAAGTCGCTCTGGATAAGAGTGTTTCCTAAAATATACTACACAGACCGAGGTATTCTAACACCTAAAAGCTGCTGATATTATAATATATACGACACAGACCAAGGTATTCTAACTACTAAAAGCTGCTGGATAATCTTTGGCATCCTGCAACAGGCGGGTGAACAAAAGGTTACTCAAGAGGCAGGTGGCAAGCAGAGCAAATAACACAGCAGTAGCAGCGTGGTTTTTCTTTCAGTATATAATGACATTTACAGTCATTTGGATATACTGTAGCCTTCCCCTTGGTTTAAAATAATATGACTAGCTTATTGTTAAAAAAAGGAGGGAAGTGGCACATGCATTTCCATCTTAAAACGACAGCAGTGTCATAATATTTAGGCTACATCCAAGCTGTAGACACCTGCAAACGGATGCATAGAACTCACAGCCAGCAGGATGCAAAAACAGGTTGCCCAGTAGAAATGTACCATTGTGGTAGACCAAAGAACACACCTTGACAATACAAAGACACTTTGGCTGACAAAGGCATTGCAGTAGTCTGATCAGACAGTGGGGCCTAGCCTACTTTCACTCTTGAATGCATCCATGGAAACACAATTTCCATGTAAACAGCTGCAGTGACAACCCACTCCACCTCCTCTAAAAGCAAGCACTCAACATCCTCGTAGACAAGAACAGCCTGGGCAAAGCAGCCAGCTCACCCTGGGCATAACAGCATTATCAGCAGAAGCATGTGTTGCCATGGAGAAGTTCCATTTAGGGTTGGAATCTGAAGGCAGAAACACCCACCTTCAAACATCCATCCCGCTCTTCTGCAAAACACACATCCAGTAGCATGTTCATTAAGCCAATCGATGATGCAGGAGAGGGATTCTGATTAAGATGTAGAGAGAATTAAAGGAGGCGGATAGAGAATTCCCTCACTGCCTGAGAGCCAGTGAGTGAGTTACCAAACTTTACCTCCCGCTGCTAGAGACCGCTGTCAGCCTGTCACTATCTGGGGGTTGCCATGTTTATTTCACTACACATGTGCAGCTGTCAGCAAGTCAGGGAGCGACAAAGGACAGGCTACTACAGTCATGAACCAGGCAGTCAGCCATTTAAATGTATTAAACCAAGGCCAGTCATAACAGAGACCACACCATCAATACTGCCAGTCTTTGGTGCATGGTTTGAAACAGTAGTCCTAAAAATAAAGCAATGCTTAGGCAAACATACTACAGAGCACCGTGTCCTTGTATTAACTGATACATTGGACATGAGATTGACGCAGTGCACAATTGCATCCAATCAAGGACATAGGGAAATCAGAAAAACGACTTGCAGACTTATATACCTACAACACTAGCTTGATTCGCAAATAACTCTTGAACGACCAGTTTCCTTGAAATACGTAGGCATGTAGCTACAGAACGTACACCTGACAATGTGATATAACCAAAGATTTTTGGTAAAGCTTATTGGCCGTTACAGGTTGGCCTATACAAGGTTTTCCCAAACTGGGGTACGTGCAATGCCGTCGGGGTTATGCCAGATAAAAATGTGATTCATATTTTCAAACTTTTCTTTCGTCACATTTTCAAACAATCCATTTAGATTTTCCAACAGGGCTCTACATTTGGGTGATTTTGTTCCCCCCTTCGCCTGAGAAGCCTCGTTTCACTGCCAAAAATAAAATTAAACCATCTAGTGTTCAGCGAAATAACATCAATGTCAAACACAGGTAGCCTAGTCAAATATTTAACATCCAATCACATTTACCGTTACACTCTCGCTGGAATTCCACTTGGGGTTCACATATATTGGGAGTAGTGCCTTTCCTCAGCCACGGTATGTTTATACGTGCAAAAGTACTCTCACAATTCGATAACCTTCACTCTTGAGCAAACATTTAAAAACGAAAACATGCCAATTTGAAAAATTGCTCCTGGTATGTCCGTTACGTTTATGGGGGGGTCAATTAAGGAAGACATCCTCTTCTGCAAACCAGGACAACAGGAGAGGATCTTTTTAAAGTACTTGTAGCGATTGGATAAGACTGTAACTACCAATTGGGTATGACGAAATTGGGGAGAAAATTGTAAATAAAAAAAATAAAAGGTTTGTCGAGATCGGTGTGGAAGAACTTGACTGGCCTGCACAGAGCCCTGACCTGATGAATTGGAACACCGACTGAGAGCCAGGCCTAATTGCCTAACATCAGTGCCCGACCTCACTAATGCTTGTGGCTGAATGGAAGCAAGTCCTTGAAGAACTGTTCCAACATGTAGTGGAAAGCCTTCCCAGAAGAGTTTACTGTTGTTGCAAAGGTCGCAAACCTTCCGGTAAATTTCCAGAAATTTTCCATGGGAAGTTAAGCCCTGGAATTTTGCTTAGAATCATCAAAAAAAGACTGCTTATAACTGAACCTTTTTTTGTGGGATACACAAGGCAATTCTAGGTCTTGTAGCATATTTTGGTTAAACTATCCCCAATTCAATGGAATTACAACCCTCTGCATGCGCAGTGCACTCTTCCATCACATGTACAGCTGATTCTCAAGATCTTGCACACTAATGAGATGCTATTGAGCCCACACTACTACTGTCTGAGCCAAGGACTACATGCTTTCTGTTAAGTTTTGATTACAATACTGGGTGGGGTGAATATGTTATGACATACATGATTTTTTGTTTACTAGTAAATAGTAGCCTACAGCAAAGTGTGTTTAAATCATTTCTAACTTGTTAATTGCTGTTAGTTTGTTTTTGCTACCATGTGGGTTTTAGCTTGCTTGAGCATGTTAACTAAGGACTGTCAATTCACCTGTTTCAATACATGTTTCATTTTAAAACATTTCTTACAAATTAGTTGTTTAATCTAACTGCTTAACTATTTAACTGTACATGGAATTGCATTTAGGTTTAAAAAAAATAATTTTACAGGATTAATGCCACAGGCGCTATCTGATGTGTGGAGACATTTCACTGCAGCTAATATAGAAGGAAGAGCTGTGTGCATTTGCAAATACTGTGCCAAATCATATGTGAAGAATGCAACAAAGATGCAGAATCATCTTACCAAGTGAATAAAGTTCCCCCAGAGCTCACAACAAGTGACCTCTGACAAAAGTCCCTCTACTTCTATTTGAGGTGAAAATTATGAATTAGACACCTTATCGATAGCAACCGCTCATGGTCCTCCTGGTATCAGAAGTTTTTTTTGACTCAATGGAGGAACGTAGTCAGAGAAATGTGGATGAATGTCTTGCTCAAGCTGTGTATGCAACTGGTTCACCTCTGATGCTCACATTGAAATGCAATTGAAGAGATTTCTGAATGTTCTTCGCTCAACATGCACCCGTCTAACCAGACATGTTTTATCTACTCATTTTCTGGATACAGAGTTCAAGTGAAGGTCAAGCAAATCATAGAGAAAGCAGACTATTGCAATCATCTCTAATGGGTGGTCGAATGATCGTGGGCAAGGAATAATTAACTACATCATCTCCACCCCTCAACTAGTATTCTACAAGGAGCACAGACACAAGGGACAACAGACACACCGGTCTCTACATTGCAGATGAGCTGAAGGCAGTCAATGACCTTGGACCACAGAAGGTATTTGCACTGGTGACAGATAATGCTGCGAACATGCTTGGTCTAAAGTGGAGGAGTCCTACCCTCACATCACACCCATTGGCTGTGCTACACTTCCAAGCAAGGGCTTTGGGATGGAGATGCAATATGGCAGTCGTGCCAACATATCTCATCAGTCACCAGGTGGAAGGGACTTTGTGGATCTGAGGCTCTTTCCCCTTTTCCCCATCATCCTCCAAATCCCACCAACATCAGCTGCCTCAGAGCGCAACTGGTCCTTGTTTGGGAACACACACACACCAAAGCGCACACAACAAGCTGACCAATAAAATGGTTGAAAATTTTGAGGCTGACAACGAGCCATCCTCAACAAGGTTGGAAAGTGACAGTGAAGATGAGGCCTCAGAGCCTGATGTTCAAGAGGTGGACATTGAAGAGATCCAGGGAGAAGACATGGAAGCCTGAGAAGACAACCAAAGCTTTAGTTTCTAGACTATCATTTTACAGATGTATGTTGAAAACGTTTTTGGGAGATGCGATGGAAGCGAAATCATCCCATGTGAAGAGTCAACTCATTTAATTAAAGTTCAATACGTATCTAAATTGTTTTTTTTATTTCTATTGGAAGGATTTAATCATTTGCAATTATGTCTACTTATGATAAGGTAAAAGGTTTATGTTTCTGTCTCCATATGATATGGTAAATATATCCAAATATAATTCCCATATATTCCCACCTCTGAATATTCCCCAAAATATGCAACCCTATTTATAGCACCAAAGGGCAGACCAACTTCATATTAATGCCCAGGATTTTGGAATGTGATGTTCGACGAGCCGGTGTCTACATACTTTTGGCCATGTAGTGTTCATGTTTGTCCGAATCGAGGACGACAGTATCACCAAGTTAAGGTTGGTAGTTTATTTCCTGTGCTACACCAAAGTACCTATCCTGTAACGCCCAGTAATGGATACCAAAAATCTTTGGTTATATCACATTATCAGGTGTACAATCTGTAGCTAGTTGACTTATGACTTGATAAAGTAGCCTTAAATACATTCTTAATTTTAGATTAAAATCAGCAGCCAGGTAAGTAACCTGCAAATTGGTTAGTTTTGCAAATGATGGATGCTAACCTCCACCATGATAATTCTCAAGACATGCGTGTTCCAGACAGTATTTTCAAGGTGCTGCTGTTGTGTCTTTTTTGTAAATTAATCTACAGAGGTGTTCATTTTGACATGCATTTAAATTGTAAGACGTCCTCCAATCTGGAGTATAGATGCGGTATAGAGGTAAATTGTACGCAGACTGTTGGGGATAGGAGGATGCCGGATTGGCACATTCAGCAAATCTGACCTAACAAAGTGGATATTTGTCAAATGCATCATGATTGATGTATTGTAACAGACCCACAATGTGGTTATTAATGTCCGATTTTGATATATTTGGCTGCTTTCGCTGCATAATATTTAGAAGAAATGACAGCTACATGCTAACTCCTGTTTGTATAAGTTGGTAGCATAGCTATCATACAGAAATCAAGTGGTAGTAGTCAGTAATTTTTAACTGTAATGAAGTGGATTGGTGACAACGACAAACATGTATTGGGGTTGACTTTCATACAAGCATTATACTCTGATTTCTACCTCAACTTAGTGAAAAACACAAACTACAGTCTAAATGTAGGTTAACTTTGCTGGGGAAGTATGAGGAGATTTGGGATCTTTCCCCCATGCATTTCCATTGTTTTGGTCGAATTCCATTGACCTCTTTATCACACCTATTGAACTGGGACGTTATCAATAAAACACCAATACAGTGCAGAGCGTTCGATTTGGTTTATAGTTGTCAATGGTTTTAGCGGAGCTGGGGGTCTCCTTGCCCCCCCCCCAGCGCCGCTAAAACCATTGGCAACTACGTGCCGTTTTCAAGGGCTTGTTATATGAATGTTATAACTATTTGGTTTTAATATCACCTCTTGAAGAGCATAGTAAGAACTACACATTAACAATTATTCAACATTTATCTCTATCATCAGTTATACAGCAAGTAACTGCATGCTTTTCATGATCAGAAAACATCAATTGATCATGTAATTTCAGATACATAGCTAGCTAACCATTCAGTCATTTAGCTTGCTTCATCAGAGATTAGGCTTTTGGAAAGAGCTTGACATCAGCAAGTCTTCATCCTAGTAAAGTTGTCAGTTGGACTACTGCCATCAACACTATAAATGGCAAGCAAATCAAACAATATTTGGATATAGCCATCTAGTTTATCCCCTGAAAGTTAGCTTGTTAACTAGTCATATTGACGTGATCTGTTATTAGCCAGCTAGCCAATTTGGTGTGGTCAATCAATCAATGTAGCCCATCATGTCTGTCAGCACTAATCTTGATGAAACACTCAAAAACAATGTTGAAAGGATGGGAAATTAACCTAAACCATACTCATACTTTCCAGGTATAGTTCATTTTTATATCACTCAAATGTCCAATTAATGGTGGCATTTGAATGATATATTGTGAGTCTACACTCACATACTGTATCTGAAATTACATGTTTACTGATCATGAAAAGAATGCTAAATCTGCGCAATTGTTTTACATGGAATTAACCAAATAGTTAACATTTATTTCACAATCAATGGTTTTAGCAGCAGCCAAATCGAATGCTCTGCACCGTATTGTGACGTTTTATTATAAGGAAAATTGGCTATATTCTGAGTTTAAGATTTATGGAGAAACATGTTATTAGGAATATGAAGTAATGATTGGCAGAAGTGATGATGCACCTGCCACATGCACCTGATTGGCACACAACTGGTCTACAATCAAATCAGCCTGGAACGCGCCCATTCATGTAAGCGTAGAATTGACAAACGACATCGCAAACTTTAGACATTTTCGACATTCAAAGACAGTCCATTATCAAACAAGTGAAAGGTTGCAAGGTAGGTATATTCAACTAACTAGGTATGAAGGCCCAGACTCTGCGAACAAATCTGCTGAGACGATGTCGTCACCATAACAAATGAAATGTATGCGCTACCTAGCTAACTGTTAGCGTAGGTAACGTTTCAACATAAACAAATAAATTAAGCACATTTGACTCGTTAGTTAGCAGCTAAATTATCCAACATTGCTTCACAAAACCGTAACATGTTCACTTGCTGCGTAAGTTAGGTAACGTTAACTGACAAATTCGGTAAATGGCATGCCAATTTTGGGATACAACTATTTTAACGTTACTAGCTTGGTACTGTAACGGAATCTAGTTGTTTTGTAGTGAATAGAGCGCGGCCTACCCGGGCGAATGAAGCCAAAACTAGGTAACGCTAGCTAGCTAACATTAGTTAGCTACTAGTCTGTACTGTAGCTAGGTCAGAATACCTAGCTAGTTAGGTACAACAAGGCCTCCCCTGTGGTGAACGGAATTATCACTTAACCATCCGTATATCTAGTTTACCAGTTAATTTAACGTTACCCAGTTTACGACGTAAAGTAGGTAACGGTAGCCATCTAACGTTAACATAGCTTATCTTGCTATTAAGAAGATGGCTAACTAAAGACGTTAGCCTAGCGCTTGGCGTTAGCATCAGTGTTGTTTTTCGAGTACATCCCGGTAAAAACATCCGCATTCCTTACCTTGGATTAAATATCCTTTTAATATTGTACCTAGTTACCGCGACGTAATCCACAAGGGATTCCGCTCCAATTCTACAGTCCTTCACTCGTTAGCTACAGCGTTTCCACATTCGCGCTGTGTTGGAGACGAGACGCCTTTCGTCCAAGTACTCACCGGTCTCGGGACCGCGCGCAGTTGTTGAAATAGTTTCTTACGAGAGCGACGCAAAGGAGCGCGCGCATTAGCTACATGCACTCACTGCATAACATAGGATGGTTGTAGTAGGCCTCATGAGACATTCTCTACAGTATCCAAACAGTAGCAGCTAATGTTGTATTTTGCTTAATTTGTGAGCTTAATCTACCACACTTTACTTGGGCTACTAAACCACTCATTCTCCTGTAATGGAACAACAGTAATTTAAATTGGAAAGTGGACATTTTTATTTTTATTTTATTTAACCAGGTAGGCCAGTTGAGAACAAGTTCTCATTTACAACTGCGACCTGGCCAAGACAAAGCAAAGCAGTGCGACAAAAAACAACACAGAGTTACACATGAGAATAAACAAACGTACAGTCAATAACACAATAAAGAATCTATATACAGTGTGCAAATGTAGTGCAAAATGGAAGAGAAGAAATAGGCCTATGGCTATGCTGTGTGTAGGCAGGTTGTGTAGGCTACTTTCTAAATGTGTAATCCGTTACAGTTACTAGTTACCTGTCCAAAATTGCAATCCGCAACTTTTGGATTACCCAAACTCAGTAATGTAATCTGATTACTTTCCCCTTAAGAGGCATTAGAATTTTGATGTGTCATCACAGTGGTCTCTGACTTGTGGTCTGACTCGCTCAGGTGCAACAAACTTAAACTTGCGTCACAAGTCAGAGACAATGATGACAGACCAAATGTAATCCAAAAGTAACAAAAAGTAATAAGATTACTTTATTGAGTTTGGGCAATCCTAAAGTTAAGTTACTTATTACAATTTTGGACAGTTAACTAGTAACTCATGGATTACATTTAGAAAGTAACCTACCCAACCCTGTCAGTTAGCCTACTATTATGACTCACCTCAACCAGACTTCACCTGTATGTTCAGAACACAAAGCACAATAGAGTCCAAGGTCAACAAAGTCAGGTGGACTGAACCTCTTCGCCCTCTCTTGCCTCTCTCTCTCTCTCTCTCTCTCTCTCTTGTTTACTTGTTTTCAAGGGCATGCAAATGACATATAAGTTTACATCAAACAAAACAGAAGCCTCTGCAAGTGCAATACAGGTACAGTTGGTTAAAGGAAGTTGGAACTCTTGAATTCATTGCACACTCTCATTTTATACATTATTTCTGTGCTCTTTCCAGCTAAAGAATTTGCCTGCTCAGACACTGACAGGATATTACATCAGTGTTGGCAGCTTTGCAGTAGATGGAGGGACTATAGTTGGAGGCTTTGTAACCCCTCCCTTGGCCTTGGCTTGAAAACCAGGTTGTGAAGTGAGAAAAATACATTGAGAGTTCAGATCAGTGTGTACAGTTCATAGCCCTTTTAATTTGAATGAAGTGACACACAACAACAAAGATAATGAATAGCTTACTGTAGATACAAATCTGGTGACCTGGGGACAACGGCAGCGTTAAAACAAGTCTAGCTAATCTAAACATTCTTATTAAATCCAAGTTGACTCTGTGCACACAGTGCTGCTGCAAATATCTTTGGTTTTCTGCTACAACAAAACAAGCTGAACTGTTATGTTCCCCTCTGGATCCAATTTCTACTACTAAACCTCTGGCCAAACAATGATCTCTGCAGCTTACCATAAAAGGTGCTACATGGTCAATCCGACGTCTGCAGTGGCCATACAGCATTTACTGAGATACAGCCTCTGCAGAAGTCAGGGCATTTATACTTCTTGCGCTTCGCTGAGCAGAGCAGAGCTATTGTGAAGGAAGTTCTCAAGGAAGAGAGTTTCTGTTTATACTGGACCTCTCGCACCCACCTACCTACCGTCAACCAATCATGTCAATGCGGAGCTATACAGAGCTATATGGAGCCCCCTGCGTACAAAATTTGCCTCTGCAGGTTCCGCAATTGCTTTTAGAATATTTAACTGTACTTAGATTAACTTAGCCTTAAGATGGTTTTGGTAAACGGGGCACTGGAAATGTGATGGTATTTGAACAACATTTGAGTCTCACTGATGCTGTGTCACACCGCATGCCTAAACAAATTGTATGTGTCCTAATGTATCTGTGCTTGGAGTGCGAAAAAGTTATTAAGGTCTTGAACGTGAGGGCAAAATGTACAGTACATTTCCGCCTAAATATTTTTTATCAGATGGTCATAAACAATATCTGGTAATGCTGCATAGTTTTAGAAAGGTCTGGAACTCACCTTTCTTGTAAAAATAGTTATAAATTGCTGAGATGTATCCACATTTGAGGACACAAGCTGAAGTACATAGTAAAAATATTATGAAAATATGAGGGCTGGAAATGACCGAAATGCTTTCTCAATATAGTGTCGTTACTTCTTCTTCACCTCAGGTTGAGGTTCAAAGTTCTAACCATTTCAAACGTGTGTAGCCACAGATCCACGTTTTCTGGTCTAATGTAAATTTTGTCTTTCAAGCCTTTATGCTCTCTTGGTAAAAGGGGCGTTCCTACTTGCTGAAATGATTTCTGAGCTCACTTGTGGCATGGCTACTGACTGGTGCAAAGCTTATATGAAAACTATGATCTTGTTAGAAAAATAAAATCACATTCCTATTGTAACAAAAAAACTCTCATCGTTTGTCATATATCATACACAACGTATTGAATGAAACTTGACAGATATAGTGTGTATACTTTTGAAGTAACAATATCACAAAATAATAAACAATATGACATGATTATTCTTAACATTCGAATGTTAGAAATATTGTTCCAGTGTTTTTTCTTTTTGGACGTTATAGTTTTGACGGCAAAAGTCTTCTGGGGGACAAAGGACATTCCTTTAGTAATACTGAAGAGCAGGAGAGAGATTACCCTCCTCCCTAATTTATGACAGAGTGTTAAGGTGTCAAAACCGGCCCAGCTCCCCCTTCCTCTTCTGTGGGTGAGAGGGGTCAGCCATTTGCCAAGCCTTGGATCCTCACCCAGGAGAGTCATGACAATAGTAAGAATCAAATTATTACTTTAAAATATCACCATTCTTATAAATGTAAAATAAATATGATCATACCTAGTGACAGTACAATAGTGGCACCATTTCATATAACTGACGACAGAGACTTTTCTGCCAAACATCCACTGAGGGATGCAGAGACACCATTCAAATGTATGCAAACTGGTTACAACTTCAGCTTTCGTCAGTCTTTGACCAAGAAGACAGTTGGGGGAGGTTCTCTTCTGCACTGTTCAACCAATCCAGTAAATGTGGAGGAGGAGTTAGTAATATGGATTGTGTCCTTTTTAACATCAAAAAGCAGAAGTTGCGTCTCAGGCTCTCTTTCCATTTTCCCTGAAAACTGGAACATCCAGTTGTTGGGGACTCAGCAGAGGCTACAGGCACAGAAAATCGTTCCTTGTCTGGATAGGTCAGAAAATGTGTAGTGTTGCTCCCTATGCAAATATACGATTTCCTGTGTCTGTCAACGTCACATTGGCGCATGAAATAGCACATATGAATTGGGACAACCAGCACTTTTAGGGATAGGGAGTGTAAAGCAATTACTGCTCATCTTAAAGGACAACTCCACCACTTTTCATCCTCATTTTCATTATCTCCAGCATAATACCAGTGTCAAGATATGTGAATATATAATAAGTTAGAAAGTTCTATCCGATGATCTCGTCAAAAGTTAAAACAGTGATTTTCAAACACTATGAGATTCGCAGGGAAGTGGGGAGCAAGAAAATATCCTCTCTTGGGCTATAAACTTGTTGTTTGAAAATCATTTTTTTTTTTTACTTTTAATCCTACCCTGTGATGTAACAGAGAATAATTTAGGACCTTTCTTTTCTTATCTTTTTATCCACAGATCATAGAAACGCACAGTGGGGAGAACAAGTATTTGATACACTGCCGATTTTGCAGGTTTTCCCACTTACAAAGCATGTAGAAGTCTGTAATTTTTATCATAGGTACTCTTCAACTGTGAGTGACGGAATCTAAAACAAAAATCCAGAAAATCACATTGTATGATTTTTAAGTAATTAATTTGCATTTTATTGCATGACATAAGTATTTGATACATCAGAAAAGCAGAACTTAATATTTGGTACAGAAACCTTTGTTTGCAATTACAGAGATCATACGTTTCCTGTAGTTCTTGACCAGGTTTGCACACACTGCAGCAGGGACTTTGGCCCACTCCTCCATCCAGATCCTTCAGGTTTCGAGGCTGTAGCTGGGCAATACGGACTTTCAGCTCCCTCCAAAGATTTTCTATTGGGTTCAGGTCTGGATACTGGCTAGGCCACTCCAGGACCTTGAGATGCTTCTTACGGAGCCACTCCTTAGTTGCCCTGGCTGTGTGTTTCAGGTCGTTGTCATGCTGGAAGACCCAGCCATGACCCATCTTCAATGCTCTTACTGAGGGAAGGAGGTTGTTGGCCAAGATCTCGCGATACATGGCCCCATCCATCCTCCCCTCAATACGGTGCAGTCATCCTGTCCTCTTTGCAGAAAAGCATCCCCAAAGAATGATGTTTCCACCTCCATGCTTCAAGGTTGGGATGGTGTTCTTGGGGTTGTACTCATCCTTCTTCTTCCTCCAAACACGGCGAGTGGAGTTTAGACCAAAAAGCTCTATTTTTGTCTCATCAGACCACATGACCTTCTCCCATTCCTCCTCTTGATCATCCAGATGGTCATTGGCAAACTTCAGACGGGCCTGGACATGCGCTGGCTTGAGCAGGGGGACCTTGCGTGCGCTGCTGGATTTTAATCCATGACAGCGTAGTGTGTTACTAATGGTTTGCTTTGAGACTGTGGTCCCAGCTCTCTTCAGGTCATTGACCAGGTCCTGCCGTGTAGTTCTGGGCTGATCCCTCACCTTCCTCATGATCATTGATGCCCCACGAGGTGAGATCTTGCATGGTGCCCCAGACCGAGGGAGATTGATCGTCATGTTGAACTTCTTCCATTTTCTAATAATTGCGCCAACAGTTGTTGCCTTCTCACCAAGCTGCTTGCCTATTGTCCTGTAGCATATCCCAGCCTTGTGCAGGTCTACAATTTTATCCCTGATGTCCTTACACAGCTCTCTGGTCTTGGCCATGGTGGAGAGGTTGGAGTCTGTTTGATTGAGTGTGTGGACAGGTGTCTTTTAAACAGGTAACGAGTTCAAACAGGTGCAGTTAATACAGGTAATGAGTGGAGAACAGGTGGGCTTCTTAAAGAAAAACGAACAGGTCTGTGAGAGCCGGAATTCTTACTGGTTGGTAGGTGATCAAATACTTATGTCATGCAATAAAATGCAAATTAATTATTTAAAAATCATACAATGTGATTTTCTGGATTTTACAGACCTCTTACAGACCTCTACATGCTTTGTAAGTAGGAAAATCTGCAAAATCGGCAGTGTATCAAATATTTGTTCTCCCCACTGTACGTAGACACTAGTTTGGTGCTGGAGACGAGTGGCGGAATTCCACTTTAACATCTATGAGGTTTTAAGGAAGTTATTCAAAATAACCTTTACATTTCGTTCTTAGAGTGTAAACATTTTCAATAATAAATTGAAATTAAATGGAACCATGTTCAAACTTTTAAGAAACGTTCTGTTAAAGTAATGAAAAACCAAGATTTTTTTTTTAGGGCTATCAATCGATCAATCGAGTTAATGTCATTTGTCAATCGCGATTAATTACAATTTTGAATTTGCTGAAATTTGGCCATAAAAAAAATAAAACTAATTTTAAAAAATTGAGTTATATGCATTCTATGTTTGAATTGTAAGGGAAAGAAACACAAAATAATATTTAATTTTTACCATTAACAACACAAAAGTCACTGTAACATTCACTTTTTGATGCTCCCAATGTTGAAGTAGGCCTACACCGTCCCAACAGAAGACAATAACAACAGATCAGCCAGGTCTGAGTTCTGAGTTAATGTAAAATATAATACAGCTATTAGATCTAGCCTAGGCTTATCCATGCTCTTCAACATTAACTAGATATAAGCTGTTATTATTATAATTGGTATCATGTTCTTAAATCTTTTGACCTGAGAACTACAACAAAAACAGTAGCTAAATGGAATGGATATTCTGTTCTGATTAAAATCATTGTGGGAATTTAGTTGAATCAATAATCATTATTCAGCCTTTTTTTGGTTATCTAGCTAGCTAATGTTAGCGTAATTAGCTAGCTACTTCTCTACAAATTATGTTTTTTGTTGTTATCTAAAGAAACACCTGGCTATATGTTTATGGTTGAATTTTCTGTACGCTTTCCATCAACATTGTTACTCAAAGCTAGTGATGGGAAACCAAGGCTTTCTGAAGTATTTATCGCTTTCACCAAATTGTGCCGGAAAACGGTTCATTACTCTGACCTTCATTATCTGTTCACAATCTGCTGGTCAGCAATAAATGGCAGCGTGTGATTATCAGATTGAGTTATTTTTTATATGGTGCCTCCAACCACAATTTCGGATCTAGCATAAATTTGTTCTTAGTAACCTGTAATCTGTTTCAATACCAGGTTTGCATCTTACATCATGCTTCATGTATAAGGAAAAGATGGAGGACAAGCTGAGGCAGAGCCAGGTGAGAGAGGTGTGGAATGGTATGAGAAATATCACTGGCTTCAAAAAGTCAAACAGTGGGCAGACTGAGGGGACCCAGGACAGAGCCAATGAGCTGAACCAATTTTTAACAGGTTCGATATGAGCTCTGTCCACCCCCTCTCCAGCTCTCTAGGCCACACACCCTCACAGCTGTCCCACCCCCCCTCTGCACACGACACCTCCACCTCAGTGACCCTCTCCCCACCCCCGCTCCCTCTGGACTGATCTGCAACACCTCCCTTCCCCCCACCTCTGGACTGATCTTCAACACCCCGCTTCCCCCAACTTCCCCACCTGGGCTGGCTTTCACCACCAACCAGGTGAAGAGAGAGCTAGAGAGACTACATCAGTGGAAAGCGGCAGGCCCCGATGGCATCAGCCCAAGGGTGCTTAGGGTCTGTGCTGACCAACTGTGTGGAAGCTTCAATCTCATCCTGAGCCTGGAAAGGGTCCCTGTGCTGTGGAAAACATCCTGCCTGGTCCCAGCGCCCAAGAAGGCGCACCCCATTGTCCTGAATGACTTCAGACCTGTAGCGCTAACATCCCACATCATGAAGACCCTGGAAAGGTTAGTCCTCGCTCATCTCAGACGCCTGGTGTGTATATCACTGGACCCCCTGCAGTTTGCATACCAGCGCAACATCGGAGTGGATGATGCAATCATCTACCTTCTGCAGAGGGCCTACTCTCACCTGGACACCGCAGGTAGCACTGTGAGGGTTATATTTTTTGACTTCTCCAGTGCCTTCAACACCATTCAGCCCCTGCTACTGGGTGTACAAAAAGGGCCAGAGCCATCACTACTTTCTGAGGAGGCTCAAGTCCTTCAACGTGTGCAGTAAACTACTGCCTACTTTCTACTGGTCTGTGGTGGCCAGTGCCATCTTTTTTGCAGTGGTGTCCTGGGGCGCCAACCTAAAGGCCGGTGATGCTTCTCGGGTAAATAAACTGATCAGGGAGGCTAGCTCTGTTCTGGGGATTAACCTTGACACTCTAGAGGAGGTGGCGGAGAGAAGGATCCTGGCCAAACTACTGGATATCATGGACAATGTCACCCACCCTCTGCATGCCATGGTTATGATGCAGAGGAGCACCTTCAGTCACAGACTGATCCCACCACTGTGTGCCAGAGAGCGCCACAGGAGGTCCTTCCTGCTGGTGGTATTTAGACTATTTAATGCCTCACCTGGAACTGTTGGGGTGTTAGGACCTAGTTTAACAATTAGGCATCCATCCATCCGTGAGTAACTTTCTGGTCTGTAATCACTCATTCACTCAGGACTCATTCATTCATTCAGCACTCATTCATTCAGAACTGGGTATACATATTCATATACCGTTGTTATATCATATCATGTGCAATATTGTAAGTAATTCTTGGACTGAACTTACGTAGTCATTCACTCAGGAATGTGCTATACGTGCATTTATCTGTCCGGGACCGGTCGTCTGCTCCGCTCCAGTGCTGTAGCAGTCCGCCCCACCGGTGCCCAGTCCGGGACCGGTCGTCTGCCCCACTCCAGTGCCGGAGCAGTCCGCTCCACCGGGTCCCAGTCCGAGACCGGTCGTCAGCCCCACTACACTGCCGGAGCAGTCCGCTCCACCGGGTCCCAGTCTGGGACCAGTCGTCAGCTCCGATCCAGTGCTGGAGCAGTCCATTCCACTGGTGCCCAGTCCGTGTAGGGGCTACAGTCCTGCTCTTGAGCCGGAGCCCCCGCCTGATCTGGTGCCACGTACCGGGTCCAGAACCCCCACCAACAACTGCCCCAGTGGTCTGCTCTGCCCCCCCTTCACCCTCTTGTGTTTTGTTGGGAGGGGATTATCGCGGTCGGGAGCCCGCGCCTTAGGGGGGGGGTACTGTCAGGTTCTGACTGAGGCCAGGTCTCTGGCTCCCTCTAGGGGGAGCTGTAGGGCCACAGTTGGGACCTGACAATAGACTGGGGTGGTTTCTGTTTTAGTTATTTCAATCCCCAATTAGAGGCAGCTGTCTCGAGTTGTCTCCTATTGGGTATTCTATTTATTCTCCACTGTTTTCCACCTGTGGTGTGGATTCTTATGTGTTGTTCCTTGTTTGTGGTCACGCCAGGTCACGGTCGCTACCTCTCCTTTGTTTTCGGTTTTTGGATTATTATAGGAAATAAAGGAATGTCTGTTCACTCCAGCTCTGCGCCTCGTTCATTACACATGCATTTTTATACTTTTTCATACTGCCGCACTATGTATCGTGTATCTGTCTTTTGTGTATTTCGTTCTGGAAATTTGCACCTGTCCTGTGTTTTTCGTAGCTGTTTGACAAAGAAATGTCCCCTCGGGGATCAATAAAGTCGGAAGTTTACATACACTTAGGTTGAAGTCATTAAAACTAATTTATCAACCACTCCACAGATTTCATGTTAACAAACTATAGTTTTGGCAAGTCTGTTAGGACATCTACTTTGTGCATGACAAAAGTAATTCTTCCAACAATTAGGACATTTTTACTAGGATTAAATGTCAGGAATTGTGAAAAACTCAGTTTAAATGTATTTGGCGAAGGTGTATGTAAACTTCCGACTGTATCTATCTAACTTCAAGTTGACTATTGAATCTAAGGTATTATTTGGGATGCTTAAGACAGAAGCTTATACTATACTTAATAAAGCAAAATATTTCAACAACAGTGCAGAAAGAAACATTTTCAAAATAGTGTGCCTTCAACAGGAGGGTAAGGGGAGGGAGTTGTGCTGCACAGAAAGCTGAAATGCTGAAAGCACCACATGGTCAATCGGACGTCTGCATTGGTCGTGCAGCATTTATGGGGATATGTCTTCTGCAGAAGTCAGGGCATTCATACTTCTTGCGCTTCACGGAGCAGTGCAGAGTAGTTGTGAAGGAAGTTGTCAAGGAAGTGAGTTTGTGTTTATACAGGACCTGCTGCCCTCACCTACCGTCAACCAATCATGTCAATGCGGTGCTATACAGAGCCCTCCCCATTGTTACAACATTTGGGAGGCGCATGGCAGTGCGGTGGCGCTCAATTTGGCCTCTGCATGTCTCCAGACGTGTTACTCCTCCATAGGTCTGTAAGTAGGGCCTCAAAGGTTTGCATAATTAAGTTGCTGTTTGCATAATGAAGATAGTTGAGTAAAATACATTTCTTACATAACTAAAACCTTTGAGGACAAGGGCTTCCCTGACAAACTAGCCTATGAGGAAGCCACTACAAATCCTGGCATTCAAAACAGGGATGTCTTGAATTTAGTACCTTGACAACCCAAATCTAGTAATGATATTATGTTGTTTTCAAAGGGATGGCAGTGATACAGCCTGGCTCTCTGACCTTTCCAAAACTGTTGCGTGTTTGAACAAGGAGGCAATTAGCCACACTAATGAGCCACATAGTGCATTCATGGTTCTCATCCAACTATAATGACAAATTCCTGTCTAAACAAACTCTGATGCTCAAGCTCACCAGGCTCGATGAACCACCAAGATTGAATTAGCATTCTCATGAAGATAAGATAAGAAATGTTACTGAATCCAATGACTGTTCCCTGATCAGTAAAGGATTCTGGACCTGGACTCAGGGATAGATGTAACATAATAAATATAAATCTGTCTCCCTCCATTTAGTATGAAATGTTAAGTTTCGTATGATATGTATCCATTTGTGTGATGTCGATCATCCATTTCGTAAGATATATCACAAATTACAATTTGTATATGCTACGAATTGCAATACGTATGATATGTTATGAATTCCAATATGTTGTGGCTAACGTTAGCTAGGCTTTGTAGAATAATAGTGAAGACATCACAACTATGAAATAACACATATGGAATCATGTAGTAACCAAAAAAGTGTTAAACAAATATTTTAGATTCTTCAAATAGCCACCCTTTGCCAACCAGCTTCACCTGGAATGCTTTTCCAACAGTCTTGAAGGAGTTCCCACATATGCTGAGCACTTGTTGGCTGCTTTTCCTTCAATCTGCGATCCGACTCATACCAAACCATCTCAATTTGGTTCAGGTCGGGGGATTGTGGAGGCCAGGTCATCTGATGCAGCACTCCATCACTCTCCTTCTTGGTAAAATAGCCCTTACACAGTCTGGAGGTGTGTTGGGTCATTGTCCTGTTGAAAAACAAATGATAGTCCCACTAAGCCCAATCCAGATGGGAAGACGTATCGCTGCAGAATGCTGTGGTAGCCATGCTGGTTAAGTGTGCCTTTAATTCTAAATAAATCACTGACAGTGTTGCCAGCAAAGCACCCCCACACAATAACACCTCCTCCTCCATGCTTTACGGTGGGAAATACACATGCGGAGATCATCCGTTCAACCACACCGCGTCTCACAAAGACACGGCGGTTGGAACCAAAAATCTCAAATTTGGACTCATCAGACCAAAGGACAAATTTCCACCGGTCTAATGTCCTTTGTTCTTGTTTCTTGGCCCAAGGAAGTCTCTTCTTCTTATTGGTGTCCTTTAGTAGTGGTTTCTTTGCAGAAATTCAACCATGAAGGCCTGATTCACACAGTCTCCTCTGAACAGTTGATGTAGAGATGTGTCTGTTACTTGAACTCTGTGAAGCATTTATTTAGGCTGCGATTTCTGAGGCTGGTAACTCTTAACTTATCCCCTGCAGCAGAGGTAACTCTGGGTCTTCCATTCCTGTGGCAGTCCTCATTAGAGTCAGTTTCATCATAACGCTTGATGTTTTTTGCAACTGCACTTGAAGAAACTTTCAAAGTTCTTGAAATGTTTCGTATTGACTGACCTTCATGTCTTAAAGTAATGAAGGACTGTCGTTTCTCTTTGCTTGTTTGAGCTGTTCTTGACATAATATGGAATTGGTATTTTACCAAATAGGGCTATCTTCAGTATACCCCCTATATTTAGATTTGTTTAACACTTTTTTTTTGTTTAATTATTTTTTACATAATTCCATATGTGTTATTTGATAGTTTTGATGACTATTCTACAATATAGAAAATAGTAAAAAATAAAGAAAAACCCTTGAAAGAGTAGGCGTTCTAAAACGTTTGACCGGTAGTGTACATCTGGATTTGATTAGAGGTTTGATAAGCCAGATGAGCCATACATTAAATACATTTTATGAGCCCTACATTAAAGACATTTAATGAGCCAAAAAAAAACAGAAAACATAAAAGGCTATAGCTATGTAACTGCTCTCTTGGGCTCCAGGTAGCTTAGTGGTTAAGAGCGTTGGGCCAGAAACCAAATAGGTCACTGGTTCAAATCCTTGAGCCAACTAGGTGAAAAATCTGTGCTTTTGAGCAAGGCACTTAACCCTAATTGCGCCTGTAAGTTGCTTTGGATAAGAGGTTTGCTAAATTACTAAAATGTAAATTGTATTATATGGACTTGAATTATGCACATTATTCAAAGCAGGAAGAGAACATGCAAATCTGGTGCAACACATGCAGCATACTAAGTATAGGCTAGTGAACTTCCTCGCTTTCAACAGTTAAATGAAATACATTTTGTTGTCCTTATCTTCATCATTCTAATGACATCCCTGAATAATATAAGACTAGAATTAGATTCAGAAGGCTTTCACTTCTCTTCATGAAGATTGAATGGTTACGGGTCTGAATAAATAACTGCTATAGCCTACCGCCATCGTGCGTTCGCTCTTCTTTCAAACTATTGGCTGCTGTATTTAACATTCAGCGAACAAGAGCTTGCATCCCTCTTCGAATAGTCTATTGGTATAAGAAATGCTAAAAATAGAATGCCCAGCAAGTTATTCTTCTTTTCCTGCCTGGGACTCCAAGAGTTAAGGAGCGTTTTTTTAAGGAGAGAGGCCAGCAGAGCACAGCTGCATATTGCGCAAGAGGCTATAAGTTAGAAGCTTATTATGCATAAACCATAATAATTAGCTAAATATAAGGCTAATACTGCATTGAATGTATTACCTGAAAGAGGTAGGCTAGGACATCTATATATAGGGCTATATATCAATCTAGAACATGATGATCTATTTTGGATGCAATTTGAATGGAGTTGATGGAGAGAGAAAAATTGACTGCGAGAGAGTGCTTTAAAGCAATGGTATTTGAGTGATAGGCTGTTTTTAAACTTCAGCTAAAATGAAAATATATATCTTTACAATTAAAAAATAAGGTGACCCCTGAAAACCAGATGGAGATGGGTAAATTAGACACGCATTTGGTCTTTATATTACAAATGCAGAACTACCTGTCACAAGAAAATAAGTTACCATGAGAGGATAAGTCTACATGCATTGTGAACTGCGCTCCATACTGAGATGGGCTGTCTGTCCCCCAAACTGAATGTTGATTCATCATGCAGAGGCCGTAGAGAAGCCAGCTTTAGACATCGCATATCATTTAACAGTTTCATTTCACGCCATGCTGTTCATATAAATCATTTATTATAATTTACCGGTTTCTCACAGTTATTTATTCCGGGAAAAGTGAGTGGTTTTTGGTGGTAAATCCCTGTAAATCTCGGTAACCGGGTTCCCATCATTCAACCATCATGTCTAGTCTATGAGACCAGGCTGGCCAGTTGTCTCTCCCTTCAGACATTTGGTAAGTTACTCAGCCTGAATAAACGTATTTGAGCGAATGCCTCACTTATTACCCTTCTGCACTCACTGTTTCTCACGATTTCTCTTACAAATGTACAGTATACTATTTTTAGTTTTCAGTACATGTCTACACACCCCAACTAAACAGCTCATAAATGTATGGTAAGAACAAAGACAGCAACATACAGAATATGAAAATGAAGTCTTGTTTATGACAAACACATTGGCTTTATTAGCTCTATCAGCCTGTGGCGATCAAATACACACCCTTTCTTTCAAGTAACTGTGAGATACCCACAAAATACCTGCACCCTCACTGGTGATATCCCTTCTCATAAATTAAAACAACAGTGACTGACATCCACTGTATTTTGTTGAGAATAAACAACAGAATGGAGACTTGGAGACATAGACCAAAGTTTTACCTCACTGGTAGAATACACTGACAAACATATCCTAAAAGAGTTGAATATTACTGGTATATAGGAGTAGGAATTGCCAGGGTCCTCACAATACCATATTATCATAATACTTAGGTGCTGATACAATATGTATTGCAATTCAATACTGTGATTTTATTGCGATTCCATGGTCCAAACATTGCTCACCATATCTCTGTTGCAGAGAGACCCGAAGTTATACTCAACTGAAACAAATGGATATATTCATAATAGACAGGTCACTCACTCTTCTGTCTGTGATAATGAGGAAGTGATTCAGCAGCAACTAGCCTGACAGTTTAGTGTACAGTGACCTCTGGTGGCCATAGCTGGTGAATGGGGTCTTATCCTATTGACCAACCATGAACTCCGGATTTGCTATGTGTTACCATTACAAGGTAGTGACTTGCACAACAGAATGGCCAGGGTGTGCCAGATCATTGAGTAACATGAGTAAATGGGCTCTTCTGACATCTGAGTCAGTCTGGCACTCTTCTGAAGATACAATGGCTATAGTGGACATTCAGCACTGGAAGATAAGGAGCAGCCAGAGGTGTAGTAGGTAATACTTGATGTCATACAAGGAATATAATTTACTCATATTCTAGATATAAAGATATCATTAACCTCAGCACAAGAGTGTACTAGGACAGGGCACTGGGTTATCCAGACCCTGCCAACTTCGTACTAAAGGACTGTTTTGTGATTCACTGGAGCAATTAAGCAGATTGAAGTTCTGCAGGTTAAAAAAAATAACTTCTTTATGAGCTGCTGTATTTTCGTAGTTATTCACATAAAACCATATCTGCACGTAACAATTCTCATATTTGCAAAATCAAATATAATAGAAACTGTAATTATAGAAACTAAATGATATTAAAACATGAACAAAATCACTTTTCCTTCAGCAGTTATAAAAGCAACTTCAACACAATTTTGGTTTCACACTTTAAAGACTTACGTACTTAGAACAAATATGTGCACATCAAATATATGCCAGCTGAAGAGTTTCACTAGAAAGCAAACTATTTAGAAATGTCATAGAAGTGCATTTGTGCTAGTGGATTTGTTCCATGGACACTGTTGAACTTAAACAACATGTGTAGAAAATGGAGACGGATGCCTTAAAAACAAATAACCATCCCTAATAGCAGTGCAGTTGCTCATCGTGTCTTTAATACAAAACAGCTCAGTTTTCCGTACTCTTGGCACCGTAATTCGTGTAAGTGTATCTGTGTGTGAGTGGCTGTGTACAGTATGTATGCTTGGTTTCATCCCAGCAGAAGGCCTGACAGTGCGTTCAGGTCCCTCATGTAGGGGTTGTCACTCAGGATACGGTCAATGTGCTGCTGCTGGTGGGGAAAGATATCGTACAGCTTCCTTTTGAGCTCTATGGTTTCCGAAGGTGATCGCTGGGGAGGGGGTGAGGGTGGTGCTGGGCGAGGGGGGTGCGACCCCTGGAGAGTGGGTGAGGGTGTTGGGCGAGGGGGGTGCCACCCAAGGGGCCCAGAGTGTGGCCAGTGGGAGGGTGGCCTCATCATGGGGGTAGCTGAGGGATGGGGGGTAGCTGAGGGGCTGGGAGCAGACGGCAGAGCTTGGACATAGACATGCTGCGGGGTGGCTTGGGGGTCCTGGGGGTCTGGCCTCAGAAGAGGTGTGACTGGGCTCCATCTGTGAGAGAGAGAGACACACGTATAGTCAATATTCACACACACACGCACACATTGCCGTCAGGACATAGTGTATAAACAATACTATCATCTCCATTCTTTCACACACACCTGCTGTCCTTCTGTAAGAAAATATCCAGGTGGGGGCCATGCTTCCCCAGGGGGTCATCTGGGATCATAAAATGGTTCTCCGCAAAGGTAAACTGCAAAAGCCTGGAAAAAGGTGACAGTCAGTGTTAGGGGAGAAGGCTTCTTAACATAATGTGTCCATGGATTATATAAATGTCTGTGGAGAAATAAGAGCAAGTCTGATGATTGGGGCTCCCGAGTGGCGATGCGGTCTAAGGCACTGCATCTCAGTGCTAGAGGCGTCACTGCAGACCCTGGTTCGATCCCGGGCTGTATCACAACCGGCAGTGATCGAGAGTCCCATAGGGCGGCGCACAATTGGCCCAGCGTCGTCCGTGTTATGGGAGGCCGGGGTAGGCCGTCATTGTAAATAAGATTTTGTTCTTAACTGACTTGCCTAGTTAAATGAAGGTGAAATAAATTAAAAAATTTAAGGCCTTAACCTCTCTTGGATGATCTTCATCCATGCCTCTGATGCATTTACAAAGTCCCGCAGGTTGTCATTGGTGACGATAACCCCTCCTGTCTTCTCTGCCAGATGGAGCAGAAACCTGCAGGTGAGAGAGTGATTAGACTGAGTCAGCTGACAGTGAGTCATGGATGAGGTGGCAGTAGGGAATGTGGGCAAGGCTCCGGGACAGGGTGAGTATGGATGAGGTGGCAGGAGATGACATAGAGCAGGGGTCCACTTTCTTTTATATAAAAACACACATATACATACATACATACATACATACATACATACATACATACATAAAAATGCAAATTAATTACTTAAAAATCACACAATGTGATTTTCTGGATTTTTGTTTTAGATTCCGTCTCTCACAGTTGAAGAGTACCTATGATAAAAATTACAGACCTCTACATGCTTTGTAAGTGGGAAAACCTGCAAAATCGGCAGTGTATCAAATACTTGTTCTCCCCACTGTACATACATACATACATACATACATACATACATACATACATACATACATACATACATACATACATACATACATACATGCATACATACAGTGGGGAGAACAAGTATTTGATACACTGCCGATTTTGCAGGTTTTAATTAATTAATTTGCATTTTATTGCATGACATAAGTATTTGATACATCAGAAAAGCAGAACTTAATATTTGGTACAGAAACCTTTGTTTGCAATTACAGAGATCATACGTTTCCTGTAGTTCTTGACCAGGTTTGCACACACTGCAGCAGGGATTTTGGCCCACTCCTCCATACAGACCTTCTCCAGATCCTAAGGGTTTCGGGGGCTGTCGCTGGGCAATACGGACTTTCAGCTCCCTCCAAAGATTTTCTATTGGGTTCAGGTCTGGAGACTGGCTAGGCCACTCCAGGACCTTGAGATGCTTCTTACGGAGCCACTCCTTAGTTGCCCTGACTGTGTGATTCGGGTCGTTGTCATGCTGGAAGACCCAGCCACGACCCATCTTCAATGCTCTTACTGAGGGAAGGAGGTTGTTGGCCAAGATCTCGCGATACATGGCCCCATCCATCCTCCCCTCAATACGGTGCAGTCGTCCTGTCCCCTTTGCAGAAAAGCATCCCCAAAGAATGATGTTTCCACCTCCATGCTTCACGGTTGGGATGGTGTTGTGGTTGTACTCATCCTTCTTTTTCCTCCAAACACGGCGAGTGGAGTTTAGACCAAAAAGCTCTATTTTTGTCTCATCAGACCACATGACCTTCTCCCATTCCTCCTCTGGATCATCCAGATGGTCATTGGCAAACTTCAGACGGGCCTGGACATGCGCTGGCTTGAGCAGGGGGACCTTGCGTGCGCTGCAGGATTTTAATCCATGACGGCTTAGTGTGTTACTAATGGTTTTCTTTGAGACTGTGGTCCCAGCTCTCTTCAGGTCATTGTCCAGGTCCTGCCGTGTAGTTCTGGGCTGATCCCTCACCTTCCTCATGATCATTGATGCCCCACGAGGTGAGATCTTCCGTGGTGCCCCAGACCGAGGGAGATTGACCGTCATCTTGAACTTCTTCCATTTTCTAATAATTGCGCCAACAGTTGTTGCCTTCTCACAAAGCTGCTTGCCTATTGTCCTGTAGCCCATCCCAGCCTTGTGCAGGTCTACAATTTTATCCCTGATGTCCTTACACAGCTCTCTGGTCTTGGCCATTGTGGAGAGGTTGGAGTCTGTTTGATTGAGTGTGTGGACAGGACAGGTCTTTTATACAGGTAACGAGTTCAAACAGGTGCAGTTAATACAGGTAATGAGTGGAGAACAGGAGGGCTTCTTAAAGAAAAACTAACAGGTCTGTGAGAGCCGGAATTCTTACTGGTTGGTAGGTGATCAAATTCTTATGTCATGCAATAAAATGCAAATTAATTATTTAAAAATCATACAATGTGATTTTCTGGATTTTTGACCTCTACATGCTTTGTAAGTAGGAAAACCTGCAAAATCGGCAGTGTATCAAATACTTGTTCTCCCCACTGTACATACATACATACATACATACATACAGTTGAAGTCGGACGTTTATATACACAGGTTGAAGTCATTAAAACTAATTTTTCAACCACTACACAGATTTCATGTTAACAAACTATAGTTTTGGCAAGTCGGTTAGGACATCTACTTTGTGCATGACACAAGTCATTCTTCCAACAATTGTTTACAGACAGATTATTTCACTTATAATTCACTATATCACAAGTCCAGTGGGGTCAAAAGTTTACATACACTAAGATGACTGCTTTTAAACAAATTCCAGAAAATGATGTCATGGCTTTAGTAGCTTCTGATAGGCTAATTGAAATCATTTGAGTCAAAAGGAAGTGTACCTGTGGATGTATTTCAAGGCCTACCATCAAACTCAGTGCATTTTTGCTTGAGAAATCAGCCAAGACCTCAGAAAAATAATTGTAGACCTCCACAAGTCTATTTCATCCTTGGGAGCAATTTACAAACACCTGAAGGTACCACGTTCATCTGTACAAACAATAGTACGCAAGTATAAACACCATGGGACCACGCAGCCATCATACCACTCAGGAAGGAGACACATTCTGTCTCCTAGAGATGAACGTACTTTGATGCGAAAAGTGCAAATCAATCTCAGAACAACAGCAAAGGACTTTGTGAAGATGCTGGAGTAAACAGGTACAAAAGTATCTATATCCACAGTAAAACGAGCCCTGTATCGACATAACATGAAAGGCCGCTCAGCAAGGAAGAAGCCACTGCTCTAAAACCGCCATAAAAAAGCCAGACTACGGTTTGCAACTGCACATGGGGACAAAGATGGAGAAATGTCCTCTGGTCTGATGAAACAAAAATAGAATTGTTTGGCCATAATGACCATCGTTATGTTTGGAGGAAAAATATGTGGCCAGAACTGAAAAGCGTGTGCAAGCAAGGAGGCCTACAAACCTGACTCAGTTACACCAGTTCTGTCAGGAGGAATGGGCCAAAATTCACCCAACTTATTTTGGGAAGCTTGTGGAAGGCTACCCGAAACGTTTGACCCAATTTAAACAATATAAAGGCTATGCTACCCAATACTAATTGAGTGTATGTAAACTTCTGACCCACTTGGAATGTGATGAAAGAAATAAAAGCTGAAATTATTATTATTACTCCCGAAATTTCTTTTTAAAAATAAAGTGGTGATCCTAACTGACCTAAGACAGGGAATTTTTACTAGGATTAAATGAATTGTGAAGAACTGAGTTTAAATGTTTTCAGCTAAGGTGTTTGTAAACTTCCGACTTCTACTGTACATACACACACACACATACTGAGGGGGGGGGGGGTGACCCCGGGTTGAATATACAGAGGGTGGGCAGGCTGTATGACGAGGTGAGATGTGTGACTTAGCAGTACCTGTCATCATGTGAGGAAATCCTCTTTCCACAGACCTCTCTGGAAGGAGTGAAAGAGAGCAGACGCAGGTCTTCCAGTTGATTCAGGTAATGTTGTTCTGTTGAGACACGGAGCAAAATACATTTACACAGTGGCAACCCGTTTTGCATGTTATTTTGGCATTAATACCTGCCACGTATCAGTTTGCAATGTAAAAAAAAAAAAAAAATTAGTTAATAAAGAAGCATACAAACATGGTCTCTTTTTTGCTTTCTTGAGTAAGGCAGCTCCAAAATGCAGGTGTTTCAGTCTAGCTCAGTGTTTTCTGTGGTGGTGGGGCAGCCAGCGGAAAATACGGAGCGTAGGTGTTGGTAATGTTCTCTAGTTGCGCCGTGATTGTTTCAGTGTTCTGTCACTCATTGGGACACTACTTCACTGCAAAATCTACGAGGAGAGCTCGAAAATTCAAGCCCCTTGGGTGCTGCCATAAGGTTACATTAGAAGTGCCCATCCAAGAAGGCTCAAGGTCATTGGCCACAGATAAAATGACGTCAAATCACGTTGCATCTACCGTAGCTTTGATTGGACTGATCAACATCATACTTTCAAAATCTTAGCTAGCAAGCTAGACAAGCATTCATCATCATGAATTAAGTGGACAATCTACTGGCAAATCCTTTAAAATATAATATATATATATTTTTTAACCTTTATTTAACTAGGCAAGTCAGTTAAGAACAAATTCTTATTTACAATGACGGCCTACCAGTGAACAGTGGGTTAACTGGCTTGTTAAGGGGCAGAACGACAGATTTTTACCTTCTCAGCTCGGGGATTCGATCCAGCAACCTTTCAGTTACTGGCCCAACGCCCTAACCACTAGGCTACCTGCCGCCCGAAATCATTGTCATATGAAGAGAAATTAAAGATAAAACGTATTGGTGCTCATCGGCCATTGGACATAAACATTACATAACAAGTTGGAATCACAAATTCAATTATGAGTGGTTTGGAAGGAATCAGTGGCTAATTGCAAGCATTACAAAGCAATCACTAGCCTGGCTATTCAGTGGAGTGGTTCTGTGGTCTAAGTCTCGGTTTAAGGGTCTCTTTTCCAAGATTAAAAGGATAAACATTCACATGCAACACCATGGGCCAGAAAAGGTTGACTAGAACGGTCATCCAACTCGGAATTCCAAGTCGGGAACTTGGGCCACTTTCTAGATCTCCGACCTGAAGATCACGGACATCATGATTCAACCTTGTTTTTTCCCCCCAGTTGTCTTCAAAGCATCATAAATACAGAGAATGCCAGAAGGTTGATGACAAAATTTGCCCACAAGGACCGCTGGGCCACCTTCCTATTCAAGTGAGCACAGCACAACAAAGAGAGTCCAAAAATATATTGTAATATGCCATGGAGATATGTATACTGTAGCTAAGAAAGTAATACTAAGTATATGTTGTTTAGTAAGCTGTTAGTAGCCCATGTGCCTCACCCTAATAATTTGGTCCCTTTCCCCCTCATAACTTAGCCTACTGTTCTGACTTGACATGTAGCATATAGCCTGTTTTAGAGAAATGTACTCATCGAATATTGTAAGAGCTTTCATTGTCTGCTTATATCCCACTTTATATATCCTACGGTTCTGACTTGGTGTACAGGGTGAATACTTCAAGAACGGCCCACGTTTCAAAAGTACTGAACAATTAGTTATATTGACTACGTCCATCCTAGTTCGCTCATTGTCTTAATCGAAATGACAGATTGCCTCTTATCTGCTCGTCGTCCCCTTATGCCATAGTTTGTACATCTCAATTGTCAGTAGAAACCACATTTGTTTAAGCAAGTCAGCTGTATTTTTTTAAAAGGCAGTAAATGAGGCTGAATTAACGGTTTCGCTGCCAGACAAGGCTCCGCTGATAGCCAGGTGTAGAAGTGGTAAGGATTCACTACATGGTGCTGAAAAGAAAGCTCTGCTCTTGGGACAGCTTTATGTAGGCCCTAACAGTTTGTGGGCACCATTTGTCACCGTTATAGTGCAATTAATGTACTGTTTAGTGTTGTGTAGTGGCTTTGCTGGCATGCATCTAAACATATTTTGGGGAGTTTGCTCCACCAAGATTTACATGCTAAAGGTACCACTGCATTTACACATATCCTTAACAGAACTATTTTCCAATCGTCTTTCATCTGACCAAAGCCTTGGATGGCTGTACTACAGGTACATTTCAGTGGCGTGTCTGTTCTGACCTGTTGTGTAGCGGTTTTTCTTCTGCCTCCACTGAGGCACAAAGACGGTGATCTGCCGGTGGCCCCGACTCCAAAAGGTCTCCACAGCAATGGCTATCCCCCGGCAGGAGAAGAAGCAGTGGAGACCGTGCCTAAAGAATATCAGGAGGAGGACAGGGATGAAATGATTAGGTTTGGGACTGCCTTATAACTGTATTTTAGATTGACAAATTGATGACTGCCTTCAGACAGTATTGTAACAAACGGGTAGCAAGTTCGAGAAAAAAGTACCACATTGAAGGTGTGGAAGACGTTTTGACATCTACAAAAACCAAGACAAAAACAACAACAACATTTAGGACTAAAACGTAGCCTAACAAAAAGTATAAAGTCACTCTGGTCAGAGCCAGCTTTTGGCAGGAAGTTAGCAGTGCTGCCTGCTATCCAAAAATAAAGACACATTATATGTGGACACCCCTTCAAATTAGTGGATTCAGCTATTTCAGCCACACCTGTTGCTGACAGGTATATTAAATAGAGCAATCTCCATAGACAAAAATAGGCAGTAGAATGGCCTTAATGAAGAGCTCAGTGACTTTCAACGTGGCACCGTCATTGGACGTCACCTTTCCAACAAGTCAGTTCGTCTAGAGCTGCCCCGGTCAACTGTAAGTGCTGTTGTTGTGAAATGGAGACTTTTAGGAGCACAAGCTCACAGAACGGGACCGGCGAGTGCTGAAGCGCGTAAAAGTAGTCCCGCGTAGCTCAGATGGTAGAGCATGGCGCTTGCAATGCCAGGGTTGTGGGTTCGATTCCCACGGGGGACCAGTATGAAGAAAGTATAAACATGTATGCACTAACTAATTAAGTCGGTCTGGTTAAGAACGTCTGCTAAATGACTAAAATATAAATGTAAAAATCGCCTGTCCTCGGTTGCAACACTCACTACAGAGTTCCAAACTGCCTCTGGAAGCAACGTCAGTACAAGAACTGTTCATCGGGAGCTTCATGAAATGGGTTTCCATGTCAGAGCAGCCGCACACAAGCCTAAGATCCTTCACAATACATGAATCTAATTACAGTGCCTTCAGAAAGTATTCATACCCCTTATTACACATTTTAATGTGTTACAGCCTGAATTCAAAAAGGATTAAAGTTATGTTTTTTCCTCACACATTAACACACAATACCCATAATGACAAAGTGAAAACATGTTTGAGTCAATACTTTGTAGAAGCACCTTTGGCAGCGATTACAGCTGTGAGTCTTTCTTGGTAAGTGTCAAAGAGCTTTCCACACCTGGATTGTGCAACATTTGCCAATTATTATTTAAAAAATTCTTCAAGCTATGTCAAATTGGTTGTTGATCATTGCTAGACAACCATTTTCAGGTCTTGCCTTAGATTTTTAAGTAGATTTAAGTTAAAACTAACTTGGCCACTCAGGAACATTCACTGTCTTCTTGGTAAGCAACTCCGGTGTAGATTTGGCCTTGTGATGTAGATTATTGTCCTGCTGAAAGGTGAATTCATCTTCCAGTGTCAGACCGAACCAGGTTTTCCTCTACGATTTTGCCTGTGCTTAGCTCCATTCCGTTTATTTTTTATCCTGAAAAACTCCCCAGTCCTTAACGATTACAAGCATACCCATAACAAGATGCAGCCACCACTATGCTTAGAAATATGGAGAGTGGTACTTAGTAATGTGTTGTATTTGCCCCAAACATAACACTGTATTCAGGACTAAAAGTGAATTGCTTTGCAACATTTTTTGGAGTATTACTTTAGTGCCTTGTTGCCAACAGGATGCACGTTTTGGAATATTTGTTATTTTGTACAGGCTTCCTTCTTTTCACTCTGTCAATTAGATAGATAGATAGGTACTTTATTGCTCCCCCGGGGGGGAAATTTCATTGTCAAGCAGCTACAACAAAACAGAGGGCAGGTGCAAAATGCCACAACGAAAAGTACACAAAAGACAGATACACGGTACATGATACATAGAGCGGCAGTATGAAAAAGTATAGAAATACAAGATATCTGGAGTGCAAAAAAAAAAAAGCTATAAAAGGACATTGCATAGTATGAGTGGTTGGCTTAAAGTAAGAGATACTTTAATAGCTAAATGTGTGTATGATATCATTTGGGGTAATAATAGTAATTCCCTTAAAATACAGTCCTTAGTGCGCAGGGTTTAATTACGGACAACTGCACTTATTGCACATTCGATATACTAAAAGCAATGAGAAAAGGTGCAACTGGCAGGATACTAATATGCATTCCTGAGTGAATGCCTACGTCCAATAATTACTTACAATATTACATGTGATATAATATAACAACTGTACATGAGTATGTATATACAGACCTGTATGAATAAATAGGTCCTGAGTGGATGAGTGCTGACGGACCAGAGTTACTCACGGATGGATGCATAATTGTTAAACTAGGTCCTAGCACCCCAACAGTTCCAGATCTATGTTGCCGACGGCACGGCACCCCGGTGAGGCATTATATAGTCTCATAGCCGCCGGCAGGAAGGACCTCCTGTAGCGCTCTCTGGCACACCGTGGTGGGATCAGTCTGTGACTGAAAGTGCTCCTCTGCGTCATAACCATAGTGTGCAGAGGGTAGGTTAGTATTGTGGAGTAATTACAATGTTGGTGATCCATCTTCAGTTTTCTCCTATCTCAGCCATTAAACTCTAACTGTTTTAAAGTCACTATTGGCCTCATGGTGAAATCCCTGAGCGGTTTCCTTCCTTTCCAGCAACTGAGTTTGGAAGGACGCCTGTATCTTTGTAGTGACTGAGTGTATTGATAGACCACCCAAAGAGTAATTAATAAGTTCACCATGCTCAAAGGGATATTAAATGTCTTCTTTTCTTACATTTTTTTTTACTAATCTACCAACAGGTGCCATTCACTGCAAGGCATTGAAAGCCGGTCTTTGTGGTTGAATCTGTGTTTGACATTCACTGCTTGACTGAGGGACCTTACATATAATTGTATGTGTGGGGTAGTCATTAAATAATAAAGTTAAACACTATTATTGCACACAGTGAGTCCGTTCAACTTATTACGTGACTTGTTAAGCACATTTTTACTTCTGAACATATTTAGTATTGTCATAACAAAGGGGTTGAATACTTATTGACTAAAGATATTCTTTTTTTTTATTAATTTGTAAAAATTAAAAAAAACATAATTCCATTTTGACATTATGGTGGGGTATTGCGATTAGGACAAGTGACAAAAAAACTAAATTGAATCCATTTAAAATTCAGGCTGTAACACAACAAAATGAGTAAAAGGTCAAGGCATGTGAATACTTTCTGAAGGCACTGTATATACTCTATCTAAAAATAAGATTAAATTATAGTTTGTTTATATTACTTGGAGTCCAAGTAAAGAGCGAGAGTTCTGAACAATATGGGCAGAGAGGGGGACAAGTAGAAACCATAACAGGCCCTGCAAACAAACTTCCAGAAAGCATGACGAACACATACACACAAAAGCTCAAAACACACAAGTCTTAATTTTGGGAGGTAATACAAAGTCACAGGGAAGTTCCCTCTTAAAGAGAAAGTGAGTTCAAACAGGATGTGCAACTAACCCCAAATCTACTGACGTGGATAGTAAAATCTCCTTGACAACCTGGAAATGTAAATAGGCAAATATGCTAAAACCTTTAATTTCCCCATTGTATAAAAACCCCATACTTCCAGTAATGACTTCAGTGGACAGAATAAAATAGCTTAGGGCGAGAAGGAAGAAACAGAGGAAAACGGACAAAAGTGAAGAGAGATGGGTAATTTCCATGTAAAAGGACTCATGGGCACCAACATGTGATGTTCATAGGAGCATATCAAATTGGGTGTCAAATTAAAGCTAAGAGTCTATATTCTGAGAAATTACAGTATATATACATTTTCCAACCATTTTACAAAGGCTTTGATTTATGGTTAAACAGATGGAACAGAGGTCTACCAGAATAAAATACTTAAAAGGTATAAGAAATACATCAAAACACAATCATGTTGATATAAAGACCCCTGCCAACTAATATCAACACATATTTTGTTTTGGAGAAAATGTTCTGCCTTCTGTAAATTGAAGAAACTTTACCTAGTGCCTTGAAATTCCATTAACAAAAACTCACATATCTTTAAGATATTTTCTCATTCCTCTCCCTCATGAAGAGACAGGATAAGTTCACAGAAGTAACAAGTAAAGGTAGACCTATAAATTAGTTATAGTGTTTTAACTGATATCAATTTTGTTTATACAAGTGATTAAAACTCATAATTCCGTTACCAAATCGGTAACAGACTTTCAGCAATTGAATTGGCTACAATGGGAAATCATAGTGATCACAAACCACAGTTGGTTTCACAACTTTGTTCATTATAAACTGGGTGGTTCGAGCCCTGAATGCTGATTGGCTGACAGACGAGGTATAAATCAGACCGCATACCACAGGTATGACAAAACTTATTTTTACTGCTCTAAATTACGTTGGTAATCAGTTTATAATAGCAATAAGTCACCTCAGGGGTTTGTGATATAAAAAGTATCTAGACATTATCTTCAACATTTGCAACATTGTTGCAATATTGAAATTTGATCTCCACTGTGTCCCATAATAATGAACGTGTCGGGAGTCGAGACGAGACAGGCAGCTTTTCTCAGCCAGTCGAAATCATGAAACAGCATAATTTGTATGGCTATATACAAATAAATGTCAATAGAAAACAGGTGAAACTAAACAAAACACAGCTAGTTTGCCATCTTTCCACCTTCAGTCTGAAGTGATTGTGCTAGCTGTGCAGTTGGCTAGCTAACAAGGGGCTAGGACAGGGTTTCCCAAACTCTGTCCTCAGGACCTCAAGGGTTGCTTGTTTTGGGTTTTTCCCTTAGAACTAGACAGCTGATTCAAATAATCAACTAATCATCAAGCAAAAAAACAAAACGTGCACACCTTGGGGTCCCGAGGACCGAGTTTGGGAAACGCTGGGCTAGGAACATACAGAAAAGGAACTGCCAGATGCGTCATAGTAGGCCGGAAGTTAAGGCGCATTGGGAGCCAAATTTTAAATGGAATACATTGAGCAGGGTAGGAAAAAAATATTACATTAAAACACAATTTATATGTATTTTCGGCAGGGTTGTGGTCACCATTAAACATCTCGGGCCTCCCGAGTGGCGCAGCGGTCTAAGGCACTGCATTGCAGTGCTTGAGGCGTCACTACAGACCCGGTTTCGATCCCAGGCTGTGTCACAACCAGCCGTGACCGGGAGTCCCATAGGGCGGCGCAGAATTTCCCCAGCGTCGTCTGGGTTAGGGGAGGGTTTGGCCGGGGAGGGGTGGGCTTTACTTGGCTCATCGCACTCTAGCGACTCCTTGTGGCGGGCCAGGCGCCTGCAGCCTGATTTCAGACATCAGTTGAACAGTGTTTTCTCTGACACATTGGAGCGGCTGTTTTACGGGTTAAGCAGGCGGGTGTTAAGGAAGTTTGTTTTGGAGGACGCATTACTCAACCATCGCCTCTTCCGAGCGTAATTGGAAATCACGAAATTGGGGAGAAAAAGAGGGTAACATACAAAAAAAATAAAAAAATACATGGTAGTAGGTATAGCTTTTTTATAGTTTCCAAGAGTACATTATTTCCCCATTCATGTCTTATAGCAACCCTATATTCTTGGGGCCCTGGTGTGAAGGGAACGGCAGAGCAGACCGTTATACAACCCTAAATATTTAGATGTGCAACTTGTAATTACAATTTAATAGGACCAGTGCTTCTTTATGGTAAAGATATCTCACATCTGTGCCGTTTGGGAGTGATGTTGTTAGACTACATAGATAGATAGATAGATAGATAGATAGATAGGTACTTTATTGCTCCCCCGGGGGGGAAATTTCATTGTCAAGCAGCTACAACAAAACACAGGGCAGGTGCAAAATGCCACAACGAAAAGTACACAAAAGACAGATACACAGTACATGATACATAGAGCGGCAGTATGGAAAAGTATAGAAATACAAGATATCTGGAGTGCAAAAAAAAAAGCTATAAAAGGACATTGCATAGTATGAGTGGTTGGCTGAATATGTACACTATACATTGGTGGATGTTGGATGGTTAACTATACTATACAGGTCGATGGCAGAGAAATACTTCAGTAGCTAAAAATGCGTATGATATGAGCGAGGGTAATAATAGTTTACTTAATAGACAGACTGGGTAAATTAACAGGTAAGTGAAAATTTTGCATGGTTAAATTAGTTAAATTAGCTGTACAGTTAGGTATACAGTTATATTTACAGATAAGTGAATACTTGCATGTTTACACAAACTGTACAGGTAAATGACAGGAAGAGATACTTTAATAGCTAAATGTGTGTATGATATCATTTGGGGTAATAATAGTAATTCCCTTAAAATACAGTCCTTAGTGCGCAGGGTTTAATTACAGACAACTGCACTTATTGCACATTCGATATACTAAAAGCAATGAGAAAAGGTGCAACTGGCAGGATACTAATATGCATTCCTGAGTGAATGCCTACGTCCAATAATTACTTACAATATTGCATGTGATATAATATAACAACTGTACATGAGTATGTATATACAGACCTGTATGAATAAATAGGTCCTGAGTGGATGAGTGCTGACGGACCAGAGTTACTCACGGATGGATGCATAATTGTTAAACTAGGTCCTAGCACCCCAACAGTTCCAGATCTATGTTGCCGACGGCACGGCACCCCGGTGAGGCATTATATAGTCTCATAGCCGCCGGCAGGAAGGACCTCCTGTAGCGCTCTCTGGCACACCGTGGTGGGATCAGTCTGTGACTGAAAGTGCTCCTCTGCGTCATAACCATAGTGTGCAGAGGGTGGGTGACGTTGTCCATGATGGCCAGCAGTTTGGCCAGGATCCGTCTCTCCGCCACCTCCTCTAGAGTGTCAAGGCTCATCCCCAGGACAGAGCTAGCCTTCCTGATCAGCTTATTTACCCGAGAAGCATCACCGGCTTTGATGTTTGCTCCCCAGCACACCACTGCAAAAAAGATGGCACTGGCCACCACAGACTGGTAGAAGGTATGCAGTAGTTTACTGCACACGTTAAAGGACCTGAGCCTCCTTAGAAAGTAGAGTCGGCTCTGGCCCTTTTTGTACAGGGCCCCGGTGTTACCAGCCCATTCCAGTCTGTTGTCCATATGGACACCCAGGAACTTGTATGACTCAACCATTTCCACATCCGTCCCCTTTATAGGGACTGCAGTCAGTTGTGCCTTGGTTCTCCTGAAGTCCACCACCATCTCCTTAGTTTTGCTGATGTTGAGCTGAAGGTGGTTCTGCTCACACCACAACACAAAGTCACTGATTGTGCTCCTGTACTCCTCCTCCTGCCCACCCCTGATGCACCCTACAATAGCAGAGTCATCCGAGAACTTCTGTAGGTGGCATGTCTCAGAGTTATATCTGAAGTCTGAGGTGTAGAGGGTGAACAGGAAGGGGGACAGGACCGTAGCCTGGGGGGCCCCTGTGTTGCTAACAGCCCGTTCTGACACACAGCTCTGTAGTCGCACAAATTGTGGCCTACCGGTCAGGTAGTCCGTGACCCAGGAGACTAAGGGTGCTTCCACTTTCATCCTCCTCATCTTCTCACCCAGTAGCAGGGGCTGAATGGTATTGAAGGCACTGGAGAAGTCAAAAAACATGACCCTCACAGTGCAACCTGCGTTGTCCAGGTGAGAGTAGGCCCTCTGCAGAAGGTAGATGATTGCATCATCCACCCCGATTTTGCCCTGGTATGCAAACTGCAGGGGGTCCATTGATGAACACACCAGGGGTCTGAGGTGAGCGAGGACTAACCTTTCCAGGGTCTTCATGATGTGGGATGTTAGCGCTACAGGTCTGAAGTCATTCAGGACAGTGGGGTGTGCCTTCTTGGGCACTGGGACGAGGCAGGATGTTTTCCACAGCACAGGGACCCTTTCTAGGCTCAGGCTAAGGTTGAAAAGACGCTGGAGTATTCCACACAGTTGGTCAGCACAGACCCTCAGCACCCTTGGGCTGATGCCATCAGGGCCCGCCGCTTTCCACTGGTGTAGTCTCTCCAGCTCTCTCTTCACTTGGTTGGTGGTGAAAGCCAGCCCAGGTGGGGAGGTGGGGGGAAGGGGGGTGTTGAGGATCAGTCCAGGGGGGGCAGGGGCAGAGGTGGGGTCACTGATTGTCTCAGCAGAGGTGCTGTGAGCAAAGTGGGGGTGGGATAGCCGTGAGGGTGTGTGGTCTGGGGAGCTGGAGGGGAGGTGGACAGGGCCAGTATCGAACCTGTTAAAAAATTGGTTCAGCTCATTGGCTCTGTCCTGTGTCCCCTCTGTCTGCCCACTGTTTGACTTTTTGAAGCCAGTGATATTTCTCATACCCTTCCACACCTCTCTCACCTGGCTCTGCCTCAGCTTGTCCTCCATCTTCTCCTTATACACTCTCTTCCCCTCAGCAATCCGCAACTTCAGCTCCCTCTGGACGCATTTCAATTTGTCCTTGTCCTTCTCCTTGAAGGCCCTCTTCTTCTCATTCAGCAGGGCCTTCAGGTCGCTGGTGACCCAGGGTTTATTGTTTGGGAAACAGCGTACCTTCCTGGTGGGTACAGTGTTGTCTACACAAAAATTAATATAGTCTGTTATGCAGTCAGTGAGTCCATCGATGTCCTCCCCATGAGCCTCACAGAGCACATCCCAGTCTGTTGTTTCAAAGCAGTCCTGTAGGGCCTCATTCGCCTCTGGGGACCATCTCCTAATAGTCCTGGTGGTTGCAGGCTGCTGTTGGACCATAGGCCTGTAGAGTGGGGTGAGGTGGACAAGGTTGTGATCCGATCTACCGAGGGGAGGGAGTGCAGTGGAGTTGTATGCATCCTTCACATTAGCATATAACAAGTCCAGAGTTTTATTATTCCTGGTTGGGCACTTCACGAACTGTTTGAACGTGGGCAGCGTTGAAGAGAGAGATGCATGGTTAAAATCCCCCGAAATGGCAAGGAAAGCACTGGGATGCGCTGTCTGTAACCTCGCGATAACAGAGTGGATGACGTCACACGCTGCGTTTGCGTCAGCAGAGGGCGGGATGTAAACAATAACAGCAATGGCCGCCGTGAATTCCCTCGGCAAATAGTAGGGTCTCAGGCTAACGGCTAGCAGTTCAATGTCCGGGCTACAAAACTGTTCCTTAAGAGTAATATGGTTCGGATTACACCATCTGTTGTTAACTAATAAAGCCAGCCCACCACCCTTACTCTTACCGGAAGAGACGCGATCCCTGTCCACTGTGATGGTCTGGAAACCGTCGATAGTGACGTTCTGTATGGGGATGTTATCGTTCAGCCAAGTCTCAGTAAAACACATTAGGCTAGCTTCCCGATAAATCCTTTGTCCACGAACAAGTCCCGCCAACTCATCCATCTTGTTATGTAGACACCTCACATTGCCCATAATAATAGACGGTATAACCGGCTTGTACTTGAACCTCCTCCGCTTTGCCTTACATTTCAATCCCGCCCTGCATCCACGGCGTCGTCTTTTCAACTCGTCCGGAATATCAAACTTTTCCCTGGGGAGCAGCAGCGCTGCGTGGGCTAAATCCAGGAGCTGGGCTCTGCTGTAAACAATAACAGTTGACGACTCCTGTCGACGTTCAGCTGCGATAAAATCCATAAAATCCATAATCCTGAACTGTTATAGTTCGACTGTAGCAAAATAAAAAATAAAACTAAGAAAAAAGACGAAAATAGACGAAAGAAACGAACTAAAACAACAATTAATGCACGAACAACGGGAGCTGCTTAACAGGCGACCACTCAGGGCGGGCGCCAAACGTACTAGGAACGTTGTTTCCTCTTCAGAGTGCACTGGTGCACAAGTGATACAGTGTATAATTTCGCTTGACCTCGGAAACCACAAGTTCTTTCAATTTTCGCACTGTATGTTCTGAAGGTTTGTATAAAAATGGAAAGTGTATAGGCCATCACTGGAGTAGCCTATAGGCCCACTATTTCATTTTTTTAAAGTAATCTAAACTGACTGGATCCCCCTCACCTACTGAAAAGAAACGCACTATACAGTGCAAAGGCTGCCACATGATCTCCGGCCCAGACCACCCACCTCCCATCAGGTCAGAGAAATCAGACAATTAAATGCACGCTTTGGGAGTTTCATCCCAGGGTCTATCACTATAGAGTACCACAGTATGAGTCATTATACCCTAGAGGTCAACAGGGAAGTATTTCCAATCGTTTTCCCACAAGGTTTCATGTAGGCTTACCCTGGTGTGACGTTTTAATAACCGTGTAAATCTCTCTCGGACAAGGAGATATAGTTGCCTGTATTTACCCCCCAAAAATGAAATGCTAATTAGCTGCTAATGTGCGTATCATACAGAACCTCAAATGGCATGATGATCTGGATGAGACTGCCAAATCGAGGCAAAGGTAAGAATCTCTGCATTAACTATTTAATGTTAACTAAATTTAGTAATTAATTAATTGACAATTCTGTGAATGGTCTTGGGAAAGTTTAAAATGTACACAATACCTGTTAGCAAAGGTGTCAGCTAAAGATGACATGCAGGAGCTTGCAGGGATTTGTAGTCTTGCATGGTCTACTTGTATGCTAATTAGCATTTTAGAACTTGAGAGTAAATAGAGCTGAATATATTAATAGAAGTCTCCTTGTCCTAGAGAGATTTACACGGTTATCAAAACATCACGCCAGGGTAAGCCTACACAAAACACAGCTCTTATTTTAAGTGTTTCTAAAACCCCCTATGAGAAAAATGAATTATGGAAAAAAAAACGGTTGGAACCATTTCCCTGTTTGACCGCTAGAATATTATGACACGTCCACTGTGGGGCTCTATTATGAACAACTCCCCATATGGGCAGGAAAGATATCTGCTGTGTTTTCCATATGTTTTGTTTAGGCCTATGTGATGTGTGAGAAGTGCTAAGAGTTCCTCTTGTAGGACAAACGTGAATCTGAATCAGAATTGTTTTCACTTTTCCATCTTATGACCGTCAAGATTCAAATGCATTAATATAGTTTCATTCAATCAATGAATAAGTTTAATGCTGGTATTATTTTCTCTTCATAAACTGAAGAGAACTTGCACTATAAGATTGATTGCCTTCCCAATCCAGACCCAAACACACATTTGAGTTCTCCTTATGTTCCTAGGCAAGGCGGGAAGAACCTCCATAGCAACCATTTTCGTTTGCCATAGCAACCTGCAAAGTTCTGGAACTATCAACCAGCGCTTGGGTAGTTTTGCTTTACATGGCAGTCAATACGAATAGAACTAACGACTAGAGAACGCCTAAAATTGCAATTGACAACCAGTGTTAGTGAATGTAGCATCACGTTTTGTTGAACGGCTTTGCCTCGTGGCTATGAACACATGGCCTCATGTATTATTGCCTAAGTACAGTACAGCACAGTAAAGAAAATAAGCGTATTGTTCAGTACAGTACTATAGAGTTCAGTAAAGTACAGTAAAGCAAAGTACACTATAGTTCAGTAGAGAACACTAGAGTTGAGTACACTATAATTACAGTATTGTACTGTACTGTACTATACATTATTGTTCTATACTCCACTGTACTAAACTGTTCTGTACTCTACTGAGCGGTACTTAGATGTCCAAACTTGTGAAACATAGACGCCTATGATTGTTAAAAGTAGTCCCTGTGCATAGAGTTGTATGGTTTGTTAAACTTTTAAATAAATGTTTTTTGTTTGGCATATATTTTAAGTGAAAAATCGTTACCATGGAATTGCCCATTACTATTACTTATTTCAGAGTCAGAGAAAGATTTTCCCATCTGGAAAGCCACTTAGACCCCCGCCCCGACTGCGGCCATGCGCAAGGCCTATACACACACACACATACATTTACAGGGGGTTACTGGAAGAGCTCTCAGCTATGAGCATGTATAATGTTACCCATGAGAAAGTCCTGACTGAGGGTTACACGCCTGCTTTCACACACACACCAACGCTCACATAGGCCTACACACAGGTGGTCCAAACACAGTCTTATCTGATGATGACAAAATGTGTGTAGGCTCTCAGTGTTGTTCCACATCCTCCTACAGTGGAGGTATAGTAAGAGGGGGAGTTACTCACGCCATGGCCACGTTGCTGCCGTCGATGATGATGTGGCGGAGGTCAGGGTGTCCAGGCTCGTTCTGTAGGATCAGGGTGTAAGGGGTTCTTAGGGACTCATGGAAGCGGGCCGTGGCAGTCAGGGGTGGTGGAGGGGGCTCTGTGCGGGGTGGGGGGACCCTGGCTGATAGAGTCTGGTAGGAGTAGCCTGGCCGTGTGCCTGCTGGCTGGATCGGGCACTGTGGTGTGCTCCGCAGTGCCGTCACACTCTCCACATGTACCGGCCCCATCGGCCCCATGGTCTGAGCCCCTCCCCGGGAAAGGTAGTCCATCCTGGACCCTGATGGAGGATCCAGCTGCTTTTCCGTCCTGGCCTTAATGCCAGTCATGGTGTCGAAACTGTCCTCGCCATCATCAATGGTGATGATATTGTAAGCAGCCCCCTGACCAGTGCTGCTCCTCTTTAGTGTCACTGTCTGCAGCATGCTACTACACTGTCCCCTCTGGACCACAGCATTGCTGCTGAGTGGCTTAATGTTCTCCTTGGACTTTACATCCAGGGCTCTGTTTGGCACTCCATCTGGCCCTCTGTCCTTATCCCTGGAGAAAGTAGAAGATGAGGAGGAGGAAGATGAAGAGTCAGGGTTGTGGGTTGAGGACGCCCCTGCTCGCTGCCCCTCTGTTCTCTGGCTCTCCTTCACAATGCGCTCCAGCAGCAGGAAGGTGTCCTCTGTCTGGTCCGTCTCCCTCACCACCCTCTCCACCACTTCCTGCTGGTAGCCCATGGTCCTGAAGAAGTTCACCAGGCAGCGCAGGTTGGTCTCAGGAGTCACAGCCTCCCGGTCATCCGCACCATCAGTAGAGTCCAGCAACATTAGCCCCATGTTGGCCATGGAGGGGGTCTTATCTTGGCTGTCACCGGTTACAGTGTGGCGTTCTCTCTCCATCGACTCACCCCTCCTCTCCAGGGAGAACTGCCTCTTGGTGTCTCTCAGCTCGCTCTCTGACGAACGCCGCTTGTGGGAGGGTCGGACGCCATTCAGCAACCCCGCTTCGGCCCCGGCTGCAGCCCCAGCCGCCGTCTCCTCAAAGCTGGTGTCCACGATGCGTCTGGAGAGGTCAGTGACAGGGGTGCTGCTTTGGGAGCGATCCTGGTCCACGTCTATAACCCCACCAGGCTGAATGGGGCTCTGGGCCAGACCTAGCAGCTCCTCCTTCAGGGCACTGGGCAGCAGGAGCAGCTCCATGGCGTACTTATCGTCCCGCTCCTCCACAAACGTCTTGAAGGTGCGTTTTACGGACTGCTCTCTGTCTCCTGGTAGGCTGCGCTTCTCTTGGAAGAGAGCAACAAACTGCTGCACGCGGCTCTGTGCCATGACGACAGACTCAATGCAGCCCAGCAGGCGCAGGCGGCCCGGCTCCAGCACCACAACCTCAGCGCTGGTGTCCCGCAGCAGCCGGTCCAGGAACAGACCCCGGGCACCGGCAAAGATGCAGTGCATGTCCACAGGGTAGCTCTCCATCTGCTGCAGCTCTGGGTCACACAGACCTTTCAGGTACTCCTGCAACAACACAGAGTCAAAACCAATTAGAGAATTAGACATGACAACAACAACAAATAATTGGTCCAACATAAACTTACACAGGTGTAGGCAACAAACTTTGTTCATAAAGTACCATGGACAGGGATCTAGACTACATTAAATAACTTCACACAAGAAGGTCCATGTTTGAAGCTTTTTGAAACTGATAGCAGGATGCTTAGGGATACCCCCTCTCCGCCTGCCCAAGAAAACTTCACTCATAATTTTCAATGACAGCTCTCAGTCAACCCTGTCATCACCACATTGACTGTAAATTGGTGAGATTGAAACGTGGAAGATGGGAAGTTGTAAGAAATCAACTGAAACCCAATGAGGAAATCTCAACATGTTTCCTGAAGTTTTTTATGAATCAGCCTCAAGTTTGAGATGCCCTGGCTTACGTCTGTCTCCTCTTCATACAGTGCACATGGTTTCCCGACGACTACGTACACTGGGGAGAGAAATAATGAGGCAAGACATAAATGTGTTGGGGTTTCCGTTTTCTGTGTTCTCAGTGGGGTGGAAGGAGATTCCAAGTTTACTGGCACCAATAGTAACCGTTTCCGCGTTGAGTCGAACAGTGACAATAATATTGCCCAATCCAGTGATCTGTACATTGAACTTAATCTGCCCACTACACAATGTTGGCAAGGGGAAACTGAAGATAGGACTGGTGTTTTTAAGAGTAGTAGAATGAACGGGAAATCAGTGTTGAAATTCTAATAAAAGGAACGTCATGAACTGTCATGACACCCATCATGCAGTCGGGATCTTATGGAATGATGTTGTAAATATTTACAGTTAGCTAGAAAGCAGATGACACAGAGCCTTTTACATTGGCCATATTATACCTATTCCATTCAGGTACAACATGACCATGCAAATACATTGCCAGATTTTTTTGCCTCTTATTGTATTACCACCACATAACATTTCAGGATGGACCTTTGCTCTACCAATGAAAGGCATTTGCTGTTGAAGTGCATAACAGACACAAATAAATAAAACAATTGAAGAATGGGCCTCAAAGTTACGGGCCTTAAACTAATTTGAATTAATCACAGCCAATGTTTACCTTTGCCTTTGACACGTCGTCTCTCTTTCCCTTGAGTTTAAGCCATATCTGCCTTGATGCTATACTACTGTGGGCTCCAGTGTGGTCCAAAAGGCCGATAACTGTGAAATCTACCTGGAAAACCCGTTCTACTTTGGGCTTAGCGCAATTCAGTTCGTCTTGCTTGTTTTCAAGGACCGCAAATTCGTCCACTGTCAGGGTCTCTTGCTGTTGTTTGCTCGCTACTGGTTCCGAACAGGTTACCTCGGTGACTCGCTTCATGCCAAGGAGGGGCCGCTTTGTTGACATTCTGTTATTGAATATCTGTCCCTATTGACAACAGATAGTTTTAATATTTTAACCATTCGGTGTCATTTGGATCTTTACCCTCCTTCATGGTTTCCTACGATCTATCTCCCTCTTCCCTGCGGTGATATACTGCTTAGAGTAATTCTGTTTTAAAACTACTTTCTACATGACAATCCCAACGCATCCGGAAAGTCCCGGTGATGACGTCATAAAAAGAAGGCAACGTGTATGGAACGTACGGAAGTGAAGATGGCGGGGGCAGATGTTTTGTTTGAAACTGATGGCGCGTCGATTGGGGGTGAGAATGAAAAAGGAGTGAGTTGCAGTGGCGAACAAGAAGGGAAACGAGAAGTAGTCGTGGAATCTGTAATGCCAAGCCTTGCTCTGACTCTTTTTTTAGATGGCGTTATCTGGATAAGGTTGCGTCACTGAGGATAACAAGAAGTGGGCTTATTTTTGTTCGCTTCTTTTGAGTCCGAGGAGCAGAAGGTGCAAGCCCTTGAGCATAACTTGCCTAGTTAAATAAAACATTTTCTCATGTTCCATTACACATACGATTCATTGGATGAAGGCGTCTTCTGTACTGGGGAGTTTTGTTAAGAGCCCCGACACTCGGTCGGAACAAACACGCATCGTTTGCGGTACGGTTTTGGAAGCATAAGGACCTCCTTATCTTTCATATCAGTGAGAAATAATAATAATAATAATAATAATAATACAAAAAGGTTAAATTGATACACCTTTTTATAGGGTTAGTGTTCCAACACGCCATATATCCATGTTACAGCACTTGTTTGCAGAAGACTGACTGAAGACAAATCACATTTTATTGTTGGTACACATATTTTGCAGATGTTATTGCGTGTGTAGCGAAATGCTTATGTTCCTAGCTCCAACAGGACAGTAATACCTAACAATACAGGCAAATCCCCAAAATAAAAATAAAGGAATTAAGAAATATTAGAACGAGAAATGTCAGAGTCTGGAATATGAATATACAACATGACCAAAGGTATGTGGACACCTGCTCATCGAACATCTCATTCCAAAATGATGGGCATTAATATGGAGTTTGTCCCCCACTTTGCTGCTATAACAGCCTCCTCTTCTGGGAAGGCATTCCACTAGATGTTGGAACATTGCTGCAGAGACTTGATTCCATTCAGCCACAAGAGCATTAGTGAGGTCGAGCACTGATGTTGGGCGATTAGGCCTGGCTCGCAGTTAGCGTTCCAATTCATCCCAAAGGTGTTCGATGGGGTTGAGGTTAGGCCTCTGTGCAGTCCAGTCAAGTTGTTCCACACCATTCTTGACAAACAACTTCTGTATGGACCTCGCTTTGTGCACTGGAGCATTGTCATGCTGAAACAGGAAAGGGCCTTCCCCAAACTGTTGCCACAAAGTTGGAAGCACAGAATCATCTAGAATGTCATTGTATGCTGTAGAGTTAAGATTTCCCTTCACTTGAACTATGGGGCCTAGTCTGAACCATGATAAACAGCCCCAGACCATTATTCCTCTTCTGCCAAACTTTACAGTTGGCACTATGCATTGGTTCAGGTAGCATTCTCCTGGCATTTGCCAAACCCATATTTGTCCGTCAGACTGCCAGAAGTGTGATTCATCACTCCAGAGAACGCGTTTCCACTGCTCCAGAGTCCAATGGCGGTGAGCTTTACACCACTCCAGCCGATGCTTGGCTTATGTACAGCTCGACCATTGAAGCTCCCGACGAACAGTTCTTGTGCTGACGTTGCTTCCAGAGGAACTGGATAGTGAGTGTTGCAACAGAGGATGGATGATTTTTATGCGTTTCAGCATTCGGCGGTCCCTTTCTGTGTCCTTGTGTGGCCTACCACTTCGTAGCTGAGACATTGTTGCTCTTAGACGTTTCCACTTCATAATAATAGCACTTACAGTTGACTGGGGCAGCTCTAGCAGGGCAGAAATTTGACGAACTTACTTGTTCGAATGGTGGCATCCTATGACGGTGCCATGTTGAAAGTCACTAAGCTTTTCAGTAAGGCCATTCTACTGCCAATGTTTGTGTATGGAGATTGCATGGCTGTGTAGCCGAATCCACTAATTTGAAGGGGTGTCCCAATATTTTGTATATATAGTGCTTTCAAATTTATTTATTTTTATTCCCCATCACACAATACCCCATATTGACAAATCCAAAACAGGTTTTTAGAATTTTGGTAAATGTATTTAAAAAATTAAAAAATAAATGTTACATTTACATAAGCATTCAGACTCTTGTGTAATATTTCAGTTTATTTTATTTTATACATTTACAAAAACCTGTTTTATTTAACTTAATATTTAACTAGGCAAGTCAGTTAAGAACAAATTCTTATTTACAATGACTGCCTACCTACAGGGTCAGGCCCTGGAGCAAATTAGTGCCTTGCTCAAGTACACATTGACAGGTTCTTCACATTGTCGGCTCAGGTATTCGATCCAGCGACCTTTCAGTTATTGGCGCAACGCTCTGACCGCTAGGTTCCTGCCGCATTTGCCTAATAAGTTTGGGTAAAGCTGAGCGTAACTAGACTGCTAATATGCGAGGAACTAACATTTGTGTTTAATCTCAAGACACCAATATATTTACATTTACATTCCAGTAATTTAGCAGACACTTATCCAGACCGATTTACAGTTAGTGAATTCATCTTAAGATAGCAAGGTTAGACAACCACATTTCACAGTCATAGTAAGTCCATTTTTCGTCAAAGTAGTTACTTATCAACAAAGTCAGTGCTAGTAGGAAAAAATAAGTTAAATGTTTTACTGTGCAAGGCATTCCATTCCTTAGATCAGGTTTGCGTACACATTTGCTGCATGTAATTCAAATTCTCTTTGCACATTCAAGCTATACAGACTGGGACACATAGCCTTTGACCAAGTAAAAAATATGCAATGCCAAGTGGCGTGACTTGTTTGATTATTTGTTTCTGTATGTGAAAGAGCTGTGTTATTTTCATGCTTATGTTTTGGAGTGAGACATGAAGTGAAAGAGAAAGAGAGCTGTGTGGGCACTGGATGATCAGAAGGAATGGAGAAGGGAGGTGGGAACAAAAGGCAAGGCTGTTGTCAGGCGCCGAGGCCTTGAGATGGAGAGAAACACAAAGGACAGTGGCAGCAGCAGAAATACAACGCACACTGATGGCAATGGCAAAGTGTTCTCTCTGTCCCTCAGGAACATTGATTGGGATTAGATACTCATAAAGATACACATAGTGAGATAGACAGAAGCACTGTCGCAGGCACACATCCATGCTCTCACACTCACATGCTCAGACACAAGACAGCCCCATGCAGTTAGTTCACAGAAGATAGAATAATTGCTACATAACTGTGCCTGTTAATAAAAGGTTAATGTGATCACCATAACATTATAAAGCCAGCAATTGTGATGGTGATTAAAGCAATTTAGAGTATTATCCTTATATGTACTGGTGAAATTGTATTGTATTGTGGAGGGTGTTGTGTGAAGGCAACAGATGACTGACAACTTTAATTTATTCTTTGTCCACTAGATGGTGTTCTCATCCTCTAGACGCCAAACAGCCTCTAAACCAGGCTCCCTCCCCTCCCCATGGCAGAGAGAAATATTGACCCAAAAATGTCTCAGATCAATATTTTTCATTATTTGAAGTTCAGACGCACAGAGCAGGGGAATATAGTCTTTATTGAAGTTCATTGAGGAGAAGTGTTAAACAAGAGAGGAGAATGTGCCGTGAACCATCAGCGTCCAGATGACAGTAATATCAGCAGAGGTATCCTGCCTGTGCCTTTGTCTCTGGCAGCCTCATAATGCACCAAGCCTATAGTCACAAACTGAGACTCACTGTTGTTGGACCACAACCACAACACAGCCACACCTTGATCATCTCACGTTCTCCTCATGTTGTGATTACTACTGCCTACCAATCAACTAGTTTCCCACTCTCATCCACTCAACTCTCTCTCTCTCACACACACACATGCTTACACACACACCACAGTCCATTGGGAATAGTTAGTCAATATGTCAATCAGTGATTACTGTTTGACAATGAAGAGGAAATGCTACCCCTTTTGACTTAATTGAATTGAATTGAACCCCAGGTATGCACATGAAATCACACATTCTAAATGTCTGGAGAAATATGGCTGTACATACTGTATCACTCAATTAATGAAAGGTTGAATATTTCCATTCTAAGACTAAGCTGATGTTGTCTGAGTTGTAGGGACACGTGTGTGAAGTGATAAGAAGAGGCACAACAGATGATTTCTCCAATAAGATAAACATTCAATATGATCAAACTCTTGTTTTGGATCACTGAAGACTCCTTGGGTTAAGTGTTCTTAATAAATGGAGCTGTCAGTGAGCCTGCTTTGCCCTTCTCTGTAGTCCGGAAGTGTAATGCTGTGTCTACAGCCAGCCTTTGGGCCTGGCTGCAATTGGCTGGCCACTGTTCAGCCACAGCTGGGGTGACTGGACACCAGGAGTCAGTGTAGCATGATGATGTGGAGAACTGGGAGACATCAGAGCATGCACATACTGTACACACATATTCCTCACGCTCACACATTTATACACAAATACCAATTCAAGCCATTGGCTTGTCTCTGCTAAATTAAAATAAAGTAAAGAAAACCAAGCTTGATAGTAGATAAGTGAAAAGGTGTTTGTGAGAATCTCCACACCACCCAGTAATTTGCATATATTCACTTCAAGTCCTCACCTCACCACCATGTAAGCTGATGTGTGGTGAGTGTTCTGGCACAAATGGTTGCCATGCATCATCCAAGTAGTTGTTGCCAATCATATAAAATCAAATGTTATTGGTCACATACACGTGTTTAGCATCATTGGTGGTGGATGAGGTGAGTTTCTATTTAAGCACATTGACCATTTGTTTTATGCAACCAGGCCCTCTAAAAGTTTGATATACACTACAGTTCAAAAGTTTGGGGTCACTTAGAAATGTCCTTGTTTTCTGTCCATTAAAATAACATCAAATTGATCAGAAATACAGTGTAGACATTGTTAATGTTGTAAATGGCTATTGTAGCTGGAAACTGCAGTTTTTTTATGGAATATCTACATAGACGTACAAAGGCACATTATCAGCAACCATCACTCCTGTGTTCCAAAGGCACGTTGTGTTAGCTAATCCAAGTTTATCATTTTAAAAGGCTAATTGATAATTAGAAAACTATTTTGCAATTATGTTAGCACAGCTGAAAACTGTTGTGCTGATTAAAGAAGCAATAAAACTGGCCTTCTTTAGACTAGTTGAGTATCTGGAGCATCAGCATTTGTGGGTTACAGGCTCAAAATGTCCAGAAACAAATAACTTTCTTCTGAAACTCGTCAGTCTATTCTTATTCTGAGAAATGAAGGCTATTCCATGCACAGAGCAGCGCAAACGGGCTCTAACCAGAATAGAAAGAGGAGTGGGAGGCCCCAGTGCACAACTGAGCAAGAGGACAATTACATTAGAGTGTCTAGTTTGAGAAACACGCCTCAAAAGTCCTCAACTGGCCGCTTCATTAAATAGTACCCACAATTTGATGTTATTTCAATGGAAAAAAAACCTCCTCACTTCTAAGTGACCCCAAATTTTTGAACGGTAGTGTAAATCCAATCAATTATGAATTATTATTATGAGTCTCTCTGAGCATGCATCACTACAGCATTCTGGAACAATTCTGACAGGTTTGGGTGCTGTGGAACATGGTGCTGGATTGGTTGGTTTCCTCAAGTGGAGGGAGGATATGCAGTATGTATCTAATAACCAGAATTGAATGATAAAAAAAAAAGAATGATACATCACATAACGGAAGGAATGGATGACATCGTATCCTGGCTGAGTGTAGGAGCAGAGAGGAGACAGAAGTGAGATGTGGGAGGAGTCCTTGGCTTGAGGTGCAGATGGAAGGCCTTGCTTACTTCTTTGTTAACACGTGTGAGTGTCACATACACACATGTTTACGGATGTGTATGTGGTCATTTGGAGCAGGAAATAAATATATAACCAGATAAAAGGCAGATCATGAATAATAAAACGGTCATAAATTCCATAATCTGGCCTGATGATTTATGAATTTACAGTGTGTGATGGCCCGATCACACTGTAAATATTCATGTGACAAGCGCTGAGCTCTCTTTAATTATGATTAGTGGTAAAGCGTCTGAGCGGACCCCATAACTGCCAGGCTTTATTACAGGCAGCTGGCTGAATGCAAATGTTATTTTGTGTAAGATTAGGGAGATGAGACAAATTGAGCTTTTCCGGTGGTCTACAGCACATCATACAACGATCAGTCTCTCAGGATTCAGCACTTAGATTATTACAGCGGGCTATAGACATGAAGGATCTATCAAAGTTTAAAGCACACTGGCAGCTTAGTACATGCAGAGGCGTAGGCAGAAATTGCCATGTGGCTGTACATAAGTAAAAGTGACTGGGCCCAAACAATTCACCAAAAATACACAGAAAACAGTGGTGTAGTCAGTCGTGGTGCATACTCAATTTTTTTCTAACACGGCCTGCCTGGCGAATGAAAGACGCCCTGTGTGAAACATTCTGAGAAACAGATGCAGGCTACTCTGAATGACCTAAATAATAATAAGTCATAGCCCTTATGGCTGATATGTTAGGCTAAACGACCAGATAAGCAAAGAGAAAGGGAACAGATGTATGTGGTGGTGCGTAATGCCAGGCACACACTACACGATTATTAGCCCGATTTTGTAGCCGATTTCCACCTTCCGACGCTGAACAGCAAAGCCCCGATTTCTTGATGGCTCTACCGATTTTATTTGCCACATTATCCTGTAGTGTGGGGTATGTTAAGAGTGTTTTTTAAAGACCGGGACCTCACCGATCCGAAATCGCAAATATTAAACATGTTCAATATTTACGATCCGATATCCTGTAGTGTGCGGGGAACTCCGAGGACAGCCGAGTACGCCGGCAAGTGATTATCACGTGGGAATGACGATAGCCAATTGGGAGCCACGCTGACTTAAAGTAATAACAACAAGCCATGGCGGCAAAAGCGAAAGTTAGGTGGTAATATCGCCTCTCACTCTGTCATGGTTAGTGACATCAAGTTCACTCACCTCCAATTCACGATACAGCATGTAGAGTCCATTTTCACGCCGTCTCCACGACTTCGTCCACTGTCTTTTAAGTTTTATTTCACAACTTTGAGATAAAAATAGTGCGCAAGCTAGCATTGTTAGCTCCTCCTGTTTGTCGTCCACCATGTTTTGTTTATGCTGAAGTCACGGTTTTGTATTGTGAGAGATTTGCGAGATTTCCGTTTTTGAAAATCGGGACTGGGTTGTTCGGGAATGGAATCGTTTAGTGTGTGGTGTGTTGTGTTGGCCAAATCGTTACCCTCCACACACTTAACGATCTAAACCGTAAAACATATGTTTATTTGTCGTTACGTGTGTGGTCTGTTACGATTTGTAAATTGGAAAGATCCTGTAGTGTGCCCGCCATCACATGAGAACGGGATACTCAAGGAGTGTACTCAATAAATTCCTACACTTCACATCAGTTTAAGGCTTGGATGCTAGTAGCTGCTGATTAATCTCTGTATTGTGCGTTTTACTAGAGGAAATGTATGGGTTCCAAAAAAAGGCCATACACCATTCTTTCCATGTATTTCTACACTTGTATCACTATTATTGTATAACATTTCTAGGTTGTAGTCTTTGCCACATTATTTCTGTAGGCCTAGGCTATTTCGTCTACAGGGAAAATGGTGATCGCTACCTGATCGAGTCAGGGCCCTGGCCTAAACATAGCCTGTCCCTAAAGCTCTTCTATCGAGACGCAAAATAAAGAGGATAGGCTAAACTGTAGAACTCATGAGACATGGGAATAAATGCGCAATTATCGTTGCGAATGTGAATATCAGGATTCATAGAACACAGCGGAGTGTGGAGCTGTCCAGTGCTGAGATGACATTCGTTGGGTTCAGCCAGCGCCGACCAAGCCACATTACCTGCCGGTGGTACTAAATAATATAGGCCTATGCTAAGGTTTCACACTTGCACTGTTCAAACTCATATTGCCAAATATTTCACATGATTTGTGTTTGTGTAGGCTACTTTGTCCATGATTTCACTCTATTGTACTACATAATTGATACAGCGTATACGTCCACTACACTAATTTGCTACGCATCAGTGGGGATTAAAAAGTGAGTATACACAATGCCCCAAAAGTGGGTATATGGCAAATACCTGCGTATAACCTCCACTACACTACTGCCCAACATATTTAAGTGAAAATGAGTTCAATCACATTGTATCAGTTAACACATAACACAGGATAAATGTGACAAAAAAATGACAACAAATTTCCCTCGACAAACAAGTCCGTTATTATTGCCAAGTAGGCAGCGAAAGTGCGCAACTACACAACCTACAACAACAACGATGACAATAAACAAACATAATGAAATACACAACATGTTTATCAGAGACTCGGAGAAAAGAGAGAGAGCGAGAGATTCTACAACAGCAGACAAGCGCAGTGATACAATGGGAAAACGTATACTGTCACAAAATACGGATAATGGATTAAGTGTTCAGTCTGACAGTCCAACCTCATGAAATAATCAACATATTAGCAGATCAGATCGACCACTCCCACTCACTGACATGAGTGATCTACAGTACAGGCACAAAATGTGGATTCAGGACGATGGCCAGCGCATCCGCCGAACACCAGCTCCACACTGGATTGGAATATGCGCAAACAGTTTATTGCACAAAGAAGCAAGGAAAAATACACAGCCCAAAAGTGCACACTTGTTACCACATGAAAACAGCCACACACAATACAATACAAACACTTTAGGCCTATCTTGAACTGTACGGCGGGTTATGAATAGCTCACGTTGAATAAGCAAACGCTACTGTATAGGCATTCAGGCAAGAAAACATGAAATCATTAGACATAACCACGGTGCGTGCGAATACAATATCTCACTTTCTCAGCAAACATAAACCTGGCCTACCAATGCAGACATGAACGCATGAAATCATCATACATAGACTAATAATATCAGGGTGGGTATGAATACTTATAAAAAGTGGAATACATTTGTGAAAATGAGGCGGGCGAATTGGGCGTCTACTCATCAATCTGCGGGGCACATTAAATCCCTGGGAATTTCCACAGCTATCAACAATGTAAGGAGGGCTTCAGCAAGAAGTTGCTTCTCAAAGTGGATTCTGTGCCTACAATTAACGTGGCTTCAAAGGCATCTCAAACAGCCAGCAGCACCAGCAGAGGCCGCAAGCATTACCACTGGCATGGGAGTGAAACGGTGAAAGAGCTAGCTATGCTAACGTTAGGTAGCTATAGAGCTACGCTACCACATTTCAACACAATCTAGCACATTTAAACACAATCTCACATTCAATTCACATTCAGCTTTCGTCTTCCATCTAAATAACACTGATAACACTAACCAAATGTAAACATGTATAGCAGCTAACTTCTGATGCTGTCATAGATAGTACAAGCCAATGGGAGAGAGTAGTTTTCAAGGGGTTTGTGGGGGCTGCATTGCGCAGTAATTCGGTCATTTTTTCTGTACGGTTTTCTATACAGAACGCAGAGGACTGCAGAGTGCGAGCAAAACTGAAATGCTGATTACAGACCGGGTGGCATTTCGGAGAAGCCCCGGAGGTATGCTTTCTTTGGAGGGATAGATTGCGGATTTTGGTCCATGGGAAAGTTTATTTTTGGATCTTAGGATCAATGTGGTCACAGTCAGTAGCGGTGCGTTGGTAAAATCACTAGGGAAGCCAAGCCAGGAAAAATATAGCCATTTTACAACCTATTTGTTGTGATAATTGCGTTGTTTGCTCTATAACCTGTTAGTTCATATGCCTTGCCTCCGTGATATATAAGCCTAAGGCCGAGGCAATAAGAAGACAGTGGCAGAATAAATTCAACTGCACCTGTGTTTCATCACAAAACCGAAGAGCAACATCTGTCCGGTAAAGTCCACAAAGCATATTGCATGTAGCAAACAGTTACATGACCTACAGCAAGGTAAAGCAAGTTAATGTTTCCAACATTTTCAGACTACTAAACAACCATTGATTTAGAACCACAGAGACTTACCGGAAGTCGCAAAGAAAGCAGGAGCTGCCTCCACTATTCCAGCACCATTTCAACTTTAACATTTCAACATCATCAAATCACCTATGCTTAGTCTAAGACAGTGACAACTAAAATATATCAACAATTATTTAGCCCAATCATTGTAAGCTAAATAAGATGTGGCTGGCCATGGTACTGATTGCTATGTGTGTGTGTGTGTGTGTGTGTGTGTGTGTGTGTGTGTGTGCAAAAAATAAAATATAACATGTTGACTCACCCTACTTGTAGAGAAACACCAATGCCATCATCTTCTCTTTAATGTTGCCAAAACGGTCTATGTCATACAGTACATGCTTTTTGTTTTTGTTGTCCTAGGCTACCTGGCTAAAAAGAATGCTTGCTCGCTAGCTTAACTTACTTTCATGGGCAACGATGAGCCAGCTAGTTACATTTGACTTTACATTTTAGTCATTTAGTAGACGCTCTTACCCAGAGCGACTTACAGTTCGTGCATTCATCTTAAGATAGCTAGGTGGGTCTAGGTGAGGAGGTGGATTACTTAAGATACTGTTTGACGAGGTAGGGTTTCAGAGGTTTTTGGAAGATTGATAAGGACTCTGCTGTCCTAGCTTCAGGGGGAAGCTGGTTCAACCATTGTCGTGCCAGGACAAAGAGGAGCTGCCCTGCCGTAGGTGTGGGAGGGCCAAGAGACCTGAGGTGGCAGAACGGAGTGCTCGGGTTGGGGTGTAGGGTTTGAGCATAGCCTGAAGGTAGAGAGGGGCAGTTCCTTTTGCTGTTCTGTAGATAAGCACTATGGTCTTGTAGTGGATGCAAGCTTTGATTGGAAGCCAGTTGAATGAGTGGAGGAGCGGGGGTTTGATGGCACAAGCCGGGAGCCCAGCCAGCAGTGAGTTGCAGTAGTCCAGACGGGAGAGGACAAGTGCCTGGATTATGACCTGCACTGCTTCCTGTGTGAGGTAGGGTCATACTCTACAGATGTTGTAGAGCATGAACCTGCAGGAGTGGGTCACTGCTTTGATGTTTGCAGAGAACGACAGGGTGTTGTCCAGGGTCACGCCAAGGTTTTTTGCTCTCTGGGAGGGCGACACTGTAGAGTTATCAACCATGATGGAGAGGTCTTTGAGTGAGCAGCCCTTCCCCGGGAGGAACAGCAGTTCCAGTTGAGTTTGAGGTGGTGGGCTGACAACCAAGATGAGATATCTGCCAGGTACGCAGAGATGAGTGTCACCAACTGGGTGTCAGAAGGAGGGAAGGAGAAAAGTAGTTGAGTGTCTCCCGCATAGCAGTGATAGGAGAGACCTTGTGAGGATATGACAGAGCCGAGTGACTTGGTGTATAGAAAGAAGAGGAGCGGGACTAGAGTGGAGAGTAGGATCTGATGGTTCACGGTGTCGAAGGCAGCGGACAGATCTAGGAGGATGAGAACAGAGGAGAGAGAGTCAGCTTTGGCAGTGCGGAGACCCTCCGTAACACAGAGAAGAGAAGTCTCGGTTGAATGGCCCATCTTGAAGCCTGACTGGTTAGGGTCAGGAAAATAGTTTTGAGAGAGATAACAAAAAAGTTAATCAGAGACAGCACACTCAAGTCGTTTGGAAATAAAAGAAAGAAGGGATACAGGTCCATAGTTTTTGATATTAGATGAGTTGAGTGTTGGTTTTGAGGAGGGGAGCAACTCGGAGGGGACGCAGCCAGTCGTCAGGTACGAGTTGATGACGGAGGTGAAGAATAGAAGAAGGTTTTGAAGGGAGGAGGGGATGCGGTCGGGCAGCCAGGTGGAAAAAGGTTTCCTAGGGTTAGCTTGAAGCTTGACATTTAGAGTGGTAGAAAGTGATAGCTAGGTTTTACCAAATTTTTACCAGCATGTCACCTGTGCAACTAGAGGTGACAAAACTCTTGATTACCTTTACTCTACACACAGAAATGCACATAAGGCTCTCCCTTGCCCACACTTTCGTAAATCTGACCAAAACTCTATTCTCCTGATTCCTGCTTAAAAGCAAAAACTCAAACCGGAAGTACCAGTGACACGCTCACGGAAGTGGTCGGATAAAGCGGATACTAAGCTACAGAAGTGTTTAGATAGCACAGACTGGAATAGGTTCCGTGATTCTTCCAATAACATTGAGGAGTTTAACAACGATGTTGTCCCCACAGTGACCGTACGTACATACCCCAAACAGAAGCCATGGATTACAGGCAACATCCTCACTGAGCTAAAGGCTAGAGCTGCCGCTTTCAAGGAACGAGACACTAATCCGGACGCTTATAACAAATCCCGTTAGACCTCTGATGAGCCATCAAACAGGCAAAGCATCAATACAGGACTAAGATTGAATCCTACCAATCGGATGTGTCATGGCTTGCAAACTATCACAGGGCCGAGTCTTTGCTCAAGTGGACCCGGAGTTAGGACGGACCAGGCACCGCTGAAGCTGGTGTCCCTTGTGGCCGACATAGGGACAGAGCCTTAGCTGTCTCCGGCAACACCGCAGAGAGGTGTGTGGCCCCCACCTCCATGGGTTCAGTCTCTTTCTCAGGAAAGCCAAAGGAGGTTAGGTTGTCATCTCGACATCTCAACTCTGTCTGGACCTCCTCGCACAGTGCTCTGGAGGCTGCCACAGTCTGGAAGGTGAGGGGAAATTCCGCAACGGTCTGGGCACCCTGCTGGAGTTGAAAAAGTCACTCACCTCCCGAAATAGAGGGAGCACTGGAGTAGGAAGTCACAGCATTTCGATGGAGTACCGTCATACTTCTCCGGAAGGGCGGACGGCTGTGGGACTGGCTCACTGTGACGACCCGTGGTTGGAGGCCCTCCGTCAGAGGTATGGAGAAACTCGCTGGTGGTTTTGAGGCGGTGGAGAACGCAGAGGACCTCCTTCATGGCGAACCAGCTGATCGTGGTGTTGGTGGAGAAGATGACCATGTTCCTCGATTGTCTGGAAGGTGGTGTAATCATCTGCTGCTTCAGAGGCAGTATTCTGTAACGTAGACGCAGTGAGTCAGGAAGCAGGTGCAGATGGTGAGTTTAATAATAACGAACATGGAGAGTTACAAAACAAGAGAAGCGTGTGGACATGAAAACTGAACCAATACTGCCCGAAGAGTGATGTTAGGGAGTGCTAGATAAAGGGAGAGTAATCAGGGTAGTGATCGAGTCCAGGTGTGCCTCATGATGGGGCGCAGGTGTGCTTAATGAGGGTGGCCAGGTTTGCGTAATGATGGGTTGCCAGGACCGGTGGTTAGTAGACCGGCGACGTCGAGCTCCGGAGAGGGGGAGTGGGAGTAGAGGTGCCCTTTTTGTGCTTGAATCGGCTGTAGCTGAGCTTCTAATGTTAGCTAAATCCAACTCTATCGGACAACCATATCTACACCCAAAAAATGTATAGCGTGATCAGTATAACATAGATCCTTCTTCGAAATGCCACAAAGCAGGATTACATTTATTTTTAGATCTGTACTGCGGAACTCTTGGTCATTTTGTGTCCACTTGCCCGGTAAAAGACTCAGCCCACTAGTAGGAGCGAGTACCCTGGTGGGCCATATGGAGACTTTGTCCAATTCCTGTCCTCGCACCCCTTTTCATGTTATTCTCCGGTGGGGAGACTAGTCCAAATCGCTTTGGGTTCTCATTGACTCTGGGGCTGACGAGAGCTTCCTGGACATCACCCTGGCTGCCGAGCTGAACATCCCATTCAGCCCCTCTCCATACCCATGGAGGTTAGAGCCCTGGACCGGCGCTCTATAGCGCGGGTCACCCATAACACCACTCCTATCAATCTACTGCTGATCAGATCCCCCTAGATTCCGTGGTGTTGGGATTCTCCTGGCTCCAACGTCACAATCCCCTCATCAACTGGGCCACGGGGGCCCTTATGGACTGGAGTCCGTTATGCCTCGCCCATAGTCTGAAGTCTGCACAGCCTGCCCCGGGACGTCTTCCAGGGGGCTTGGAGTCTTCCCCGGCTGAGTACCAGGATCTCCAAGAGGTGTTCAGTAAGGCCCGGGCCACTTCCCTTCTGCCGCATCACCCCTATGACTGTGGGATTGACCTTCTCCCTAGCACCATGCTGCCCCGGGGATATCTGTACTCGTTGTCGGCCACTACGAGTATCTGGTCATGCCTTTTGGTCTCACCAATGCCCCTGCCGTTGAACCAGTACTTCTTTGTCTACATAGATGACATCCTCGTCTTCTCCCGCTCTCCGCAAGAGTACATGCTCCACGTCCGACAGGTTCTCCAGCACCTTCTGGAGAACCAACTGTTTGTGAAGGCAGAAAAGTGCGAGTTTCACCGCTCCACCATTTACTTTCTGGGCACATCATCTCTGCTGGGAGTGTCCCAATGTCCGGCCCTGGACCTTAAACTGCATCTCCGGACGGCCTGTTGCAACCACTGCCGGTCCTTCATCGTCCCTGGTCCCATATATCCCTGGACTTCTTCAGAAGGCAACCTGGCCATCCTGCCCTCGGCCAAGGAGAAGGCCCAACTCATGGTGCAGCACGTCTTCCAGATCCACGGACTCCCGGTGGACATGGTATCCAACCGGGGTCCCCAGTTCTCTTCCCCGTTCTGGAAGGCATTCTGCACTCTTATTGGGTCGTCGGCCAGCCTGTCCTCCCCAGTCAGTCAGTCGGAGCGAGCCAACCAGGACTTGGAGACAACCCTTCGCTGCCTAGTCTCCGCCAACCCCACCACCTGGAGTCAGCAGCTGGTATGGGTCAAGTACACCCATAACACCCTTCCTTGCTCCGCCAAGGGGCTCTCACCCTTCGAGTGCTCTCTGGGCTGTCAGCCCACGCTCTTCCCCGAGCAAGAGGAGGAGGTCGGCATACCTTCGGCCCAGATGTTTGTCCGCCGCTGTTGTTGGACCTGGAGGAGAGCTCACGTTTTTCCCCTTTGCTCCTGCCTTGCTATTTGTTACTATCTACTAGATTTTACCTGGTTTGACCCCTCCTGCTTGCCCTGACCCCGAGCCTGCCGTCTTGTACCTTTACCCCACTATTCTGGATGACTAAACTCTGCTTGCCCCCGACCTGTCTTTTGCCTACCCCTGTTGTGATAATAAACATTTGTTACTCCGCCATTGTCTGCGCCTGGGTCTTACCTTCGAACGTGATAGGTATTGTGTGTATATTGATGATTGACTTTCCGAAGGCACTGTATATAGCCAAGTTATCGTTACTCATTGTGTATTTATTCCTTGTCTATTACTTGTATATTTTTCTCTCTGCATTGTTGGGAAGGGCCTGTAAGTAAGCATTTCGCTGTTAGTCTACACCTGTTGTTCATGAAGCATGTGACAAATACAATTTGACTTGAAGTTGAGATCACTTGTCAGTCACAGTGGTCTCCTAGTTATGGCCTACAGAGCCTTATCAACCACGCCTCTCAATAACTATGTTTGGTTGTACCAGCACCTCGTTGTTTGACTCTGCACTCTGCACCTGCCTCATGAGAGAGCGAACACAAATTTGAATAGAAAACAAGATATGTGTTAATAATATCAGCTAATAAAAGCAGTTTAGTCATACAAATTCTGCCACAGACCAGTCTACACAGGCAATATGAACACACTGACCCTGTATATCGCTTCCTCTCTTATGTTTTCTTTATTATACATATTTGTATTATTTTATTAGTTATACTACTTTGATTTTGATTACTTCACTGTTGGGTAGAACTTGCAAGTTAAGCATTTCACTGTACTGGTGTATTTGTATTTGTATTTATTATGGATACCCAAGGCAGCAGCTACTCTTCCTGGGGTCAGGCAAAATTAAGGCAGTTATACAATTTGAAAAACATTACAGTACATTCATTACAGAATTCACAACACACTAAGTGTGTGCCCTCAGGCCCCTACTACACTACCACATATCTACAACTCAAAATCCATGTGTACGTGTGTGTATAGTGCGTATGCTATCGTGTGTGTATGCATGTCTGTGCCTATGTTTGTGTTACTTCACAGTCCCCGCTGTTCCATAAGGTGTATTTTTACCTGCTTTTTCAATTTGATTCTACTGCTTGCATCAGTTACCTGATGTGGAATAGAGTTCCATGTAGTCATGGCTCTATGCAGTACTGTGCGCCTCCTATAGTCTGTTTTGGACTTGGGGACTGTGAAGAGACCTCTGGTGGCATGTCTTGTGGGGTATGCATGGGTGTCCGAGCTGTGTGCTAGTAATTTAAACAGACAGCTCGGTACCTTCAGCTTACCAACACCTCTTACAAAAACAAGTAATGATGAAGTCAATCTCTCTTCCACTTTAAGCCATGAGAAATTGACATGCATGTCATTAATATTAGCTCTCCATGTACTTTTAAGGGCCAGTCGTGCTGCCCTGTTCTGAACCAACTGCAATTTTCCCATGTCCCTCTTCGTGGCACCTGACCACACTACTGAACAGTAGTCCAGGTGCGACAAAACCAGGGCCTGCAGGACCCGCCTTGTTGATAATGTTGTTAAGAAGGCAGAGCAGTGCTTTATTATGAACAGACTTCTCCCCATCTTAGCTACTGTTGTATCAATATGTTTTGACCATGACAATACAGGGTTACTCCAAGCAGTTTAGTCACCTCAACTTGCTCAATTTCCACATTATTCATTACTAGATGTAGTTGAGGTTTAGGGTTTAGTGAATGATTTGTCCCAAATACAATGCATTTAGTTTTGGAAATATTTAGGACTAACTTATTCCTTGCTACCCATTCCAATACTAACTGCAGCTCTTTGTTAAGTGTTGCAGTCATTTCAGTCGCTGTACTAGCTGACGTATATAGTGTTGAGTCATCCACATGTCGTTAGTAAAGATTGAAAAAAATCAAGGGGCCTAAATAGCTACCCTGGGGAATTCCTGCTTCTACCTGGATTGTGTTTGAGAGGCTTCCATTAAAAAACACCCTCTGTGTTCTGTTAGACAAGTAACTCTTTATCCACATTATAGCAGGGGGTGTAAAGCCATAACACATACGTTTTTCCAGCAGCAGACTATGATCGATAATGTCAAAAGCTGCACTGGAGTCTATTGTATGTGACAATACAACTTAAAACATTTTTCCAACCATAACAGATGGATCGCTAACGTAGAAATAGAAAATTGATGGATTCTAGCGCCACCATAACTTTCACAAATACAGAGACAGGCAGCCATCATGGTGTCAGTCTTTTTCGATTAGCTAGTGCATAGTGACACCTACTGATATGAACTGTTAATGCAGGTTTGGTTATAATAGAGTGTGATAGAATGAGTGACATTCAATAAAAAACATTCTTATAAAAGTCTACTGTGTACAGAAGAGCACTGAAGTTGTTGTCTCTGGCTCTTTTGGAATCAGATTCAGAATTAGCAATAACAAAGTTTGTGGTAGTGTCACGGTGCCTCCCGTGGCCACACCTCCCTCCGGGGATTTCCGACTAGGTCACTCCCTGTCGCCAGCCTATTAGCTACTACCGTTCATTCCTCCGGCTGTCGGCAATCTATTCCACTACTCACCCCGGACTCTCCATGATTACGCACACCTGTTTCTTATCACCACGGCCTATAAATGTTCTTGTGTTTGTCGGTGTCTTTATGGAGTATTGCCTTGTACTGTATATGTCAGTGTGTGTTTCATGTGTTTTCGCTACGAGTGTTGTTTAGTATGTACTGGCCTTATGCCATTTCAGTGTGTTGTATATTATACGTCAAACGCAAAATCTGCTTCAGTAAAACTCCTGTTCATCGTTCATCCTGCGCCTGGTCTCCTTCTTACCACACACTGTAACAGGTAGTTTTAAAGAGTTTGATCCACCTTAGGCCAGGAGTGTTTCCAATTCACATGACCCGACAACCCCCAGCCCTATAGTCATAGAACAGATGAAAAGGGAAGCTATCTATAAAAATGACCTGGCCAGGTCATGACAGTAGGAAAAACTCCAGGCCACAGAAAAGACAGGTACGTATTTTGCCACACCACTTTTGAAGCTGTGGTACCACCTCTGCCCAGGTGGGTGCTTAATTTCAGTAGTGGACGATCCAGCCTACCTACAGAAGAAGAATTGTGAACATCATAGACGACGAGGTGCCCAATGAAGAGCTCTGTGCCTATCTCCCTGCCTGGCTGTACCATCACTGCTCCCTCCATTCAAGATACAACCTTTCCGAACTGCCTATCATCTAAAGCTGTGGAAGACCATCGCCAAAGAACTGCCAGATCTTCATACATTTGTTTTGTTAAATTGTTTTCTGTTTGTTTGGTTTTTAAAGCGACTTTGAGATTCAACATTTAATGAAAAGCACTATATAAAATAAATATATTATTTATATTATTATTATTAATAAACATACCAACAAGTTTACTTCCTCAGTGACCCTGATGATCTCGAGTGCATCTCACCATTGAGAGGGAAATGTTTACAGAAGGACAAGAGAGAAAACAAAAGCTCTCTTTTTCTCCTCCATAGTCACGACTTTACTCAACAAATTCATAATACTGTATATAATAATAATTTCTCCCTAGCGCTACACAGCTGATTCAAATAATCAAAGCTTAATTATGAGTTGGTTATTTGAATCAGCTGTGTAGTGCTAGGGCACTACTAAACACGGACACGGGGGGGTTGACTGAGTTTTGGAAACCCTGCCACAGGGGATTGATCCTACACTGGCCAGGCCTCCTTCAGCCTCGGCAGACTGGTGGTGAGTCTGTCTCCTCTCCACAGGACAGCATGGACAGACATGCCTCTCCAGCTCCACCACAGATTTAGGCGTGGTTCTGCACTGGCCCAGTAATTGGTGCTAGTATCGGGACAGTCACAGAGCACAGGAGGGGGGAGACTAGAGAGGGAGATGAGGGGGTAAGGAGGGGCTACTGGTGTGTGCCTGTGTGCATCTTTCACCAATTGCAGTGGTTATGTAGAGAAAGCAAGGGAAGCAGGAGAAAGTGTAGTACCCCACACATGCAGTAACTGAAAGTTTGCTGGATCGAATCCCTGAGCTGACAAGGTAAAAATCTGTCGTTCTGCCCCTGAACAAGGCAGTTAACCCACTGTTCACTGGTAGGCCGTCATTGTAAATAAGAATTTGTTCTTAACTGACTTGCCTAGTTAAATAAAGGTTACATTTTTTTTACACAATGATGTGGACAAATCACATGATTGAATAGTTTACCTTCAAGCTCCTAAACAGCTTGGAAAATGAGGCTTGTTGTGTGTGTGTTTGTGTGTCTCTGTCTAAGTCTGCTATGAAACATCACTGATATGATAGGAAAACAACATTCCAATAAAATGACCAAAGAGGAGGAAAACCTCTATTAGTCCACATGCTCTGGACAAGGACCACTGGACCTGCTGGGTGCTCACCTTACCTCACCTTACCTCACCTCCCCAAACAAACCTGCTCCCCTCCCTCTATCTCTCTACCTCTCTGCCTGCACCCCTCCATTTCTCTCTCTCTCTCTCTCTCTCTCTCTCTCTCTCTCTCTCTCTCTCTCTCTCTCTCTCTCTCTCTCTCTCTCTCTCTCTCTCTCTCTCTCTCTCTCTCTCTCTCTCTCTCTCTCTCTGTCTCTCTCTCCCTCTCTACTAAGCTTCCAGTCCACCACAGCTGGAGAGCACAGCCACTGAAGCCAATTAGCTGAAGCACTACAGAGCGCCTTTACTCAAGGGCTGATGGGCTCATTAAGCATTAAGAATTCATGACATTCAACTCCTCAATTTAGCAAGCGTGGAGGCTCACGATTGGCTGAGGGAAAATATATATATTTTTCCAAATCGACTTTTCTTTCAGGGCACAGCGAGACTGAAATAAACAGTATGTGTGCTTGTATATGTAGCTCCTTGGAAAACATTGTGTTTAGCCTTGTGCTAAAAGAAAGGTGTTTATTTACCTGGAAGAATCTGGCAATCCGGGTTTGTCACCTTGTTAATTCAAGGGACCATTCTATCCCTCATAAAAAGTAAAGAGTAGTGTGTGTGTGTGTGTGTGTGTGTATATGTGTGTGTGTGTGTGTCTGCGTGTGTGTCTGCGTGTGTGTGTCTATGTTTGCATGTGTGTGTGTCCATGTGTGTGTGTCTATGTGTGTGTGCCTGGGGGGAGCAGGTGAAACAATAACCTGACAGAGATAGACCATCACATTTACCTGTGCAGACTCATCCTCTGTTAATGACTTTACTTGCATCTGGGGGGGGGGGGGGGGGGCAGACACTGTTACCGTGGCAACATGCAGATCTCAGCCCCCTAGTGGTTGAAATATTGGGAGGATCAAAAGGACCCATTAATAACTTGATGAAGTGGAGTTCCCCCTTCACTTTAAAACTAGCCTTTAGACCACAATTACACACATAAGAAAGCCGTCCTAAAGAGAGCCACCTGGGGGGAGCTAGGGGGAGTAATGGAGAATTATGTTACGCCAACAGTTAGCTGCAGAGAGAAACCTGAGAGCAGGAAGCAGAGAGGGAAGACTACAGATGTAGGATCTTAATTTGAGCCAGCAGGAAAATTTTGCTACAGCAGGAAAATAATTCTGCAGAAACAGGAAATGTAATTAAAGGCATTTTGTTGAAAGCCTTTTTAAACCTTGAATACACTAAACGTTTACATTACTTGCTGTGCAGAAAAATTCTCAGCTATAAAAGTGATCAAATGAAGATCCTACATCTGTACAATGAGTCTGGCTGTGTTCAGCACTGTCTGGGACCGATTGCAGAGTTGAGAGCAAACTAACTGATAAACTAAATAGCACAGAGAAAGAGAAAGAGAAAGAGAAAGAGAAAGAGAAAGAGAGAGAGAAAGAGTGAGAGAGCGAGAGAGAGAAAGAGAGAGAGAGAAAGAGAGAGAGGGGGAGAGAGAGAGAGAGAGAGAGAGATAGAGAGCGAAGTGGCCCGTTCTACTCACTCACTCACCACTAGGGGATGTTTGCAGTAGTGAGAAAACTGCTGGACAGCTTGATTTCTTACAGTATCCCTGGACTCCTGAGAGCTCTCCAGCATCATAATACCAAGCACAGCTGGACACAACACATCTTGGTGTATATCTATGTCTTGAGGTCCTGAGAATATGTGTCGGCATCAGCAACAGTGTTGTCTTTTGTGTGATGGCTGATATGGTGTGTAGTGTGTAGCCCTGTATACCAAGTCAGAGCCATATGGTAAATAACGGGGGCATATAAGGAGCCAATGAAAGCGCTTACAATTTTCGTTGATGACATTTCTTCCCCCCAGTATTATCATTGTAATGTGATACAAAACGAGGCAACAGTGTGCTTTGGGACCATGCGGACATCTCAGAGCGGTCGGGTAGGCTGTTTGGAGTGTTTATATAGTTATGTCCCCCCCACCTATAAAACCAAAGTTGCGCACCAGGTGAGACACATGGTGCTACTAACAGCTTACTACACAACATACACTTAGTATTACTTTCTTAGCTACAGTATACATATCTCCCTGGCATATTACATAATTTATGCAGAAGTATACAAGACATATTTTTGGACTTGCAGCGGTCCTACTTGTGGGCAAATTTTGTCATCATATTTTGTCTGGCATTCTCTGGATTAATGGTCCTTTCAAAACAACTGGGAACTCATATAAAAACAATGTCGAATTTTGCCAGTCCGAGTTCCAATTTGTTTTGAACGTGGCAGAAGTCATGCTACATTGACAGCATGGCCAAATTATTCAACCTTTTCTGGCCCATGGTGTTGCGAGTGAATGTTTATCATTTTAAGCTTGGAAAAGAGACCCTTTCAGACAGATGTTTTAAATCCGTAAACCCAGACTTGGACCACACACCCTCTCCACCGAATAGCAGGCAGGGGAAGCAAAATAGTGATTGCTTTGCAACACTTGCAGTTAGCTATTGATTTCTTCCAAACCACTCCAAACCACTTGAATTTGCGATTTCCGACTTGTTGTGTAATGTTTATGCCCAATGGCCGATGAGCACCAATACGTGTTATCTATAATTTCTCTTCATATGACAGGGATTGAAAAGGATTTGCCAGTAGATTGTCGAGGTAATTCATGATGATGACTGCTTGCCTAGCTTGCTGTTGTCGTGATCAGTCCAATCAAAGCTACAGTAGATATAATGTGATTTGATGTAGTTTTATCTGTGGCCAACAACCTTGAGCCTTCTTGGATGGGCACTTCTAATGTAAATACATGGCAACGCCCAAGGGGGATTGAACTGCCTAGCTCTCCCTGTAGATTTGGCGGTGACAAAGTGTTCCAATGAGTGACAAAACACTGAGCCAATCACAGCGCAACTAGAAAGAATTACCAATGCCTATGATCTGTATTTTCGCTGTCTGTCCATCCACCAAAGAAAGCACTGAGCTAGGCTTAAACACCTGCACTTTCTTCAGTAAAGCAGCTCCAAAGAGACTATGTTTGTATGCGGCTTTATTAACTCAAGGAAAACTGATTTTTTAAAACATTGTTTGCAAACTGATATGTGACACGAATTATTGCCAAAATAACACCTACCCTGAATGACGGGTCACCACTGGACCTCCTACAGAGAGGGACCCGCTCCTCCTCCCTCAACCACTAGCTTTGTTAACCCCTCAGAGCGTCTCTTTTCATCTCATCATTTCCTTTTTCATCCCTAGCTTGCTTTGATCCTCTCCCACTCTCTTGTTCTTTTCATATCCTTCTCACCTCCTCCTCCTCCATTCACTTGATCTGTCTCTGTTATTACTTTCTGTGTTTGTTTTACAGATTTTCTCCACTCTCTCGCTTTCTTGCCTCGCTTGTGTTCCGTCTCTCTTTCACCCACACCCATCATTCAAGCCTTTCACTTTTCTCCCAAATCCAAATTTCAAAGTCAAATAACATCACTGGCAGAGCAAATAGGACACCTGCAGTGCCAAATCATTTCACACATCGGCATCTACATCAAAACAGAAACAAAGACATAATACAATACAAATGTGATTGATCTGTCCCTCTCCCTGCCTCTATCTTTCTCCTGGCTCAGGTGTCGACGAAGAGAACCTGTAATTGTGCAGTTGAGGGAGATGAGCGAGGAAAGGTTTTCTGTGCAGCTACTGGTTACATGAACAAGCTGACAGCTGGACACTGTCACCTATGAACTTTGCCCCATCCTTCAGATGTGTATTGCTCACTCTCTCGCAACCCTCACTGATTTTCCACAGACTCCAACCTTGTGTTCAAGTGTTTTGTTGTGAGAGCATGTCACTCAGTTTCACAATACAAGATTGGTAAGAGAACAAAGGGTCTTGCGTCCTTCAAACTAGAGAGCCTTGAGGGGTTTGTGTTTATTGTTTACACAGTGGTGTTTGTGCTTACTCTCTATAGGGAAACACTGACTTGGAGTGTGGTAAATTTCAATTTTTTTGTAGACTGGACTGTATTGTTGAGTAGACTGGACTGTATTGTTTAGTAGACTTGACAGTATTGTTGAGTAGACTGGACAGTATTGTTGAGTAGACTGGACAGTATTGTTGAGTAGACTGGACTGTATTGTTGAGTAGACTGGACAGTATTGTTGAGTAGACTGGACTGTACTGTTGAGTAGACTGGACTGTATTGTTGAGTAGACTGGACTGTATTGTTGAGTAGACTAGACGGTATTGTTGAGTAGACTGGACTGTATTGTTGAGTAGACTGGACTGTATTGTTGAGTAGACCGGACTATATTGTTGAGTAGACTGGACTGTATTGTTGAGTAGACTGGACTGTATTGTTGAGTAGACTGGACTGTGTTGTTGAGTAGACTGGACTGTATTGTTGAGTAGACTGGATTGTATTGTTGAGTAGACTGGACTGTATTGTTAGCCTAATGACTCTGAACTCTCCCCAAGCCCCCTTAACTGTGGTTGTTCTAATTTACATCTATTTATGGTTTCCACTTATTTTCTAAGTATCACAGAGGGAACACTGTGCTATCTTAAAAATGTGTTCTGCCTTAGGACGGCAGACAAGGAATTAAAAGGATGTTCACCTGTCTCTGTGGCACAAATAGCCAATCACCACAGATACATGATATGAGAGAGAGAGGGAGAGATAGAGAGAGAGAGATGCAGACAGGAGCAGTTTTTGTTGAGTTGTGGTTAAGCGGTTTTCTCCGGTGATCAACCTTGTTATTGACCTGCCTGTGGTCTAGTACAGTCTAGTACAGAGTCTGATGCTTTCTCCTCTCATGGGACTGATGTGTATATCAGACACAGCATCAGCCTCTGAGCTGCTGAATGTAAGGAGACAAAGACTCTCCGAACACTATAAATCACAGACTGGGTAGTATACAGACTTGTTGGGGAGACACAATGCCAATATAAACTATCAATCACAACAGTGAGACTAAAAACAAAATGTGACAACGTCATTCACAGCACCTGGTTCACCAAGGGATATTCAGTAATATGATAGGCCAAAGTAGTATTTTTTTGTATTTTATTAGGATCCCCATTAGCTCTTGCAAAAGCAGCAGCTACTCTTCCTGGGGTCCACACAAAGCATGAAACATGACATTATACAGAACATTAATAGACCAGAACAACTCAAGCATATAACTACACCAATTTAAAAAATGCACACGTAGCCTACATATCAATACATACACACAATCTATCTAGGTCAAATAGGGGAGAGGCATTGTGCCGTGAGGTGTCATCTGTTTTTTGAAATCAGGTTTGCTGTTCATTTTAGTAATATACACCCCTGGTCAAAAGTTTGGAATATTACTCATTCAAGGGTTTTTCTTTATTTACACTATTTTTGACATTGTAGAATAAAAGTGAAGACATCAAAACACATATTGAATCATGTAGTAACCAAAAATGCCATGAGTGTGCAAAGCTGTCATCAAGGCAATGGGTGGCTATTTGAAGAATCTCAAATATAAAATATATTTTGATTTGTTTAACACTTTTTTGGTTACTACATGATTCCTTATGTGTTATGTCATAGTTTTGATGTCTTCACTTTTATTCTACAATGTAAAAAAATTTGCAAATAAAGAAAAACCCTTGAATGAGTAATATTCCAAACTTTTGACCGGGGGTGTAAGTATGTATACATTTTTTCATTTAACCTTTATTTAGCTAGGCAATACAAGATTTAACTTAGCAATATGAGATGCATTAATGGCTCTATATAATACTGTACGCTTTCTTGAATTTGTTATGGATTTGGGGACTGTGAAAAGACCCCTGGTGGCATGTCTGGTGGGGTAAGTGTGAAAAGACCTCTGGTGGCATGTCTGGTGGGGTAAGTGTGTGTGTCAGAGCTGTGTGTAAGTTGACTATGCAAACAATTTCAGATTTTCAACACATTAACACGTTAGTGGTTTCTTAGTGCCGCTGTGACCGCAGAAGTTTCAACTGGTGTCATCCTAAAATGTAATACATCACTGGATTGACACTGTCTTGGTTCTTGTAAAGTGAAGTAGGCAAGTCATTAATGCTAAGAGTAGTTGTAGAATGGCACATACAGTAATTATCCTAATGTTTAATGATCAGATCGTTAATGACCGGTGTGTGGACGAGACCATTAGTCACTCGGAGGAGTGGTTTATATCACAAATAGGTAAAATGAGGTTTTAATGGCGCTCTGGGCTCCAGGGAGAGAAGACTACAATTGTGGTCAGAAAAATCACACATGCTCTTTCCCATGTCTGATTCTATCCCTCCCTCCTCCGTCTAATCGCTGTCTCCATATTGTCCTCTGTCTCAGTGAACAAAAGGAAAATGGCTTCTATGGCTATTAGGGCCTTTGAGGGTCAAGCTATTATTGGGTGTGATATCTCCATCCATGGTGTAAATGTCTGATGTCAACCAATTTAACAGCGGCCAGGGAAGATGGAGGGAGGCAGACAGCGACAGAGATACTATAAAGAAAGAAGAGGGGAGGAGGATAATAAGATAAGGTAACGTTTTAGGAGAAACTTTGTTTTACATGAATGGAATGCAACTTCAACTGTATTATTGTATAATAGTAGTAGTAGAACAGTGGTATTCATTACAGTAATACAACGTGTGTGTGTGTGTGTGTGTGTGTTTGTATGTAGACACTTAATGCACTGTGATGTTGTTAGTAACTAGAGGAAAATAATAGCACAACTGTGAGTTCCACTTCTAATTCTCAAATCAGCCTGATATAGGAAGCTGACAGGAGGCTGTTAATGTCAGGACACTGACACTGACATTAACAACCATGGAGACTGACTAACAACCATGGAGAAAACCATGTGGAAAGTAGATAATGGCTCCTGTAAATACTGTAAGACAGACATCTGACTGTCGATAGGTACTTAACACCTCTGCCAAGAGTGTTGGCAGTTAACTTTATGTTGTTCACATAGAACCGTTTTACATCTGATATTTGCTTTGTTGAAACACTCCATGCCACAAGGTGGCAGTAGCTTGTTTGGCTCGTGCCTGTTGTATCTAATGTAAGCTAACTACCAAGCTGCACTAATGTTGTTGCTAGCTAGGTAAAATTTGTTGTAAGCCCTTGTTGATACTTTACTTCCCCTCCCGGAGGACCTGAGCCTACCCGGAGGACCATGCTTCAGGACCACCTGCCCTGATGACTCCTAGCTGTCCCCAGTCCACCTGGTCGTGCTGCTGCACCGGTTTCAACTCTTCTGCCTGCGGTTATGGAACCCTGACCTGTTCATTGGACGTGCCACCTTGTCCCAGACCTGCTGTTTCCAGCTCTCTCTCTTCCGCACCTGCGCTCTACCGCATCTAAATGCCTGACTATGAAAAGCCAAGTGACATTCACTCCTGATGTATTTACCTGTTGCAACCTCTACAACTACCATTATTATTATTTGACCCTGTTGGTCATCTATGAACATCTTGGAGAAAGAACTGACCTTAATGGCCATGAATTGTTATAATCGCCACCTGGCACAGCCAGAAGAGGACTGGCCACCCCTTCTAGCAAGAGAAGGAACGGCCTCCTACGGTGCTAAGTACCTATCGGCAGTCAGATTTCTTGGTGTGTCTCCACCATTATAGACAATCAATGGGACTGTGTAGGGTACAAACCAATAACTTACACAGGGCCCTGTGTTACTCACGGGTGAATCAATCGGTAATAGATAGCGTGTAGAGCTTATAAACAGTAGACACAAATAATTTGAGCTGATCAGGTGGACTGTGTCTGTAGAGAAGAGAAGACTAAAGAGTGAACAGAATATCTGTGGAATAAGACAGGATGCAGTAATAGAGAATGGAGAGAGCAGCAGAAGTGTCAGTGGTAGATGAGAATGCTGCAGGACTCGCGGTGGTAATAGAGAAAGGGCTCTGGAGGGGAGAATTGGGGTTTGACTTAGTCTCGGAAAGCGCAGAGCAGCCATAAATTAGCCTGTGCTGTTGAAGGGGTCCCCAGCTGGCTCCCAAATACGCCACAAATAATTGCACTGTTTCCCCCTTTCCCTTTCCTCCACTACCCAGAGAAGAGACAGCCCAATCACTGTGCTCGAAATAACATTTGGTGATCCCTCTCGGCCTCGCTCACCTGTGTCACATAGTGAAAGAACGAATGGATACATGCATGCATGGACGCACACACACACAGGCACACACACACACACGCACGCACGCACGCACGCACGCACGCACACACACACACACACACACAGTCTTGTATAACTAATCTTGTGGGGACACACAATTCAGTCTCATTCAAAATCCTATTTTCCCTAACCCCTAACCCTGAACCTAACCATAACCCTTACTATAACCCTTACCCTGACCCTAACCTTAAGCCTAAGGGCAGGTAGCCTGGCGGTTAGAGCGTTTGGCCAGTAACCGAAAGGTGGCTGGTTCGAATACCCAAGCCAACAAGGTGAAAAACCTGTCGATGTATCCTTGAGCAAGGCACTTAACCCTAATTTGCTCCAGGGGCTGACCCTGTAGGTAGGCTGTCATTGTAAATAGCTGATTTGCCTAGTTAAATAAAGGTTCAATAAAATAAAAACGTTTAAAAAACTAACCTTGACCCTAACCCTAAACCTAATTCTAACCTTAACACTAATTCTCACCTTAACCCTAAACCCCATAGAAATAGCATTTGAAAATATAGTTAAACACACACACACACACACACACACACACACACACACACACACACACACACACACACACACACACACACACACACACACACACACACACACAGTCTTCCTATGTGTCTTTCCAACATCTTCTTCTTTCCAATGACCATAGGAAAATATATAGAAATGGAAGCCTGTATACATGGCATTATGATTAGATGAGGTTTTGATCAGATGAGGTTAGCGCTGTGATCCAACCTGACAAACGAAACAAACAGAGCCCTGTCTGTTGGAGTTGGGATAGCACAGTATCCATTATCATCTTGCAACCAATCTCCACACAAGCATTGAATAAGGGACTGTCTGTTCTCTATTGACAAAAACCTTCCATTGTATCTCTTTTTGATTGTCATAATGGTCACAATCATACTTTTATTAAATATTTTGGGAAAAATAATCAAACCTGCTGAAGCTTTTAGAAATACGTTTCATGATAGGCCTATGTGTCTACATTAATCTGTGTGTGTGTGTGTTATAAGTATCCTCTGTGTCTGTTATAAGTGTCCTCTGTGTGTGATATAAGCACCACTGTGTGTGTTATAAACACCTCTGTATGTGTTATAAGTATCCTCTGTGTGTGTTATAAGTATCCTCTGTGTGTGTTATAAGCACCCCTGTGTGTGTTATAAGCACCTCTGTGTGTGTTATAAGTATCCTCTGTGTGTGTTAAAAGTATCCTCTGTGTGTGTTATAAGCACATCTGTGTGTGTTATAAGTATCCTCTGTGTGTGTTAAAAGTATCCTCTGTGTGTGTTATAAGCACCTCTGTGTGTGTTATAAGCACCTTTGTGTGTGTTATAAGCACCTCTGTGTGTGTTTTAAGTATCCTCTGTGTGTGTTAAAAGTATCCTCTGTGTGTGTTATAAGCACCTCTGTGTGTGTTATAAGTATCCTCTGTGTGTGTTAAAAGTATCCTCTGTGTGTGTTATAAGCACATCTGTGTGTGTTATAAGTATCCTCTGTGTGTGTTAAAAGTATCCTCTGTGTGTGTTATAAGCACCTCTGTGTGTGTTATAAGCACCTTTGTGTGTGTTATAAGCACCTCTGTGTGTGTTATAAGTATCCTCTGTGTGTGTTAAAAGTATCCTCTGTGTGTGTTATAAGCACCTCTGTGTGTGTTATAAGTATCCTCTGTGTGTGTTATAAGTATCCTCTGTGTGTGTTATAAGCACCTCTGTGTGTGTTATAAGCACCTTTGTGTGTGTTATAAGCACCTCTGTGTGTGTTAGAAGTATCCTCTGTGTGTGTTATAAATATCCTCTGGGGGATACAGAGAGGAAGGTAGAAGGGAATGACACAAGGACAAGGACACAGTGACCCTAGATGAAGAGGAGTGGAGGAGAGAGTAGAAGAGGAAAGGATACAGGAAGAGATAGGACAGGTAGCCCTCTCCTCATCACTTCCTAATTCTGTATTCATGTTATTTATGCCATTTCTCCTTTTTTCCTTTTCTTACATTCCCTCCATCTCCTCATTATCCTCTCCAGCGCAGTGGGATGATGGGCAAGGTTACCCTAAAAATGGAGCGGAAACTGACCTTGCCCTCCTCCTCATCTTCATCCTCCCTTTCATCACAATGCTGGGCTAAATTGCCTATTATTTCTCAATTTCTCCCCGTTCTGTCCCCCCTCTGTCTGTGTATTAATTATGGCAGGCAGAGACTGAGATGATGATGGGTGTGTGGCTCTTTGTGTGGACTCTCATTAACTCTGAGGATGCTTAAAGAAGTTTAGAGTCTCTGTGTTTTAATCTGTGCGCCAATCTAATGAACATAATAAAAAAATCCCCATAAAAATCTGTGTCACACCCTGATCTGTTTCACCTGTCTTGTGCTTGTCTCCACCCCCCATCAGCTGTCTCCTATTTTCCCCCATTATCCCCTGTGTTTTTATACCTGCGTTTTCTGTTTGTCTGTTGCCAGTTTGTCTTGTATCGTCAAGTCGTCCCAGCGTGTGTTTTCCGTGTGTTACCTTCTCTCTACTTTTGTTTTCTAGTCTTCCCGGTTCCGACCTTTCTGCCTGCCCTGACCCCGCCTACCGCCTTGAATTACGAACCTCTGCTTGCCCTCGACCTACCCTTTTGCCTGTGATAATAAATATTCTGAGAACCGTACCATCTGCCTCCTGTGTCTGCAATTGGGTCATATCCTGAGTCGTGATAATCCGTCAGTTTAAGATAGGGATAATTGTTTTTTTATCATGGGCTGCGTCTCAATGCACCGCATCCCCCAATGTCGGCCTTCTGCCATCTGCGGTGGAAAGTGGCATAGCTACACCGCTGTTTGTCAGACCATGAGACATCCTGGAAATCAGTCTTCTCACGAAAACGTCGGTAGTGTTCGAACGGTTTGGCCTACAAACTAGTATGACCACTCTATGGAAAGATGAGACTGCTGTGTGGCTAACTCCTCCCACTATCCACAGGGAATATGCAAACAACAGCAGATAAGTATAGCATTGAGGAATAATATGGATGGTAGGTTGCTTGCTCACCTTATGGTCATTGTCACCTTGTGCTCTTGTATGAGAGTGCAGTGAGGGGACTTTGTTTAAGAGTGTGGCTGACTGTAGTAACAATTTGCCTACTACAGTAGAACCTGTCGATCCCAAGCTGTAAGCAATGTCAGTCATTCTACTGCAATCCCAGAGTTCCTGGGGTGACACATGGATGTGTGTGGGTGTGTGTGCCAAGAGACTGGGCCGTGACTGACCGGATGTGTGTGTGTATGTGTGTCTGTGTGTTTATCACTGTGTGTGTCAGGAGATAGGGCCTTGACTGACTGCTCCACGGTGACCTATGACCCCAGAGAGTGGTTGTGTGCTGTGTCAGTCATCACTGTCAGGACCGCAGGGTGAGGAGGGCTCCTGAGGGGGACGAGGGAGGAGAAGGGACAGCTGGTCCACTGTCAAACATGACCCTGTGGCCTCTCACCCCTCCACTCACCCAGCTATATATCCCTCTCTTCCATCCAACTACCCATCCATCCATCCAGCCATCTAGCAATGGGCATGGAAAAGGCTGTGGAAGTGCCAAACTGGCAGAAACAATTAGTACTAGAATCGATTATGAATGTGATATGAATGAGATACTATTATAACGTAATCATCTGTGGCATAGCAATTGGGGTCTAGGTGAAGCTTAATGCTTTACTTAACTGCTGGGAAAAAAGCACAGTTTTGTTCAGATCACAAATCATTCTTAATTATTATTCTGCAGATTCAAAACAAAGGGAAAATATTGTAATGAGTTGCTACTTTTCTCTGTACCTTGCAAGGAGGTGAATGCTCATTTGTCAGCCATATATTTGCATAAAATCTTATATTTTTAAGTATGGAATGCCAAAAATGATAAAGTGCCCCCATTGCAAAGTACAGAGTGAGAAGGAGGAAGAGGGGGAGAGAAACGGAGACAGAGTCAAGTGGCGGAAGGTAAAGAGCAAAAATATATGGAGAAATAGAGAGAGGGTGAGGTGAATATAGGAAAGGGAAACCCACATGGTAATACAGAGCAGAGAGGTTAAGGCTGTAGAGGTTCCAATACATAAAAATATAATAAATATTGAGAATATAATGAAGGAGGTGTAGGGAAAAGTGTGACGATAGCATATTAGGCATCAGAGCCAAGGGAAGGGAGGAGGATTTATGAGTAGGGGAGGGTGGTGAGACGCTGGAGTGATGTATCAGGAAGTGAAGGAATAGGTGAGACAGTCTCTTTACGCAGTGTGTTTTACAGCACCAGTCAAACCCAGGTGTTTAGAGCTGATGAGGGAACAGTCGCAGGCCCTTAACTTTTACTGCTGAAATTATGGAATGAGAGCGACCCCGGCTACGCTGAACTACAAAACTGTCAGCACCACCACCACCGTGTAATCTATTCACCAGGGCCTCTGTGTATGTCTGGTCTTCCCGGTCTCAGCCTGCAAGGAAATGTACATACTGCACACACGTGCACACAACAATTTTAGATGAAACTTAGCCTAGCGCCAAGCTGTGCAAATGCCTTGTTGTAATGTAACAAAGATATATATGACACAGTATAGTTTGTGCCCATGCCTTGCAGCAAGCAATAGAAACAAAAACGTTGCTCAGGTGAGCTTCTTGCATGCGCGTGTGTGTTTGTGTATGTGTGCCTGTTAATAATGTTGTTGTGCACTTTGTCCTCATGTTTTTCACGGCATCATTTGTGGCCAAATAAACAACTCATTATATAATTATGAAAACACACTCAATCCTGTAATGCCGTTACTGGCCATCTTCTCTAAACCACCAGATACGGAGGACCATACTTCAGGACCACCTGTCCTGATGACTCCTAGCTGTCCCCAGTCCACCTGGTCGTGCTGCTGCACCGGTTTCAACTCCTCTGCCCGCGGTTATGGAACCCTGACCTGTTCATTGGACGTGCCACCCTGTCCCAGACCTGCTGTTTTCACCTCGCTCTCGCTCTATTGCACTGAAAAACCAAGTGACATTCACTCCTGATGTATTTACCTGTTGCAACCTCCACAACTACTTTTATTATTATTTGACCCTGCTGGTCATCTATGAACATTTGAACATCTTGGAGAAAGAACTGGCCTTAATGGCCATAAATTGTTATAATCTCCACCTGGCACAGCCAGAAGAGGACTGGCCACCCCTCAGAGCCTGGTTCCTCTCTAGGTTTCTTCCTAGGTTTTGCCTTTCACCGTGCTTCTACATCTGCATTGCTTGCTGTTTGGGGTTTTAGGCTGGGTTTCTGTATAGCACTTTGTGACATCGGTTGATGTAAAAAGCGCTTTATTAATAAATTTGATTGATTGAACAATTTCAAGGTGATGAGACTCTCTACTCATACAAATCACTGTAGGAATCCAGCAGCACGTCCACAGCATGGGGGGAACCTAGTGTAGCACCTCCATTGAATAGCTGGACAGGAAGAGGGAGGCTGGGGTTTTAAGAAAGACACAATCACTGCTGCTCTCCACTGTTCCCTCCTCTGCTGCTCCAGCCAGCTCTTCGCCGCTTTTAGAGGAGACGGTTCCCTGTGTGACCCAGACATTTGAAAGAGCCATCCCAGCGTGGGGCAATTTCAAATCAGATTCCCCTCATCAAACAGACAGGGAGGGAGAGGCAGAAGGTCAGGAAAATAGAGAGATGGATAGTGCAGGATGATTACTTGATCCAGAAAGAAAAATAACAAAAAGACAGGATGAACCTATCAGGGATCCAAGCACCAGAGAGGGATATCATATATATACTGTATATATATTTCTCTATCTCCCTCTCTGGTGCTTGGATAGATAGAAGAAGAAGAAGAAGAAACAGAAGAAGAAGAAGAAGAAGAAGAGATAGATGATGACTCTAAGGTGGCTCTGTATCTGTGTGAAAAGGAATTTGCTAAGGAATGGGACATTGTGAGGTTTTAATAATAATATAAAGAAGGATTGTTGTAAGCTTACACACACACAGAAACTCTATGAAGTGGCTAGAAGACGAGGAGAAGAGGGAGTGAGTCAGAGGCTGAGAATTAGAGTGGTGAAGAAAAGACAGATACAGGTAACTGCCAGCATAAAGGAAACACTTTAGTAAATGATGGATACAAAGTATATTGAAAGCAGGTGTCTTCACACAAGTGTGGTTTCTGAGTTAATTAAGCAATTAACATCCCATCAAAATTCCCAGTTGCCCATTATTTTGGCTATAATGGCTAGAAGAAGAGATCTCTGTGGCTTTGAAAGAGGAGACAGAGCATAGGGGGTTTAAAGTGTGTGTGTGTCTCGGTCACCAGATCTCAATCCAATTGAACACTTATGGGAGATTCTGGAGCAGCGCCTGAGACAGCGTTTTCCACCACCATCAACAAAACACCAAATGATGGAATTTATTGTGGAAGAATGGTGTTGCATCCCTCCAAATAGAGTTCCAGACACTTGTAGAATCTATGCCAAGGCGCATTGAAGCTGTTTCGGCAGCTCGCCGCTTTATATGTTGATCTTTCCTTTATTTTGGCAGTTACCTGTAGATCCAGCAAATGCAAGAGAAGAACAGAATCACCTTAATTATTGTTTTCTTTAGCCTTCACTCTAGCTTCCCTCTGGGACCTGCCACCACTGCAAACCGCACAATTCTACCTGTCAGCCGCACCGCACAGTTACAAAATTTACACTGATTAATGTTGATGTGCTGACAAAAAAAGTCCCCGTTGCTGGATGGGACTTACGTAGGTCAAGAGACAGCGTTGTTGTGCGCGGGCTACCCTGACAGCCAGGTGACAGAGATTAATAGCCCCTGTATTGACTGAGTAACTTCCAGTTCCTCATCTCTGTCAGGACAAGGCTTTGCCCGAAAGCTCCTCGCTGTTATTAGAGGTATAATTGCGCAGACATTTAAAGTGTTTCCCCTCGAGGGACTGTGAAATCCAATAAACCTTTCATAAGAACACCGCACAGCGAGGTATTCCAGTGCTGCAGTCTCTCTCAGACAGCCTACACTCAGCACAGCCACGCTGCCAGAGACACAGCACTGAGGTTGTCTGTGTAAATCAGTGATTTATGGAGCTGTGCACCACCCTAAATGAGTTGTTTTATTAAAAATATGAGAGGAGGTTTAGAATATGATTGGGTTCCTGACAACACTGTGAACGTGTTTGTACTGGTGTATTTGTATGAAGCGTTTATGTTTATGTGAGTACACTGTGCATCTACGGGTCTAACAAACGTTATACTTGTCCGTGGATGTGTGAAGAGGCATGTAGTATGTCAATTAAACAGGGATAGTGTGCATGTGTTTCCACGTCTAAGAGGATACACTATACAGTATGTAGGAAACACAGCAATACACATCTACAATATGCATGAGTGTATGTATATGTGTATGTATGTACTGTATGTGTGTGTGTGTGTGTGTGTGTGTGTGTGTGTGTGTGTGTGTGTGTGTGTGTGTGTGTGTGTGTGTGTGTGTGTGTGTGTGTGTGTGTGTGCATGTGTGCGTGCATCCTCCGCTCTCCTTCAGAGCCCTAGCCACCACGGTGCAGGGCAGATAGGGGTGCTGAATATGCAGGACTAATCTGGCCTGTAATTCGATTTCACTTAAATTAAATTTGCTCTCTCTGGGGATGGACAGCCAGGGGTCAGCCAGGGTCACACTCCAGTCAGCAACCAAGTTTGTTTGTGTATGTGTGTGTGTGTGTGTGTGTGTGTGTGTGTGTGTGTGTGTGTGTGTGTGTGTGTGTGTGTGTGTGTGTGTGTGTGTGTGTGTGTGTGTGTGTGTGTGTGTGTGTGTGTGTGTGTGTGTGTGTGTGTGTGTCAGTGAGTGTGTGTTACTTATCCAATGGAACCCAGAGAGTATTCTTCAATGGAAGCTTCTCTAACATCAGATATGTACAGTGCGGTAACATTCAGGGCAGTTGGGCTGTTACTCTTCTCTGTTTTTACAAATGATTTCCCACTTGTCTTTGCAACAAATCACAGTACAGATTAAAGGGTACACTTCCTGTTTTTACTTCCTGGCTTGGGTCTAGGTCGAAAATAGACAGGTTAAGACAACGTCATCACAAATCTGGGTCCAGTGCCGTTACTAACTAAAAGCTGGTCCCATTGTTGCAAATAGTTATTAGAATCCCGTTGTCTTAACCTTAGTCATCTTTAAACTAGGCATGGGTCTAGGTTAACAATACTGTATACAGTTCAAGACAATATAATTTTAATACCCCATAACTCTTTGCACCCCTATTCAACAAGAGACCAGCTTCCACATTCTGCAGGACTGGGAGTGAATGGTAGCAGCACAGAAAGTTTGCAACCAAAATGAAAAATAAACAAATTGTAGTGAATTTCAGCTAACTACTCAGCGAACATGCAGTGCATTCGGAAAGTACTCAGATCCCTTCACTTTTTACACATTTTGCTACGTTACAGCCTTATTCTATAATGTATTAAATTGTTTTATTCCTCATCAATCTACACACAATACCCCATAATGACAAAGCAAAAACAGGTTTATGAATTTATAGCAAATGTAACCTTAACCCTAAAAACTGAAATATCACATTTACATAAGTATTCAGACCCTATACTCAGAACTTTGTTGAAGCACCTTTGGCAGTGATTACAGCCTTGAGTCTTCTTGCGTATGATGCTACAAGCTTCGCACACCTGTATTTGGGGAGTTTCTCCCATTCTTCTCTGCAGATCCTCTCAAGCTCTGTTGGGTTGGATGGGGAGCATCACTCCACAGCTATTTTAATGTCTCTTCCGAGATGTTCAATCGGGTTCTGGGCTCTGGTTGGGCCACAATCAGAGAATTGTCCCCTCCTGCATTGTCTTGGCTGTGTCGCTTAAGGTTGTTGTCCTGCTGGAAGGTAAACCTTCACCCCAGTCTGAGGTCCTGAATGCTCTGGAACAGGTTTTCATCAAGGATATCTCTGTACTTTGCTCCGTTCATCTTTCCCTCGATCCTGACTAGTCTCCCAGTCCCTGCCGCTGAAAAACATCCCCACAGCATGATGCTGCTACCACCATGATTCCCCGTAGGGATGGTGCCAGGTATCCTCCAGACGTGACGCTTGACATTCAGGCCAAAGAGTTAAATCTTGGTTTCATCAGACCAGAGAATCTTGTTTCTCATGGTCTGAGAGGTGCCTTTTGGCAAACTCCAAGTGGGCTGTCATGTGCATTTTACTGAGGAGTGGTTTCCGTCTGGCCACTCTACCATAAAGGTGTGATTGGTGGAGTGCTGCAGAGATGGTTGTCCTTCTGGAAGTTTCTCTCTTCTCTACAGAGGAACTCTGGAGCTCTGTCAGAGTGACCATCAGGTTCTTTGTCACCTCCCTGACCAAGGCCCTTCTCCCCGATTGTTCAGTTTGGCCGGTCGGCCAACTCTAGGAAGAGTATTGGTGGTTCCAAACTTCTTCCATTTAAGAATGATGGAGGCCACTGTGTTCTTGGGGACCTTCAATGCGGCAGATATATATTTTTGTACCCTTTCCCAGATCTGTTTCAAGGCATTTCTGTTTTTTAAAATGTTTTATACATTTGCAAACATAAAAAAAAAAATGTTTTCACTTTGTCATTATGGGGTACTGTGTGTAGAATAGTGATAATTTTGTATTTATTTAATCAATTTTAGAATAAAACTGTAATGTAACAAAATGTGGAAAAAGACAAGGGGTCTGAATACTTTCCGAATGCACTGTATAGCATAACTGCTTTACTGTAATTCTATTCATTTAGACATTTTTAAAATAACCTACAGCCACTTTATTACTGGATTTCCTGACAGCTGATCACGTTTTCAATGCTAATGCAGTTGAATCCAACAACGTCGTTTGTCCCATGAATTTGTCTTAAAGGGATACGTCAGGATTTTGTCAATGACCCCAGAGTCCATTTTTATGTCTCTGCGTTTAGTTTGGAGGAAGTTGCTAACCGGCATTAACACAATTACTAACTAGTGTTAGCGCAATAACTGGAAGTCTATGGTAACTGCTATTATGCTTGTAGATACTTTAGACTTTCAGTCATTGTGCTAACGCTAGTTAGCATTGGCTCACGAAACTACCTCTAACTTCCTTCACACTGGATGCAGAAACATACAAATGGTGTCCATGAGGTAATCTCACTCTGGGGAAGTAGATAATGGGCTTCACTGCCAAAATCCCGAAGTATCCCTTTAACATTCCCATCTTTAACCTAGGCATGGGTACATTTGTAGTTCCTGCTGTTACGGAAAATGCATATATATACTGAACAAAAATATAAACGCAGCCAATCAGAAAACGTTTTTCCCCAAAAAAGGGCTTTATTACAGACAGAAATATTCCTCAGTTTCATCAGCTGTCCGGGTGGCTGGTCAAAGACGATTCCACAGGTGAAGAAGCCGGATGTGGAGGTCCTGGGCTGGCCTGGTTACACAACTGCGGTTGTGAGGCCGGTTGGACGTACTGGCAAATTCTCTAATATGGTGATGGTAGAGAAATAAACATTAAATTATCTGGCAACAGCGCTGGTGGACATTCCTGCAGTCAGCATCCCAATTGCACGCTCCCTCAAAACTTGAGATATCTGTGGCATTGTGTTGTGTGACAAAACTACATATTTTAGAGTGGCCTTTTATTGTCCCCAGCACAAGGTGCACCTGTGTAATGATAATGCTGTTTCATCAGCTTCTTGATATGCCACAACTGCCAGGTAGATGGATTATCTTGGCAAATGAGAAATGCTTACTAACAGGGATGTAAACACATTTCTTCACAACATTTGAGAGAAATAAGCTTTTTGTGCTTATGGAACATTTCTGGGATCTTATATTTCAGCTCATGAAACATGGGACCAACACTTTACATGTTGCGTTTACATTTTTGTTCTGTATGGCTACTGTTAACAGGCCTCCCGGGCTGTATACAGTGTTCCTCACTGAGTTCGCTGAATTCATATTGGACATCATAGTCATGGCAGAAACTAATCACATTTTTTGTGACTACAATATTCAAATGGAAAAGTCCACAGACCCACTCCAAAAGGATTTCAGAGGCATCATCAATCATACCCTGAATCTAATTGTGTCCCCTAAGAATAGATATTGCGCATCTAAATGTTTTTCCTCATAATCCTGGACTATAGGACCACCATCTTATTACGTTTGCAATCGCAACAAATAATTTGCTTGGACCCCAACCAAGTATTATCAAAATCTGCGCAATAAATTCTTGGACAACCCAAAGATTCCTAGATGCCCTTCCAGACCCTCCACCTACCCAAGGACATCGGAGTACAATAATCAGTTAACCAACTAACTCAGGATTCAACTTGGCGTAATACACTATATGTACACTGGTGGACAAAAGTTTGGAATATTAATCATTCAAGGTTTTTTTTTTATTTGCAATGTAGAATAAAAGTGAATACATCAAAACTATGACATAACACATATGGAATCATGTAGTAACCAAAAAAAGTGCCATGAGTGTGCAAAGCTGTCCTCAAGGCAAAGGGTGGTTACTTTGAAGAATCTCAACTATTAAATATATTTTGATTTGTTTAACACTTTTTTGGTTACTACATGATTCCTTATGTGTTATGTCATAGTTTTGTCTTCACTTTTATAATACAATGTAAAACATAGTGCAAATAAAAATACAGGAGCCCTGAAGCAAGTTTCCAGAAAATTGGAATGGACATGGTGCTCCACCAAATTGGAAGTCTTCCGACTAGCTTGGAAAGACAGAACCGTGCAATATCGAGTGCTCACTTCTGCTTGATCAACCTACTTTTCAAACCTGATTGAGGATAATAAAAATACTCTAAAATGTATTTGTGATACTATCGCAAAGCTAATTAAAAAGCAGCATTCCCCAAGTGAGGATGGGCTTCACTTCAGCAGTGATTAATTAATAAGCTTCTTCGCCAAAAAGATCATGATCCTTAGAAAACAAATTAAAGACTCTTCTTTGAATCTGCATATTTCTCCAAAATTCAGTTGTCCTGAGTCTGCACAGAACTCACTAAAAGTGGCAGAAAAAAAGCCTCTCCTGAAAAAGCCAAACCGTGACACAGATTTTATATATCGAATCTCCCATTCATCTCAAAATGTTTTGAAAAAGATGTTGCTCAGCAACTCACTGCCTTCATGAAGACAAATAACGTATACGAAACACTCCAGTTTGGTTTTAGACCCCATCATAGTACTGGGACCGCACTCGGGAAGGTGGTAAATTACCTTTTAATGGTCTCTGCGCCTGTCCTCGGGCTCCTTAAACTTAGTGCCCCTTTCAACGCCATCGATCACCACATTTTTTTGGAGAGGTTGGAAACCATAATTGGTCTACGCAGACAAGTCGTTGCCTGGTTTATATCTTATCTGTCGGACAGATACAGTTGAAGTCGGAAGTTTACATACACCTTAGCCAAATACATTTAAACTCAGTTTTTCACAACTCCTGACATTTAATCCTAGTAAAAATTCCCTGTCTTAGGTCAGTTAGGATCACCACTTTATTTTAAGAATGTGAAATGTCAGCATAATAGTAGAAAGAATGATTTATATAAGCTATAATTTATTTAATCACATTCCCAGTTGGTTTACATGCACTCAATTAGTATCTGGTAGCATTGCCTTTAAATTGTTTAACTTGGGTCAAACATTTCGGGTAGCCTTCCACAAGCTTCCCACAATAAGTTTCTGACAGAACTGGTGTAACTGAGTCAGGTTTGTAGGCCTCCTTGCTCGCACACGCTTTTTCAGTTCTGCCCACAAATGTTCTATAGGATTGAGGGCTTTGTGATGGCCACTCCAATACCTTGACTTTGTTGTCCTTAAGCCATTTTTCCACAACTTTGGAAGTATGCTTGGGGTCATTGTCCATTTTGGAAGACCAATTTGCGACCAAGCTTTAACTTTAACACATAATTTTCCTTCCTCATGATGCCATCTATTTTGTGAAGTGCACCAGTCCCTCTTGCAGCAAATCACCCCCACAACATGATGCTGCCACCCCCGTGCTTCACAGTTGGGATGGTGTTCTTCGGCTTGCAACCCTCCCCCTTTTTCCTCCAAACATAACAATGGTCATTATGGCCAAACAGTTCTATTTTAGTTTTATCAGACCAGAGGACATTTCTCTCAAAAGTACGATCTTTGTCCCCATGTGCATTTGCAAACCATAGTCTGGCTTTTTTTATGGCGGTTTTGGAGCAGTGGCTTCTTCCTTGCTGAGCGGCCTTTCAGGTTATGTCGATATAGGACTCGTTTTACTGTGGATATAGATACTTTTGTACCTGTTTCCTCCAGCATCTTCACAAGGTCCTTTGCTGTTGTTCTGGGATTGATTTGCACTTTTCGCACCAAAGTACGTTCATCTCTAGGAGACAGAATGCGTCTCCTTCCTGAGCGGATTGATGGCTGCGTGGTCCCACGTGTGAGGGCTGGGTAGTGGTGAAGCCGCTACTCCCATCTGGGGGAGTGGATTGAGCCACAACCCAGTCCTCACTTCAGTGAGGGAGGATTATGATCCCCAATCAGAGACAGCTGTCTAGTATTGTCTCTGATTGGGGAGAGTATTTAGCTGCCCTCCAAATCCACCTGTGTGTGGATCATTGTTTGTTCGTGTCTATCTGCATGTTGCACCAGACCGTAAGTCACTTTGCTTTTGTTTTGTATTAGTGTTTAGTTTATTCATTTACTCTCCTTTGTTATTTGAAGTGCTTCGTGAAGACATCTCACTCTAATAAAAAGGATGACACTCCACGAACGCTCCGTCTACCGTCCCATATATACGCACCGTGACAGAATGATCCACCAACCAGGGACGCAGCGGGGACTGACATTGGGAGATATCCTCCTCGGAATGGGAAAAATTACCGAGGAGGAATACTCCCATTATCGTGATGTGGAGGAGGGCTGGAGCCCGGAGCCGCGGCGCCGTCGTCAGAGGAGACATCGGCGGGCCAAAGAGGCGAAGGACCAGCCTGGAGCCCAGAAAACCCTCCAAACTGATTTTGGGGGGGGCTATGGGGGTGGTCGGGGATCGACGGAGAAGAACCCCGACCACTGCACTCGTGGGGGTTCCAGGAGGAGCCCCTACAGCCATGGGAGCGGAAGTACAGAGAAGAGTCGGAGGAAGACGACGACGATGTACTTCTGTTCCCTCACAGGATGGGGATTGTCGGTGGAGATACGACGACAGGGGAAGTCCGGTGCCTCCAACGTCAGTTCCCCATCCGGTGCCTCCAGCGCCGGTCCAGAGTCGGAGACCGACTCAGCACACCACAGCACACCACACCATCGCACCCGACCTCCAGTGAAGGTCAGCAACCCTGAGCCTCCAGTGAAGGTCAGCAACCCTGAGCCTCCAGTGAAGGTCAGCAACCCTGAGCCTCCAGTGAAGGTCAGCAACCCTGAGCCTCCAGTGAAGGTCAGCAGCCCGTAACCTCCAGTGAAGGTCAGCAGCCCGAAACCTCCAGTGAAGGTCAGCAGCCCGAAACCTCCAGTGAAGGTCAGCAGCCCGAAACCTCCAGTGAAGGTCAGCAGCCCGAAACCTCCAGTGAAGGTCAGCAGCCCGAAACCTCCAGTGAAGGTCAGCAGCCCGAAACCTCCAGTGAAGGTCAGCAGCCCGGACCTCCACCGAAGATCAGCAGCCCGGAACCTCCACCGGAGCCCAATCCGGGTCCAGCAGTCTGCTCCGCTACAGTGCCAGAGCAGTCCGCTCCACCGGTGCCCTGTCCGGGGGCGGTCGTCTGCTTCGCTCCAGTGCCGGAGCAGTCCGCTCCACCGGTGCCCAGTCCGAGGCCGGTCGTCTGCTTCGCTCCAGTGCCGCAGCAGTCCGCTCCACCGGTGCCCAGTCCGGGGTCGGTCGTCTGCTTCGCTCCAGTGCCGGAGCAGTCCGCTCCACCGGTGCCCAGTCCGGGGCCGGTCGGCTGCTTCGCTCCAGTGCCGGAGCAGTCCGCTCCACCGGTGCTCGAGCCGGGGAAGGACATCAGCCCCTCTCCAGGGTCGAGGGCTCCCACACCAGGGTCCAGACAGGACTTGGTGAATCGCGGGAGTACTGAGGGGGGAACCATCGCTCCGGGGTCCGGACCGGACCGGGTGTGCAACAGGGAGGTAGGAGGAGAGCAGCTGTCACTGCCTGCGTCACGCCCGAGGCCGGAACCGGAGCCCCCACCAGCAACCACCTCAGTACCCCGCCATTTCCCCTCCTGGTTTAGTGAATTTTTTTGGGGGGGAGATCAAGCGCAGTCGGGAGCCTGCACCTTGGAGGGGGGGTACTGTGAGGGCTGGGTAGTGGTGAAGCCGCTACTCCCATCCATCTGGGGGAGTGGATTGAGCCACAACCCAGTCCTCACTTCAGTGAGGGAGTATTATGATCCCCAATCAGAGACAGCTGTCTAGTATTGTCTCTGATTGGGGAGAGTATTTAGCTGCCCTCCAAATCCACCTGTGTGTGGATCATTGTTTGTTCGTGTCTATCTGCATGTTGCACCAGACCGTAAGTCACTTTGCTTTTGTTTTGTATTAGTGTTTAGTTTATTCATTTACTCTCCTTTGTTATTTGAAGTGCTTCGTGAAGACATCTCACTCTAATAAAAAGGATGACACTCCACGAACGCTCCGTCTACCGTCCCATATATATGCACCGTGACACCATGGTGTTTGTACTTGCGTACTATTGTTTGTACAGATGAACGTGGTACCTTCAGGCGTTTGGAAATTGATCCCAAGGATGAACGAGACTTGTGGAGGTATACAATTTTTTTTCTGAGGTCTTGGCTGATTTCTTTTGATTTTTCCCATGATGTCGAGCAAAGAAGCACTGAGGTTGAAGGTAGACCTTGAAATACATCCACACGTACACCTCCAATTGACTCAAATTGTGTCAATTAGCCTATCAGAAGCTTCTAAAGCCATGACATCAAGCTGTTTAAAGGCACAATTGTGATATAGTGAATTACAATAGTGAATTACAATCTATCTGTAAACAATTGTTGGAAGAATTACTTGTGTCATGCACAAAGTAGATGTCCTAACCGACTTGCCAAAACTATAGTTTGTTAACATGAAATCTGTGGAGTGGTTGAAAAATGAGTTTTAATGACTTCAACCGAAGTCTATGTAAACTTTCGTCTTCGACTGTATCAGTTAGTCTCTGTGGATGGTTTGTCCTCTGACAAATCAATGGTAAGTTTTGATGTTCATCAAGGTTCCGTTCTAGAACAACTATTGTTTTTACTATACATGCTACCTCTTGGTGATGTCATTCGGGAACACAATGTCAGCTTTCACTGCTATGCAAATTACACACAGCTGTACGTTTAGATGAAACATGATGAAGCCCCAAAATTGCCTACCCTAGATGCCTGTGTTTCAGACATAAGAAAGTGGATTGCGGCACATTTTTTATTTTTATACTCAGCCAAAACAGTGATGCTAGTTCTAGGTCCCAAGAAACAAGGAGATCTGCTGTTGGATCTGACAAGGAATCTCAATGGTTGTACAGTCATCTCAAATAAAACTGTGAAGGACCTCTGCATTATTCTGGAGACTGATCTCTCTTTTGACAAACCTATCAAAAATATTTAAAGAACTGCTTTTTTCCATCTTCGAAACATTGCAAAACATCTGACACGTTTTGTCTAAAAATTATGCAGATCATATAAGCCATGCTTTTGTCACGTCAAGATTAGACTTCTGCAATGCTCTACTCTCTGTCTACCTGGATAAGACACTAAAATACATTTCAGGTAGTGCTAAATAAGTCTGCTAGAACCTTGACTAGAACCCAAAAATGTGATCACATTACTCCAATGCTAGCCTCTCTACACTGGCTTCCTGCTTGGTCTGATTTCAAGGTTGTACTGCTAACCTACACAGCATTACATATACTTGCTCGTACCTAGCTTGCCGATTTGGGATTCTCTGCCTCTGACCCTATTACGGGGACTGTGTCAGTGGCTTGCCCTGGCATGGGTGCATCATACTCTTATAATCTCCACCCGGCGCAGCCAAAAGATGACTCGCCACCCCTCAGAGCTTGGTTCCTCTCTAGGTTTCTTCCTAGGTTCCAGCCTTTGTAGGGAGTTTTTCCTAGCTTCAGTGCTTCTACATCTGCATTACTTGCTCTCTGGGGATTCTGTAAAAGCACTTTGTGACAACTGCTAATGTGAAAATGACTTTAGAAATACATTTGATTGATTGATTGATTCATTGATTGAGGAGATCAGAGGATTTGATCCTGATTACATAACCCTCACAGCTATCCAATAACAACGTTTGGCAAATGACAGGAGAGGCAAGGAGTGTAATGTTAGCTAAAAAGACTGGTACCCAGACTACGGAGCAATAAATATTTGTTTAAATGGTCCTGATAGGACAGAGGAACAGCAGGGTTATAGCCTAGGAGTAGAATATATTTTCCAAGAATTGAGAGCCAGCAACATAATTTCAGAGAGGATTTACATTTACATGCAGTTCCAAAATATGAACCTAATGTAATGACACTAAATTCTTCCGCTGCTCTGTCGTTCACTACATACTTTGGTTTGAGACTGCCATCATTGAAGTCGTTTGTGGTGATGAGGGGCACGAGGGAAGTTGTACAAAATAAAGTAATCAGCGATTGGATTGGATCGTCTCTAACCAGTCAGGGTATTAAAGCCAATGACGAATCTTCACCGCCCCTTTACCCAAGTGTGTTCTTGCTCTGGCCCAACCCATCGGTTTCTGGACCAATCAGACGGCCCTGAATGTCTTCACATTCGGTGAAGGGTCTGGGAGGTGTATAGATCTCATTGCGGAGAAGAAACGAACGGCCTTGGGAGTTGTGTATCGTTTGGCCGGCGCAAGAAGTCTGGGTAGCCAGGGAACCAAAATATGAGCAAAAGTGACATAAATAAGAGTCACTCAACTTAATCTTAAATCTATGTTCAAGAGTATGATAAATCCTATGAAACAATGTATAGTGGATGAGCTGTTGTGCAAGGTTCTTTGAAGAATAATTAATATTACCAAAAATTGAGGACCAATCCCACTTCAGCACACATCTTTTTCCCAACTCTTGGATACAGGCAAGCATTTGATTTTAAGAGAAGAAAGCCTGTTATACATTGCAGATACCAGCCTATCCTATTTTTGTATAGGAAATCAGGCTTAACAAAGGATGGATGGGTGGGCTGGCTTCCCAAGGCACACCATAGGGCTTCAATGCTCTGCAGCGCTATTTATAAGAACGGAAAAAAATAGCCTTTTATTTGAATTTTATTTAACCTTTATTGCAACGCATTTCATGCAATTCTACGTCATTTTACATGACTGGAGACAAGCAGTTATTTTTTAAGTGGCGTGAGGAGATGTGCCTGTGTAATTTGGTTGGAGCGCAGAGCGGATATACAGTGGGGAGAACAAGTATTTGATACACTGCCGATTTTGCAGGTTTTCCTACTTACAAAGCATGTAGAGGTCTGTAATTGTTATCATAGGTACACTTCAACTGTGAGAGACGGAATCTAAAACAAAAATCTAGAAAATCACATTGTATGATTTTTAAATAATTAATTTGCATTTTATTGCATGACATAAGTATTTGATCACCTACCAACCAGTAAGAATTCCGGCTCTCACAGACCTGTTAGTTTTTCTTTAAGAAGCCCTCCTATTCTCCACTCATTACCTGTATTAACTGCACCTGTTTGAACTCGTTACCTGTATAAAAGACACCTGTCCACACACTCAATCAAACAGACTCCAACCTCTCCACAATGGCCAAGACCAGAGAGCTGTGTAAGGACATCAGGGATAAAATTGTAGACCTGCACAAGGCTGGGATGGGCTACAGGACAATAGGCAAGCAGCTTGGTGAGAAGGCAACAACTGTTGCCGCAATTATTAGAAAATGGAAGAAGTTTAAGATGACGGTCAATCTCCCTCGGTCTGGGGCACCATGCAAGATCTCACCTCGTGGGGCATCAATGATCATGAGGAAGGTGAGGGATCAGCCCAGAACTACACGGCAGGACCTGGTCAATGACCTGAAGAGAGCTGGGACCACAGTCTCAAAGAAAACCATTAGTAACACACTACGCCGTCATGGATTAAAATCCTGCAGCGCACGCAAGGTCCCCCTGCTCAAGCCAGCCCATGTCCAGGCCCGTCTGAAGTTTGCCAATGACCATCTGGATGATCCAGAGGAGGAATGGGAGAAGGTCATGTGGTCTGATGAGACAAATAGAGCTTTTTGGTCTAAACTCCACTCGCCGTGTTTGGAGGAAGAAGAAGGATGAGTACAACCCCAAGAACACCATCCCAACCGTGAAGCATGGAGGTGGAAACATCATTCTTAGGGGATGCTTTTCTGCAAAGGGGACAGGACAACTGCATCGTATTGAGGGGAGGATGGATGGGGCCATGTATCGCGAGATCTTGGCCAACAACCTCCTTCCCTCAGTAAGAGCATTGAAGATGGGTCGTAGCTGGGTCTTCCAGCATGACAACGACCCGAAACACACAGCCAAGGCAACTAAGGAGTGGCTCCGTAAGAAGCATCTCAAGGTCCTGGAGTGGCCTAGCCAGTCTCCAGACCTGAACCCAATAGAAAATCTTTGGAGGGAGCTGAAAGTCCGTATTGCCCAGCGACAGCCCCGAAACCTGAAGGATCTGGAGAAGGTCTGTATGGAGGAGTGGGCCAAAATCCCTGCTGCAGTGTGTGCAAACCTGGTCAAGAACTACAGGAAACGTATGATCTCTGTAATTGCAAAACAAAGGTTTCTGTACCAAATATTAAGTTCTGCTTTTCTGATGTATCAAATACTTATGTCATGCAATAAAATGCAAATTAATTACTAAAAAATCATACAATGTGATTTTCTGGATTTTTGTTTTAGATTCCGTCACTCACAGTTGAAGAGTACCTATGATAAAAATGACAGACTTCTACATGCTTTGTAAGTGGGAAAACCTGCAAAATCGGCAGTGTTTCAAATACTTGTTCTCCCCACTGTATATATTTTTTGAAGCATTGTCCTTCTCTCCTGCTCCAATTTCCCTCAGGTAGCACTCAGCCATGAGCTCTGGGCCTGCTCTACACAGCATATTATTCTTTTAATAAGGCCTATTCTGTTGTTTTTAATTGCCTACCCAAAAACAAGTAACGCACAGAGATGGTGACATAAGTCAACCAAGAAATAGGTCACTGACAGCCTGTGTTATCGATGGCAAGACAACAAATGAGCACATGCTACAGCACCGGAGATGTTTTGATTTCTATACAGGCTATTGTTAAAAAATAGGATAATCTAAGTTTGGAACAGTGCTGTAGTTGTCTATCAACTGTACAAATTGAGCGCAACAGAACCAATTACAACTGAAATATCTGATCATCAATGAATTTGAGAAAAAATAGTTTTTTAACTCAGCGGACGCATATTATCAGGTATAGCTACATACAGTTTTGGAAACTATGATTTTCAAATGTATTACATTTTATTCCATTATATATTTTTTACAAAATATATTTGTGTAGCCCAACCGGCTGCGTCCAACTGGACTGTATGCAGCCGGCTAAACACTCATGTCCCCCGGCGACTGGCTCGTGCATAAAACATCCTCCATTCAGGCAGCAAGGGCATCAATGTCCTACTTAACTAGCCTTAATGGCGAACCACTGCGCCCAACCACTGCGCCCAATTGACCCAGCGTCGTCCGAGTTTGGCTGGTGTAGGCCGTCATTGGTTCAATCTTTTTTTGTGGTCGGAGGAGAACACTTACATTTTGTGAAGGCAGAGATGAGTGGACAAATGCTGGCTGACAAGGCAGTCATAAGTGAACGAGACCGAGGTACGCGTGGACAACAGTGGATGCATTAATTCTGGCTACAAGTGTAGGCCTAATGACAATCGCAGAATGTCACTACAATACACATTCATAAAATTTCAGGTGCACAGTGCACTGTTGGCATTTGGATGCTGACAACATTTTGTGAGTGAACGAATATGCGTGGGTAGCCTACAGGAGCGCCTTTGTTAAGTTATTGTTTGACAATCAGATGAAAACATCATGACTGGTTGTGTTTCTGCCACATTAAAAGGCAAAGGCTGCATGTTTATAAGGCTAGGGGAAGATAAGTTTTCCCTAAAGTAAATTGAATTAAATTGCCAAAATTATATAAGCCTATATAAGGACGTGTTTCACAGCTCTTAGCCAATGTCTGCTCACCTGGGTGTGGCTACTGACTGATGTGAGTTTACTCATGAAATCACTTTTCTCATTCATAAAGGTTAGAAATTAATTTAATCTTTTCACAAATAGTTTCATATTCAAACATCTAAATTGTACAACAATTACATGTTTATATGATCACTAGAATGGTTCGACTTACAAAGATATGGATTATGTCATCCTGTGGTCCGATTTGATGTCCTAGACACCAACGGATTTTACATAATATTCTTGAAATACCAATGGACATTTTCTCCTGGAAAAGAAAGGGACATTTTGTTCATTGTCCATTCTGTTGATGTTAATGTATTGAGTCCCTTTCTGTAGACCAGCTGGAGAGAGGTTAAGGTATTTATTGGGGGTCGTAAACTTGAAAAGGGAGACAGGGCAAGTGGTGACAGTATCCTTCACCTTCTGTACCTCAGCAGAGTATGAAAATCTCACAAAGAAGCGTGGCGGATTTAAGGCACAGAGGAGTCGTGATTAAAGTAGCTCTTAGCCAATGTCTGCTCACCTGGGTGTGGCTACTGACTGATGTGAGTTTACTCATGAAATCACTTTTCTCATTCATAAAGGTTAGAAATTAATTTAATCTTTTCACAAATAGTTTCATATTCAAACATCTAAATTGTACAACAATTACATGTTTATATGATCACTAGAATGGTTCGACTTACAAAGATATGGATTATGTCATCCTGTGGTCCGATTTGATGTCCTAGACACCAACGGATTTTACATAATATTCTTGAAATACCAATGGACATTTTCTCCTGGAAAAGAAAGGGACATTTTGTTCATTGTCCATTCTGTTGATGTTAATGTATTGAGTCCCTTTCTGTAGACCAGCTGGAGAGAGGTTAAGGTATTTATTGGGGGTCGTAAACTTGAAAAGGGAGACAGGGCAAGTGGTGACAGTATCCTTCACCTTCTGTACCTCAGCAGAGTATGAAAATCTCACAAAGAAGCGTGGCGGATTTAAGGCACAGAGGAGTCGTGATTAAAGTAGGACAAAGGAGAATAAACTACAGAAAAGTTTGGCCAGTACGTCACATAACCAAAGTCCTTACATAAGTTAGATATCAATGAGCCGTATCCTTGGAAATGACGAGGTAGCAACGAGGGAACAACTGTCACGAATCAAGCCTCTGTGGTTCCTCCCACTCACCACCAGAGGGCGCCCTCTCCAGAATATTGAGATTACCCATATAGACTCCATTTCCCATGACCCCGTGCCTGTATCTGATCATCTACTCACCTGCCACTTATCACCCGGACTAATTATCTGCACACCTGCCACTCATCATCAGGGCTATTTATACAGCCTGTCTCTACTGCTTCAGTGCGAAGTCTTGTTCTGCCCTGGCTAACATTTCTGAGCGTTCTCCTGGTTTCCTTGTTCTTGACCCTGGACTGTTTTCATCAGATTGACCCTTTGCTTCTTGCCATTGTGACTCTGTTTTGTTTACCTGGATATTCCTTACTCTGTCTGCTGCCTGCCCTGGAACTCTGCCTGCCTCTTGACTACATTTGTGCTTAGCCTTGGATATCTCCCTCAATGGTGTTTGACCCCAGCCTGTTGGTTCTACGTATTATTGCTGTTCAATAAATACTGCATATGGATCTCAATGACACTGCCTCTTCGTTACAACAACAGTACGACATTGCTTTCTACAGTAGGCTAAGTGTATCTTCAGCTAGCCTCATGGCCAAGCCAGAACTCTGTCAACAGTTTTCTTTCCATGTTCTTTGATAAAATTGATACTGATGTAATCCAACTTGACAAACAGAAAAAATATCACAACTTCTTCCTTCAATAAACCTGTCAACACATGAAAACAGAAAATATTCCATGATCATTTAACTCCAACAAACACCCGAGGCCTCCCATGATGTCTGTAATCTACTTGTGTGGCAATGACCTTGTCCTGCTCTCTAGAACTGTCACTGTTCCCAAGTCAGGGGGTGAGGAGTGGAGGGGAGCAGTAATGCATTAAAGTCTCCTTTCTGAGGGTCTGCTGGTGGTTTTGGGATGGGGTCATGGGGGCTCATCACTAAGGAAAGGGTCCTGGGGACTGTGGCTGCGGAAGGGGGCATGGGGCTGGGGATAGGGCTGAAGTTTGGACTGGAGGTGGCAAAGCAGAACATTTACTTTGTCCCTGACGCCACTCTCCTGTCCGGGCCTGGATAGACACAATCCATCAATATCAGGGTGTCAGTGCTCGTAGGTTAGTCTGTACCCTCGGTGCAACATCTGTCACCTCTTGTTTATGTCAACTCATCATGCTGGATGGGTGACAAAGGCAGGAGGGAAGGGTTTTTCAGGGTGCTGTTGCAGAAGGAGTTGATGTGGTTCTTTGTCAAATAAACAAAATGAAAACATCAGAATGAAGTCATTTGAATATGCTGTTTGTGTCTTTCTGCAACTTTTATCCTGCAGGCATGGTGAGCGACATGTTGAGGGAACATTGGCACAATGAGGAACACTGTTACACAGTGTTAGTGTGACCCTAACTTGGAACCAGTCTAAAAAAATAAACTAGAGCTCTGCTCTTTCTTTTTTTTGGAGTGAGCCACAATGAGTGTCAGATCACGCTCTGTGGGCAAGCTGAGGTTCCCCAGAGATTGTGGGTAAATAACCAGAACCATTTGAATTGATTCTGTGAAATAGTAGCCTTCGGTCAGGCGGGATGCGGTGTGTGCAGAATGTGTGTGTAGAGACAGAGAAAGGGGAGAGAGAGATGGATATAAACCCACAATAACCAATTCCATGAGGCGTCTAGGCATTTTGTACACCACAAAAAGAAAAACCAGGTAATCAGACAAAATAAGGCAGGTTTTCAGAGCAGAATGTTATGGAAGATGCAGAGCAGAACCAAGTATGCAAGATCTACAATTCCTGGAAACCTTACTTCTCAGAGAAGTTATCCCCAAGCCATAAGACTAAATAGTTAATCAAATACTTTAAAAAAATTGTCTTTTGTGAACTAACACTCACTCTTTTCCCCTACTAACACGGATGTTGCCATTTAATATGGCATGAACACAACCAGTCATGATATTTTTATCTGATTGTCAAACAAATCACTTCAAAAAGTAGGCTACCTGTTCGTCCCCTTGAAAATAATTCTAGCATCTAAACTGCATGTATACTCTGTTACAAAACACCAAAAAGTGTGCCTAACGACATTCAGCAATTGCCATTGATTAGGGCTACATTAATGCTACATTCATTGATGCGTCTTGCTGACAAATGTACCTTTTTTTGGGCTGAAAGGTTGTGACACCTGAAATAGGGCTCAAACTATCCCAGGAAAACTGGATGGTCATCTTAACACACAAGGTCAACTTACTAGAATAGATTACAATGTGTATTGCCATGAACTTCAATTAGGCCTACCGGTAGACAGTGATGTAGTGTTAAAATAGCTGGGTAAACTCTGATCGCAGTAAAAAAAAAGGCATACACCTCTGCCGGTAGCCTACCCTCTCGGCTGAAGCAATTCTAAACACATGAATACACACATAACAGGTATCCTACATTCAATACAATACATGAGTTGAATCAAAACATGTTTTACACCCTAGTTCATGAGTTGTCCATAATTCATGAGTTAGTGCTTGGAGTCTTCACAGATTGTGTGACATAAAATACTACCTAAGTGTGTAGCACAGGAGGGTATGAAATCTGAGTTTCGTAGGCTTACGAAAGGAGTTCCCCACGGCTCAATTTTAGGTCAGATCCTTTTTACACTGTACATAAATGATATAAGGGAGACTGTTGACTCTGCAAATCTCCATCTGTATGCTGATGACACAATATTTTATTCTAGCACATCTAATATTGAGAAGGCTTTTCAGTACTTGAATGCTTTGATGCTGTTCAAAGGCAACTTTTCGAATTGAAACTTGTGATTAATGCAATGAAAACTAAATGTATGATTTTCTCTTCTCTGAAAGTAGACAGAGTCACAAGCAGATTATTACTCTAAAATTCCAGCAAATTGATAGGGTCACCTCCTATAAGTATCCTGGGATTTTGTTAGATGAAAAGCTGAATTTTAAACAGCACATTGATAACTTGACCAAGAAAATAAAGTTAAAATTGGGTTTCTATGTTAGGAACAAATCTTGCTTTTCAATGCCAGTCAGAAAGGATCTTGTTCAGATAACTTTTTTATCAGTGCTGGATTATGGTAATATTGTCTATATGCAGGCCTCAGCAAGTACCTTATAAACTCTGGACACAGTGTATCATGGTGCTTTGAGATTTATTACAAATGCTAGATCAATCACCCATCACTGTGATTTGTGTGCCATGGTGCAATGGACCTTCCTCCACCAGGAGGCTAAAGAACTGGAACACTTTTGTGTACAAAGCATTGATAGGGCAACTCCCTTTGTATCACTGTTCCTTACTGACCAGATCACTCAATACAGTCTTCGTTCACAGTCGCTGCTGTCCTTGTCTGTTCCTAAGACTAGAACTGAGATGGTAAAACAATCTTTTTCCCATAATGCCCCTTTATCCTGGAACATTCTTCAAAAGATATTAAAGTAAGGGGAGTTAGTGTCCTTGTTTGTAAGACTCTGATCGACGACACTGTTTTTGATAGCTGCAGTTGTTTCTAATCTTAAAATGTTTCTGTAACTTGTGAAACTTTGTATTTTTTGTATTTTTTAGTAATATTTTATGTAGATGCTGCTATTTCCCTGTTTTGCCTTCTTGCCAGGTTGCCCTTGCAAAAGAGGTTTTTAACCTCAATGGGTCTTACCTGGTTAAATAAAGGTTAAATAAAATAAAACATTAATGACAGTGTTATAATTATTAAGCATTTAACAATTTAATTAGAACAAAGTGTAACTATGCGTACGTGTAACTATGCGTACGTAACATCAGCTGAGGCCAAAATTCAGCACTACTGAGTGGACAGCGCCGCCACATAAAAACAAATGATTTAAACCATGACAGAGAGGTGGGGGTGTTTGTTTTATATGGAAGCTTTTTTTCCGTATTTACCACCACATTTTAAACAAATAGGATAATGGTTAAATTAGCATTCAGGGGAGCTAACGTCTCATTCTGGCTCCCCCGTAATTCGCACTTTGGATATGCAAACAGATACTTCTAAATATCCCTGGATACAGATACTATACAGACCTGGCTATTCCTGTGTTTTGCCCTAAACAGAGAGGAGAGGAGAGGAGGAGAGGAAAGGACAGTGAGGGTACAGCACCAGCACCCATCCTCATCTGAACAGATTACTTCTCCCTACAATCTAATTATTCTGACTGCACTGCTGCACAGCCATATATAACCTCCCAAATCTGCCTCTAATTATCTGTAATGAACGACACCAGTGCCGGCCAAGAAGGCCAGCCACCCTGCTCCCCTGCAGATGGGGAACAGGGGAGGGCCGAGGGACCCAACAGGGATAGAGGGATGGAAGAGAGATGGAAAAGAGAGGAGGGGGAGATGGAATGATTAGGGAAAGAATGAAAGTGAGGAAGGATACAAAAGGAAAAATGAGATTATTATCCCCACAAACAAGAGATTTAAGGCTATGCTTCCAGAGAACCACTGAGCAAAATAACTGACAACTTGACCAGACAGGTCTACTAAAATAGAGACAAGCATCACCCCAACACATAAACAGGCAGCAGGCAGACTGGATCCATTGGCAGATGGTCAGCTTGACAGGGGAATAAACAAGCAAGGAGGGCTTGGTGTAAAACAGACTCCTCCACTGCTGATGCTGCAGCAGCCAGCAGCCACTGGCAGAAGCCTGTCCTGTCCGTCCAGTCAGTCACTGATGGCTCTATTAAAACACCCTGCCCTGTGCTCCACAGTCAAACAGTTCTGCTGGCAGGCCAGATAATTAAACCACCACCACTTGCTGGAGGAGTTAATGGACTTTAATTATGAATGAGGAACAGAACAGGGTGTCTGGTCTGGATCAATGGGCTGACGGAGAAGAGAGGCTTCACACCCCGGTCAGGAGGCTAAATTTCCCCCATGACCAGCCACTACAAATCAACAGCAACCCCAGCTACATACTGTATCCTTAGCTAACACAACTACCCAAGCTACAGATCACGAGCTGACCCAACTACACATTACCCGTTCCAACCTCACCCTAGAGGAGCAATGACCAATGGGTTCTATTGGAGGTAGGAGGAATTTTGGATATACTGTAGCTGATGGAAATTGGGTGGGAAATGGGAATACTAGTCAGTTATACAACTGAATGCATTCAAACTAAATGTGTCTTCCGCATTTAACCCAACCCCTCTGAATTAGAGAGGTGCGGGGGGCTGCCTTAATCGACGTCCACGTCATCGCCGCCCGGGAAGCAGTTCGTGTTTGGGGTTAACTGCCTTGCTCAAGGGCAGATCGGCAGATTTGTACTCCTTGCCGGCTTGGGGATTCGAATCAGCAACTTTTCGGGTTACTGGTCAAACTCTCATGTATGGTTAAAAGGGGAGTATAGTGGATGGTAGCTGATGGTGGAGGAGAGATACTAGGAGGGCTCTGACTGAGACAGCTGCAGTGGCCTTTCAGAAAGCCGGAACCAGGCTGTGAAGTGATGAGGGCCCGAGGAGAGCCTCTACAGCTCGGGGACAGAGGGCCATTGTGCCGCCTGCACGGTCACTGCCCTCATTAGACAGCCCACCTACCCGTACCTCTACAGAAATGACATCACACAAAAGAGCTGTCAGTCATCTCCACATCTTCAATCATCCCCCACCTGGACTATACTCTCTCTGTCATAGAGACCACTGGGCTACCAGAGCCAGAAGAGGACACATTCTGATGCCTTGACTATCACAATGTGGATATTTGACAGATGAATACTATGATAAAGATGTAAATCAGTGACCTGTTTCTGAATGATGATGATGATGATGATGATGATGATGGTCAGTCACCATCTCAACAGACTGACATGAACTTCATTGCTTGCCAACAGGTTTATGATTGCCTCTTTAATATCTTATTCAACATCAAATGTCACCAAAACCCAGCTTTTCAGATTCAATAATTGAAATAAACTGTTCTGCCCACACGGCACATTGCAATTCTGTATGTGTGTCAGAAAACACTGGCCTCTGTATTGTCAGCATCACATTGGGCTGCTGTAGACATTTGGATACGTCTACCAGGAGAGTGAGAGGCTGTTCCCTTCTGCTCACTATATAATGTGCATTATGCAATGCTAGCAGACTCATCAATAATGTAGTCAATTAAGAAAGTGTGTCAAATGCATTACAGGCTCTGTTTGTTCTGGCTAATGTTTTCTTCATCTTAAGAGATGGAATGTGATTATACTTGTTATAGCCATCAGCACCTTTCTCTGTCTCCAGACTCAGCCCTCCATTCTCCTTCTCTCCTCCCTCCCTCCCTTTTCCATTCTCCTCTCCCAGCAGCCAGTCAGCCGCAGCATCTCTCTGTCAGCCCAGCCCACTCTACAGAGGCAGGATCAGAGCCAGCCTTATTAATTACACACACAGAGGGGGGAGACAGTGAGACTGGGAGGCAGAGCAAGACAATATTCTACATGATTCATTTTCAGGTACAAGATACACCTTCTACTGCGCTATCTGCACTGAACAACAAATATAAATGAAACAATTTCAAAGATCTTATTGAGTTACAGTTCATATAAGGAAATCAGTCAATTTAAATGAATTCATTAGGCTCTAATCGATGGATGTCACATGACTGGGAATACAGATATGCATCTGTTGGTCACAGATGCCTTAAAAAAAAGGTAGGGGCGTGGATCAGAAAACCAGTCAGTATCTGGTGTGACCACCATTTGCCTCATGCAGCTCCACACATCTCCTTTGCATAGAGTTGATCAGGATGTTGATTGTGACCTGTGGATGTTGTCCCACTCCTCTTCAATGGCTGTGCGAAGTTGCTGGATATTGGCGGGACCTGGAACAGCTGTCATACACGTCAATCCAGAGCCTCCCAAACATGCTCAATGGATGATGCGTCCGTTGAGTATGCAGGACATGGAAGAACTGGGACGTTTTCAGCTTCCAGGAATCGTGTATAGATCCTTGCGACATGGGGCTGTGCAATATCATGCTGAAACATGAGGTGATGGCGGCGGATGAATGGCATGACAATGGGCCTCAGGATCTCGTTACGTACAGTATCTCAGTGCATTCAAATTGCCATTGATAAAATGCAATTGTGTTCATTGTCTGTAGCTTATAGCCATACCATAACCCCACTGCCACCATGGAGCACTCTGTTCACAAAGACCCCGGTGTGACCCAATATTATAATAAGGGCTGTGTTAGTGTGTGACCCTATAGTATAATAAGGGCTGTGTTAGTGTGTGACACTATATTATTATAAGGGCTGTGTTAGTGTGTGACCCTATATTATAATAAGGGCTGTGTTAGTGTGTGACCCTATATTATTATAAGGGCTGTGTTAGTGTGTGACCCTATAGTATAATAAGGGCTGTGTTACTGTGTGACCCTCTCTCTACCCCCTACTCATTCGGCTCCAGAACCACTGTTCCCCACCATACCTCCTGTACCCAAAAACACCCCAAATTATCCCTCCCCCTGCACCCCTTGACACCCCCTTACATTCCTGTGCACCAGCGCCCCCTGTCCACTATGTCTGTGTTCCACAGTCTCTGCTGTCAGGTGAGGTTTGATTAGCGATCCACGCTGAGACAGGAACATCTTGCGCTTAATGTTTCTTTCCTTTGAACTTCATAGGTCTGTCGACTCCAATTTACTCACAGTGAGGAGGAACACGCTTTTACAAAACCTGATACCTGTTGTTTGTTTATCTTATATAACAGCTTTCAGTGTCAAACAACCTGCACCCTCTCTCTCTGTACCTCTCCTCTCCCTTCTTTACTCCATCTCACACCTTCTTACTTTCTTCTCTGCCTGCCTCTCATTTCCCCTTTCTCTTTCCACCAAAGATATATTGTGGATGCGGACGCCTCGTAGCCCCAGCCTCAGTCCCTCTATGCTCTCCTAGCAGCTGTGTGTCCCCAGTGTGGGCTGCTCCCCTGGGGGATGGGCGGGTCAGGGCATGAGCCCAATGTCAGGGGACTACTGTAAAATGTACCCGGACTATCTGCACTGACCCCTATCATCCCCCCCAGCCCACCCCCCACCCCCGACACACACACACACACACACACACACACACACACACACACACACACACACACACACACACACACACACACACACACACACACACACACTCACAATTAAATCAGCCTGCGTGTGCTTGGCACTGGAGGCTCGCCTGCCCTGGAGGCTCACCTGCCCTAAACCTGCCTACCCACTAATTTAGAGTAACCCTCTGCACCACTCATATACAAACAGAGAGCAGAGAGCATCCACAACACTTCCCTCTTTATGGATTGACAGGGAGGGAGAGAGTGAGAGAGAGAGATATGCCGAGAGATTGAGAGAGAGAGAGAGAGAGAGAGAGAGAGAGAGAGAGGGAGGATGGGAGGGAGAGAGAGAGAGATGGCGAACGGCAGGGAGGGAGAGATAGAAAAAGAGGGAGAGAGAGGGAAGGAGGAGGGAGAGAGAGAGAGGGGGGGGGGGGGTAAAGGCAGGGAGGGAGAGGGAAGTAAAAAAAACTAATGATTAGAGAGAATGAAAGATAGATACCCTGTGGGTAACATCCTAAACTCTTACACAAACTATTGCACAAAGGAATCACACATTTCAAAACAGAGATGTAATACTCACACATACTGACACACACACACACACACACACACACACACACACACACACACACCACACACACCACACACCACACACCACACACCACACACACACACACACACACACACACACACACACACACACACACACACACACACACACACACACACACACACACACACACACACACACACACACACACACACACACACACACACAGGCTGTTAGCTGCTAATCTTCTGTTTTACTCATGTGTGATATTTTAAACTCTTTACTCTTAATTGAAAAGCTCCCTGCAGGCAGAGCCCTCCTGTAGAAAAACTGCTTCTGATCTTCCACACAGGCTTCTCCCTCTTCAAAGAAAGACTTTACCAGGGCTCTGTCTCTGTGTTCAAAATGTGTCGTTATTTCTGATTCCTGAGAGAAAGGGAGGAGAGAAGAAGGGAGGGGAGCGTCGGAGGGAGGGAGGAAGGGAGAGATGATACACAGCTGATAACATGCGTGTTGAGGACGGGGGAGGAGCAGCAAGGTGCTCTATGATTCCTTCACACACACATTCCTGATCTCAACAACAGCAACAGTGAGCGCTGTTACCATCAAGTAGGCTTGGGTTTTTCTAGGGGGCATTGTAGATGGGGGGGGGGGGGGGGGGGGGGGGGGTTGAGCATAATCCCAAAGCTCTGGATCAGAAGGTTGAGTGATCGATCACAGTCATGGACGCCGTCTTTCTTTTGTTCGCTTTTTTGCTTTAACCCTATCCTGAACCTTAACCCTTACCTTAACCATTCGAGATGAGTGCCTAAACTTAACCCTTAACTTTGACGTTTTTAACGTTTTGAGAAATGGAACGACACAGAGCAGCAGGAGCAACAAAAACACTTTGACGTTTGGAGAACGCGGCTGAGTGTCTAATTCTGCAGTGAGACTGTGAGAGCTTGTTGATACAGACAGGCAGAGAGACCGACATACCAACAGACGGACAGAGTCGCAAATGCACACGTACAGTACAGTGTAGACACATGAGCTGATTGGATTGAGAGCAGAGCTGGACAGTCTCCAGGTGTCCCAGTGCTCTGTAAAATTGTCTTCCCCATATTTCACTCTTTCTCTCCAGGGCTCTGTGGAGCAAACTCAATCACATCCTCCTCGCCCTGCTCACCCTGAAACAAGTGTAAGGCTATGATGAGTGTTTGCCCTACATTTTCCATCCCTCCAGCTCTCTCTCTCTTTCTCTCTGTGTGTGCACGAACGTGCGTATGCGTGTAAATCGAATGTCTCGGTCTAGGTGTGTGTCTATTCAGTGGTATAAGGCAGTGTTGTTGTGGTGCAGTGTAGGTGACTGACGAGTCCCCGAGTGTATTCTCTGTGCCATCATGGAAATGAATGATTCATCTAGATAAATCACTACTATCCAGAAGATAAAAGATTGCCACAGAGGCTGAGGGGAGCATGGGACACAACCTGAGGGGAGCATGGGACACAGCCTCCCCCACGAACGAATGCACGCAAGCACACACGCACAGATACACACACACACACACACACGCACACACACACGCACACACATACTAACACACACACACACACATTCACATTTTCCAAGATATATGAAATATATAAATCAGAGGGGGATTTATAGGTTTGAATATCTTAACCTCATTTAAGAGTCTAAAACTCTAATCTGCATTTCTGGGCACAAACACAAACACAAACACATACATGCACACACACACTTCCTACTCTGTACATCAAAACGTTAATTGGGCTCCACCTACGCTCCTCTCACCAAAAAGCAACGATGGCCCTGTCAATCACGGACATCTGCTGTGACAGCCCGTAACCATGGGAATGGAAGGTCTCCTAGTAAAGGACATTCACTGGTACATGTGGGCGGGTCTCTTCACAGCTAATCAATCACTATATAACATATATACTGAGGCATATTCATATTTCTATTTCTGGATAATAGAGATCGAAGAACAACTGATTCCTGCTTATTATTAAAAGTACATTCCATTACACAAATAATGTAATTTATGCATATAATAATGATATACTGAAAGAGAGTGTGGCCTCAAAGTTACTGAATACATTAACACTGGAAGACTGGAGTCACTTGACTGATTATTTGATTATTCAACACAAGACTGGAATAAAGTTATATTTTACTGCTGCATTCTGTTACAATGTGGTCCTCATGGACTTCAGGCAGTATGCAGTAGGCCAACATCAATACACCAGAGAGGAGTGAGAGCTTAAGTAATGCTCTTCCTTCTAATGAACAACAGAGCTTCAGTCAGTGGGATTCATCCATTCCTAACCTGTGACTTTGACATTGAGACGACACTGGTCTGAAATACAGACTCAGAATGCAACATGACCTCATTTTGTATTTCTGCATGACACAGAATGACACAGTATTCTTTCGTAATGAAGGGCATGTACTGAAATAGAACCCCATATGATGCAGAACACTCTGGTTGTCAATATCAGGGCCAATCTACATAGCACAGATCAGGTAACTTATAAAGGCAATGTGAGAGGAGTAGAGATATTTTATTAGGAGAAAAAATGTGATCTAGATTATCTGTCTCTTTTGGTGAAATGTTTTTGTCACACCTCTTGAAGTGAGATAGTAGAGAGAGGTAGAGAGAGGTAGAGAGAGGTAGAGAGAGGATAGAGAGAGGTAGAGAGAGGTAGAGAGAGGTAGAGAGAGGATAGAGAGAGGATAGAGAGAGGTAGAGAGAGGTAGAGAGAGGTAGAGAGAGGATAGAGAGAGGTAGAGAGAGGTAGAGAGAGGTAGAGAGAGGTAGAGAGAGGTAGAGAGAGGATAGAGAGAGGTAGAGAGAGGTAGAGAGAGGTAGAGAGAGGTAGAGAGTAGAGAGAGGTAGAGAGAGGTAGAGAGAGGATAGAGAGAGGTAGAGAGAGGTAGAGAGAGGATAGAGAGAGGATAGAGAGAGGTAGAGGTAGAGAGAGGTAGAGAGATGTAGAGAGAGGTAGAGAGAGGTAGAGAGAGGTAGAGAGAGGATAGAGAGAGGTAGAGAGAGGTAGAGAGAGGTAGAGAGTAGAGAGAGGTAGAGAGAGGATAGAGAGAGGTAGAGAGTAGAGAGAGGTAGAGAGAGGTAGAGAGAGGATAGAGAGAGGTAGAGAGAGGTAGAGAGAGGTAGAGAGTAGAGAGAGGTAGAGCGAGGTAGAGAGAGGTAGAGAGAGGTAGAGAGTAGAGAGAGGTAGAGAGAGGTAGAGAGAGGATAGAGAGGATTGAGGGGGTAGAGAGAGGTAGAGAGAGGTAGAGAGAGGTAGAGAGAGGTAGAGAGTAGAGAGAGGTAGAGAGAGGTAGAGAGAGGATAGAGAGAGGTAGAGAGAGGTAGAGAGAGGATAGAGAGAGGTAGAGAGAGGTAGAGAGAGGTAGAGAGATGTAGAGAGAGGTAGAGAGAGGTAGAGAGAGGTAGAGAGAGGTAGAGAGTAGAGAGAGGTAGAGAGAGGATAGAGAGAGGTAGAGAGAGGATAGAGAGAGGTAGAGAGAGGTAGAGAGAGGTAGAGAGTAGAGAGAGGTAGAGAGAGGTAGAGAGAGGATAGAGAGAGGTAGAGAGAGGTAGAGAGAGGATAGAGAGAGGTAGAGAGAGGTAGAGAGAGGTAGAGGGAGGTAGAGAGAGGATAGAGAGAGGTAGAGAGAGGTAGAGAGAGGTAGAGAGAGGATTGAGGGGGTAGAGAGAGGTAGAGAGAGGATAGAGAGAGGATAGAGAGAGGTAGAGAGAGGTAGAGAGAGGTAGAGAGAGGATTGAGGGGGTAGAGAGGGTAGAGAGAGGATAGAGAGAGGTAGAGAGAGGTAGAGAGAGGTAGAGAGAGGTAGAGAGAGGTAGAGAGAGGATAGAGAGAGGTAGAGAGGGTAGAGAGAGGATAGTGAGAAGGCATAGGACAACAGTGCAGATGGTAAGTGGGCGTCCTGCACACTGACTCACCCAAAACCTGTCTGACAAAACACACACCTTCCTCTATACCAGCACCATGTTCTCATAGTATTATTTAGATACACAAGGAAAGACACTCACAGATTCACACACAGAGGTAAAATTGGGATTTGTAGATGATGGAAACTGTCACAGAACTGGGCTGCTTTCCCATGACATTTCTTACAACATTTTTATTCTGCATTCCTCCTCTTCGTTTCTCCTGGAATGTACCGGTAATTCGAGACAGACCCAAACACACAGAACACACACAGTTTCTCACTATCCTGCCATTGCTAAAAGTATGAATTTCTTTAACAGACTGCATACTGCACACTATCATTGAACTGCTACCTACTCCAGAAACATGCTGTATTCAGCTACGCTGACTCAGTCTGCTGGTACATATGTATTCTAGTTCATGAGATTCACCCCTACAGCAATTAGTGTGTTCCAATAATCTGCTTGATGCTCAAATGACAGACTTTAGCAGCAATGCTTAAAGGTTAGGCATAAAACAATATTCGATATGTCACATAAACAAACGGCTCACTGCCCAGAAAGAAAACACACAGGGAGGAGAGGAGGAGAGGGGAAATCACGTGACAGCCACAGTGCTCTTTCTGATTGTAAAGCAGGGTGTGTATGAAGAGTAGGACCAAAGGCATCCCACTCACACATTTATTGTGAGGCTGCTGCAGTCACTCTCAGTGTATTAATTAAAGTGGGGCAGATTTAACCTTTATTTAACTAGGAAAGTCAGTTAAGAACAAATTCATATTTACAATGACGGCCTATCCCAGCCTCCCCTAACCCGGACGACGCTGGGCCAATTGTGCGGCGCCCTATGGGACTCCCGATCACAGCCGGTTGTGATACAGCCCGTGATCAAACCAGGGTCTGTAGTGACCGCCTCTAGCACTGAGATGCAGTGCCTTTGACCGCTGCGCCACTCGGGAGCCTCTCAGGAGATACAAAGAGCGAGAGAGAGAGAGAGAGAGAGAGAGAGAGGGAACATCCCTCAACACGGTGACACCATACACACACACTGATGCAAAGAGAGAGAGATTCTGTAGCTAGAGGCCAATACTCAGTGACAAGGAATATGATGAAGCAATTAAACAGCGACCTTGAAGATACACTGTTGTGTAAACTGTGGGCAGGAATGGAAACCACCATGGCAACCCTCATAGTACAGTACAGTCTGATTAACTCACAGGCAAACATCACATCTGTGCTTGGACCTATCCCAAAAAACATCTGAGACATTAAAGAAGTGTGTATATAAATGTAACAGTTACATTAGCTTTGGCACTTGTTTCCCAAAACAAGACTCTGAACTCTGATAATACACAGGTACTTAAGGAGTGGGAGAAGGGGTTTGCTAGTTTGTTCTCAGGTAACGAAAATATGGCATATTTTGAGGAAGAATGTTATGAAGACATATGTTCCCTAGAACCCTCTTATATATATATAGCAATTTCTCGCATGGAATAGCCTTCATTTCTCAGAACAAGAATAGACTGATGAGTTTCAGATGAAAATTGTTTGTTTCTGCCCATTTTGAGCCTGTAATCGAATCCACAAATGCTGATGCTCCAGATACTCAACTAGTCTAAAGAAGGCCAGTTTTATTGTTTCTTTAATCAACACAACAGTTTTCAGCTGTGCTAACATAATTGCAAAATAGTTTTCTAATCATCAATTAGCCTTTTAAAATGATAAACTTGGATTAGCTAACACAACGTGCCATTGGAACACAAGAGTGATGGTTGCTGATAATGGGCCTCTGTACGCCTGTGTAGATATTCCATGAAAATATCAGCCGTTTCCAGCTACAATAGTCATTTACAACATTAACAATGTCTACACTGTATTTCGGATCAATTTGATGTTATTTTAATGGACAAAAACATTTCAAAAACATGGACATTTCTAAGTGACCCCAAACTTTTGAACGGTAATGTATATTATGTATAACCTACGTAAAATAAGAGATCTCTATGTGCACAGGTAAGATCAGGGATATTGCCCCTGCGTATTGAAACAGGTCGGTATTGTGGTGAAATTGAAGAGGAAAGACTATGTAACTATTGTGACCTCGAAATAGAGAATGAAACTCATTTGATCCTCTGTTGCCCTTTCTACCACGATATACACTTGGTCTTATTCCAGAAAGCCCACCAGATATACCCTGGCATTATGTGGCTGAGCGATGAAGAGAAACTGAAATGTTTTTTTTTTGTTCATTATGTATTTCCGTTTGCAGAATATTTAAATAAAGCCTTGAATAAAAGAAAAAGGTCTACCTATAATTAAATTATACAAATATTTAGTTTCTACAATATGTGACAAATGTCACGTGTGTATATAAATAGTGTGTAGGCCTGTCTCCCACATGAATCTTCTCTTTGTGCCAGACTGGGTTCAAATGCCTTCTGTTAAATGTTTCTGTGTTTATAATTATTGTTTGGATAACCTTATTTAGATAGATAGATAGATAGATAGATAGATAGATAGATAGATAGATAGATAGATAGATAATTTATTGATCCCCGATTTACTATTTACTATTTATTATGTATTGATTTTTAATTAGATTTTTATGCGCACTGCAGAGAACATAAGGGATGGGTTTGCCAACTGGCAATTTGAAACGAAAAAAACATTTCATTAATTAATTTGTTGTCTTTCCCACAGTATCTCCCAGTGTCAACAGCCCGGCTCTTTGAGCCTCCAGCCTCCAGCCCAGTCTCTAAATCAGTCCCTTAGCCTGGCCTGCTCCTCCTCTCCTGCCTCAACCTCCTGACACACATTATTAATGTGCGTAATTTACTCTAACCTGTCTATGGCCCCCAGCCCTGTGTCTCCGGTCCTCCTCCCGTCCCCCCTTTCCTCCCGTACCCCTCCCCCTCCCCCAGGCAGGTGTGGCCAGGTCATCCAGACGGTCATTAATGCACAGCCTGCCTCCCAGACCCACAGGCTGTGGAGAAAGTAGAGCCATGCCAGCAGCTGAACTGGACCTGGGGCCAGCAGGGGGTCTCCCATCTCCTCTCTATCCCTCTCGCTCTCCTCTCGTTCCCTCTTTCTCTCTCTCTGTATTTCCCTATCGTACACTCTCTCTCTCTACCTCTTGTTCACTCTCTCTCTCTCTCTCTCTCTCTCTCTCTCTCTCTCTCTCTCTCTCTCTCTCTCTCCACCACTGCTCATTTGACTGGACTTGGATGATTTAGCATCCCATTCCTCTCTCTCAATCTGTTCTACTGAGACCACTGCAGAGTATATGCACAGGCACGGGCACAGGCACGGGCACAGGCACAACGAAAACACAGGTTTGTGTATAACACTATTACATTCTCCAGAACCAACTTGAGACCATTAATGACTTAAAAACCCCTAGTAGCAAAATGAGAGAGATCATAAGAGAAAGATGACTGCGTGTCTGATAGCATGTGGAGTGTAGGCCGTGCATCCGAGGAGTGTGAGTAAGATTCCTGCCTGTGGCATTGCACCGGGATGGAACCTAAAAAACCAACACAGGTACCATACGTCTCCCCTTCATGGTAACTGTTCACAGTGCTCCACCAGGCAGGCGAGTCTGGTATACAGGCCAAGCCAGCCCTCCTGTAGACCCTAGGGACTGGCTGAGGGGCCGAGGCTAGGCCGCAGTAATTAGAGACTACGCTGTGGATGACTGCAGAGGATGGAGCTGCCTGCAGTGGGCCTCTCATGCAGAGACGAGCTGAGCTGCCATCTGTTGATCTCCCATCATCTCTCTCTCTCTCTTCCCCTCTCTATCTCGTTCTTTCCTCCTCCTCTTTCTCTCTCCTTCTCTCTCTCTCTTTCTGAAAGTGACATGGCATGATGGAGTTAACCCTGTTATCCCCCAGCTCCTCTCTACAACTACTCTACTCTCCTCTTCTCCAGGCTCCAACACCTCTGTGTAAATACAGGGAGGCATTCCAATGCTGCCACAACTAAGAGACATGCAATTATTCAGAAACATGCTACAGGGTTACAGTGAGCAAAAATCTATGTGTTTATGTTAACTATAATCTATTTGAATGACTAAGTAAAAATGCATGTAGATAGACAGTGTGTGCGTAGATGCATTTGTATTTCTTGGACACTGGGTGGCTATTGAGTGTACCTGTGGGTTAGTGTGACAAGAGGATTGGCTATGATTACTATCTCTCACTTACACTGGCGTATGTCAGTTCTCATTAGTGATGTCGTTTAGTTGTACGCTCTGCTGAGACCCAGTGAGGGGATGCTCAGTACAGTTACATCTCACCAGACTAACGTATCTAATGTCTGCCTAACGTCTTCCTGCCTGTGGAACCATGATCTGTGCTAAGCAGCCCTACGCTACACAGAATCAGACATAATGAGAGCCAATGTGAGAGATGACAGATAAGCTTAGAGCCACTGGGACTGGTTAAAGAGCTAGTCATTCTTGGAATGATGGGCGAGATATGAGATAAACGTATATCATGAAAGGATGGGATGAGAGGGCATTGGCCTACGTGGTCCTGCTGTAGAGTTGAATTTAATTGATTGATCATTTCAGTTTTTTACACGCTTAACTTGGTTTAAAAAGAAACAACATGGGCCGCATTTATCAACTCTGCCTGTTCCCCCCAACCCGTGACTGGAACAATATCTTGTTTTACCATATCCAATTCTTCATACTTAAAATCCCTGACAGTCTGCTGTAGCAGTGACATGACTGAAGATGACCTGAGGTGTGAGGGCTCTCCCTCCAGTGTTTGTTGGCCCAGACCAGCACAGATGGCCCCCCAGTGCAACAGGTGGTTTGATGTGGCGCTGGAGGCCTGGCTCTCCCCCATTAGGCCCGTCGGACCCCATGCCAGGGCTGGGGATGAGGAGACTTGCTCGCCGCCCGCCGGACTCATTCCGGACCAGCCAGCAAGCCCCTTCACTGGCTCTAATGACCAGGTGAGACCCAGCCACCCCTCTCTGCACTCTGCCGCCTTCCCCTGGGGCAGACAGGGCACATGGTTGGGGTCTCACTCTCAGCCCAAATAACAATTACAGAGACTGGTTCAGCTCACCAGTGTCATTAGGCACTATTGGGCCTCGTGGAGTTTTCATTCAATAGGCTTTTCAGTACATTCATCTTAAGCCATCCCTTTAAATACAGTGTACCTTTGTTTAGGAGACTCACAAGAATACATAGTATAACGATACAAGGCGAGACCCAGATGCAGACACAGGAGGCAGATGGTTAGATATATATTATAATGAAGGGAATAGGCAAAGGGCAGGTCAGGGACAGGCAATAGTTCATCAACCGGATAGAACAGGCAGTCTCGTGGTCAGGGTAGGCAGGGGTTCAATAACCAGGAGGACTAAGAAAAAAAAAAAAAGGACTGGGAAAAATAGAAGCTGAGAGACAAAACACTGGTTGACTTGGCTAACAAGACGAACTGGCACAGAGAGACAGAAAACACAGGTGTAAATACACAGGGGGTAATGAGCGACACCTGGAGGGGGTGGAGACAAGGACAAGGACAGGTGAAACAGATCAGGGCGTGACACACACAGAGAATGCGTTCAAAATATATGCATCAATTTAAGAAAGCCATCTAAATATATGCATATTCGTCTCCGTTTTCAGCACCAACTGGTAGATCTTGTAGATTGTTTATGGACATTTTAGAGTTAGGAAAGTATGTATGAATCCTACAAAACTGGTTTGGAGGGCCTTTACGCCCTCCAAAATACAGTGGTTTGATTCATCCTGAAACAAAGCCGCCGGAAATCGTGTGGCGTGACAGCATTTGCCCCAGTACTTTTCAATCGGATATGGTGCCGCCACACCTCTTTCAAAACGGCAGCAACAAATGCGTTTACCAGACATATTAATTAGCTCATGTCAAGAAAAATGTTTTGCAACGGAAAAGAAAGCACACACTTCGTGTTGGACAAGTTGACATAGTACCTCTCCCAATTTCAGCCTGTTTGCCTCTGTTTTGTCTAATCATTACAACAACCCATAAAGAATGATAGAGGCCTCTAGTGACCAAAAGGTTGTTTTAGCATGGGCAGCACCATTGAAGGCTTCCACCATGCTTCCGCTATTTTAAAGTAGTCAAAGTAGTCAACTGGGTGGTTAGGAGCATTAGGTTAGGAGCATTAAAGTAGCAAGTTAGGAAAGTTAGGTCAAGGTTAGGGTTAGGGTTAGCTAAATAAAAGTAGATCAAATAAATCTACTTTTGAAGTCAATTTGACAAAAGATGTATCCCATCTAGACATGATCCTCCGGAGGACAAGTTACAAGGAGGATGAGTCGCTCTGACAATGGCGCGGGAGTGGATGATAACCAATTGTGCTATTTTGTGTGTTTTTTCGCTTTGTTTGTAACTACATTGTTTGTAACTTGCTTTCGACACCTTATAGAGTCTATGCCCCAACGAATTGAGGCTGTTCTGAGGGCAAAAAAGGGGTGGTTGCAACTCAATATTAGGAAGCTGTTATATATTTATATATATATATATATATATATATATATATATATATATATATATATATATATATACAGCGGGTGAAACGTTCATGTCAATAGCACCTTTGGAAATATATTTACTGAGAAAAATGGTGACGTGTTCAATACTTATTTCACCCGCTGTATATATATATACAGTATACTGAACAAAAATATAAACGCAACATGTAAAGTGTTGGTCCCATGTTTCATGAGCTGAAGTAAAATATCCCAGAAATTTTCCATACGCACAATTTGTTTAAATCCCTGATTGTGAGCATTTCTTATCTTTGCCAAGATAATCAAGCCACCTGACAGGTGTGGCATATCAAGTAGCTGGTTAAACAGCATGATCATTACACAGAAGCATCTTGTGTTGGGGACAATAAAAAGCCACTCTAAAATGTGCAGTTTTGTCACACAACACAATGCCACAGATGTTTTGAGGGAGTGTGCAATTGACATGTTGACTGCAGGAATGTCCACCAGAGCGGTTGCAAGACAATTGAATGTTCATTTCTCTACCATAAGCCGCCTCAAACGTCATTTTTAGAAAATCTGTTTGATCCACCTTAGGCCAGGAGTGTTTCGAGTAAACAAGACCCGACATCCTTTTCATCTGTGCTATCTATAATAATAATATTTTGTCATAGCCTACCAATAGGACCCAGAGTTTTACCATGAAACCATATGACACCGGTCCAGTAATCGTAAACCGTGCTCTATGCTCCAGGTTTAAACTGCTACATGAGTTCCATAATGATTCACATAGACTACATGTCCCATATTATTAGCCTAATATGATCCACTATTGCTAGCGACCTTCAGGAACAACTACCACACGGACGTGACAGAGGAATGGAAAATTACTAAATGTAGGCTACAAATTGAAGAAAACAAAGTGACAGTTATAAATCTATGTGGGTATTACTGACGGTGGCTCCTGATAGTGGTTAATATTTAACATGACACAAATTGTAAAATTAAACTGAGAAAATTCTGGGCATAACATTCTAAAGCACATAATCAACTCGGCAGGTTCGACGGTAGAGAAGCCTATGGCTTCGGTCTCCAAATTTCATCCGCGCAAATTATGAGGGCAAACAATACAAATTCGGAATAACGGCACAGCTACAGTGCCTTCAGAAAGTATCTATAACCCCGCGACATATTCCACATTTTGTTGTGTTACAGCCTGAATTTAAAAAATGGATTAAATCAATTATTTTTGTCTCACCCATCTACATGCAATACCCCATAACGACAAAGTGAAAACATGTTTTAAGAAATCTTTGCAAATTTATTGAAAATTAAATACAGAAATATCTCATTTACAGAAGTATTCACACCCCTGAGTCACCTTTGGCAGTGATTACAGCTGTGAGTCTTTCTGAGTCTCTAAGAGAGTTGCACACCTGGATTATACAATATTTGCACTATGGAACATTAAATGCCAACTTGGTATGCAACAGTGTATATTTTGCCTTGTGTTTTATGTCATTGTCCTGCTGAAAGGTGAATTTGTCTCCCAGTGTCTTTTGGAAAGCACACTGAACCAGTTTTCCTCTAGGATTTTGCCTATGCTTAGCTCTATTCCATTTATTTTTATCTGTCAGGCTCTGGCCATAGAGAAGCCTTTGGCTCATCTATTTAGCCATGGTCAGAGCCTGACAGGTCTAGTTTATCTAGTTCTGTGTGGTGTTTTATGTTGGGTCCCCAATTGGAGGCAGCTGCTAAGTGTTGTCTCTAATTGGGGAGCCTACTTATGTTTATATGTTCCACACCTGTGTGTAGTTCATTGTCCTATATGTCAGTCTAGGTGAATGAGTGTTATTTGTAAGTACTTGTCTTGTTGTTTGTAAGTACTTGTCTTGTTGTTTGTTAGTTCATTATATTGCTTTATTAAATGGATATACCAAACTACTACTGCGCTGCACCTTGGTCTATTTACAAACCTCGCCGTGACAGAATGAACCACCACGCTGAGACCAAGCAGCGCTCTACTGGGGAGATGGAGCAACAGGAGAAGCGAGGAGGACAGCGTCGTCATCGTGGCTCACGACGACGACGATAAGACAGAAGGCAACCCCAAGTGAATTTTTTTTGGGGGGGCTATAGGGGTGGTCTGGCCGAGAGGAGGAAGAGCCAGTACCACTCTCCATGTGGAGTCGAGAGGAGGAGGAGCACCGATGGGGGACTGATCTGGAGGAAGAGGAGCAGTACCTGACTGGAGTTTTCAGGAGCATAATGGAGCTATGCAGGCGGAATTGGGAGGATGTCGAAAACGAGGAGACGGAGTTGGCGTTAATGGTGCCCACAGTGTGCATCCCCAGTCCGGATCGTTCAGTGCACCTCTCCAGTCCGGTACGTCCCGTGCCGGCTCCCCGCACTCTCCCTGAAGTGCGTGTCTCCAGTCCAATCCTGAAACTCTCTACTCCTTGCAGATGACAAGCAAACAGGACGCATGATTTGGAAAATGTTTATTCTGTACAGGCTTCCTTCTTTTCACTCTGTTAAGATGTGGAGATACAGTGCCTGGAAAATATTCAGACCCCTTGATTTTATCCATATTGTATTAGGTTACAGCCTTATTCTAAAATGTATAAAACATGTTTTTTTTTTATCATCAACACAATAACCCATAATGACAAAGAAAAATGTCTAATTTATTAAACATAAACACCAGAAATATCACATTTACATAAGTATTCAGACCCTTTACTCAGTACATTGTTGAAGCACCTTTGGCAGCAATTACAGCTTCGAGTCTTCTTGGTTATGACGCTACAAGCTTGGCACACCTGTATTTGGGGAGTTCCTCACATTCTTCTCTGCAGATCCTCTCAAGCTCTGCACAGCTATTTTCAGGTCTCTCCAGAGATGTTTGATCGGGTTCAAGTCCAGGTTCTGGCTGGGCCACTCAAGGACATTCAGAGACTTGTCTCCTGCGTTGTCTTGGCTTTGTGCTTAGGATCGTTGTCCTGTTGGAAGGTGAACCTTCGCTCTGGAGCAGGTTTTCTTCAAGGATCTCTCTGTTCTTTGCCCCTATCCTGACTAGTCTCCTAGTCCCTGTCAATGAAAAATACCCCCACAGCATTCAGGCCAAAGTGTTCAATATTGGTATCATCAGGCCAGAGATTCTTGTTTGCATCTGAGCTCAATTTTGAGCTCTCATAGCAATGGTCTGCATACTTATGTAATTAAGGTATTTCTGTGTTCTATATTTAATTAATTCTATGTCAGTGTGGGGTTGTGCAAATCTTGGATGTATGTTTTGGTGTGTGTGTTTTGTGTATGAGTGTGTATTGTTGCCAACCATCCCAGGAGCACTGATTGGACTGCTGATCCAGCAAAATGGTCTGATTTCTCAGCGGTCAGTTCTACAACCTCCACTCCCTCTCTCTCTCTCACTTCACCTCCAATCTCACAGAAACACACTTTCTCCCTTCCCCACTCTCTGGATTTTTATTTAACCTTTATTTAACTAGGCAAGTCAGCTAAGAACAAATTCTTATTTACAATGACGGCCTACCTACAAAACTCACAAAACACTCATAACCACAGCCTCTGTCACTGCCTCAGCCCACTCTATTCAGCAGGTTCTCGATGCTGTAGCCCCACTCGCACTTTCTGGCTCTCTCCATAACACTTACAAAGCCTCTCTCTCACTGACCAACCTATTCAGACTGGCCTTCGGCAAAACATCACCTTGCAGTGTGAGCAAACTCATTGTTCCTGTGTGGAGACCCTTTCGTGTAAAGGTGGCAAACGACGTGTCAGATGGGGAACTCTCCTCGTCGTCTGTTTACAGTATATCCTCCCTCGGAGCCACAGAATGCCTAATGTTTACACTGTGTTTCACCAGCCTCTCCCACCACATCATTAACACTAATCTGCCTCTGCCTTTGGGTCTGGTCTGGGTGCACACCCAGGTGGCTCTGCGGTTAGAGCAGTGTTAGAGCTAGGAATGTTTCCAGCTCTCTCCTCTGACCATACTGCTATAGTACTACTGCATTATGATACACAGAGAGCTAAAGCAACCTGGCTATAGTTACTAGAGCGGAGCAAAGGCTAAAAGGGAATCAAATCAAATCAAGCTTTATTTATACAGCACATTTCAGACATGGAATGCAATGTGCTTCATTGTAAAAAATGAATAAAAACAATTAAAATGAAAACTGAAATAGTTACTACACAACAAACATACGAGGATAAAAAAAAACTAAGTAAAGCTAAAAAAGCTAAAAATTTAAATATATCCACAGTTTTGGCCCCTAAGGTTCTCTGGCAGGCTATTCCAGAGTCTGAGGGCATAATAACTAAAGGCTGCCTCTCCATGCTTCTTGGTCCTAGGCTTTGGGATAGTTAAAAGGCCAGCGCCAGAGGACCTGAGGAACCTACTGGGTGCATAACTTAAAAGCATGTCTGACATGTATTGGGATGCACAATCGTAGATTGATTTAAAAACCAATAGAAGAATCTTAAAATTTATTCTAAAACTCATAGGCAGACAGTGCAGAGACCATACAACCAGTGTAGTGTGTGCTCTCCGTCTGGTCTTGGTCAGTACCCCTGTATGTTTTGCAATTGACCAATGGCTTTCTTGAGTAGACCAGACAGGAGAGCATTACAGTAGTCAAGCCTGCTTGTGATAAAAGCATGGATGAGTCTCTCTGTATCAGCCTGAGAGAGACACTTCCACACCTTGGCAATGTTCCTCAGGTTGTAAAAAGCTATTTGGGTCACATTCCTAATGTGTGAGTCGAAATTGAGTTCAGAATCTAAAATAACACCTGGGTTTTTTTACCTGGTGTTTTAACTTGATTGCCCGTGAATTAAAATGTGAGGCCAGATTCTCTCTCTGTGGTTTGGCTGCAATAACAAGTACCTCAGTCTTGTCTTGATTTAGCTGGAGGAAGTTGTGAGCCATCCAAGTATTTAAATTACAGTTTAATAATTTATCTGTGGAGCTAAAATCCTCTGGTGGCACAGAAATGTAAAGTTATGTATCGTCTGCGTAGTAGTGAAAATCGATGCTGTGCTTTCTGATAAAGCTGCCAAGGGGTAATATGTATAAACTGGCCAGTACCGGATCCAAAATCTGAGTTATGTTCACCAAGGGTGACAAAAAAAACTCTCAAACGGTTAAATAGGTCCTAAACCAATGCCTCTGTGATGCATGCCTCTGTGATGCACTTCCATACAGTGTTATAGTGTGTAGATCGTAGATGAAGAGATATGTACTTTGCCAGATGCAAACCCATGTACTGTATGTACTGCACGGTTCTTTCACACTCTCAATGAAGCATTTGATCACCCTCATTAAAGATATCGGCATAATATACACTGATAAAGTCCATTGATTGATGTGATTCTGCTTGAAGCAGCAAGCCTCTCTCTCTAACGAGTATCTTCAGGCATCACAGCAGAGCAGAGCCGGGGTTTGGTTGTGCAGGATTATACAAAGGGTTGGGTCTAATCCTGAATGCTGATTGGTTAAAACCGCATTCCAGCCGGTGTCAATTCCACAAGTTACCATGGGCTAAATCTATGATGTTAAAATGCCTATTTACTCTGTTCCATCTGACTGTGCAATCCACTGTCTCATCAGCCCAGCCAAGCAATTTATAAACTTGATCTCCGCTATAAAAACCATCTAGACATTTCCTTTAGACAAACATTTAGTTTTCAACTGGGGAGATTTGTATAAACCTTACTGTCTGTCTCTTCGACATTTGGAACATTGTTTCAATATTAAAATTCTATCTCCAGCTGTCATAGAGTAATGAACGTGTCGGGAGTCGGGATGAGACAGACGGGCAGGCAGATTTTCTCAGCCAGTCGAAAAATCAAGAATTTGTATGGATATATCTGATAGGTTGGTAGGTTGCGCCCCTGGTTGGTAATAAGCAGTCTTGAAAGAAAAATAATTTTGTACGACAGCTCTGCAGCATACTTTGGCAGCTACTAGCTAGCCAGCTAGCTACTAGCCTAGTTAAATAGGATGACTCAAAGGCAATATGGGGAGCACAGACAGATAACGTTGGATGGTTGTCTGGCTGGCTGGCTGGCTGGCTGCTACTGCCTGAGCAGAGATGAGATGATGAAATGAAAAATAATCTATCTATCTATCTATCTATCTATCTATCTATCTATCTATCTATCTATCTATCTATCTATCTATCTATCTATCTATCTATCTATCTATCTATCTATCTATCTATCTATCTATCTATCTATCTATCTATCTATCTATCTATCTATCTATCTATCTATCTATCTATCTATCTATGTGAACCTGACAGAGACTTTGGAATTTTGGGCTTTAGAATTTCCATTCTAAAGCTCTACAATCATTTTAATGTCATAATTTTATCATGCATTTAATGTAAAAATGTTTTATTGAAACCAAAATCAGAATCCATTATTATTTTTTTATTCGCTTTGGTACTATTTTCACAAGTAAGGTCTACATTTTCAAAACTCTTAGTATGTCAGGCTCTGGCCATAGAGAAGCCTATTTGCTTCTCTATGTAGCTATGGTCAGAGTCTGACAGTTTCTATTCATTTCTGTTTCTGTGTGGGTTTTGGGTTGGATCCATAATTAGAGGCAGCTGCACCGCATTGTCTCTAATTAGGGATCCTATATATGTTTGTATGTCCTACACCTTTGTGTGGGTCATTATTCCTCCAGTCACGGGTGAAGTAAGTGTATTTCCGTTTGTTTACTTCGTGTTTATTTTATAGAGTTCGTCATTGTTGTAAGTTTACCACTCGAAATGTCCAGCGAAGGTCCGCAGCCCGGAACCTCCAGCAAAGGTCCGCAGCCCGGAACCTCCAGCGAAGGTCCGCAGCCCGGAACCTCCAGCGAAGGTCCGCAGCCCGGAACCTCCAGCGAAGGTCCGCAGCCCGGAACCTCCAGCGAAGGTCCGCAGCCCGGAACCTCCAGTGAAGGTCCGCAGCCCGGAACCTCCAGTGAAGGTCCGCAGCCCGGAACCTCCAGTGAAGGTCCGTAGCCCGGAACCTCCAGCGAAGGTCAGCAGCCCTGAACCTCCAGCGAAGGTCCGTAGCCCGGAACCTCCAGCGAAGGTCAGCAGCCCTGAACCTCCAGCGAAGGTCCGTAGCCCGGAACCTCCAGCGACGGTCCGCAGCCCGGAACCTCCAGCGAAGGTCCGCAGCCCTGAGCCTTCATCCATGGCCCAATGCCTGGAACCTCCAGCTACGGTCCACAGCCCGGAACCTCCAGCGAAGGTCCGCAGCCCGGAGGCTCCAGAGGTCAGCACATCGCTGTGGCTGGAACCAACCCCCCCAGTGGAGCAGGACCCCGTAGTCCACCGGTGCCCAATCCGGGTCCAGCCGTCTTCTCCGCTCCTGTGCCAGAGCAGTCCGCTCCACCGGTACCCATTCCGGGTCCAGCCGTCTGCTCCGCTCCAGAGCCTGAGCAGTCCGCTCCAACGGTACCCATTCCGGGTTCAGCCGTCTGCTCCGCTCCAGTGCCAGAGCAGTCCGCCTTACCGGTGCCCAATCCGGGTCCAGCCGTCTGCTCCGCTCCAGTGCCAGAGCGGTCCGCCCTACCGGTGCCCAATCCGGGTCCAGCCGTCTGCTCCGCTCCAGAGCCAGAGCAGTCCGCTCCACCGGTGCCCATTCCGGGTCCAGCCGTCTGCTCCGCCCCAGTGCCAGAGCAGTCCGCTCCACCGGTGCCCAATCCGGGTCCAGCCGTCTGCTCCGCTCCAGTACCGGAGCAGTCCGCTCCACCGGTGCCCATTCCGGGTCCAGCCGTCTGCTCCGCTCCTGAGCTAGAGCAGTCCGCTCCCACGGTGCCCAATCCGGGTCCAGCCGTCTGCTCCGCTCCAGTGCCAGAGCAGTCCGCTCCACCGGTGCCCATTCCGGGTCCGGCCGTCTGCTCCGCTCCTGAGCCAGAGCAGTCCGCTCCCCCGGTGCCCAGTCCGGGCCCGGTTGTTTTCCATGCTCCATGGCTGGAGCCGTTTACCCCACCAGTGCCCAGTCCGGGCCCGGTTAATTGCCCAGCTCCATGGCCGGAGCCGTTTACCCCACCGGTGCCCAGTCCGGGCCCGGTTGTTTTCCCTGCTCCATGGCCGGAGTCGGTTGCCCCACCGGTGCCCAGTCCTGGCCCGGTTGTTTTCCCCGCTCCATGGCCGGAGCCATTTGCCCCACCGGTGCCCAGTCCGGGCCCGGTAAATTTCCCAGCTCCATGGCCGGGCATAAGGAAGGGTCATGGGAGGAGACTCTCAACGTCGCTGGAGCCAGAACCTCCACAGGCGAGCTAATCTTCCCTCCCTGACCCCCCCCATGTAGTTGTGTTTTGTTGTTGGCGTCCGGGAGTCCGCGCCTTGGGGGGGGGGGGGGGGGGGGGGGGGTCGGGGGTGTTACTGTCAGGCTCTGGCCATAGAGAAGCCTATTTGCTTCTCTATGTAGCTATGGTCAGAGTCTGACAGTTTCTATTCATTTCTGTTTCTGTGTGGGTTTTGGGTTGGATCCCTAATTAGAGGCAGCTGCACCGCATTGCCTCTAATTAGGGATCCTATATGTTTGTATGTCCTACACTTTTGTGTGGGTTGTTATTCCTCCAGTCACAGGTGAAGTAAGTGTATTCCGTTTGTTTACTTCGTGTTTATTTTATAGAGTTCGTCATTGTTGTAAGTTTACCTAACAAAAAGAAAAAACTAAAGTAAACATGTCGAACTACTATTCCTGCGCTGCACTTTGGTCTCTCCCATTACCCACTTGTGACATAGTACAAAAATCCAAACTGATCACACTTGTAACACAGCTAGTCATTCTTTCAAAACCTGATGTAATGCTTTCAGTCAGTTGCACATGTTTTCAGTCCACATAATCATTGTTTCAAACACAAGATTATTGTAATATGTAATGAGAACATTTGGTTTAATCACCGAAACACAACAGTATGATCTTCTTTCAGTTTAGTACTTTTAACAAGTCCAACAGCAAACAATGCAAGATACATGTTTCAAATCGGCCTTAGAAGTGCTGAAATTAATATGCTACAGTACTATAAAAGACAGATTACACAGTTTTCACATTAGGCAATACACTTACATTACCCAACATTTACATAATCTATAATTTCCAAAATATCCATCCTATGTGTAATCAAGTGAAGGATCAATGAAGACATCCTCTACAATCATTTGGGCAAATTAGTTTTTATTTTTCAGATATAATTGTAACATAGGTATACTTTCTATAATGAAATGTAACTAAATGAGAACAAAACATAACATTTAGAACACATTACATTAATTTGGATCAAGCCTGTCTTGAGCATTTGGCCATAGATTCTCGTCCACATCACAATGAATGTTATCATTGTTCATGCACCTTGGAAAAAACTTTTTGGAGTGACGAATCCATGCTTGACATTGGTCTACACTGATGTCATCACATGCATCATCCATGGCCTGAAGGAGGGTGGCACGCTCAAGGGGTTGGCGATCATAGACCTTCCACCTCCATGCTGAAAAAAATTCCTCAATAGGGTTGAGGAAAGGAGAGTATGGGGGCAGGTAGTGTCATGAATCGGGGATGGGCCTGAAACCATGCTTGAACTACCTCTGCGTGGTGGAACCTGACATTGTCCCACACAATTACATAGGTGACCCCTTCACCTTGACAGGCCGGCTCAATTTCATTGAGAAACTCAATAAGATGTGCAGCATTATAGAAGCCAAGTAATGGCCTACGTCCTTCGACACCATCTTCAGAGATAGCTGCACACATGGAGATGTTTCCTCCACGTTGTCCAGGCACTTGGACAGTGGCCCGTTGGCCGATGATGTTCCGTCCACGGCGACGAGTTTTGGCCAGGTTAAAGCTCGCTTCATCAACAAAAACGCAGAGAGAACGTTTGTGATGGTTCACATCAGCGTCAAGCACCATAACCCTCTAAAAAATATATTTTGGTTAGTTATTTTTACAGTGTTGTTCCAATATACATATGACATAAGTGATGCATCAAATAGTAACAGTAATACAATATATAGTGCTGTACCTGAACATACTCACCCGGTCATTGTTTCTCTCAAAAGGCACCAGGTAAATGTGTTTCATTGATACCTGGTGCCTCTTTAAAAGGCGGCCTACTGTTGGTAGGCTGATGGATGCCACATTGGCAAAGGTGTCATTGTTCTCCTCAATTGCCTGCTTTATTTCTGACAGCCGTATATCATTCCTGGCCCTCACCATTTCCACCACTGCCCGCTCCAGTGCCAGAGCAGTCCGCTCCACCGGTGCCCATTCCGGGTCCGGCCGTCTGCTCCGCTCCTGAGCCAGAGCAGTCCGCTCCCCCGGTGCCCAGTCCGGGCCCGGTTGTTTTCCATGCTCCATGGCTGGAGCCGTTTACCCCACCAGTGCCCAGTCCGGGCCCGGTTAATTGCCCAGCTCCATGGCCGGAGCCGTTTACCCCACCGGTGCCCAGTCCGGGCCCGGTTGTTTTCCCTGCTCCATGGCCGGAGTCGGTTGCCCCACCGGTGCCCAGTCCTGGCCCGGTTGTTTTCCCCGCTCCATGGCCGGAGCCATTTGCCCCACCGGTGCCCAGTCCGGGCCCGGTAAATTTCCCAGCTCCATGGCCGGGCATAAGGAAGGGTCATGGGAGGAGACTCTCAACGTCGCTGGAGCCAGAACCTCCACAGGCGAGCTAATCTTCCCTCCCTGACCCCCCCCATGTAGTTGTGTTTTGTTGTTGGCGTCCGGGAGTCCGCGCCTTGGGGGGGGGGGGGGGGGGGGGGGGTCGGGGGTGTTACTGTCAGGCTCTGGCCATAGAGAAGCCTATTTGCTTCTCTATGTAGCTATGGTCAGAGTCTGACAGTTTCTATTCATTTCTGTTTCTGTGTGGGTTTTGGGTTGGATCCCTAATTAGAGGCAGCTGCACCGCATTGCCTCTAATTAGGGATCCTATATGTTTGTATGTCCTACACTTTTGTGTGGGTTGTTATTCCTCCAGTCACAGGTGAAGTAAGTGTATTCCGTTTGTTTACTTCGTGTTTATTTTATAGAGTTCGTCATTGTTGTAAGTTTACCTAACAAAAAGAAAAAAATAAAGTAAACATGTCGAACTACTATTCCTGCGCTGCACTTTGGTCTCTCCCATTACCCACTTGTGACATAGTACAAAAATCCAAACTGATCACACTTGTAACACAGCTAGTCATTCTTTCAAAACCTGATGTAATGCTTTCAGTCAGTTGCACATGTTTTCAGTCCACATAATCATTGTTTCAAACACAAGATTATTGTAATATGTAATGAGAACATTTGGTTTAATCACCGAAACACAACAGTATGATCTTCTTTCAGTTTAGTACTTTTAACAAGTCCAACAGCAAACAATGCAAGATACATGTTTCAAATCGGCCTTAGAAGTGCTGAAATTAATATGCTACAGTACTATAAAAGACAGATTACACAGTTTTCACATTAGGCAATACACTTACATTACCCAACATTTACATAATCTATAATTTCCAAAATATCCATCCTATGTGTAATCAAGTGAAGGATCAATGAAGACATCCTCTACAATCATTTGGGCAAATTAGTTTTTATTTTTCAGATATAATTGTAACATAGGTATACTTTCTATAATGAAATGTAACTAAATGAGAACAAAACATAACATTTAGAACACATTACATTAATTTGGATCAAGCCTGTCTTGAGCATTTGGCCATAGATTCTCGTCCACATCACAATGAATGTTATCATTGTTCATGCACCTTGGAAAAAACTTTTTGGAGTGACGAATCCATGCTTGACATTGGTCTACACTGATGTCATCACATGCATCATCCATGGCCTGAAGGAGGGTGGCACGCTCAAGGGGTTGGCGATCATAGACCTTCCACCTCCATGCTGAAAAAAATTCCTCAATAGGGTTGAGGAAAGGAGAGTATGGGGGCAGGTAGTGTCATGAATCGGGGATGGGCCTGAAACCATGCTTGAACTACCTCTGCGTGGTGGAACCTGACATTGTCCCACACAATTACATAGGTGACCCCTTCACCTTGACAGGCCGGCTCAATTTCATTGAGAAACTCAATAAGATGTGCAGCATTATAGAAGCCAAGTAATGGCCTACGTCCTTCGACACCATCTTCAGAGATAGCTGCACACATGGAGATGTTTCCTCCACGTTGTCCAGGCACTTGGACAGTGGCCCGTTGGCCGATGATGTTCCGTCCACGGCGACGAGTTTTGGCCAGGTTAAAGCTCGCTTCATCAACAAAAACGCAGAGAGAACGTTTGTGATGGTTCACATCAGCGTCAAGCACCATAACCCTCTAAAAAATATATTTTGGTTAGTTATTTTTACAGTGTTGTTCCAATATACATATGACATAAGTGATGCATCAAATAGTAACAGTAATACAATATATAGTGCTGTACCTGAACATACTCACCCGGTCATTGTTTCTCTCAAAAGGCACCAGGTAAATGTGTTTCATTGATACCTGGTGCCTCTTTAAAAGGCGGCCTACTGTTGGTAGGCTGATGGATGCCACATTGGCAAAGGTGTCATTGTTCTCCTCAATTGCCTGCTTTATTTCTGACAGCCGTATATCATTCCTGGCCCTCACCATTTCCACCACTGCCCGCTCTTGCTGGTCGGTCAGCACACGGCCACGGCCACCACTATGGGGTTTTCTGTCAATTCTAAGCATAGAACAGAGTATACTGTCAATAGATCATACTGTACGAATACTGTAACATGTCTGATGAATTTACATGCATTACAATTTACTGTAAATGTAATAGTGTACATCCTCCACACTTACCGGTTTTCTTGGCGAAAAGTTCGGATGATAGAATTGACAGTTGATCTTTTTAGATTTGGATCAACTAATCTGGCAGCCTCTGCCATAGTAAGGCCTCGGTTCACCACATGATCAACGATGATGGCCCGGACTTCATTAGAGACAACAGTTCTGCCTCCCTCTCTCTGATGACCAACCCTTTGACGGGCCCCATGCCCACCTCTCTGACCTTTCTGTTGGTGCCCCTGCCCACCTCTCTGTTGGTGCCCATACCCACCTCTCTGACGGATCCCTTGTCCACGAGTTCTTCCTATTCCTTGCTGTCTATCCTGCTCCATGTTGAAAGAAATTGCCAGTGTTTACTGTGTCTACTTATAGTGACCAATTGTGGTTACCACTACGTGAAATCAATTAGCAATAACGAGTATTCATCATGTGTGGTTACACGTAATTTATATGTTCGTACAAACAGACATTTTATTTCTGTAGTTCTCAAAATCCATATACTGTATATTGCTGAAATGAAAATCTATAGGTTTACCAAACGGTTCAGTGATTAACCATTAAGATCAGTTGGATTAAGTGTTGGTCAAATGTATTTATACAAATCAGATGAGAAGCATATCAAAAGTATTGTGAGCATTGCATTGTGAAAGACAATTACTTCATATGAAAGGTATTTCTTTGATGACACACTGATTAGGTGTGGTGAAAAAGTGAATGTGTAATTTTGTGCGTTGTACTTAGTCAATTGAACATGTGATTACATGTTTGAAAAAACAGACTTTTTGATGATCTGCTTTGAGTTTTGTACTAACAGTTGTGAGGTTTTACCACATACTTGCGATAATAGTACCAAAGCGAACAAAAAAAACTGTAACCGAACCGAAACCTAACCGACCTCAAAAAACCTAGTGAGAAAGTTTGGAGACTAGAATACAACCTGTTTCCAAGCATTGCCAACTGAACGCTCAGGTTACTTTAGACATGAGATCCCAGGCTAGGGCTAATTCATTCTCAGGCATTATCCCTGGTAATTAGCCGGTGGCTCCTGTTCTACTGGAGGACACGGAGCAGCGTCTCAGGTAATCTGGAGTCATGGCTGTGGCAGAGTGGAGGTCAGGACAGGGCACCGTGGAGGGTCTGCCTGTGCCTGGTCTGCTCCACATCAGCATGCTGCCTGTCTAGGGGGCCGGAGGGAGGCAAGGAGGGCTGTAGGGAGGGAGGTGGAGTGGGGAGACGTCTCAGCACTGTTTTTCTCCAGAAATTCTGAAGGGGATAGAGGGAAAACAACAAGCTATAGGGGTCAACTGTGGGGAAACAGCTGAGATGGAGGGAGACAGAGAGAGAGAGACCCACATATCTCTTGAATAACTACTGACAGACAGGCGTACAGTTGCACATTTCTATAACAGTCTTCATTATCCAGATGCATTTACTAAATATTGGGATAGAATTGTAGCTTTCCCACTGTAATATTGTAACATGAAGGAGAGAGATGAGAGATTCAGAACATTGTGAGCAATGAGATCAAAACAGGGAAGAGAGATAGAGGATCGAGAGAAAGACAGAGATAGTGAGTTTAATGAAGAGTCTTTGTTCAGCTACAGTGTTCATACAGATGTAGAGTGGCAGCTGTGAAATAATATAGTCAACCCAGCTTCGCCTTACTCTGACAGACACACAATAAATAAACAATGCCAATACCCTGAACTGTTTTTATCACCCCTCACTCAAAGTGTCTCATACTATGAAAACTATAACAGAGAACGTATGGGTATTGAGGGAGGACTAGAAATCCTATTATTGTACCTGCTGATCAGCCTGACTCCTCACAGCTGCAAGCACATAGCAGTACACACAGACCCTGTCAGACATTAATTCTCGTCGTGCTTGCGTGCTCTTTTTCTCACACACATGCGCACGCACGCACGCACGCACGCTCGCACACACGTTTCAGATCCATATGTCGTCTGCCAATTCTTACGACAGCTCTTCTTTGGAACATGATGGTGGCAGGAGTACAAAAATAACTTTCATTCAATTAGGACCAATGAAGAGGCATAATATTTCAATAATGGAGACATTATTCTAACTTTAAATGCCACTTGAATTAAAGAAGCGAGATGAGTTTATCTACTAAAAGTTGATGAAGACATTCTACTGAAGACAGCACTGTATTTTGTATCATCATCATCATCATCATCATCATCATCATCATCATCATCATCATCTTCATTATCAGACATACATGATAGTGTGATGGTATAGTGTAAGTTAAATCATATCCCCACATCCAGCCATTATCTGTGTGACTATCTGTGTTTAAACATCCTGCTGGGACCAGACCCAGTGTCACGACACTAACTCTACTGTGAGTGGACATCTAGTTTCCACACGTGTTGCGAAACCCAAGGAGAGTAGTCCATCACTGTGGTGGTGGGGAAATGTTTTAGCCTGTCCCCCTCAACTTCTCTGTGATCCAGACCTGAGTCCAGTCCCCCTGTCAGAGCCAACAGTAACGGTTAATTTTACAGCTAATCTTTTCCCTGGCTTGACCAGAAACACACTCCAACACGTCCAACAACCGGCCAATCACTGTAATTTACAGAAGCTGGATAAGGCTCTTTAACACTTTCACTTGCTCTCTTCCTCTTTGTTGCTTTGTCTTGTTCTCCAGGCCCCGGTTTCCCGATAGCGATGGAACTTAGGCTTACTGAGTGTTTTAACAATGTATATATCCTACAACGGCCGAAGATGTAACATGTTTCCCAAAACACCACGCAGAGAGAACGTTCGCTAAGTGCGTCGTTGAGGCATGTGTCGATAGTGATAGGATCGAAAGAAAGGCAGTGCTGCTCTCCATTCAAACCTTAACGTAATAATCATTCCACAATACTGACAATGGATCAGCTTCTAGAGAGATATTATCACCTACGGCTGCAAATATTAAAGGGATACTTCAAGATTTTGGCAATGAAGCCCTTTCTCTACTTCCCGAGTCAGATGAGGTATCCCTTTAAAGTGGCTTATTCTAGTAGCCAAACAGCCAAATAAAACTAAATTGAATGCAAATTAAATTGATTTCAATATCATTGAAATGCAGTATATAAGACTATGTAGCCTATACTGTAGGTAGGCTATTTTTCTTTTAATGCAGTCCTCTCGGTTTTCATTTGAAGCATCCTTTTATCCTTCACTTGTCTGTATCAATTGCAAAGATATTGGCAACTTTGTAATGTTAGTCAACTTCGTTGTGAAACTGTAGGATAAAAGCGCATCTAACAACGTATTTGGCTGTTCTACAAGCGGTCTGAGGCAGTCGTTAAATAACAATATTTTTCAGGTGCAACATAAGTAATTATGGTTTTGGGAAAAAATTCAGAGATCACCTTTACCTTACCTGACACCCTAGACCCACTTCAATTTGCTTACCACCCCAATAGAGCCACAGACGATGCAACGCACACTGCTCTATCCCATCTGGACAAGAGGAATAACTATGTAAGAATGCTGTTCATAGCTTAGCATTCAACACCATAGTACCCTCCAAGCTAATCACTAAGCTTGAGGCCCTGGGTCTGAACCCCGCCCTGTGCAACTGGTTCCTGGACTTCCTGACGGGTCGCCCCCAGGTGGTGAAGGTAGGAAACATCACCTCCACTTCGCTGATCCTCAACACTGGATCCCCACAAGGGTGCGTGGTCAGCCCCCTCCTGTACTCCCTGTTCACCCATGACTACGTGGCCACGCACGCCTCCAACTCAATCATCAAGTTTGCAGATGACACAACAGTAGCTCCCAAGTGGCGCAGTGGTCTAAGGCACTGCATCTCAGTGCAAAAGTTGTCACTAGTCCCTGGTTTGAATCCAGGCTGTGTCACATCCGGTTGTGATTTGGAGTCCCACAGGGCGGGGCACAATTGGATCAGTGTCGTCTGGGTTTGGCCGGAGTAGGCTGTCATTGTAAATAGAAATGTGTTTTTAACTGACTTGCCTAGTTAAATAAAATAAAATAAAATAGAGACAGCCTACAGGGAAGAGGTGAGGGCCCTGGGAGTCTGGTCCCAGGAAAGTAACCTCTCACTCAATGTCAACACAACAAAGGAGCTGATTGTGGACTTCAGGAAACAGCAGAGGGAGCACCTCCACATCAATGGGACTGCAATGGAGAAGGTGAAAAGCTTAAAGTTCCTCAGTGTACATGTTACTGGCTTCAGACTGTAGCTGAGGTGGCCTGTAATAGTAAAGAGAACTGACACAAGTTTACATCTGCAAAGTTCTGGTGCTTTCTTTATTCTGAAGAATGTTTTTATTTTCTCTTGTTTGTCTATTTTCTTGTTCGTACTTTTAAAAACATTCACATCAAACAAGTACACACTTTAAATTACACAACATAAATGCACTTTACCTATAGCAGAATTAAAAAATGTTCCACAAATAACCTTGTCTTACTGTATAATTTCACATGAAAACCAAAATGCACTTCACATTCATACAATAGAAACACTTGAAGAAAAATTAACTGACTGTTTTTCTAGATTTAAGATAGTAGCACCTCCGTAAAATCGTCTCTCTCTCATGCACACGCACTACGTGCGCGGCCCGTTTACCAGCTCGTGAGCACAATTTTACACAAAACCAATAACATGTACTGTAAAACGAACTCTTTATAAAATCTCTGACTTGTAAATCATTTTTAACTCAGCTAGCGTCAAGCAAACATAAATCCAGTACTGCTGATACTCAGTTTATCATCTATGCATAGTCACTTTAACTATACCTACATGTACATATTACCTCAATTAGCCCGACTAACCGGTGCCCCCACACATTGACTCTGTACCGTACCACCTGTATATACAGTTGAAGTCGGAAGTTTACATACACCTTAGCCAAATACATTTCATCTAAGTTTTTCACAATTCCTGACATTTAATGCTAGTAAAAATTTGTTAGGTCAGTTAGGATCACCAGTTTTAAGAATTTTAAGAATGTGAAATGTCAGAATAATAGTAGAGAGAATTATTTATTTCAGCTTTTATTTCTTTCATCACATTCCCAGTGGGTCAGAAGTTTACATACTCTCAATTAATATTTGGTATCATTGCCTTTAAATTGTTTAACTTCTGTCAAGGCTGGGTGTATTAACAGACCAAGGCACAGCGCAGTAATAGTTTGACATCTCTTTAATGAAGTATATTACTCAAATGACGAACTATACAAAAGAACAACGATACAACAAACGTAAACACACTTACTTCGACGGACATGTAGACAATGAACCACACCATGGTGTGGGACATACAAACATAAGTAGGATCCCTAATTAGAGACAATGCATAGCAGCTGCCTCTAATTAGGGATCCAACACAAAACACTACACAGATATAGAACACATAGAACTGTCAGACTCTGACCATGGCCATATAGAGAAGCAAAAGGCTTCTCTATGGCCAGAGCCTGACAGTACCCCCCCCCAAAGGCGCGGACTCCCGACCGCAAGACACTAGACACAATTACATGGGGGGAGGGTTAGGGAGGCAAATTAAAAAATATATATATATTCGTCGGTGGTGGTTCTGGCCCCGGACAGCTTCCAGACGACCGGTCCTGGAGTGGGCACCGGTGTGGCAGGGGACTCCGGCCATGGAGCGGGGCAGACGACCGGTCCTGGAATGGGCACCGGTGTGGTAGGCTCCGGGCTGTGGACCATTACGGGAGGCTCTGGTCTGTGGACCACCCCGGGAGGCTCCGGGCTGTGGACCGTCACGGGAGGCTCCGGGCTGTGGACCACCACGGGAGGCTCCATGGAGCCGGCACTGGAGGTACCTGGCTGGGCGCACGCACTGGAGGTTGGGTGCGGGGAGCCGGCACGGGACATACTGGACTGGGGAGGCGCACCGGAGGTCGGGTGCGTGGAGCTGGCACTGGAGGCACCTGGCTGGGCGCACGCACTGGAGGTCGGGTGCGGGGAGCCGGCACTGGGCATACCGGACTGGGAAGGCGCACCGGAGGTCGTGTGCGAGGAGCCGGCACTGGAGGCACCTGGCTGGGCGCACACACTGGAGGTCAGGTGCGGGGAGCCAGCACGGGACGTACCGGACTGGGGAGGCGCACTGGAGGTCGGGTGCGTGGAGCCGGCACTGGAGGCACCTGGCTGGGCGCACGCACTGGAGGTCGGATGCGGGGCACCGGCACTGTTGCACCGGACTGGTGACACGCACTTCAGGGCGAGGAGCCGGCATGGGACGTACCGGACTGGAGAGGCGCACTGGAGGCCTGGTGCGTGGAGCCGGGCACAGGTGGCACCGGACTGGTGACACGCACTTCAGGGCGAGTGCGGGGAGCCGGCACGGGACGTACCGGACTGGAGATGCGCACTGGAGGCCTGATGTCAAACTATTACTGCGCTGTACCTTGGTTGCACCGGACTGGTGACACGCACTTCAGGGCGAGTGCAGAGAGTCGGCATGGGACGTACCGGACTGGAGAGGTGCACTGGAGACTTGTTGCGTGGAGCCGGCACTGGTTGCACCGGACTGGTGACACACACTTCAGGGCGAGTGCAGGGAGTCGGCATGGGACGTACCGGACTGGAGAGGCGCACTGGAGACCTGTTGCGTGGAGCCGGCACTGGTTGCACCGGACTGGTGACACACACTTCAGGGCGAGTGCAGGGAGTCGGCATGGGACGTACTGGACTGGAAAGGCGCACTGGAGACCTGTTGCGTGGAGCCGGCACTGGTTGCACCGGACTGGTGACACACACTTCAGGGCGAATGCAGGGAGTCGGCTTGGGACATACCGGACTGGAGAGGCGCACTGGAGACTCGGCGTGGAATGTTGGCACTGAACAACCCGGACTGGGGATGCACACCGTGGGCACCTTTAACTCCAGCTCCTTCCTCTCGCTCTTGCACTCTTCCCAATTTCGCCTACACAGCTCCACTATACTCCTATATACTCCCATCAGGTATGCCTCTTCACTCGTTTCTTACTCCTTCCTTCGGTTCTCCTTTCTCTCCATATTCAACATGGGGAGTGGTACTGGCGCTTCTTCTTCGCGGCCAGACCACCCCCATAGCCCCCCCAAAATTTTTTATTGGGGTTGCTTTCGGGCTTCACTCCTTCCTGATTCCCGATTACGACGCTGTCCTCCTTTTTCCTCCTTCTCTCCCGAATAGCGCTGCTTGGTCTTTTGGTGGTTCATTCTGTCAAGGCTGCGTGTATTAACAGCTCAAGGGGCAGCGCAGTAATAGTTCGACATCTCTTTATGAAGTATATTACTCAAATGATGAACTATACAAAAGAACAACGATACAACAAACGTAAACACACTTACTTCGACGGACATGTAGACAATGAACCACACCATGGTGTGGGACATACAAACATAAGTAGGATCCCTAATTAGAGACAATGCATAGCAGCTGCCTCTAATTAGGGATCCAACACAAAACACTACACAGATTTAGAACACATAGAACTGTCAGACTCTGACCATGCATGGCCACATAGAGAAGCAAAAGGCTTCTCTATGGCCAGAGCCTGACAGGGTCAAACGTTTCGGATAGCCTTCCACCAGCTTCCCTCAATAAGTTGGGTGAATTTTGGCCCATTCCTCCTGACAGAATCAGGTTTGTAGGCCTCCTTGCTCGCACACGCTTTTTCAGTTCTGCCCACAAATGTTCTATAGGATTGAGGTCAGGGCTTTGTGATGGCCACTTCATTACCTTGACTTTGTTGTCCTTAAGCCATTTTGCCACAAATTTGGAAGTATGCTTGGGGTCATTGTCCATTTGGAAGACCCATTTGCGACCAAGCTTTAACCTTCTGACTGATGTCTTGAGATGTTGCTTCAATATATCCACATAATTTTCCTTCCTCATGATTCCATCTATTTTATGAAGTGCAACAGTCCCTCCTGCAGCAAAGCACCCCCACAACATGATGCTGCCACCCCCGTACTTCACGGTTGGGATGGTGTTTTCGGCTTGCAAGCCTCCCCCTTTTTCCTCCAAACATAACGATGGTCATTATGGCCAAACAGTTCTATTTTTGTTTCATCAGACCAGAGGACATTTCTCCAAAAAGTGTGCAGTTGCAAACCGTAGTCTGGCTTTTTTATGGCGGTTTTGGAGCAGTGGCTTCTTCCTAGCTGAGCGACCTTTCAGGTTATGTCGATATAGGACTAGTTTTACTGTGGATATAGATACTTTTGTACCTGTTTCCTCCAGCATCTTCACAAGGTCTGCTGTTGTTCTGGGATTGATTTGCACTTTTCGCACCAAAGTACATTCATTCAGTTTGACACAAAAACAACACCAAACCTTTCCTAACGTGACAACACCTTGACAAAATTGTTCTGGCGCTTTCTTTATTCTGAAGAATGGTGCACGCTCTTGGCCAGGACTTTCTGTTTCTCCTATTACCACAGTGCAACAGTGCCATCTATTGGCATGATGGACTACTAATGCTCAAGCAAGTAGAGTATACAATTTAGATTAATTAAGACAAAAAAACAAATTGGTTTAAAAATAATAATAATAATAATAAAGGGGTGTCTGTTTTTAGTGAATTTGTTTTCAACCCATTACATACACGTCACTGACAAACTGAGGCTGAAGAAATTTGGCTTGGCACCTAAAACCCTCACAAACTTTTACAGATGCACAATTGAGACCATCCTGTCGGACTGTATCACCGCCTGGTACCGGCAACTGCACCACCCGCAACCGGAGGGTTCTCCAGAGGGTGGTGCAGTCTGCCCAACACATCACCGGGGGCAAACTACCTGCCCTCCAGGACACCTACAGCACCTGATGTCACAGGAAGGCCAAAAAGATAATCAAGGACAACAACCACCCGAGCCACTCCCTGTTCATCCCGCTATCATCCAGAAGGCGAGGTCAGTACAGGTGCATCAAAGCTGGGACCGAGAGACTGAAATACAGCTTCTATCTCAAGGCCATCAGACTGTTAAATAGCCATCACCAGCACATTAGAAGCTGCTGCCCTCTATACATAGACTTGATATCACTGGTCACTTTAATAACGGAACACTAGTCACTTTAATAATGTTTACATATTTTGCATTACTCATTTCAAATGTGTATACTGTATTCTATTCTATTCTATTCTACGGGTGAGGTGCTGCTCGTCCAAATATTTATATATTCTTAATTCCTTTCCTGTACTTTAGATTAGTATGTATTGTGTGTATTGTTGTGAATTTGTTAGATATTACTTGTTAGATATTACTGCACTGCTGGAGCTAGAAACACAAGCATTTCGCCACACCCGCAATAACATCTGCTAAACACGCGTATGTGACCAATAAAATTGGATTTGATTTGAGATTTAACGATGCTCCTACGAAGGTTCTAATGATGAACTTAGCCTAAAGATGCTTTTGGAAAACCGGGCCCTGGTTGGTTATTAATGGCTTTAATTTACAGTTGAGACCTTGGTGCCTATGGAAACACATGTGGTCATGTGCTTTGTCTTCTGTAATTCTAGCACTCCTTCAAGGTGTCACTTCCATTTCCCTGTCCACTCCTGGATAAAACACAAACACCATATTTATCTGCCATAATCTGGCTCACTAAGGGTGGATCCGCTTAATAGCGCTTGACATTTAAAGGTAATTTCTGACTGAGCTACATTTACCTTCTACGCCTTCAGAGGCCTAAGGATTCATGTCTATTTAATCTTTTCAATAATATTTTAATGCTATTCTAAATATATTATTATTTTCAATGATATTATAATTTAATCTCTTCAGTTTGTGTTGGAAAAGGGTTAACACTAAAGAGAAAAAAAATCAAATCAGGATTTGTCTTTGGTGGTCTCTGGGGAGATAAATCTAGCTAGATAAATCAGCCATTGGCTAGGCCCTCAGAAGCTTGATAGAAGCCATCTGCCATTCAACTGTATTAGGGCAGAATTGTGGAGTGAAAGTTGAATCAAGCAACCTTATTTTTGTTTATAATGTTGGCCAACAGGTTACTGTTGTAAAAAGTGGATAACAGCTGCTGCAGCAGGTGTTATCGAAGAGGATGTTGTTGCTAATTTCTTAGCTTCGCCATTTTCAAGATAAACTTTGAACAAGCAGTTCAGTTTCAAATGATCATAATCTGGTTAGTCAAACTGTGTTTTTTTATTGCAGCTCACATGCTGTTGCTAGCTATCTCTTTGAGAATAACTTATGGTATGTGTGTGAAACATTGTTGCATTTAAGCTGTAGATCACCGGTTACTTTGTGTGCTGAATATGAAAAATATGTTTGCAATGGGAAGTAGTTGTACATTTAGATTGGGAAATGCTTAGCCTAATGCTTAGCCTTGTGTTTTTGTATTCGTATGATTGGGACCTTCTGGCTTATTATGTTAGAGTGAATGGGCAGCTTATCCCTTCATCATTCTGTGTGTGACTGGTGTCTTTCTCTCGGCCCTACATATGTAGGATCTTAGTTTGAACAAGTTTGCTACTGTAGAAAAATAATTCTGCAGCAACAGGAAATGTTAATTATTATGTAGATTCTAATTAATGTACATTTTTGAAGGGGTTGATATATTTTCCATAAGGGAAATTCAAGTCTGAAATTTCAAAGTGGAAATGACAACTTCAGAAGCCATTTTAAACCTCAAATACACTACATGATTTAAACAAGAGGATCAAATTAAGATGCTACATCTGTATGTGTTTTACAAATAGTGCACTCTCCTACATGGAGAGTACTGGTATTACGTCACTGTCCTTTCAGCATCACAAGACTGTCACACGCACATCTTTTGATGTTGTCTCACTTGGTGATAGTGTGATAGTGATGACGTTAGGTTGTGTAAGCAGTGTGGTTGTTTTTGCTGTCAGCATTATCCGTGCTGGTGCTGTCTCTTTGTGAGTGTCAGCCCAAAGCGTTGCTCAACCTCAGGCCTGCTTGATTCAGTTAGGCACGTTAAGTTTCTGTAATTCTTTTTAGATTTTTGAGTTTGGTACAATGTGATGGAAGATTTGTTTTCACCAATAAAGGCCTAGGTCAAATAGTCACGGTTCACCACTGCCTCCCAGGGATGTGTCCCCAGCCCACTGCTGTACTCCCTGTTTACCCATGACTGCGTGGCGAATCACGGCACCAACTCCATCATCAAGTTGGTTGACAACTCCACATTTGTAGGCCTAATCACTGACAAGGACGAGTCAGCCTACAAAGAGGAGGTCAGAGACCTGGCAGTGTGTTGCCAAAACAACAACCTCTCCTTCAATGGCAACAATGAAAAGGTTGATTGTCGACTTCAGGAAGCAGGGAGGAGCACATGCCCCGACGTGTCTGTGGTGGAAAGAGTCAGCAGCTCCAGGGTGCTCGGCAAACACATCACAGAGAACCTCACATGGACAACACCTCCCCTCTGGTCAAGAACAGTAAAGGTAATAAAGACAGAGTGAGCCATAAAGAAAGGCATGGTTAATTTTACAAACAATTCTCCCCCCCGGTCCTCTCCAAATTCTACCGCAACACCATCGAGAGCGTCCTGACCTGGTAAGGAACTGCTCCGTTCATGACCGCAAGACGGCCCAGTCCATCACTGGAGCCATGCTCCCCACCATACAGAACATCTACTCCAAGTGGTGCTTGAGGAAGACCTGCATTATCATCAAGGACCCACTCACCTCAGCCACAGGCTTTTCACTCTGTTAACATCTGGCAGACGGTACCGGAGCATCGGGTCCCGGAACTCCAGGGTCAGAGACAGTTTTTACCCACAAGCCATCAGACTACTGAACTCTTTAACCGGGACTGACTACCAATACAACCACAGTCTTTTGCGCTGACTCCCTGCACCTTAACACACATGCACTCACTAACACATGCTTATACATAGGCTCGAACACACACACTCCATGACTGCTGCTACTGGACTCCTATTCATATTATTGCACAATGTCTATGTATTATTGCACAATCCCCCGGCACAAGTGTAAATATCCTGCTTCAATTTGTTTGAGTGCCTCCTTGTATTATATTTTGCTACATTTCTTAGTCATTGAGCTTTTATTTTTTAGTACTCTTTAATTAACTTAATTACTTTCTCTATTGTTATTGCACGGTCGAGAGATGAACCTGTAAGTAAGAACTTCGTCGCACTGTGTTACTCCATATACAGTGTATCATATGTATAGGACTAATAAACAAACAAAATTGATGAAGAGAGAGGTGAAGTTAATATGAAAGAGATCAAGGTACAAACCCGCATGCATTGATATAGGTTGTGTACAATCACACACGCACATACACACCTACGTGCACGTGCACACACACATAGAGACAAAATGCCAGAACACAGTGGCCTTGAGAGGATGCTGTATTTGATTTAAGTCTGTGTGTGACAGGGGGTTTATTTGACATGGCTTTTTCCACCCCAGCGGAGAACGAAGAACAAAGGCAATAAAGGGTGCTTTATTTTGATCATCTTATTCCCAGGGTGTGCAGCTGTGTCTGCTACAATAATACGGTAATACACATACACACACACACAGATGCACACACGTACACACGCACACACAGTTAACCTCCGATTAACATTATGTTTTGTGTTTACTTGAACATCTATATGAAAGGCTACAATATTTTATTTTGTTGTTCTTTGTGTTAGGGAACTGGCTGCATTATGGCAGTAACAAGGTCACCCTTGAGAGAACTAACACATAGTGGACACTCAAGGAGGGACCATCTGGAAGTCTAACACCTTCCTGACCCATCAAAGTGAGTGATAGGACACATTAGTGTGATCTTGAAGACACCTAACGTCTTCAAGATCATCTACTACCAGTAGGAACAGTACAACAACAGACGCTTTAGAGGAGCACAGCAACACAAACTACCAACATAGAGACGTATTTTACCGTTTTTTTCAATTGCTAACAAGCATCGGTCAATACTGAATCCACTTTTTCAAAACTCTTCACACAGTCTGCATTACCAACATGCATCTTGGCCAAACAGTTAATCTCACCTCCAAAACTCACTCAAACCACCAAAACACTTCATGTTAAGATTGTTCGACCATAACACTGGCAACAATTCTCACCCAGAAAGCACACATTGTCACTCATAACTCACTGACCTGCAAAACACTAAAAACAGAGAGCATTACATAAATGATTAACTTTTCTCAGAAATGCATCAATTTGCTTCAATAGCCTTAATTTTTTCTATTTATTCTAGTTCTCCCTCTCTCCTGCATTTGGCCACAAGTTCTCATCAACATCACATCTTACAACTTCTTGGAAAGTATCTTCTGGAATGTCTAATCCTAACTCCTCTATGAGGTTTAGGAAAGGAGAGTATGGAGGCAGGAATAGTACTGACATCCTGGGATGTGCAGCAAACCAGTCTGTGACTGCAGCAGAGTGGTGGAATGTCACATTATCCCACACAACAACCAAGGTAGGGGAGATTCTTGCCCCTCTCTTCTCCGCTGGCACAAGTCGGTTATGCAGGTCATCCAGAAAATAAATTGTATTTCTGTATTGTAGGGGCCAATGAGTGGTTTGTGTAACAGCAAACCATCATTGGATAGTGCTGCACACATTGTGATGTTAGCTCCTCTCTGGCCTGGGACAGCCACGGTTGCTCTCTGTCCAATCACATTTCTTCCCCTGTGGCTTGTTTTTGCCAGGTTTAATCCAGCTTCATCCACTGAGAGGCAAAAGTTTGGAATATTACTGATTCAAGAGTTTTTCTTTAATTGCACTATTTTTTACATTGTAGAATAAAAAGACATCAAAACTATAACATAACACATATGGAATCATGTAGCAACCAAAACAGTGTTAAACAAATCTAAAATATTTTATATTTGAGATTCTTCAAATAGCCACCTTTGCCTTGATGACAGCTTTGCACACTCTTGGCATTCTCTCAACCAGCTTCACCTGGAATGCTTTTCCATCAGTCTTGAAGGAGTTCCCACATATGCTGAGCACTTGTTGGCTGCTTTTCCTTCACTGTGGTCTGACTCATCCAAAACATCTAAATTTGGTTGAGGTTGGAACCAAAAATCTCAAATTTGGACTCCAGACCAAAGGACAAATTTCCACCGGTCTAATGTCTATTGCTCGTGTTTCTTGGCCCAAGCAAGTCTCTTCTTATTGGTGTCCTTTAGTAGTGGTCTCTTTGCAGCAATTCGGCCATGAAGGTCTGATTCACACAGTCTCCTCTGAACAGTTGATGTTGAGATGCTGCTGTTACTTGAACTCTGTGAAGCATTTATTTGGGCTGCAATCTGAGTCTGGTAACTCTAATGAACTTATCCTCTGCAGCAGAGGTATTTCTGGGTCTTCCTTTCCTGTGGTGGTTCCATATGGTTTACAACATGGTCAATAATTGTGGCCCTCATCAGAGACCACCGCTCTTCCTCTCCTTTGTCCTCCACACATTCTCCCTCTCCCTGCTACTCTTCTTTCCCCACCAACCTGTCTTCCTTGATCCATGATTCCAAACTAAATAATTCCGAAGCCGTCCTCTTTTGTCTGTTTGGTAACGTTACTAAAAACAGGACACTTGGGTATGTTTCAATCTGGTTACTGCAGAAATGCACGACATTTGCCATCAT